>OX422217.1:103326102-104551102 GCA_949130495.1 Sambucus nigra | reverse complement strand
GGATTCCGACAATTCCGGCTGACTGTTCAGGCGAGGATTCTGGTGGGTGGGATCGGGTGAGGTAATGTCCTTATTTTTAAAAAGAGAGTAAGTGAGTTTTAAATGGGTACGAGTAAGGGTATAAATATCTTTCTAACTAAAATAAATAACAATTTACCTGTTTTGTATACTCCTATCTCTAAAGGATCCACACAAATAAATATTGTTGTACTATGAGGACTATATTTATAAATATGAAAACCAGTGTTTTATAAAAACCAAATATAAGGTGGAACATGACCTTGAGCCAAATTCTTAATAAAAATAAAAAAGGTACCACACTCTAATTAATCAAATTGATTTTGTACCGATGTCAAGACTATCCCAAAAGTTCTTTTATTAGAAACAAATAAGAAATATGGTTTTTTTGCCCATTTGTGTGCACTTATACCTCTATTCTATGAAGCACATACACAGGTACATGGACACACTAACACGATAAATCTAGAAAAATTAGGTCACGATACGACAACAAATAAATATAATTTTGTAATTATATATATACATTTAATTACGGTTGGTGCGATAGCAAGTGCCCTCGCCCAAGCTACGGTTGATCTCAGTGAGACATGGGAGCAACCAACCGACATCCGCCTCTCCCAGACCTGCAGTTAAGCAAGAGTCTTGTGCACTGGGTACGACCTTTTATATATATATATTTCATCTACTCTGCATGTCAAAAAACAAACCTTAGTAGTCAAATTAATTTATCAATATTAACATTGTTAAATATTGAGTTTTTTTACCAATTAGTCCCTTTTAGTAAGTATGTAGTTCAATATAGGTCCTACAATTTTTTTTTGCTTTAACAAGTTCCATTAATTTTTTTTCCTTCAATAGGTCCTATTTGTAAACATATAGTGAATATTCACTACATGTATAAATAAGACCTATTGAGAAAAAATTGTTTAGGACCCATTAGAAAATGTCTAATGTAGACTTATTTGTCAAGCTCGAGTGAGCGACTAACTTCATTCTTTTTGACTTTTCTTCTTATTATTTACAAACTCTTAAAAGATTTAATTTACGTCATGACACTACAATTTATTAAAGTTTATTAATTTTTGGCACCCAGTCGTGTTCGTTGAGTGTCTGAGTATCCGCCTAAAATATCAAACAAGTACGACACCCCAATTGGCTTGTCGGGTAAGTGTCCAAGATGCATCAAGTACGTCACCTCCGGAGAAGTGTCCTTCCTTCCTAGCCTCTATTATGGTGGACACCATACTGCAAAAATTAAACTAACATAAATACATATATGAAAATGTGTGTATATATATATATATATGTAGGAATGTTTGTATCGAATGCGCACAAGCTAAATTAAGAGAAGTATTTAAGGAAGAATATAAAACACACACAACACAAGCTATACGTGATTCGGCAGTGTACCTACGTACACGGGGTTTTGGGTTTTTTCTTTTATTAACTTAGAGAACTGGTCGGCAGAGTTGTAGTATTGCTCGACGATACAATATCACTCGACCCTCTCAGGGGGGTGTTACATTATTAAAGAAGGGAGAGTCCTAAGCTCTGTTAACAACTATTTTTAGAAGTTCGGACCTATCCCGTATCGGTTTGAATCGTTCCAAGTGATAGATACATGGAAGTCTTCCGTGACTTGGACTCTTTATTAACTTGTTGCGCAAGAAGCTTCGAGGCTTGTGCCGAACACGTGCAGGTCACATGCTATTGTAATTTTGGTCCCCCCAATTGCCCCCAAAGCTCAGGATCACTTTGAGGTCGTTGGATTTTGTTGTATCTAGGTCGGTCGTTGATTCTGACAAGTCCTCATACTTAAGGGAAGAGTGGTATTTGTTGGTTGGTCGAGAGGCAGCTTCGTAAATATCCTTAATCATTGGAGGATTTTTTTGCCCGTTGAGTGCCCTAGGGGCATGCCGGTAAATATAACCTTTTTCCTTGATTGTGAATTGTCGCTTCGATAACCGTCATACGCTCGTGTAATCATCATGCTTTTAGGGAACCTTGAGGGCATTTCTCACCACAAGACAACGACTCCCACCCTTTTCCTCACTTACTAGTTCATTTAAAAAATCTCCAATCTTTCAAAGGAGAACTTTTCATTGTCGTTATTCTGCCTGTAAGAACTTTTCGAAACTCCTTCTCCATTTCAGTCTTCTTCACTCTCTTTTTTAATTCTTCATTCAACTGTCATTTTTAACCTTGGCGTATGTTATTGGCGAAAGCACCATGAAAAAATTCAAACTTGACCATCAAATCCACCAGTGGGCATCAGTGGGGTTAGTTGAGGGTCCTTGTGACCTTTGCGCCCTTTCTGAAGGCCATTGGTTGCCTTCAATTTTTGTTGTTGAGTGTGGGATCACTTTTCTCCCCAAATCGCTTATTTTTGGAGTTCTGCCAACACTTTGATGTGGTCCCAATCCAAGTTGCCCAAAATAAATGGAGGATCGTTAATGGAGTGAATCGTATTAATGAGCTATATGGAACCCATCTTCACATTACTGAATTATGTATTGTTACCATTGGATGACGACCACTGAGAACATTAATTACATGAAGACGAGGGTGGCTAACCGAGCCCTGGTTGTGAATCTCCCTAATTCTAATAAAGATTATTGAGATCATGGTCTGATTGTGAAGAATTGACAACATTCTCCCTTTCCTTGAGGGTGTGGCGTATGAAGGGCCGAGATGCCCTCAGGGAGGGCAAGGAATAGGTTAGAAGGCCATTTTGTTAGCTTTGTGATCTTCTCTTGGTTGAGGCTAATGTTTTGTTCTTTCTGTTTTTTGCAGCAAAGAGCAAGAAGAAGATTCCTCGTGAAAGCGACGTTAACTTTGTTGATCTTCGGACAATTTGGTCTATTTAACAGAGAGTTGGAACTGTTGAGCACCTAAGGTTGGTAACATTCTTGCTCGGCTACAAGAGTTCTACCACTTCTTTTATTGCAAGGCCAATAGAATGAACACCGACGAGAAGACCAAGCTTCAGAAGAAGATTGACGATTCTGCCAAGCTGGTGGCTGATGTCGAACAGGCCAAGAAGGATGCTGAGGATGCTAAGGCTGGGACCTATCTTGCCAAGATGCAGTCCTTGTAGGCCAAGGCCAAAGTCGAGGAGGCCTTAGCCGAGTGTTAAGGCTTAAGGACGAGGCCTTCACTTATGGATGGGATAAGGCCTTCGCCAATGCCCAGATCCAGATTGCTTACCTTAGAAAGGTGTTCTTTAAGAATAGTTGGGATGAAGCTCTTGCTAAGGTCGGCACTACTGAAGCTTCTGACCTTTTCCAAGAGCACAACGCAGGTTCCCCTCCTCAATTTGAGAAAGAGGTCGAGGATGATGATGAGGTGATGGTCGGGCAATAGGTTGCTGCCACTGAGCTTGCTCAGGTGCAAATTGATCAAATAGCTATGATTGGGGGCGATCATCCAGAAGCTATAGCTGCCCAACAGGCAACCGAGAAGGAGAAGGTCGACAAGAATGCACTTTATAGTTGTTTGGGGAGCTTTGTACTGTCTTTTTCATTTGAACATTGTAGCGATTCAACCCGTTTGTAATTATTTCAACGAAAGACTTCGTTTTGATTCAACCATTGCCTCTTGTCTTTTATTGTCGCATGTCTTTTATTTTCCGATTGTATAAGTCCAACCATTTGTTTATGCAGTTTAGCGTAAGACTTGCAGCGATGGTTGCTGCTCAGAACGATTTTCAGGAAAGACGTGGAAGACTGTTCCCTGCTGGTCATGATGAAGATGATTGTGACCAACACTTGATGAAGATGATTGTGACCAACACTTGGGCCTTGACGTGTGTATGCTCAAGCAAAGGAGGCATACTTGGATCTTCGCCACCTCTTTCATCGGGCGGTTGTAGATAACGACGCTTTTCACAATGTGATTTTCACTGCCCAAGGCAGTAATAAGGAGTCTCTCGCCAATCTGAAGGCTGACTTCGAACGAAAGCTTGCCGATCTGAGCAGAGATAGTGGAATTGATGAGAGACTGGCCGCCATTGAATTCGCTCATTTGAGAAGAAATTTAATTCTGCATGTCGATCTGGTTAGTGCCAAGGAGGTCGCCATTATTCTTGAGAAGGAGAACAATGATATTAGGGTTGAGCTTGAAGAACTCAATAAGTCCAAATCAAGTGAGCAGGCTGGAGAGGGCGCTTCCTTTTTAAAAGAAGAGAACACCCAACTTAGAGAGGAATTAGAGAAAATTCAGAAGGCTTTGAATGACAAAGTTGTGACTGTCAAGGGTCAATCCTCCTCCCAGGGGCAAACGAAAGGTCGTCTAGCAGAAGAGCTAGGGAAGACCAAGGAGACTTTTCTTAATAAAGTATTAACCATCAAAAGCCTGACCGAGAAGATTGACCGTCTCATATTCCAGTTCCATAAACAACCTCGCCAGGTATGGATGGATGGTTGACGAGGCCCTTCTTAATATGAATTCTTCCTTGAACGATGATCGAAGTGTTGGCTACAAACATGGTTGGCTTATTGCCCTTACACCGGCAAAGGTCCCACAGGTTTCTGAGTTTTGGTATTGGAACGACCCAGGTTATCTTGATCAACAAGACCCTCCTTATAAGCTTGATGTTTCGTGGATCCCAACGGATGCCATTCTAGTTACCGTTATAAGAAAGTACTTTGGCGACTACGGCCTTGATGGAGATCATGAACTCTACCGACCTCAAAACTTGATCGTCAGGGTGAGTCCTGGGGGGACGTCAAGGATCAGAGATATGACTGCGATCGTTACTCATCACACGTTGGATGTTCCACCTGTTAAAGTTGGGAGTTCAATGAATGAGCCATCTCAATCACGCAATTGATCTAGCAATTGATCCAGTTGTATTTATCATTTTGTTGTAAATTGTTTGCTTTTCAATTTCCTTATAATAACTTAGAAGTGTTAATGGAATTTTTCGCTTTTTTGTTTCCTTATATAATGTGTGGTTTTCTGGTCTTACCTTTTATGTGATGTCGTCACATCTAACCTTAGGCCTAGAACCAGAAAAGCAAAAATGCACTTGTTTGTGGGGTCGTTCCCCAGTGAGGATTTTTGTGACCTAGTAGGTCATAGGTGCATAGGGTTTCCAGTAGGCCTTTCATCGGCTGTAAGTCATTGTTCGTGTTTTGTTATTCGCCAAAACTCTTTATATTGGTTGATCGACCACTTAGTCTCATACGCGGACCTTTATTCAGAGTTGGTTTATGGTCGCTCAGCTAGTCAGTCTTAGAATAGACATTTGAGAGAAAACATTCTTCACAGTGATAAGTAGTATGTTAAAGAGAACTCATTCAACTAATTGATTTGCTTTATTAAATACTTCATTCTACTTGGAACAAAGCATAGAGATACGTGCGAGAAGTTTGAAAGAACTTAAAGAAACTTTAAAATCGAAACAAACGAAACAAGCTTAGTCATAAATTAAAAATTTAAAAGTAAAACTTCTTTAAATTGACTGCGTTCGAAGCTCGAGGAACTTCTTTGCCCTGAATTGTTTCTAAGTGGTAGGTCCCATGAAGTTGTCTCGAATGACTTTGAATGGCCCTTCCCAGTTGGGCCCAAGTTTCCCATCTAAGGGCTTTTTTGGCACTGCCCATGATCTTTCTAAGTACGTAGTCCCCGACCTTGAATCATCTCGCTTTGACCCCTATAGTATTGCTTGACCAACTTCTGCTGGTAGGAGGTAAGTTTTACAAGAGCCAATTCTCTTTTTTCATCGGTGAAGTCAAGCTCGGATCTGATTTCTTCGTTGTTGAGATCTTGATCGACTAAGGTGGACTTCATGGTTAGCAGGCCTACTTCCAGTGGGATGACCGCCTCCATTCCATAGGCCAAAGCAAAGGGCGTTTCCCCCATTGATCGCCTGGGTGTTGTTTGGAACGTCCAGAGAATGTAGGGGAGTTAGTCGTCCCAAGCGCCCTTTGCCTTTTCCAATCGCTTTTTGATTTCGTTGAGGACGGTATTGTTGGAAGCTTCTATCTGTCCGTTGGTTTGGGGTAGGCCACTGTAGTAGTGCCTAATACTGTGCTCGTTACAGAAGCTTTGAAATAGGCTGCTCTCAAATTGAGTTCCGTTATCTGTGATGATAATCTGAGGGATGCCAAACCGTGTTGTGATGTTCTTCCATACGAACTTGGTCATATCGACATCTCGGATGTTTGCCAAGGGTTCCCTTTAATTAATTTAGAGAAGTAGTATGTGCTGACCAACAGATATTTCTTACTGCCAGACGCGAGGGGCAACGGATCGACGATTTCAAGTCCCCACTGGGCCAAGGATTTATGAGGGACTTGAGGTCGCTCGGCGGTTGGTGTCAGTTCTTTTGTCCCCACTGCGCAAATGGCCAAGGTATTCCACTTCAATTGTCCATTTCATATCCCCCTTAACAGCTGAAGTGAGCGTGGTCAGTTCGTCTGCATGACTATATTTCCCTCTTGGGAATTATTGCACTTGTGTATGCTTGAATTGGGCGACCAAGTGCCGGGCTTCTTCAAGATATGTGGCCATGCGCTTGTCTCTGGAGCTGTAGTCTCCTGATATGATACCAGCCTCAAGTCACAGAAGACATCAAGGTGACGGGCTCCCAGGGAGAGTGCTTGCAATAATCTGCTGAGCAAGGCTTTGTACTCAGCTTCATTGTTAGAGGCTTTGAATCCCAAGCGAATTGCCTGCTCGAGAACTGTTTTCTCCGGGGATAATCGCTATTTCTTTTTTATTATTGAATCAATTGACTGATTTTTTACACAAATTTGTTGGTGCTTTAGTTTTGTTCTCAGAATCAATACTTGTTGGCGGTGGTCGTCTTTTTATTTATTTTAAGACTTGCACTTGTTTGATAGTCTCAAGTTTATTATTATGTTAATATATTTTTTTATATAGAGTCTAAATTTTTACATAGTTTAATTTGACCATAAATCATCTTAGTAAGTTTTATATTTAAATATATGGGCGATTAACCCTTGGCACCTTGGTGTGCCTTATTCCGTAATCAATTACAATTTTATTTTTTCATCTTGGATTATGTATTAAATCAAAGATGTATATCTAATATAAATTATTAGTGATGGTATGATATAATAACATTACTATATATGTAAGATATAAATAAAGTATGTTTTTTTGTAAAAGTGCGCCTTGCTTTGATCAGGCGCGCACCTCGCCTTGCGCCTAGGCTCCAGGAACACCTTTGCGCCTAGGCTCCAGGAACACCTTTGTGCCTTGGTGCGTCTTGCGCCTTAAACAACTATGCTCCTGCCCCGTTGGAATTTGAGGCTCCATCAACATACAGTACCCATCTATCACCTTTTTCGATCGGCTGTAGGACAAATTCTTTACCTCCGTTGCCAGTCTCTACTGGTTCTTGGTCATTGAAAAATTTGGCGATGAAGTCTGCTATGACTTGCCCTTTGACCGAAAATCTAGTTTAAAACTGGATATCAAACTTTCCGAGTTCTACTGACCACTTCTGTCTAGATAGGTAGGCCGTTTCTGAGCATTGCTTTTAGAGGGAAGGAGGTTAGATTAATGATAGTGCGCGCCTCGAAATAGTGTTTCAACTTCCTGTAGGTTATCACCAGCCCGTATGCAAGCTTTTCTAACGGACATGTATCTTTTTTCAACATCGAGCAACATTTTGCTTGCATAATAAATTGGAGCCTGACTCCATTCTTCTCACAAACCATTGCTAAACTTACAGCGTCATTGGACACTATCCGATACAAGTACAAAGGGCTTCTATCATCTGGAATGGTCAACAATGATAGTTTGCTCAAATAGTTCTTTATTTCTTCAAGTTTCTTGGTGCATTTGTCATTCCATACTTCCTTTTTTTCTTTCCTAAGTTCTTGAAAGAAAAGTCGACAATTTTCTGAGCATCTGGATACGAAGCGGTCGAGGGCGGCTAGCATGCAAGTCAATTTTTGTACCTTGCTCAAAGTCTTTGGGGGGTTGCACCTTTCTGATGGCTTCAATCTGGTCGGATTTTGCCTCGATACCTCTTTGGCTGACTAGGTATATAAGAAACTTTCTCGATTGTACCCCCTAAGGAGCACTTTGCTTCATTTAGTTTCATCCTGTAATAACAAAGGACTTCAAAAGTTTTTACCCCGTCTGCAAGGTGATGCTCTTCCTCCCGCTCTTCACAGACATGTCATCTATATACACCTTCATTGTGTCTCCCAATTGCTCTTTGAACATCTTTGTAATAAATCTCTGGTAGGTCGCCCCAGCATTTTTCCATCCGAACGACACCATCATGTAGCAATATAGCCTAGCGTGGTGATGAAGGAAATCTTTTTGTGGTCAGGGGCTAATAATGGGTTTTGATGGTACCCTGAGTAGGTGTCGAGGAAGTTCATACGCTTATGGTTAGCGGGAGCGTCGACCAACTGATATATCTTGGGCAAAGGAAAACTATCCTTTGGGCATGCACGGTTCAGGTCAGTAAAATCTACGCAGACTCTCCACTTCCCGTTGCTTTTCTTTACGACTATGGGTTTGACAGTCACTTGGGGAATTGAACTTCCTTTATGGACTGTGCCTCCAGAAGTTTCCCCACTTCCTCCTCAACAGTCTTGGCCTTCTCGGGCATGATTCGTCGCGCCTTTTGACTCACTGGTGAATGTAGTGGATCCACGTGGAGCTTATGACACTACAAAAAAAACTGCTTTTTGAGTCTGGTGCTACAACCATCTCAAAAAGTCCTCTAGCCGTCCCAAAAGCCTTTTGTGACGCCATTTGAGATGGCAAAGGGGCGTCATATTAGACCCCCGTTTTAAAAGCTTTTTGAGATGGCAGCAGTCATCTCAAAAAGTTTTTTTGAGACGGGAAATACGCTGTCTCAAAAGGTCATTGCTTATGGGACCCTTTTAAGACGGCGAAAAATTCGTCTTTTAAAGTTTTTTTTAGAGACGGTGTATGCCGTCTCAAAAGAGTTTTTTAGACAGCAACTTAACCGCCTCAAAAGGTCCTCGTTTATGGAATCCTTTTGAGATGGGTGCGCTAAAATTAAAATTTCATCCATTCCATAATATACTCAATATACTTTTGAACAAAAATTCTTAAAAATAATATGACATATTTGGCATCTCATTTCAACAAATACGACACACAATTTTCCATTCAACTAAAATTAGAGTCCATACAAAGATGAAATAGACAATTTCAACATTGTGCCCACCAAACTAAATATCTCTACAAAATTTAACTTGTCTCATTAGAATAAATACTCGCAATCTTGAAGCAAACGATCTCCATCAAAACGTGTCTTGCCTTGTCCACAAAAGATTTCGACCTGCAATAAAATTTATCCAGTGTCGGTTATCGTAAACAAAGAAGTAATCTTTTTAAATAGTTCCTATTGATGACAATCTTTAAAAACCTTATCAAATTTGTATATCTTCATTTTATTTACTTTTAAACACTATTTTTACAAAAATTCGTCAGAGTCTCCTTTGTTTATTCATGAAAACCAACCTGTTTAAACATAAAAATTAACTCAAAAACAACGATAGACATAGCCACAATATTGTAAACAACTAAGAGCGAAATAGCCACAACATATATCCTACCTAGCACTCCATCACATGCATATATAAAAATAAAATAAAGATGTGTTATTACCTTGTCGATATGGGCCGTTGAGGTAATGGAAGGATGATTAGGGATAATACTATTAAACAAACTCTGCATTTCACTTCTCATGCCAGTTTTCATCTGTTGTAGTGTTTGTTGGTGGCGAAATTCTAATTCTTCGAGCTCGTGTAGATTCTAGCCTCTCGATCTTCAGCGTCTTGTCTAGCTCTACCCTCTCGATCTTCAGCGTCTTTCTTAAGTTGATTAATATCCTCCAATAATGCAAGAGAGGAACTTGTTCATGTAGATATTGGCCTAATACCTACCCCCTTTAGTAAAGTATAACCATGGCCTCCTTGTCCTATCACATCCTTAAAAATCTCATTCCTCGCTTCCTGATCATTTCGCTTCTCTTTTGGTAGGTCATTTAGTCGTCTCTCGAGCATTGCCTACCAATTAAACATATATTAGAAATTAATGAATTTAATTTAAACATATATTAGAAATTAATGAATGGCTTTAGTTAGCATATATACATGCCGCTCTATTTGATGACCCATCTTCAACATTGAAAGGTATTTGGAGCCCGAGTGGCTTGCCACATGCTGATTTCATCAACAGGCTCTCCTGCCTCTACCCTTTAACAAAAATAATGTATATATTAATATTCATTAAACTAAAAATTATAAGTTTTTATAATACCAGAATTCTAACCTCCTTGGTAATTTTTGCACGTGGCTTTCGCCCAGTCCTTGAGTAAGCACATTCACCTTCACGGTTCTTGGAGTTTTGCTTCGTTATATCCTATAACAAAGTTAGAGAAATTAATAAATTTGATGTTACTAATGAAGTAGATGTAAATAAACTCATCTTAAACTTAATGAGTTGCCATACAATTATCTTCTTTAGGCCCTAATACTTCACTAAAGTATGCCATTGAACTTTGTCGACTCGAAGGGGTGTATTTTTCAACTACTCTTCATCGGTTTGAAACTTTTCATAGTGATCTATCTTCAATCGGTACTTCCATTGCCTCCAAGTAGCTCCAATTCTTGCAAAGCAAATTGGTTTAAAACCTTCTGGTGCATTGAATTAATAAATTGGTTAGAAATTTAACAAACTCACATATAACGAAACAAATAAATCAAATTGAATTAATGAACTATCTTCACTTCATTCCAAATACCCTCAAGAGTGTCCTTTTTCGCCTCGGTTCAATATAATATTGTCAATGGAAACAAATTTCCACTCCTAGCATAGTAGCCTAATTGCGACATCAATTTGCATTCAAGCCTACAAACTGGCTGACAAAGCTCATTCCATTCTAGTATCTTCTTTTTATTATTATTCCATTCAGCCCAAGGCATGAAAGCTTTTCTAACATTTTTCGCATTAGTCGGGGTACTCTCTGTACCTAAACAAATATTCGATAAACTATTATTATGTGAAATATAACGTCAAATGAGTGATAAAAAAAGTGCAATGCTAACATATGATATAC
The DNA here is from genome assembly GCA_949130495.1 of Sambucus nigra. Classification (NCBI taxonomy): domain Eukaryota; kingdom Viridiplantae; phylum Streptophyta; class Magnoliopsida; order Dipsacales; family Adoxaceae; genus Sambucus; species Sambucus nigra. The sequence continues at coordinate 104,539,998 of OX422217.1, read as the reverse complement.
CTGCTGGCTTCTCAACATCTAAAGTCGAGTCATTGTATGAAGGATCAACATTTTCTCGTAGATCATTAATTTGCTCGATATATTGGGTTTGTTGGCATGTAGGACTCTGAAATAAAGAAACATGAACCCTTGAGTTGCGATGTGACTTGTCTGACTGGGGTGCCACTAGGGTCATTTGTTGGGGTTGCAACACCTCACTCGGGTGGGATATCAATATATGCATATCTAAATCATCTTCCACTGTTGTTGTGAATGGTTGTTTCTCAAGTGATCTTTCCTCGGCAATGATATCGCACATATTCAAATGACGCTGCGCTTTCCTACCATGGATCTGTATACGTACATATAATATACATAATCAATTGAATTATGCAATAATAAAATTCAGAGAGCAATCACGTTAATTCTATATGAAACAAACATGAATGTGTAATTGGGTTATTGATCCATACCTCTCTAAATCGTCTTCCACTGGGGTTGTGAGTGGTTGTCTTTCCTCGGCTATGAGATCACACATATTCAATCGATGTCGACGCTTCGCTATCATGGATGCATATGTACATAATAGGTGTAATAAGACATGAGCATAAACAATTATAATGAAGTAGAGTGAAATCAAAACAGACGATGGATTGTATGAAGTAGAGTGAAATCAAAACAGTTGAATCAGCAGCGGATACAAAATGTAATGGTTTAGAGCAGCCCCCGTCATGGATTAGAGCAGCCAGCAGCCCCTGTCATGGATTAGAGCAGCCCCTTGTAGGAGATAATACAAAACATTTGTGTTCCTTTAAGGCTCATTTAGATGAGCGGGTACTGTTCGAATACAAAACTAGTATAATTATCCTTTACAAATGTCAAATAAGAAAAAATAAAGTTGGGCAGTAGCTGTTCCTTTAAGGCTCATTTAGATGAGCAGGTACTGTTTGGGTACTGTTCGAATGCATAACTGAGAACATCGGTTCGGTTCAAAAAGAAATCATGCAGTAGCTGAAAACATCGGTTCAGTTCAATATATTTCTGCCCTCTTCGCACAATAGCAGCCCTCAATCCTCCCAAAAAGACTCTCGACTCAATAGCAGCCCTCAATCCTCCCAAAAACCGAGGGTTCCGGGCATGGGAACGCAAGTGCCGGAATCAAACAAAAGGTCCGCCAGTTCTTTGAGCCGAGGACGAAAGAAAAAAGGCTCCCTCTGGAAGCTAATCACCAAGTATCAAATCATGCGTGACACTCTCGCTGCGGCAGCTACTGCAGCTAATAAATAAACTAGCTCATGAGGCTTCTTTAGGGTGAGACTCGAGAGTTTTTCATATAATAGTGTGAATAAAGATCACATGATCTAATGTGATCTTTGCCATACATTTTATCAATGAAAAAACTTGTAACTACAATAGGGTGAAGCATAATACTCCCAAACGGAAAACTGGTTCTTATCAGAAGTGTGCTCTCTGCTATTCCTTTGCATCTATTGCAGCCTTTAACCCTCCCAAGCTAGTTTTTCAGAGAATTGAAGGTATGTTTGCTAGATTTTTTTGGGGCTCAACTGAAGACAAGGTGAAACATCATTGGTGCAAATGGTTGGAAATTGCAAAGCCTATTAAAGAAGGGGGTTTAGGCATTAGAAATCTCAAAGATATAAATAATGCTATGTCTATTAAACTTTGGTGGAATTTTCAGGTCTTTTGATAATTTATGGTCTAGCAGAGGATCATATGAAAGAATACTAAAGTTAATCACTTTTGGAAAGCAGATAGATATTGGGATATAGATAAGTTACATCAATTGTTGCCTATGAATATAATCAATCAGATAAGGAATGTGCACATTTGGAATGGTTCTAAAGATGAAGTGGTGTGGACTAGTTCAAACTCCGGTTATTTTACTTTCTCCTCTGCCTGGGAAACAGTCAGGTCTATTAGCTCTCATTCTAGAGCTGCTCAGTTCATTTGGGATCCCTGTATCCCTCCTAAAATGTCTGTTCTAGTCTGGAAATTACTTAAAGGCATACTTCCCACAGATGAGAATATAAAGAAGATTGGTAGAAGAGGCCCCCCTAAATGTTTTTGTTGTAGAGTTCATCAAGAGGAATCAGCTGAACACCTTTTTTCATCAAGTGAAATAGCAACCAACCTGTGGAGTTACTTTGGCTCAAAATATGGAATTATTGGTCAATATGGTTCTATAAGACAAAGAATGATATCTTGGTGGTTGTCTTTTAAGTCTGCATCAAACACAATTTCCAAATTGATTCCTATCCTTATCTGTTGGCACATCTGGATATCTAGAAACAGATCTAGATTCGAAAATTCTGCTATGGTTTTTAACAGAATCAGAAACAATATACAAGATACTGCAGCTATATGTTACAAAGGTCCTAAAAAAACTAACAGCAGCTTTATCATGGTTCAATTGTTTCTCCCCCCCAAAGGTATTTTGAAGTTCAATGTGGATGGTAGCTCAGTTGGCAATCCAGGCAGAAGTGGTGTTGGTGGAATTCTTCGAAACCAGCTAGGTGAAGTGATTTGGTTTTTCTACAATTCGATAAGAATTTCATCCTTCTTAGAAGCTGAAGCTGCTGCACTGGTTCAAGGTCTTATTTATTACCAAGATCTTAAAGATTATGATCTCATCATTGAATCTGATTCCAAGGTCTTATTTATTACCAAGGTCTTATTTCTACAATCCGATGAATGTGGATTGTGGCAGGTTGGAATTTGTATGTGTCCAAGTTGTGTTGTGATGGCTCAACCACTGTCCGACCATTTACAGTCGTGTATATGTGGTTCGGTGTGTGTTGTTTATAGAAAGTTTTGATCTGTTATAGTCAGCATCTTTTCACCCGTTTTTGTGTAATTGATGGTTTTACCAGTTTATGATCCAAACCCATCAAGGAAAGTCGTGTGGTGTTTGTGTTGAGTTGACCATCATGTTATGAATCATCAGACTTAAATCAAACTTGAGTTGAACTTTTCTAATCACCAATGTCTAAGGATGAACTTCATTTAATGAGTTAAGCACACTATATTAGTACTATACAGTACAAGTAATACCTTATTTGTTCCAACATTTTTCCAACAAGCAGTGATTCAGTTATTGGTACAACACAAGCAGTGATTCAACACAAGCAGATATATAAAAGTGCCTATTTTCTTCTTGGTACAACACAAGCAGTGATTCAGTTAAAATTGGTACAAACCAGTTCAAATTCGTTGGTTTGCGATGAATATCGTGAGCTGAGTGAGCTCGGCTCGAATTCCACTTAATTATGAATAATCATACGAAATAAAAAAAAAATTAAGCTACTCAAGCTCGGCTTGTATTTGTTTGGGTAAAAGCTCACTCGAGTTTGTCTCATGAAACAAACAAGTCAACTTAAGCTACTTAAGAGAATTCAACTTCAAGTCAACTTAAGCATATATACATCCCTGTCCAACTGCAAGACCACTTCAGTTAGCATATATGCATAACTGTCCAAGTCTAATAAAACTCAACCATCTCCATATACTTGAATTACTCAATCTAATATTCTTTGAGGATACATGTTGAGTTTGTATATAGCCTGCGATAGCAATTCTCTCAGCTAAGGATGTTGGGCAGCAACCACTGTACGGCGTTTAACACAACATAAGGATCAAATGTCGGCTGAACGACGCGAGATCAGATGTCGACTGACCGATGCGAGACATTGGTTAACCGACTTTTTCAACCATTTTAACCACTGTGTAACTCAGTATTTGTAAACAACATTATTTTAAGTCCCAAAAATGCATAATTTATTTGTGGAATATAGAGATAAGAGTTGAATGACCTCAACCAACATTGGTTTTTGACAGGCCTAAACTTAATTCAATGGTTTAAGCACTACTAAGCATAACCAAGAACAATGAAGCAGCCTACTTAGATCCAAAATCGATGGAACACTTGAATTTTCACAATCCAAATGAAAACCCCAATCCAATCAAAACTATTACGCTCAGTCTATTACCAAGCACAAGAAACAACCAAAAAGAAGAACAAGAATTCGATTGTGATTGTGCTTGTTTCTTAGGCAATAATGTGGGACACATACATACTGAAAATATAATGCATAAGATAACATCAAGTTTTAAAATTTAAATAAATGGACAACATGCATAATAATGTCTTCACATTGTTCCAATCTTTGACATCAAAAAAATCAAAAACAAAAGGTAGCTAATTTAGGATTACATTCCCCTCAAGCATTGCCCCTCCCAATTTCATCTTCATTATCTTCATCTTCATCATCATCATCATCCTCTAGGACACTTGGGTCAACTATTGATCCATTTGCTCCTTGCCTCACCCACCTTACAGTTTCATCTTCATCCAAATTTTGCATGTTAAATGGCTCATCTCCATTGACCAATAATTATTCTTCGGTCGTCGTGTACCAATCAAATCGATCTCTTGGTGTCATGTGAACAACAATGTGCCAATCTTGTTCCACAGGATCCTGCACGTAAAATACTTGTTCTGCTTGAGATGCGAAGATGGAAGGTTCATCACTCTCTCGACCATCCTTATATTTCAGATGCTTGAAGTTCTCTAGCGTGAAGTTGAACTCATCCACTTTTGTGCCCATGCGATTTTCAACCCAATCACACTTGAATAACACAAACTTCATGCCATTAACATATTGAACTTCAATGATGTCTGTCAGTTCCCCGTAGTATGTAATATTGCCTGCAGTAGGATTTTTATCTTTTCGACTTGAATAGCTCAATTGTTCGGCTTTTATAACGCCGCCTCTATTTTGAGTTTTTTTTCCGCATATCAACTTTCTTCGTTCGAAATCAAAAACCGCCAACAATATAAGATTTGAATCTAACTGCATCTTTGAGGGGACCTGAAGACAAGAATTTGATTTCATTGGATAGTTCAACACCATTGGCTACCATTCTACTCACCTATATTATTTTAAAATAAATGTCAATAAACAAATATAATCGTTATTTATAATTCAAGTATTTGTTATGATGTTTTTACTTACATGATCCTTAAACCATATGTGGAACTCTTCGTTGTGAAGACGATTAGCATGATGCTTTTGTGAATCTTGAGGGTAAATTGATGAAAGCTCTACGAGATGTTTTCTACAAAATACAAGCGTAGTCATATATCTATTTCATACAAAACTATAAGAAAAGTTTTTACCAAATCCAAATAGGTATAATGAAACTTACTGAATGAATGGTGTCACTGACTCAGTGTTGGTAAGAACATACCAATGTGCTTGCGTATACATTACTTGATCAAGTTCAACTGGAACTTTTTTCCCAAGTGCACAACCATCCATATCCCCCTTATCATCATTTCTATACGGTCGGGTAGACTTGGTTTCCACGCCAATGTACCGCGAGTAAAAAGTCGTGCATTCCTTCAAAAGAATAGAGTTGGCGATCGAGGCCTCTGGATGAGCTTGATTACGAACATATAGTTTTAAGGTGTGGAGATACCTTTCAATTGGATACATCCAACGGTAAAGGACACAACCAACAATTAGGAGTTCATTGGGAAAATGTATAGGTAAGTGTTACATCACATCAAAAAATCTCGGCGGGAATATCTTCTCAAGGCTACAAAGTGTAAGAGCCATCCGGTCTTTAAACTTTTTCAAATCAGCTGGGGTAACTGCGCTTGAGCACAATATCACGAAGCAATTGCTTAATTCAATTAAGGCTTTGACAATATGCTTTGGCTATACCCTTTGCGCTGCTATAGGAAGTAATTTTTGCAATAAAATGTGATTATCATGGCTCTTTAATCTTGAAATATTCCTTTCTTGCATGTTCACGCACCGTGAAATGTTCGATGAGTAACCATCGGGAGTTTTAACATCCTGCAACACTTTCAAAAAATGGCCTTCTCCTTGTTACTCATCGTGAACTCTGTTGGGGGAATGTACTCTAAATTTGACCCCCATGGTTAAGGATGTAACTCAGATCTAATATTCAATTCTTTGAGGTCTTTTCGAGACTTTAAATTGTCCTTTGTCTTACCTTTAGTACCCAACAGTGTAAATAGGACATTATCACACACGTTCTTCTCAATATGCATAACATCGAGATTGTGGCGAATAGGATTATCCTTCCAGTACGACAAATAAAAAAAATACTTTTCTTCTTCCAACCCATTCTAGGTTTCAACACTTTCTTTGTTTTCTTTTCTAGCGCCTTTCTTTCCCTCCTTTTAAAGACATCTTCCATCTTATATTTAGTTTCAATGTCAAGATCATTCAACTGTTGCAACACTTGCAAGCCCGAAAGTTTTAATGGGGCCGGTCGTAATTCTACCCTCCCATTAAATGGTGTCTTCTGCCTACGACACCTATGGCGGGGGTCTAAGAATCGGCGGTGACCCCAATAACAGAACTTTCGACCATGCTTTAATCGCATTGCCTGATGGTCTTCGTTACAATAAGGATAAGCAAATGTACCTTTTGTGCTCCATCCTGATAACATGACATATGCGGAAAAATCGTTAATAGTCCACATCAAAGATGCATGCAACTGAAAGAACTCCTTACTAGATGCATCGTAAGTGCGTACACCATCATTCCATAGCTCAATTAACTCATCAATCAATGGTTGTAAAAATACATTGATCTTTTCTCCGGGTCCATTTGGTCCATCTATAAGTATAGACAAAATCAAATTAGGTTGCTTCATGCACAACCACGAAGCTAAATTGTAAATAATGAGGATAACAAGCCATGTACATACTGTGCTTAATGCTCATATTACCAAACGGATTAAATCCATCAAAAGCTAACCCAAGTCTAACATTGCGACTGTCTCTCGCAAAAGATGGGTTTTACTCATCAAATGTTTTCCAAGCACGAGAGTCTGTTGGATGCCTCAAGACACCATCGTCAATCCGTTTCTCGGCATGCCATTTCATTAGAGGAGCTATAATCTAGGTTTCAAAGGGAAATACCTTATTTTCTTTAAGGCTACCTTCGGGCCTTGTACACCCACACTTGAATCATCATCTTTATATCGAGAAGATCCGCATATGTCACACTTTTCATGATTCTCAGCTTGATTTCGAAACAACATACAGTTGTTTGGGCACGCATCCCACGTCTCGTACTTGAATCCCAAGTCCTTCGTTGGCTTGGTGGTAAGACTTCGGAATTCTAGCACTCGAAAATAACCTCCTTAAAAAACCCAACAACTTAGTGAAAGAACGATTTGTCCATCCATTAAGTTGGTTCATGTGCCAGAGTTCAACAATAAATGACAATTCCGTAACCCCCTCTGGACAATTTTCATACAAATCGCACTGCGCCTCTTTCAAAAGTCTAGAATACTCTGGAACATTTTCTTCCGATTGGAATACTTCTTTGGTTCTACATTCCTCATCATTACTCATATTGTTATATGTGTGAGGTCCCTTCCCTTTTGAACCATTGTAACCATGGTATCTCGAGCATTCAATTCAACGGGTATATCATCAACTAGCATATCATCCCGTGAAGAACTCATATTGCTTCCTACTCCACCAAAAGTCTCTCCATGGAAGCCCAAACCTTATAAGTCTTGTCAAAACCATACATCTCAAGGTGATTTCTCATCATTTGTCGGGTGTGGTATACTCGATTTGCGCATCTCTTACACGAGTAATTGATTTCTGTGGTCCCAATGTTCTTGTTTTCGTATGCATAGTTAAGAAATCCTTCAATCCCGTCAATGTATTCTTTTGAACACCAACTACGTAAATAATCTAACTCTTATCCATGATACCTAACAGTGAAAAAACAAATGATTCTCAACAATTTGATACATAAATTCAAAAAATTCAATAGCAAACTAATTGAAATAATAATAATATAACCCAACAATTCAACGCATCAGTTTTAATATCTACATCATTAGAAAGTCACACAATCAACATAAAAAGTCAAGAAAGGAAAGCATGTTAAGCAATTAAAAATTCACACAATCAACATTTTAGTACTAATGCACCAAATCTTAAGAAATGACAACATCCAATGCAATTAAAAAGTCACAATCAACATTTTAACATCTACATCATTAAACATTTATACGTAAAAAAACTCGATCAACGTACCCATTTTCATCCCCGCTCGAATCACTACGTTCACCTTCTCCTTTGTATGGCACGTACACTTCATCATCGTTGGCCAATTCTTGATTACTCTTTGATTTACTTTTCTTACTTTTAGCGCGATCCCACATTGCCGAATAAAATTTATGGACTCCCAATTCTATTAATTTTGATTTATTCTCTTCTATTTTCTTCAATCTCTGCTTCTTGTACTCCTTTAATGTTGTAAACATTTTCTGATAAAAGATATGTAATTAGATAATAAATGAGGCAGAGAGAGAATGAAAAATCAAGTTTATCTTTTTAGATTCTTTAAAGATCGTGATATTACTTTTTTGTGTGTACTATTTTTTTTTGTAAACTAGAAATTTAACTAATGCTTGTTTTCGAATACCGCCTCATATGTTGGAGCTTGTGTCCCAATACTTAGGGTTCGTTTGATTGGCGCTGAATTGTTTTCCATGGAAAATACTCATTTTAGCTCATTTTTTTTACTGTTGAGGTGCTTGATTTCATATGCATTCTATTAAAACACTGCTTATAAATATGAAAAGTGTTCCATATTTTTATCAATTTTCACGGAAAACAATTCTCACCCTTCACCCAAAGAATTGATTTCCATGGAAAACTTCAAAAGTAAGACCAAATCACTCTTATCTTTTCCACACATTTTCCTACCTCTAATAAAAATGAACTATTTCTCAACCATTTTCCAACTTTTTAATCAAACACAACCTTAGTGATTTTTATGTTAAAGATTTAGCATTTGATATGGTATTTAGATGTAACCAAAAAAATAGTATTGGATAACATTGGTGATTTTTTCAACGGTGATGCATGTTTGAATTAATTTGGGTCCATCATATATATCACAAAATAAAATCATAATCGAATAGTAAATCAAGTTAATAGCATGAACTATTTGCAAATGCCATGAATTAATTAACACAAACAAACATATCAATAATTCTAACTAAAATTCACACAAACATGTACACAAATATTTTCATAAATTAATCTTAAAAATGTACTACAACAACGAATTCACAATTCGGGTTTTCAATTGGCTCACCCTCAACCTCCTATCACCACTACAAATCAACAAAAATAATCAGAAATTATACCTAACACGGATCTATATGTAACTCGAGTGATAAAAAAATACATATGAAGCCATATACGACTTACTTAGGGCGATGGCGATAGCTGGTGATTAGGACGACGAGGCTAGGGCCAAAGCGGCGAGGCTAAGCTAGAGGTGCGCGGCTAGGGCCAGAGTGTCGAGGCTAAGCTAGAGGTGCGTGGCTACGGCTAGGGTTGGTGTGTGCGTCGGGTAAAGAAGAGAAGAAGAACCAGGGTGTGGGTTGTTTTTTTTGTCTTTTTTACTTTCTTACAATTGCAGTCTTTTTAGGTACTACTTTTTGAGACGGGGAATAAAAGCCGTCTCAAAAAGAGTAATTTTTAAGTCAGTAAATTTTAGCCCTCTCAAAAGGTTAGTTTTAGAGACCCAAATTTTAAATGTCTCAAAAGGTTTCGTCTTAAAAAGTAATTTTTTTTTGTAGTGTGACACATCTCTTTTGGATCTATTCCTGACATGTCATATGGCCTCTAGGTGCTTTTGAGGAAAACAACCAACTCTTTCTTCTCTTCTTTCGTGAATGAACTGCCGATCTGATTGACATCAAATGCTATCTCTTGAAGGGGTTCCATAACACGATCGGCAGGGACAACTCTCGTTTCCTCAATACCAGGTCGCCCATACTTTTGCTGCTATTTGGAGGGTATGAAGCCTTACTCTGGCTCTATAGCTTTTTCCTTCTTCTCCTGCTTAAGTTGGATAACTATGAAATATTTTCTGGCCAAGGCTTGGTTCCCCCATATCTCCATAACTCATTTTTCAGTGATGCATTTTGTTTTCTGGTGGTAGGTGGACGGTACAACCATCATGGCGTACAACCACCCTCTGCCAAGGATAACATTATATGGGGAGTCTATATCTACCACGAGAAACTCAATAAGCTTAGAGATCTCTCCTGCCCGGACACGGAGAACTACCTTTCTCAGAGACAAGGTCATCCATCCTGCAAATTCGACCAGAAGAACAGTGGCTTCCTGCAGGTCTTTTATACGTAAGTTCAACTGATTGAACATCTTGAGGTACATGACTTCCGAGGAGCTCCCTTGATCCATCAACATCTTGTCCACACCCCACTTAGCAAGTATAAGAGTCATAATAAGAGCGTCGTGATGGGGAGTCCTTACTCTGACCAAATCGTCGTCAGTGAAAACGATATGCTTCGTATAATCAAGTTCCTCAGGTCGTCGGCGTTTGCTCGCAATGGTCTTGGTTGGGTCGATCTGAAAGGCTTCCATGACTGTTGTGAACTTCTTAACCTTTATCTTGAGGGTGTTACCCTTAATTTGATTTGGGCTTGACGCACCATGAACCACCGCGAATTCATGACCCAAATATTCGTCCAAGACGTTATCCGGTTTTGGGTCCCCATGAATTACCACAAATTCGTGTCCCATGCCATCGTCTAGGACGTTTTCTGGTCTCTGGTCACGCATAGGTTGCGATACACCCTTGGTTCAAAGTATCGATCGAGTTGACTCGGTATCGGAGGGTACCGATACGATACCGAGAGGCGTTTAAAAAAAAATACTGAATCGTGTTGTCTCACTGAGATATCGGCCGAGACAATCGATTCCGAGATGCCTCGCCGCGATATCGGCCGAGACAGCAACGATATTGGCCGAGACAACCGATTCAAACGACACATTTTTTTTTACCCTTTTGACATTCTTTTTGGTACCCAAAAAACATTTTTCTCCAAAACATTTTTTTATTTTGTTTTTAAAAAAAGATGTCAAAAATACGTTTTGTAAGACATTTCTTTGTACATTTTTTTACAAACCATTTATTTGTAAAAAAAAAAATGTTGTGAAAATTATTGCGACCTTATATAATTTTTCTGAGTAATATGAAAAAAAAATTGCATCATTATTTGAACATTGTCATATTTTCTTTTATTATTTGATAGAATTTTAATCGTTTACCATATTTCTTCGTTGTTGAAAATATATTATAACATTTAAAGAAACATGACCTATATAAGTTTGTCCACATAACATATACATGCAGAATAATTTTACACACTAAGATAAAATTAAACAATTGCAAATAAATTAAAATGTCAGTAATATAAAACTAATAACATTCACCGTACATAAAAATATTTGAACTCGGAACAAAATATCCTATCAAAATATAATGTCACATAATGCTATCCAAAAAAGGAAGAGACAAAGATTGGGGGACAAAAGAATCCCCATAAGTCTAGTCTCGTCCATGAATATCAAACATCCTCCTACATAAATTAAAATCAACAATTAGTCATTAATACTTAATTATTTAGAGATTTTAAATAATTAAAAATAAAAATAAAATTAGTACGTTAGCAATGTGCCAAGTCCACCGCACTTCAAAATAATTAATCGTACAATGTAATGCATATTAAATAATGGTTTGAACATATCTAATTGGTACATATTGTTAATTTTATTATTTTTAAATTTTATATATTTTTTTTAGAATTTTTCACGCTCTTTAAATAGCGTATCTTTGCTTATGGCCCGATACCGCGACCGAGTTGAAAATCAATTGTTCGATATCGGGATCGATAGCGAGACTTTGAACCATGGATGCGCCCTTCTTTTTCTCTAAGAAATCGTTTAGGTGCCTAGCCTGAACCAGTTCCTCGAGGTGGGACCTTATAGTTTTCGGTCTTGTGATCGTGATCTTTATGGTATGCACATTTCAGTGCTTGGTTCCTCTTCTTTGGATTGCTGAACATCTTCTCGGGCCATTTTAAATATTGTCGTCCTTTGATCTTGAAGATTGGTTTAGAGAACACCATGTTAACTAAATGATTTTTCGGGATCCTTCTTCTTAGCCCCTTTCAGCTTCCCGTTTTGCTTTTTCCCTACTTTTTTGTTTGCCCCCTCCTTATCCCTATTTTTGGGCTGCTTTTGTCGCTCTCCGTCCTGATCAACTCTGATCACCATATCTTCAACCTTGGCATATTTTTCAGTCCTTGCCATGAGGTTGTTGATCATGATGGCCTCCCGCTTTGTGAGGGATTGGTAGAGCATGGAACTGCTCGACAGATCAATTTTGAAGGATGCCATCACGACTTTCTCGGTGCAGTCCTCTACCTCAGTGTACACCTCCCAGTATCTTCTGGCGTACCTCCGGAGTGTTTCTTGGAGCTTTTTCTTCATCGTCAAAAGTGAATCCATCCGCTTGGGAGGGGTGTTGTTAGTAATGAATCTGGCCGTAAAGGACTCGGCCAGTTGCTTGAAGGAGGCTATCGACCGGTGTGACAACTTTTCAAACCATTTCTGGACGGTGTCTCCAAGACTGGAGGGGAATATTCGACACATTAATCCTTCGTTAGTGTTCCATATGATCATCCCCTGGTGATATTGCATGACGTGATCGATGGGATTAGTCTTTTCATTCTTGGGGGAGAAAACTTCTTGGGAGGCTCAAACTCTTCTATAGATCGGCTAAAAGTTGATTTCATCTCGTAGACGAGTGCTCTCCTGGCGAGCTCCTTGGTAGTACGACCCTTTGATGGGCTGGATGTCTCTCTACCTCCCTTTTGATAATGTCAGAGAGCTCTCTGTCTCCTCGCCGATCATCGGTGTGGTGTCCCTTTAGGAGACCTTCGGCGAGGAGAACATTCCTTCTGTTGCTAAGTGCTCCTTCCTTGGTGGCTATCTCTGCTCGCCTGAGGGCTAGGAGTTCGTGAGCGACAGCCACGCTTGCGCTTCTCTTTTTAGGGTTCCTTCTCTAGCTTCTTTAGGCGCCGCTGGAACGTGGCGTTCTTCTTTTATTGGAGCCTGTTGGTAGCGCTTTCATCTTGAAGGCGCTTTTCATAGTTGTCAATGAGATCTGGTTGGATTGTTCAAGCTCATCATTGTTCAACGTTCTATCATACTGAGGATGGTAAGAAGCATCTGAGGATTGGTAATACTCATCAATCTCAGATCTAGCTCTCTGAGAGAGAGGGGTTAGTTGGTGACCCTCTTGGTCATCACGATCCCCATGGTCAAGGAACAGCCCTCCAGGTCTCCATAACTGTGTTGTTGATGACCCTCCTGGTCATTTACATTCATATGACCTTGGTTGGGTGAGTGAGACATCCCCGGAATTTAGCTAGTGGAAAAGAACTCAGATTCGATTATCACAGACGTTGCCAATTGTTGGTGGTAATTTCCTACAGTCATTGTATCCAATGCGCACAAGCTAAATTAAGAGAAGCATTCAAGGAAGAAGATAAAAAATTATACAACACAAGATATATGTGATTCGGCAACGTGCCTACGTCCATAGGGTTTGGGGTTTTCTCTTTTATTAATCAGAGAACTGGTCGATAGAGTTGTAGTACTGCTCGACGATACAATATCACATGCCTCTCTCAATGAGGGGCGAGTTTACATTTATAGAGAAGCCTCCTAAGCTCCGTGTTAACAGATATCCTTAGAAATTCGTACCTAACCCTTATCAGTTTGAACCGTTCCAAGTGATAAATACGTGGGAGTCTTTCATAACTTGGACTCTTCATTAACTTGATGCGCAAGAAGCTTGGAAGCTTGTGCTGAACACATGCAGGTCACGTGCTATTGTAATTCTGGTCCCCACAATATATTTACACTTTGGCTCTTATTGTATCATGGATTTCCGCAGGTAAACAATGCTGGAGCTTCTGGGGTGATGGTTGATGAAGATGGGCTAAGGGCTTTAAATATAGAACCAGCAGCTTGGGTAAGCTATAGTTGTTTTTCATGTCACTCAGACCTTTTTTTGTACGCTTTAACACCAATTATGATGATATTCAATTATTTTATGTTAACAACACAGCTCTCAGGAAAGGCGACCAGCTTGGTTCAAGATGTGATTAAAACTACATATGAGAAGGCAGAAGAATGCTTGAACACCAACTACTATGGTGTTAAGAGAGTAACTGAAGCCCTTCTTCCACTCCTGCAGCTTTCCACTTCAGGCGGCAGGATAGTAAATGTCTCTTCCCTCAGGGGTGAATTATGGGTAAGAAAATTTAGCATTATTAAGTTAAGCAACAACACAGATATCATTATTTTCAACCACCTTCTTTGTTTAGAGGTCTCTATATCACAACCATTCACAAAAATTTCAAGGGTGCAGATGCACCGCATTACAGATATCCCAGTTCCCCACAAATGGGATTCCACTCCCAAATAGGAGTCCAGGTTTAAAATTCATAAATTTTAAGGAAGCATTTTTTTTAATAAATTTTAGCCTCCAAAGTCTGAATCAACATCACCTGATGTTAAACTTTATACCTTGGTGATGTTAGGATTTACGCTGTTTTGTAAACTATTTCTGGAAAGTAGAAACATGCCTCTCAATTTGGGATAGCCCCAAAGGAACACATCACTCTTAGTTTAGGACGGAATATATTGGTGATATCTTAGTCATCAAGTTATGTGTTTTAGTGACCAAGTCTTTTACTTGGCCACCAGGTTTTGTAAGCTATAAATAGGCATCATATACAAGTTCATTACACATCAATACAATACACATTCATCTCTCTCTTGTTTTTATAAGTTCACATGGTATCAAAGCTGTGTTGAGGTCCTAAATTCGTTACAGCTCCCGCTATCAGCTCTGCTCTATCCTTTTCAAACAGACAACAGCCACGGCTTATCAACCCCTTAATCATCATTGCATTCACCTGTCTCAGCTCTCCCAAGCATCTTGCCACTGCCTCCATCACCTGCAACCTGCCATAGACACTTTATTATCGGTGATCCTCAGAACCTCTGTTCATCACCACCACCAGCGCTCAAACTATAACTCGAGAAACAGCAAACCCGCATTCAAATCCAACTTACCACATTAAAATCCTTCGCCAACATTGATTTGCCTCTCCCGTCGAAGAATATCATCGAAAACCATTTCTGTCATATCGAGAACGATTTTCCGGTCACATTCGTCAGCACCTTTCCCCATCCACCCACCACCTTCAATATTGCAGCCGCCTCTCGCCGGAAAAGCACACATCACATCTACCTTCTTCTCTAACGTCAATATACTCACCACTAGCATAAGAATGGCCAAAAAAAATTCAAATCATCACAGCGATACTGGCTAAATCTCTCCAGAAATAGTCGATATCGGCAAACTCTTCTGCGGTCTTCTGCTCCCATCACCTACACGCTCGCCACCATACTGTCCTTCAATCTCCCGCTAAACCCTTTGCGAGCAGCTCCGAGCCCGTTGCAACACACTAAAGCCCTAGCCAAAATCATAACCACCACCACACAAGACTCAAAAGTGCAACCACCACGCAGCCAAACTGATTGTAAACCCTTGCCTCTCTAAACCTTTGTCGGACACTCCCTCTCCTCCTACGCTTTCTTCACTTCACCAAAAACAACAACAACAAACCCTTAATTTCCAACTCTCCCTGATCTCTCTCACCCGTTCAAAACAGATTCTCAGTTGAAATATGCCACACCTCTTTAATCATCATCACGAAATCATCGCCCTGCCCTGCCCTCCCCGCATCATTGCCGGCCGCTAACCAGGGTCCTCCTGCATCCGCCAGAGCTTGGACCATTGCTACATCACGCCTACAATGACAACCGCATCTCACCACCATCCAAATCCCAGGTCTTCCTTCTCTCCTATCTCCCTTGGACCATAACGGGAATCCATTAAACCGAAATCCCTAGCAGCAATTTAGCCCAATTTATTATATAGATTATGTACTTTTAGGACTTAAAATAATATTGATTATGGATATAGGATAACAAATATTTTGTTTCCATTTTTAGTCCCTATTTTCAAATTAAAGGGACACGTGGCACGCTGTGATTGGTTGACGTTTTATGAATATGGGTCCGCGCCAGCGGCTTTATTCAAAAATAGGGACTAAAACTATAAATAAAATGTTTGTTGTCCTATTTCCAAAATACATATTACAATAGGTCCTAAATTTATAAAGCCCCTTTATTATATCCCCGTTTGAAGCCCACTTCACCTATTTCTACTTAATAGTTGGGCCATTTCATGTTTTCTTTGGTCCAAGACCGGCCAAATTCTTTTTAAAACTCACAACCCATTATTCTCCTTCAAGCCAAAACAAATTTTCTTTCTGTTAAGCCCAAACAATTGTTTTTAGCCAAATTCTCGTTTAATTAAAGAAACTTCATCCCAATTTTTTTCTCCTCGTTACAAACCCAAGTTGGTTGACAACCACGTTGACTATGAGGGAGGAGGGAATAACCAGTGGCGGAGCTAGGAAATTTTTTAGGACGGGGCACCGCTATGTAAAAAAAAATCGCCCGCTTTGGGGGTTCGGGGGCGGGAGCCTCCGAGCTAAATTTTTTTAGGTTACTTTTAGATTTTTACAAATATTCAATTAATAATTTTCACTTCTAGACAAGTATAACTCAAATAAAACAACCTAAATTAATTCAAACCCTTAATTATCTCAAAACCTAATCTAAACAACAACAAAATGAATTCAAATAATCTCATCACACCTGCACGCTCTCTACAATAATCTCATCTCGATGATTCCAAAACCACGTCCCAATCCGAACTCACCATCAACTAGGGAACCTCGTCGGATCATCACCCACCTCCAACATCGTCTCAACATTGCAAAAACCCTCACGACCACTCTGGAGACTCTGCGCTCGCCACCCTCCGGATCTCGTCACATAGTTCTTCGACAGTCTCTCTTCGTGCATTCTCTTAGTATCTTGTGCACTCGTTCATTAGTGCTTTGTGCACTCGCTCATAGGTGCCTTGTTCACTCTCATAGTGCTTCATGCATTCTCTTATCAGTGCTTATATACTCTCTCAATTAGTGTTCCTTACACTCTAGTGCATCGTGCATTTTCCCATCTGTGCTTTGTGTGCACACTGATTTCGTGCATTCCTACGGTCCATACACTATGGATCTTCTGGCACAGTGTTGTGCTCCGACAACTTCTCGGATTACCGCGTGCTATCTCTATTAATACTCTGAATGTCGATATCTTCACCAAAGTTCATCTTTTAGGGCATTTTCAACACATGATTACCAAACTCAAGTTGGTCCATACTTGCAATGTTGAGTCTTAGTGCATAATTACATACACATATCTGTACTGTAACTTAGTCATTAAGTTCGTATTTTAGTCACCAAATCTTATACTTAGCCATCAAATTTTGTAAGCCTATAAGTAGGCATCATGTACACTTACACGTTCATCTCTCTTATTTTTCTGAGTTCACATCAAATTTAAAATTGGTCCAATATGATCACATTGTATATATTGAAATTTGTGTGACTTTGTAGAGTTCCCCATAACTATTCAGGCGTAACTCTATATCAAATTTTAATATATATGATACGCCTAAACTGAGTACTATTACTCCAAAAGTAGTCCAACTTTCAAAATGCTCCAAGAACATCATTTGGGATGGGACTTCTAGAATTCTAAATTTCGAATGCAATGAGCTCCAAAAAAAAGTTGCTCAACAAACTGATGTGTTATTATTTGAGTGAGAATAAAATTGGCCCATGCTCTATTCAATCAAATGGTAACACATCAATTTGTCCAGTTTTTCGTAAATCTAGTATTATTAAAGATATAATATGCGCGGATTTAATTCCTTATATAAATTCATTCTGATGTAGCGGATTCCCAGTGAGCACACCAGAAGAGAACTGGGTGACAGATAGACTGACCGAAGAGAAAATTGATAGCCTAGTAGTTTATGAGGGATTTGAAACAGGACGCGCTTGAAGCCAACGGGTGGTCAAAAATGTTGCTGGCGTATAGTGTATCGAAGGCCACGCTGAACACGTATACTAGGGTTTTAGCAAAGAGGTACCCTAACATGGCTCTGAGTCAATTCAGTTATGCTTGAGAGTTGGAGTTTGGTAATTTGTGTTATGCAGATATCCATGCATAAGAATTTGCTTCCTCAGTTGCGGGTTGATGCTGTTCTGTGAATCACTGAATTGGTTAAATAAATTGGTGGTATTTTTATTATAGTTACAAATGAAAATTTGGAACTTCTTCTTATTCTAAAACAGATTTGCTATTTGAAACAGCTCAGTACTGTAATTTGTCTAATTCCAGTTCATTTCCTGTCAACCTTTGGACAAAATTAAGGGGAGAAGAAGAGACTTTTTAGAGTTAATTGTGTGACAAAATTCCACATTACCTCTCTTTAAAAAGGGTAAATTACAAAATATACCCTCAAGTTAGGGCTCAAAATCAAATTAAATCCTCAAGGAGACACATAAGATGTTGATGTGGATTTTCAGACTTTTTAAGTTGGAAGAAGATAGCCCTAAGATTGACCATTGCTTAAAATGCAGAATTTCAAGTTTTGAATCATAACAATTAAAATTTCCCAAGCGATGATCACATGTGACATTCAAAACAGTTTATGTTGCAAGCTTCAAACCCATTTTAATGCTTCATAGTTGTGCTATTACGTCTAAATATTGCAAACCCTTTTTCCAGTAATAATAGATTTCCAGTAATAATAGAAACACAGGTATCAGAGCGTACTAAGATTTCATTTCATGCATATAGGAAGCAGTGTGCATATGTCAATATTCCATTTGGTGTCTGCTGAGAAGGTGCAAGGTTGTACTCATGTCCCTTGGCCTCAGGTAATCCCACAAACAACTTCACAAGAGCCTTATGGCTCCAATCCCATCTGCACCAGATTGTGGCAGCAGTTTTCAGAAACTGTTGTCACTGCACTGTCATTTCGTTAGTAAAGTACTCTAAGTTTTCTGTAAAGCTCGTCAGGATTTGGTGAAGATCTATTCCTAAACTCTGCTAATCACTACACCCATGACTATGAACAAGATAGACAACCTGTTAAACCTTGAGATTAGATTAACTTCTGAAATTACATGCGGAGAGAAGGCGGTATTAATGTCTATTAATATGAGGGTTTCAATTTACTTTCATTTGCGTTAATTGTATATTTATGTGTGCAGGATTTTTCTTGGGTGTTTTCATTTAAACCATCTTCTTCTTTCTACAAACCACGTTTGAGAGTTATTAGTAGATTAAATGATGAAGTTCGTAATAGACATTAGTACCCCAATCAAATCATCCCGATTAACTTGAACTTTGCTTTTTGTATATACATAGGTCAGTTTGGTAGCGCAAATTGTTTAATTATGTAAATTGATTCATTGTGAATTAGTGAATTGTAAATGAGTGAATTTGAAATGAGTTAAATCCAATTTTACAAGATGTTTGGTAATTTGAAATTGATGTTAAGATTCTATAAAAAAAGAAGGTAAAAACATATCGAGAGAGAGAGGGGGAGGGAAAATAGAGAGGGGGAGAGGGAGAGGGGGTATGCACTTTTACGTGACTCCTATTTCAAATGGATACATTTCACGTTTTTTATGAAATGATTCAATTTCAGATTTTACACATGAGCTAAAATGGGGAATTAATGAATTATTTCATTAATGAAAACAAACACAATTAATGGATCAATTTGTAAACGAATCAATTTATTAATGATTCAATTTACAATTTTGGAACAACCAAATGGGGCCATAGGAACTGAACAACTTCAATGAAACCAATTGTATGATTCCCCATTCGTTATAACTCACAAGTATCTAGAAATTGGTTATATACTAGCATACAACTCGTGCATGATATATAATATATGAATATAATAGTAATTATAAAAATTAACATATATAATAAATTCAATAACCTATCATAAAGCCATTATAAAAAAAAACAATTTTTTCATAAATAAAAATTGTCTATTATTTTTACATGTTTATTACATAAAAACTAATTTTTATAAATAAAAATTTCAAAACAACTAAGCATATTTTATATAAAAAAGTATTATTATTATTATTTGTTTTTAGTTTAAAAACCTGTATGTCATTTATAGATACAAACTTAAAGCTTTTTTAATAAATAAAACGTTAAAAATATTTTTATAATCAAAAGCTTTATTATTTATATCAAAAACAATCTTGAAATTTTGAAAACTTTTTTTTAACTTAAAAACTATTTTTTAGAAATAAAAACTTCAAAAAAATTGAACGTATTTTAAATAAAAAATATACATAATTTTATTTGTTTTTAGTTTAAAAAACTTTATGTCATTTATATATAAAAACTTAAAGTTTTTTCTATAAATACAACGTTAAAATAGTTTTATAACCAATTTATTTTTTTATTTATATAAAAAATAATTTTGAAAATTTGAAAACTTTGTTTTTAGAAATAAAAACTTTATATAGATGTTGTAGTATTAGTAGCATTGTGTAATGTGATTTGAGTGAAGAATAATGAAAAGAGAATAAATGAATTTATATTGTGTTGGATCGAGAGATTAGTTTATGGAGTCTAGAATGGATCATCTTTTTAATTTTCAAGAGACTTTTGTTTTATTCTCTTCACATAATATCCAAACCAGATAAGTTTGGTAAATTATTCTATGTTTAGTCAACTAAATTTGGAAAACAAATATATTTTGCCTCTTTTAAATCCAACTACACACTCAATGTGATTGAATCTAACAATACATATTGAGTAGTTCTACAGTGATCGAATTTTTGACAGAATTTTGGTGGACAAATTGATGTGGCGGGCATTTATTGGTTGGTTTCTAGGTCCCACTGGCGTGGACCCCCAAAACCAATCAATAAAATTCCGCCACGTCAGTTTGTCCATCAAATTTCGGTCACAATAGCATTTTTGATACATATTAGATCTAAATAAAAGATGTATTTTATCTTTGTCAACAAATTAGAACAAACATATATCACCATCTTCTTTGTACAATTTCTTCAAACACTGCATATACAATACATAATAAAAATATTTAATGAACAACTTGGAATTAAAATATAGCCTAATCACTTTTATGCCTATTTCTCATTTTGTAAATAAAATTATTCCAGAACAAAGCCAGTACAAACTGGTACATAAAAGCAAGGAAAAAATATGATGTACAATGAACCAGAAACCAAACAAATCACCATGAGCATTACTAAATTATATGTATTGCTAAGGTTTTACAGTGAACAAAAAAAAGCACTCAAACACTACATATACAACAGAGGATAAAAATGTTTAATGAACAACTGGGCACTAAAATATAGCCTAATCACTTTTATACATATTTCTCATTCTGTACATAAAATTATACTAGAACAAGTATATATAAAAGTAAGGAAAAAAATATGTTGTACAATGAACCACAAATCTAAACAAATCACCACGAGCATATCGGGATTGATGATGGTGCTTAACACATTCGAGAGAGAGAGAGAGAGAAGGGTTAGGTGAATTTGGTGAGGTCAATAGTTGGTATTTAAAGTAAGTGCGAGGGGGAGATGAGGGAAAATGATGTAAATTAATGATATAAATGAAAGGGTGGAGAAGTTCAATTGATATTGTGGAAAAGGGTGCAAGCTATTTGCAACAAAAAAAGGTAACAAATGGGCAATTTAGGGGGAGTTGTAAAGTCTAGGAGAGAGAGAATATGCATAGAGATAAGGAGAACTGAGTTGAGTTTAAAGTGCATTTATTGCTATTAAAATCTCTAATGCTATTGTATTAGAGGTTTAACTAACATACAACCCGTGCGATGCATGGGCGATGGATAAACAAATATAATGATAATTATAAAAGTCAATATATATCATAATTTCAATATCTTATCTTAAAGCTATTATAACAGGTTAATTTTATCATAAATAATGTTTGTCTATTATTTTTAAATGTTTTTATATTATAAAAAATATTTTTTATAAATAAAAACTTCAAAACAACTGTACGTATTTTATATAAAAAATTATACATATTTTTATTTGTTTTTAGTTTAAAAAACTGTATGTCATTTATAGATATAAACTTAAAGTTTCTTCTATATATAAAACACTTAAATTATTTTTATAACCAAAAACGTTTTTTATTTATATTAAAAATAATTTTGAAACTTTGAAAACTTTTTAACTTAAAAACTATTTTTAATAAATAAAAACTTCAAAAAAGGTGTACATATTTTATAGAAAAAAATTATATGTATTTTCATTTATTTTTAGTTTTAAAAACTTTATGTCATTTATAGATAAAATCTTAAAGTTTATTCTACAAATAAAACATTAAAAATGTCTTTATAACCAAAAACTTTTTTCATTTATATAAAAAATAATTTTAAAATTTTGAAACTTTTCTTTTTTAACTTTTTTTTTCTAGAAATAAAAACGTTATATAGATGTAGTAGTATTAGTAGCATTATATAATGTGATTTGAGTGGAGAATGATGAAAAAAATTAATTGAATCTAAAGAGATTTTTTTTCTATACATTTTTTTTGTTTCAAAGAACCCAATGTTCAAGATGAGAGAAAAAAAGATAATAAGTATTAAATCCTTATTAACTCCTCCAATACTATCATATTAGAGTGTAGTAAAGATAATTCAAGAAATGAATATACTCCTATGCAAAAATATAAAAACTAAGGATAAACATATGATATTTTTATGGAAGGAGGGAAATGATTTAAAAAAATAAGAACTCATAGGTTCTCAAAGTTCGTATAAAAAAAAAAGACAACCATTTTTTGAATGAAAAATGAGATATATGAAGATATTTTTCCCTTTCCTAATCCACCAAATCAAAATTATAGGAAAATAAGTACACTTAAAATTTATTTTAATTGTATAGAAATTAAAGAATGGATTATATTAGACTTTGGATTTTGATCAACTACATTAAGACTAAGATATGTATATGAGTTGCATATTTTTTACAAACAAAATATACTTATAGTATACTAAATTTTACCAACAAATTTATTTAATTACTACCAATATTAAGCCAAAATCTCTCACTATATCATCAATACCCCCACATATAAAGATTAGAAACAACCCAACAACATTTGTAATAGGCACAGTTAAAATTTAATTTAATTGTATAGAATTAAAAAATAGACTATAGTAGATTTTTTATACTAATCAACTACATAAAAACTAAGGAATGGATATTGTGGCCATCCCGATTGAGATCGCGTGCCGCTTCCTTTCTTCTACCTCCCGAAGGGGGGAATGGGGAAGGAAAGGGGGATCGAAAGGTCTCGTGCCCTACTTAGGAACGCTTCAGCTGTCGTCAGTGTGGGGTAAATGTAGAGAGATGGAGTCGCCAACCTATTTTGCACAAAACAGGTAAAAGAACATGTTGCCACCTCGAGAGAGCGGCATCGAAGACAAACTGATGCATACGAAACCAATAGTTCGAAGGGTCCGGGGGCTAAGTTACGAAATGGAAAGGTGTTAGGCACTCATCCCGCCGTTTCGGTCTCTCATGGACTTGTGTTATTATTTTCCTTTATTTCTCCGTGAAGTGCGTATAATGGAGATCGTAATCACCCAACTCATACCATGGAAGAGATAGAGTGAGGTCATCCATAGGAATGTTCCCAAAATAATATACAGAAAATATGATTTATGCGTTTATCGCGATATTGATCGTTATAATGAAACGATAATATGTGTTGGATGAAATGTTAATAAATATAATATGTATATTAATGCAAGAATATGATAAGTGCGGAAATGGGAAATTTGGAGAAATAGAAAAATTAGAAAATTGAGAAAATTAAAAATTTGGAAAATTGGAAAATTGAACTCGAGTCTTGAATTTTAATGAAAGGCGCCTACGTAGCCTATAAAGGCATCAAAGTCCACGTAGTTTGAATGTGACATGGGGGTGGGGGTTATCCCATAGATTCGTACGGGATTTTATTATGGGTGTTTGTGTAGAAAAATGTGTTTTAATTTTGAAAAAGTGTGATGGATAATCCCATTCGGAATTTATGGGTGAAATCCTCCATTTCTTTGTTTTGAATTTTTTTATAGAAAATAAAGTATGTGCAACATGCTAATAAAAATTTAGATATTAATGTGTATGAACTAAAGAAAGAACTAGATTATGAATCTAATGAAGTTTATGCAAAACAAGAAATTTAAAGAGAGATGAAATGAATTGGACCTTCATTAAAGCTTGATATTTGATATTGGATGAACTCCCTTGAGTATGAGATGAATGTTGGATGAGAGAAAATGTGGTTTTGCCAATTTGGGTATGAAAATGTTGGGAATAAGTTTGAATGGAACTTCACATGGAAGAACTTTGCTGATTTCGAGAGAATGTTGCTGAGATCACTGATGCTGATGGATTTGAGGTGTGCCTTAGAATTGAGGTCATGCCCTCTTTTTATAAGGTCAGGGGTGGTGCTGATAGACATTGCCCTAGTCCTGCCTATCGGCAGGTGACCCTAGACACTGCCGATAGGCAGAGAACTGGACCTTCCAAGTGATAGTCTTGTGCAAATATTTCAGGAAAAATAGTCGTTTGACGTAATTCATTGATCCGAATCGTGCATGGGGAATACTGTTAGAAAGTTAATTCAGAGACCTTCAAGAGTCCTTTGGACCGCTCCCGGTTTTGGGAGTTGACTTTGGGTCAAATGTGGCTTGGAAGCGCATGTCGGTCCTTTGGACGGGAGATCATCGAATGAAAACGGATCGTTCGTCTGCATGATAAGTCATAATCACGCATGGGGTGACCTTTTGGAAAGTTTAGGAGATATACTTCAACATTCCAAAGATCTTTGCTCAGTTTGGAAAGTTGACTTTAGTCAACCGGGGCTCGAAAGTGACCGGTGACCTCTCGAAATTAAGCGAATCATTCATCCGCACCGTAAGTCAGAATCGTGAACAGGGTGGACTGTTGGAAAAGTTATTCAGTGACCTTCGGAGATTCATTCAGTCTCATTCGAGCTAAAGAGTTGACTTTGGTCAAACGAAGTCCGAAAGTGCCCGGTGGCCTT
Organism: Sambucus nigra; assembly: GCA_949130495.1. Classification (NCBI taxonomy): domain Eukaryota; kingdom Viridiplantae; phylum Streptophyta; class Magnoliopsida; order Dipsacales; family Adoxaceae; genus Sambucus; species Sambucus nigra. The sequence goes on along the minus strand of OX422217.1, from coordinate 104,514,950 downwards.
CAGATTAATTTTTGAGGGAAAACTGATCGTTCGTTCGAATGGTCATATCGTTTCACGCATGGGGCAAACCATTGGAAAAGGATTTCAGTTCCCTTCAAAGTTTCTCTGACGATGAAGTTGATTGGGCCCGGGAGCTCCCGGTGGCCTCTAAATCGATTTTCAGTAGTAAAGTGGGTCTTCGTCCTAACCATTATGTCGATTCGCGCATGAGGCGGACCGTTGAAAATTGAATTCATACCTTCTAAGATTCAAAGAGCTTTCTCTCTGACGATAGAGTTGACCAAAGTCAAACGGGGACCGAGAGCGTTCGGTGGCCTCTATATCGGTACTTGGAGTGTGACCTAGGGTTTGTAGTGAAATAAGGAGGTGTTAGGGAGATAAGGAGAGACTTAGGGGATCCTAAAATGTGGTTTCTATAGATCCCCTCGACGGGTGAGCTTGTAACAAGTGAAAGTCGTCGAATAGACACCACATGATGCTTTGAAAAGAGGTCGTTGCTGAGGACTTAAGATAAGGGTAATCGATTCATAGAGTCGAGGCCGATTCTGAGAACCTAAAGGGAACGTGGGATTGCCAATTTTGTGGGCTGAGGTCAATTTTGACCGAAAGGAGGTGACGACAGAGGCCGAGGTCAATTTTGACCTAAAAAGAGGTGACGACTAAGGGCCAGGGTCAATTTTTACCTAAAGAGGTGACGACTGAGGGCCGAGGTCAAGTTTGACCTAAAAAGAGGTGAAGATTGAGGAACGAGGTCAATTTTAACCTAAAGGAGGTGACAGTCGAGGGTTGAGGTCAATTCTGAACTAAAAGAGGTAACGACCGAGGGCCGAGGTCAATTTTGACCTAAAGGGGGTGATGACCCGAGGGCCAAGGTCAATTATGACATAAAAGAGGTGACGACCTAGGGTCGAGGTCAATTTTGACCTAAAAAGAGGTGACGACCCAAGGGCCAAGGCCAATTTTGACCTAAAGGATGTGACGACCAAGGGTCGAGGTGAATTCAAACCTAAAAAGAGGTGATGATCGAGGTCCGAGGTTAACTCTGACCTAAAAGAGGTGACGACCGAGGGCCGAGGTCAATTTTGACCTAAAAAGAGGTGACGATTGAGGGCCAAGGTAAATTCTGACCTAAAAGAGGGTGACGAATACTGAGGGTTAAAGCCAATTATAAGGGCTAAGGTTGTAACTTCCTTTGGGAAAATTTGGAAACTCCACTGGGGATATGTATCTTGCAGTTCCGTTGGGGATTTTGGGGGAGCATTTGATTTTAGGTTCCACTGGGGTAGAGGGAATGATCCGAGGGTTGGATGTTTCTCGGCTGGGGAAATAGTAGTTTTTGTGGTGTCCTTTGGAGATGTTAATGAGGAGGATATCCAATTATTTTCAGAAATTCCACTCGGGACACAAGAGTTCTGCTGGGTAAATGAGTGTGGTAAAAATTCTTTCCTTGGTGAAAAAGGTTCTAAAATCCATTTGGTATCTTTAAGAATTTTTTGGGGATTTTTCGGGATTTTCTAGCATTTTTTGGGAATTTTTGTATGAAATTTATGAGAGGGTGCTGACCAGCATAGTGTGAGGGGTGCCAAACGGTAGTGGCATGGTATTTTGGGGTACCTCGAGCAGGTGGAGGGACAGTGTTGATCAGTGGGTGGCAGGGAGATGCTGATCAGCATGCCCCTTAGCCTCCTATAAAAAGGGGTCAAGTTCTCCTCATTTTTCACAGCTTTTTGACTTGCCTTTTTCTGTAATTACCTTATGCGAGTCGTTATAACGTTCTAAAACCAAAGGATGGGTGATTTCTCTAGTAGCGTGACACACATAGCGTAGATCAATGCTGACGATTGGGAAAAATTGGAATGGAGGGCTAGGGTGCCCCTTGCTTTGGGCAACGAAAACTCTTTTAACTCATTTTAGACAGTGGCGGATGATAGGACCCTCTTGTGTGAGCCGACGCGTCATTGCTCTTCTAGGGCAGTGAACCCTGGTGGCTATGTAAGTATTGATGACTTTTAGTATTCTTTTCCTTAGCTATATATCCTTATTTCTTGAATTTTGATAAGCATTTTTTGACAGTTTGATGTTTCTATATCGACTCTGCGTGCCCAAGGGACAACGGGGCATAGGGACATTTGGGAGTGACTTTCGCCTGTGGTGCATTGGATGGTGTCATCAGCCAGTTTTGGGAAACTGACATCTGTGCTGGACGAGATGCCTCGTTCTACGACTGTTTTTTTGCTCTAGGGGAGAGGTGGTGGGACACCACCCATACCTTTCATTTCACTTTGGAGAGATGACGGTGACTCCGATAGACGTGCAACAGCTGTTGGGACTGGATTGTGATGGGGTACATATCGAGGTGGATAGGACTTTAAGGGTGACGTCGAAGGCGGTGACGGCGACGTTGGGTGATGTGGAGAGGGTAGTTTCTGGGACTCTCTTCGTTTGTCTCTTTTGAGGGAGTTATTGTTGAGGAGGAGGATTGACGAGAGTGATGGGCAGCAGGTGAGGCAGATGGCACGTTTATTTATTTTACTGGTGTTGGGAGGTTTTTTGGTGGCGTCGAGTGCCGATGTCGTCCACTCGTAGTTTTTGCCATTTCTAAGGGTGTTTTTGAACATCCCTCTTTATGACTGGGGGAGCCTGACTTTGACGACCCTTTATTATGCTCTTGATACGTTTAGACGGTGCTGTCGATAAAATTTTACTAGGACCACATATCTTATTGAGGTATTCTTTAGTTTTTGCATTTTTCTATTATACATTTGCATTTTCTTCACGCGTTTCCCTAATTTCTTGATCGTTGACCTTTTTGTTTATTGTAGACATGGTTTTATGAGGTGATTGGGTTTAACACCCAATTGACAACTTTGAAGGATGAATCTGTTGGGGACTTCTCTCGAATGTACTGGTGGCGGAGGTCCAATCGAAAATCGAAGAAGTCTCTCTCTCTGAAGGGGGTGCATCAGGTCTTGAACGGCCTGACAGTAAGCTGGAAGATCCCTCTTTATCTTCTGAGATCGTTTTTCCTTTGATGATCCTTTTCGATATTCACCACACAAAAACTTCCAGATTGTAACAGGCATTGACCGTGATAAGTCCAACTAGTCAAGGTCAATGACCATGACAAGGCTAGGGGTGACGACTTTTGTTGTCACGAACTTATCACTGTCTTTGACCGTGACAAACTCATAAAATTATCACGGTCAAAGACCGTGATAAGTTGTATTTGTCATGAACTTGTCATGGTCAATGACCATGACAAATCTGGGCAGAATTTAAACAAAATCTATTGGGCAGTTTGGCCACTGCCACTGTCCAGCAGTATATTTGTACCTATTATAACAAAATTGTACCTGTTCAAACAACATATATGAAAATAAAATAGAAATAATGCACCAAATCATTGCATATATAATTCCATATCCAAATAAAATAAAAATACAATCCATATCCAAACCAAAATGTAACAAATCAAAACAATTCAAATATAATCCAAGTGTCCAAATAAAAATAGATACAAATAATGTCGCGCCATAGAGTCTGGGGTAGGTTTGAAGAGGAAGGAAATGCCACATGATATACGCATTGAGACACCCCTCAAAATGCATCATGCCGTATTGTTCGCACAACTATAATGCAGAGTTCTCCTTCGTGGTTATCACATGCATGACGAGCATCTTGGCCTCAATGTTTTAAAGGGTATGTCCATGAATCGTCATACCCAAGACGGTATTCTGGTCCCTCAACCCCCTCGCTATCCGCAAACTCACCGCTTAATGATCCAGTCCCCTACTTGCCTCTTCATCTTTCATGTCTTGTGTTGCTCCTTCAACTGCTCCAACACAGAATCGTGGAGTTCTGGGGGCAGGCTGAATTATTCCTGTCAAATAAGTACAAAACAAAAATAAAATAAGTGTTAGTTGTGAATAAATATAAATTGAAATTGAAATTGAATTATAAATATAAATACATCACTTGTAGTGCCGCCCAAATAGCTAACTTGAGCTCATTTAGCACCACCCTCTAACTGTTGTACCCTGGGTCAATAATCGTCTTCACTAGCTTGAGGGATCTAGTCAATATGGTCGTCTTGTTCTCAACGGCCATTCCCAATTTGCCCCATTTGGGGACCCTAGGGGCCTAGGAGCCCTCGTCACCTCTGCTACTGCCGAGCCCTAAAGAAGACATCATCATTATCATCATCATCATCCTTGCCTTAATCCCTGAAGGAGACATTTTCTGTAAAAATTATTGTTATTAGTACAAATCCAAATGAATTAGAAGAATACAAACACACCTGCACACACACACACACACACACACACACACTACACACACACTCCTGAAGAAGACATACAAACATTTTCTGTGGTCGTGCCACTCTTGAATGGGTCGTGACACGAAGTAATTTTAGAAAAAAGTTGAAAACTCCCCCCCCCCCCACACACCTGCACACACACATATACAAAGGAGAGAGAGAGAGAGAGAGAGAGAGAGAGAAAATGATCAAGTACAAATGAATTAAAAGCATTAAACTGATGTCCGATAATAATAAAACACGAGAATAATACGCACCCGCTAGACATGGACTTTGAATTAATGCTTAAGAATTAAATTTAAATAGTACATGCAATAAACTGATCAAGTACAAATGAATTAAAAGCATTAAACTATTGTCCGATAACTGGAATACTTATTACAAATATAAAAATTGTTTTGAATTCGGGTTATCATAAAAAATGGATTAATATTCGGTAGGAGAGACCAAGTCATCCACACTACTGTTTTAACGCTATGGCGTATGTAGGACGATTGACCACGGTTCGTTGTTGATATACTCCAAGTAAAACACTTGCTTGACCTTTTGAAATGCATAGACAAACGGCTCATCGCTCACGTGTTCGTCGCTCTTCAACTTGGACAAGTTAACCATGATCAAATTGGTGCCAGGATCAACTTTACAAGCATTTTTATCCTCAACTCTTACCCAATCAGAGTAAAATACAACCTCTTTGAAGCTTACATAGTCCAATTCAAATATATTTTGAATTACACTATAGTAAGTCATTTCAGCTTCAACGAGATTTTTATTTTTTACGCTCGCTCGAAAGAAAGTAAGAGCCTTGTATGAAATGTCTGAGTTTCATACATTTTTACTTTCCTCGTACACCCTTACGCTGAATACGTAACCGTTCAATCGATACTTTTTATACTCTTGTGCCATGAGCAAGGGTCCAGTGGTTAGACGAGCAAGCCTTGATGTCGCATCACCCGTCTTTAAGAGTTGAGAATGTAGATAAATTTATTAGGTTAGTTGCAAAGTTTTATTGTAATGTAACTTTATATAACAACCATTTTTATTATAATTACCACGTGTGATAACCACATCCTAAATTCGTTGTCTGATTGTGTCATTATTTTTTGTCTTTTATTGTTCTCACAGGCTTCATATTTTCTACATAAAATTAATATGACGAACGTATTACCAAATTAATCATGTATAAAAATAATCTAAAATAATGTAAAACTTAAAATAATTTAAACTTACTTTTTCCATTCTTCGACATCTTCATGCGTGTCAAATAGATAACGAGCTACTTGTTCATGTTGTAAACTCGTTAATTTCACTCGTTTGCCCATCACATGACCACCCTCATCGATGAACTCATCAATGTCATCAATGCTGGTCGAGTCAGGCATATATTCCCGAGTATAGATTGATGAATCCACGGTGATGTATTCCTCTGCAATTGATCCTATAATATATCGTGTATTCTTGACGTAATCTTTGAAAACTTTCATCAATCTTTCAAACGAATACATCCACCGATATCTAACTGGACCGCAAAGAAGTGCCTCGTCACGTAGGTGTACCAACAAGTGAACACTTATGTCAAAGAATGATGGGGGAAAATACTTCTCCAACACACAAGTCGCTTTGGTCACCGCCAATTTTGCGGCCACTATATATTCTCGATTGACTACCTTCTAACACAAAAAAAGAAGCAAATACTAATTTGCATAATAGCCCTTTGCAAATCCTTGTGCTTGGAGAAATAATGCTTAAACAATAGAGGAACCATTTGCATGATCACATGCCAATCGTGGGACTTACACTTATGTAAATCACAGGTAGCATAATTCACAATCCTTTGCAAGTTGGACGGAAAATTAGATGGAACCTTAAAATTATATATTGTGTCTAAAAGTGCCTTTCTTTCCCCACTCGTCAAAACGCACCAGGGGGAATTATTATCCTTCCCCTACTATCTTCTTTCAACCATAGTTGTGGCTTAAGTTTCAACTATTTAAGGTCTTTTCGTGCATTTTCTCCATCCTTCGAATGACTCCCCCAGACATGTGCCCACAATATGATCAATGACGTTCTTCTTTACATGCATCACATCCAATACATAGCGCACTGGGTTATTCTTCCAATAAGGCAAGTCAAATAAAATTGACCTCCTAAACCATGCCTTTCTTGTCTCAGTTTTATTCCCAGTTGGGGTCTTCTTATATTTGACATTCTTAAATTTAGGATTCCTACCTGGCATATTAGGTCCACAATCGAAAGATTTACTTTCAATTTTTGAACCCGAAAATTTTCTTGGTAGTAGCCTATGTTCAACCCTGGCCGATAAAAAAATTGGAACTTACTCAAATTTGAAACTATGAGCGGGGGGTAAAAAGCTCCTATGGCAATGGTATACATTTTTTGAGCTAGCGGGGAGACGAAGAGATTCAGTCTCCTCTCCAAAAATAGGACACCCCAAATAACCTTGTACTACACAACCGGATAATGTCCCATAAACTGGAAAATCATGAATTACCCACATCAACATCGCTTTCAGCGTAAACTCTTCTTTTCTAAAAGAGTCAAATGCTTGCACACCCTCTTCACACAACTCATTTAATTCTTCTACCAAAGGATCCAGGTAGACATCGATGCCATCACTTAGTGACTTTGTCCCGAGTATCAATAAAGACAACATCGAAAATTTAGGTCTCATACATTGTGAAGGAGGGAGGTTGAGTAGGGCTAGGATCACTGGCCAGACACTCTGATTGGTGCTTAGATTTCCAAATGCATTGACACCATTTGTTGATATAGCCAAATGAATGTTACGCTGTTCTCGAGCAAAATCGGGATACTCATAACTCATCCTCCTCTAAGATGTAGAATCAATAAGATGACGCATGAGATTATCCCTTACTTCTGCCCTAGCATGACATGTCATTGCCTCTGCTATCCATGGTACTATGAAAAACCACTTTAATCTAGGTCCAATGGGAAAGTATTTCAACACTTTTTGAGGCACTTTTGAGCTTGTGCCTTCCTTGCCAGTAGATTGGTCATATCTAGGTTCATTGCATACCGAACATCGATCGAGATTTTCATACTCCTTTTGGTATAGTATGCATTCATACACAAAAGCATGAATCAGTTTATACTTCATTCCCAAACCTTTCCAACTGTTCTTCATAACAAGATGGCTATTTGGAAGCATATTCACCTTGGGTAGAAAGCAATTCACCCAATTCAAAATTCTTGTCATGCTATTTCCAGACAAATCGTGTTGGGTCTTCAAACTATGCAAACTAACCATGGCATGTAAAGTTGTTTGATCTTTCTCACTGCCAAATTATAACAGTTGGTTTGCCTTAAATTTTAAACTTTGGTAGTCATCGTCGAGGTTTATCCTGATATATTCATGAGCACCCGAACCTTGCACATAGTCAGTGACTTCATTCTCTTCCACTTCATGACTCCGTTCGTGTCATCAACTAAATCCTCTAACATATTATGATCTACGTCGTCCCCTTCTACATCTATCTTACTTGTTGAAGGTTGTTATGAAGGTTGTTTGGGGACAAAAGGAACTTTCAATTCCCCGTGAAAACTCCAAAATCGATAATTATCTTGCATACCCTATCTTAACAAATGTAGTTCAACTGTTTTCCCCTCAAACACCTTACCATTCTCACACCTAGCACACGAACACGAAAACTCTTCATCACTATGACATATCTTTACGTATTTCACAAATTCATTAGCACCTCTGCGAAACACATCCCCCAATATATTTGTCTCATCCATCCACTCTTTGCATTTAGGATATCCCATCATAGCTACTACAAACAATCACATATTAAAGGTAAGAAGCATATATTCGTGGATTAGTATAAAAAAAACTAGATTTATTATATGTTTCATCTAATTATGTCTTATTTATATTCGATTTTTAAATTTCAAATTCAAATTTAATTTATAATATTAATTCCTATTTCCTCTATCTCCTCTAAAGGGTGATTAGTCCTATCCCATTCAAGATCGCATATTTCTGTAATATACTTAACAACTCATGCCCATTGTTACGATTTGAGAAAATTTCGACAACATATCCCCATAGTTTTCCAAGTACACAACGTAGATTCACAAGTGTGAGTGTTAATTCAATTTATCAATTGAAATAACACTCACACTTACCAATCTAGTATGTACCCAGAAAATATTAGGATACGACTGCAGAACTTCCTCCAAAGGTAACAAATTTAAGCCACTAAGAATATTATTATATAGAAATTATGCAGTCCCAAACTGTCCAAATGGGACAAATTGAGATATCTCATTACAGGGGTTATGACTCTTGAATGGGTCTAAGGGCTATTGAATGCATACGCATAAGAACTAGAAGGCTAGTATCTATGTGCACTATATGTAATTTCAAGTATTATTCATTTAATAATCATAAATGAAACATACTATATATATGAATTAATAATATATTATTCGTGACACAAAGTAATTTTAGAAAAAAGTTAAAAACTCCCTCCCCATTTGGACAATAATCCAGTGGTCATGCCACTTCCAAAATTAACCAACCCACTATAATCCAACAATAACAGCAACAGCAAACCAACAAATGTGTACATTACACCAAAACTGGCGATTGGTTACGGCCAAAATCCCTAACCAAAACTGTGGATCGCGGACTTGGGCCGTGACCATTTCGGGTGTGACCAATTTCGTGGGTCGCGGCCCAAGTCCGTGACCAAAAAATGGTCACGGCCCAGAGGGGTCATGACAGATGGTCGCGGACTTGGGCCGTGACCCATGCCATAACGGGTTGTGGCCCTCATCCGTGACCCACAACCGTGACAAATTGGTCGCGGTCAAAGTCCGTGACCCACGATCGTGACCAAAAAATAAAAAAAAATTGGTTGCGGCCCTCGTTCGTAACCCCCAACCATGACAAATTGGTCACGGCCAAAGTCCGCGACTCACAACCGTGACCAAAAAAAATGGTTGCGGTCCAAGTTCGTGACTCACAACCGTGACAAATTGGTCGCGAACTTGGGCCGCGACCCACAACCGTGACGAAAAAAACGATCGTGAACTTTGATTGCGACCATTTTTATGCGCGACGAAAAAATAAAAATGGTCATGGACAAAGTCCATGACCATATTTAAATATAATTTTAAAAAAAATGTATTTCTTTGGTCCAATCCTAAAATTGGGGGTTCTGTGAGTGCACCGTCGGTTGCTACGTGTAACGTTGGACGCATATGAGGTGTTACAAATATTTATTATTGGAAAAACAATAAAAAAATCATAAATTAAGAATCGAGAACGCTGTTAATAAACAAATATATATACAAACATAAAAATATTACACGTCTTAATAATTCATAGACAAAAAAAAAATTGGGCAGAGTTTCCTCTATTTTCTTGACATTCCAAACCCTGTAAATGTAAAACATGCGTATTATAAAGCCCGCACGGCCATAAAATTCAATAATCAAATTATAAAAGCCTGCACGGCTACAAAACTAAACAATAAAAGCCCGCACGACTGTAACACGTAAAAAAACATAATCCTGAATGTCCACAACATATAAACAATCTTCAGGTTGTAAACCATTGCCTCCTTCATTTGTTCTACGTGCAAAAATCCTACAAATGATAGGATACAAAAAAAAAATATCAGTAACCAAGTGGTTTAACAAAAAAATTAATCAAGCTGACAAATTGCATATATGAGTTAAAATTATCAACATATCAATGTTTTTATGCCTAAGTCTAAAAATATGCAAATTATCATTGTATTCTCAAATCGGGAGTCCCGTGGTTGCGCGGTCCGTTCCTACGAGTTGCATTGGTCCCGTGTGAGGTGTTAGTGCCTCCCACGGGGCCATTCGAGGGTTGTTTTGGGTTTTCACCCTCTAACGTCGTGTTTTTAAGCCTAAGTCTAAAAATATACAAATTATCATCGTATTCTCAAATCGGAAGTCCCGCGACTGCGTGGTTAGTTCCTACGAGTTACATTGGTCCCGTGGGAGGTGTTGGTGCCACCCACAGTGCCGTTTGGGGGATATTTTGAGTTTTTCCCCACTAACGCCATGTTTTTAAGCCTAAGTCTAGAAATATGCAAGTTACCGTCCTATTCTCAAACTGAGAGTCCCATGGCTACGTGGTCAGTTCCTAAGAGTTACATTGGTCCCGTGGGAGGTGTTGGTGCCACCCACGGAGCCGTTCGGGGGCTGTTTCGAGTTTTCACCCTCTAACGCCATGTTTTTAAGCCTAAGTCTAGAAATATGCAAATTATCGTCGTATTCTCAAACTGGGAGTCCCACGACTGCGTGGTCAGTTCCTACGAGTTACATTGTTCCCGTGGGAGGTGTTGGTGCCACCCACGGGGACGTTCGGGGGCTGTTTCGGCTTTTTCCCCACTAACGCCATGTTTTTAAGCCTAAGTCTAGAAATATGTAAATTACCGTCGTATTCTCAAACCGGGAGTCCCACGGTTGCGGGGTCAGTTCTTATGAGTTACGTTGGTCCCGTGGGAGGTGTTGGTGCCACCCACGGGGCCGTTCGGGGGCTATTTCGAGTTTTCACCCTCTAACGTCATGTTTTTAAGCCTAAGTCTAGAAATATGAAAATCACCATCGTATTCTCAAACCGGGAGTCCCGTGGCTGCGCGGTCAGTTCCTACGAGTTACATTGGTCCCGCGGGAGGTGTTGGTGCCACCCACGGGGCCGTTCAGGGGCTATTTCGGGTTTTCACCGTCTAACGCCATGTTTTAAGCCTAAGTCTAGAAATATGCAAATTATCATCGTATTCTCAAATCAGGAGTCCCGCGGCTACGGGGTCAGTTCCTACGAGTTACATTGGTCCTGTGGGAGGTGTTGGTGCCACCCACGGGGCCGTTCGGGGGCTATTTTGGATTTTCCCCCACTAACGCCATGTTTTTCCTAAGTCTAAAAATATGCAAATTACCATCATATTCTCAAATCGGGAGTCCAATGGCTGCGTGGTCAGTTCCTACGAGTTACATTGATCCCGTGGGAGGTGTTGGTGCCTCCCACGGGGTCATTCGGGGGCTGTTATGAGTTTTCACCCTATAATGCCATGTTTTTAAGCCTCTGTCTAGAAATATGAAAATTATCATCATATTCTCAAACCGGGAGTCTCGTGGCTGCGCGGTCTATTCCTACGAGTTAAATTGGTCCCGTGGGAGGTGTTAGTGCCACCCATGAGGCCGTTCGGGGGGCTGTTTTGGGTTTTCACCCTCTACGCCATGTTTTAAAGCCTGAGTCTAGAAATATGTAAATTATCATCGTATTCTCAAACCGGGAGTCCCGCGACTGCGGGGTCAGTTCCTACGAGTTACATTGGTCTAGTGGGATGTGTTGGTGCTACCCAAGGGGCCGTTCGGGGGCTATTTCGAGTTTTTCTCCTCTAACGCCATGTTTTGCCTAAGTCTATAAATATGCAAATTACTGTCATATTCCAAAACCGGGAGTCCCGTGGCTGCGTGGTCAGTTTCTACGAGTTACATTGGTCCCGTGGGAGGTGTTGGTGCCTCCCACAGGGCCGCTCGGGGGCTGTTTTGGGTTTTCACCCTCTAACGCCATGTTTTTAAGCTTAAGTCTAGAAATATGCAAATTATCATCGTATTCTCAAACTGAGAGTCCCGTGACTGCACGGTTTGTTCCTAGGAGTTAAATTGGTCCCATGGGAGGTGTTAGTGCCACCCACGGGGCCGTTCAGGGGCCGTTTTGGGTTTTCACCCTCTAACGCCATGTTTTTAAGCTTAAGTCTAGAAATATGAAAATGATCATCGTATTCTCAAATCAGGAGTCCCACGACTGCGTGGTCAGTTCCTACGAGTTACATTGGTCTCGTGGGAGGTGTTGCTGCCACCCACGGGGCCGTTCGGGGGCTGTTTTGGGTTTTCACCCTCTAACGCCATATTTTTAAGCCTAAGTCTAGAAATATGCAAATTACCGTCATATTCCCAAATCGAGAGTCCCGTGGCTGCGAGATCAGTTCCTAAGAGTTACATTGGTCCCGTGGGAGGTGTGGTGCCACCCATGAGGCCATTCGACGGCTGTTTCGAGTTTTCCCCCACTAACGCCATATTTTTAAGCCCAAGTCGAGAAATATGCCAATTATCGTCGTATTCTCAAACTGGGAGTTCCACGACTGCGTGACCAGTTACTACGAGTTACATTGGTCCCGTGGGAGGTGTTGGTGCCACCCACGGGGCCGTTCGGGGGCTATTTCGGGTTTTCCCCCACTAACGCCATGTTTTTAAGCCTAAGTCTAAAAATATGCAAATTATTGTCGTATTCTCAAACCGGGAGTCCCGCGGCTATGTGGTCAGTTCCTACGAGTTACATTGGTCCTGCGGGAGGTGTTAGTACCACCCACGAGGACGTTCGGGGGCTGTTTCAGGTTTTTCCCCACTAACACCATGTTTTTAAGCCTAATTCTAGAAATACGCAAATTACCATCGTATTCTCAAACCGGGAGTCTCGCGACTGCGAGGTTAGTTCCTAGGAGTTACATTAGTCCCGTGGGAGGTGTTGGTGCCACCCACGGGGCCGTTCGGGGGCTGTTTCGAGTTTTCACCCGCTAACGCCATGTTTTTAAGTCTAAGTCCTCATATTTTCAAATTACCGTCGTATTCTCAAATCGGGGGTCCCATGATCGCGCGTGGTTAGTTCCTACGAGTTACATTGGTCCCGTACGAGGTGTTGGTGCCACTCACGGGGCCGTTCGAGGGATGCTTTAGGTTTTCACCCACTAACGCTATGTTTTTAAGTCCGAGTCTAGAAATATGCAAATTATCGTCGTATTCTCAAACCGGGAGTCCCGTGATCATGCGGTGAGTTCCTACGAGTTACATTAGTCCCGTGCGAGGTGTTGGTGGCAATCAGGGGGCAGTTCGGGGGCCTTTTTTTCAAGTTTAAGTCCTTATATTTTCAAATTATCGTCGTAATGTCAAATCGGGAGTCCCATTATCACGCGGTCAGTTCCTACGTGGTACATTGGTCTCGTGAAAGGTGTTGATGCCTCTCACGGGACCTTACGGGGGCTGTTTCGTGGTTTTGCCCTCTTCGTCTTGTTTTCAATCTATATAGCAGCTATATATGGCCATATATAGCAACTATATATGGCCATATATAGCAGCCATATATGGCCATATATAGCAGCCATATATAACCATATATAGCAGTTATATAGGCTCATATATAGCTGCTAGATATGGGCATATATAGCTGTTATATAGCCATATATAACTGCTTTATATAACTGCTATATATGGGCATATATAGCTATTATATATGGCCATATATAGTTTCTATATAGCCATATATAGCTACTATATTGGCATTAGTTATGTGTGAGTGTGTTATGTTCTACATAGCTTCCTAACTGAATTGATCCGTTAGTGGTCCGCATAGCTTCCTAATTGATTAAATGTTCTTCATTTTGGGGGTTTTGGTAAATAGTTGCATACACAAATTACTGGTATATAACTAATAAAATTTCTGCTTTATTGACTGGATTTAGTGGTTATTCTGTACTGTTAAGCTGAGTATCAGTGTGTTCCATGCGATTATCTTCGGAGGTTGTGGTTATCTTGAAGAACTAGTGTGTAATAAGTTCACAGCTTGATGATAATAATGAATTAGTTTGGAAATTGAGATTTTGTAATCAGATCTTATATGTTGGAAAAAATGCTAGATCTATGCATATATATCTAATATCTGTTATGTCCCCTCCTAAAGTTGTCATAGAAAGGCTGCATAATCTAATGGCAAAGTTTTTTTGGAGTTCAAATTATGGGGAGAATAGGCATCGATGGTGTAAATGGGAGTACATTACAAGGCCTACAAATGGAGGTGGTCTGGGAGTCAGGAACTTCCATATATATAGAGAAGGCAACCAAGTGGTAAACTTTTTAGCGAAAATGGGAAGTAAAGAAGGGATCAACCATTTTTCACCCTCTAACGCCTTGTTGTCAAGCTTAAGTCCTTATATTTTCAAATTATCATCGTATTCTTAAACCGAGAGTCCCTTGATCGCGTGGTCAGTTCGTACGTGTTACATTAGTCCTGTGAGAGGTGTTGGTGCCTCTCACGGGACCGTACGGGGGCTATTTCCTGTTTTCCCCCTCTAACGCCTTATTTTTAAGCTTAAATCCTCATATTTTCAAATTATCATCGTATTCTAAAATCGGGAGTCCCGTGATCGCGTGGTCAGTTCCTACGAGTTACATTGGTCCCGTGGGAAGTGTTAGTGCCTCTTACGGGACCATATGGGGGTTGTTTCAAGTTTTCACCCTAACGCCTTGTTTTCAAGCTTAAGTCCTCATATTTTCAAATTATCATCGTATTCTCAAATCGAGGGTCCCATGATCATGTGGTCAGTTCCTACGAGTTACATTGGTACTGTGCGAGGTGTTGGTGCCACTCATGGGGCCGTTCAGGGGCTGTTTTGACTTTTTACCCACTAACGCCATGTTTTTAAGCTTAAGTCTAGAAGTATGCAAATTATCGCCGTATTCTCAAATCGGGGGTCCCCTGATCGCGCGATTAGTTCCTAAGAGTTACATTGGTCCCGTGCGAGGTGTTGGTGCCACTCACGAGGTCGTTCGGGGGCTATTTCGGGTTTTCACCCACTAACGCCTTATTTTTAAGGCCATGTCTAGAAATATGCAAATTGTCATCGTTTTCTCAAACCGAGGGTCCCGTGATCGCGTGGTCAGTTCCTACAAGTTACATTGGTCCCGTGCAAGGTGTTAGTGCTACTTACGGGACCGTTTGGGGGCTGTTTCGGTTTTTCACCCACTAACGCCATGTTTCTAAGCCCTGGTCTAGAAATATGCAAATTATCATCGTATTCTCAAACTGGGAGTCCCGTGGATGCGCGATCTGTTCCTACGAGTTACGTTGGTCCCGTGGGAGGTGTTGGTGCCACCCACGGGCCGTAGGGGGGCTGTTTCGGGTTTTCACCCACTAACGCCATGTTTTTAAGCCTGAGTCTAGAAATGTTCAAATTACCATCATATTCTCAAACCAGGAGTCCCGTGGCTGTGTGGTTAGTTCCTACGAGTTACATTGGTCCCATGCGAGGTGTTGGTGCACTCATGGGGCAGTTCGGGGGCTGTTTCGGGTTTTCACCCACTAACGTCTTGTTTTTAAGCCTAAGTCTAGAAATATGAAAATATTCATCGTATTCTCAAACCGAGGGTCCCGTGATCGCGCGGTCAGTTCCTATGAGTTACATTGGTCCCGTGCGAGCTGTTGGTCCTACTCACGGGGCTATTTTTGGGGGTATTTCGGCTTTTCACACACTAATGCTATGTTTGTAAGTCCGGGTCTAAAAATATTGAAATTATTGTCGTATTCTCCAACCGAGGGTCCCGTGATCGCGCGGTCAGTTCCTACAAGTTACATTGGTCCCGTGCGAGGTGTTGGTTTCACTCACGAGGCTGTTCGGGGTCTGTTTCGGCTTTTCACCCACTAACGCCATGTTTTTAAGCCTAAGTCTAGAAATATGAAAATTATCATCTTATTCTCAAACCGAGGGTCCCCTGATCGTACGATCAGTTCCTACGAGTTACATTGGTCTCGTGCGAGGTGTTACTACCACCTACGAGGACGTTCGGGGGTTATTTCGGGTTTTCACCCACTAACACCTTGTTTTTTAGCCTAAGTCTAGAAATATGCAAATTATCTTTGTATTCTCAAACCAGGGGTCCCGTGATCGCGCGGTTAGTTCCTACGTATTACATTGGTCCCGTGCGAGGTGTTGGTGCCACTCACGGGGCCGTTCGAGCGCTATTTCGGGTTTTCACCCACTAACGCTATGTTTTTAAGCCCGAGTAAAAAAAAATCCAAATTATCATCGTATTCTCAAACCGGGAGTCCCTTGATCGCGCGGTCAGTTCCTCCGGGTTACATTTATCCCGTGCGAGGTGTTGGTGCCACTCACAGGGCCATTCATGAGCTATTTCGGGTTTTCACCCACTAACGTCATGTTTTGTCTAAGTTTAGAAATATGCAAATTATCATCGTATTCTCAAATCGGGAGTCTCGTGATTGCATGGTAAGTTCCTACGTGTTATATTGGTCCCACGAGAGGTGTTGGTGCCTCTCACAAGACCGTACTGGGGCTGTTTTGAGTTTTACCCTCTAACGCCTTATTTTTTAGCTTAAGTCCTCATATTTTCATATTATCGTCGTATTCTCAAACTGGGAGTCCCATTATCGTGCGGACAGTTCGTACGTTTGACATTGGTCCCGTGAGAGGTGTTGGTTCCTCTCTCGGGACCGTACGGGGGGTGTTTCGTGTTTTGCCCCTCTAACGTCTTATTTTTAAGCTTAAGTCCTCGTATTTTCAAATTATCGTCGTATTCTCAAATCGAGAGTCCCGTTATCGCGTGGTCAGTTCCTATGTGTTACATTGGTCCCGTGAGAGGTGTTGGTTCTTCTCACGGGACCGTATGGGGGTTATTTCGTGTTTCCTCCTCTAACGAATTATCATTGTATTCTCAAACTGGGAGTCCCGTGATTGCGTGGTCAGTTCCTATGTGTTACATTGGTCCCACGAGAGGTGTTGGTGCCTTTCACGGGACCGTACGGGGGCTGTTTCGAGTTTTACACTCTAACGCCTTGTTTTCTAGCTTAAGTCCTCATATTTTCAAATTATCGTCGTATTCTCAAACCGGGAGTCCCGTTATCGCACGGTTAGTTCCTACGTGTTACATTGGTCCCGTAAGAGATGTTGGTTCCTCTCACGAGACCGTACAGGGGATGTTTCGAGTTTTCACCCTCTAACGCCTTGTTTTTAAGCTTAAGTCCTCATAATTATCCTGTATTCCTTCTAATTATCCCATACTCCTTCTAACATACTATCCGACAACAAGCCAACAACCAATAATTATCCAACAACCAAACCAAACAAAACCAATAATTATCCCGTACTCCTTCTATCATCTAAAAGATTTCATAGATAATGTATATCAATTATATAACTACTTTAGTTAAAGTAAAGTGTACCTGGTGTGTAATGAAGAACTGGTATCTAATTGGTTAGATCTGTAATATGTAAACAATGTGTTATGAAGAACGAGTATGTAAAATTAAAGAAAGTACCTCACAAAACCAGTGAAGAATTAGATCTACTGTCTATAATATGTCATAGATTTACATATGACGCAGATTTATTCCCCCATTTTAACATCGCAATTCGAACGAACATGAGCAACCTGCTGCCTGTAATATGTAAAGAAAAGTACACAAAGGCAAAGGAGAACAAAAATGTATAATATCAACACGGTGCCTATAATATCAATGTAGTTATGATTATTATGCCGCCATTTTAAGGCTTTAAAATACATATCCAATCAAGTTGATCACAACAAATCTCAAACTAAAACAGAACTGTATAAAATCAATAGAATTATGGTATACATGTCAAGTTAAAATATGAATGAACGGAATCAAGTTGCCTTTGTTCCATGTCAAGTTTTAGCCTCCTAATATCTTGACGTAAACGTCAAAAAATGCACATTAATAGCAAGATAAGTGATATACTTTTTCATAGGCAAATCAAGAACACACCCAACAAATTTAGTAACATGTACACTTATCGACACTAGTATCAATTCAATAAATCCAACATAGTATCCAATAACCAAGCCAACAATATCTCACTATAATAATGTGCACACGTGTTTGCGACTCGTACGTAAAAAAAATTCATATAATTATATTTTGTCAAAAAAAAAATCACGACATGCATATAACCCCCAATATAATACGATGACATGCATATAACCCACAACAAGGTAGATGTAATTTTTTTTACTTATTAAAAATCCATTTAATTATATTTTGTTAAAAAAAATATAATGTCTAGGGTTTTGAATAATTTTTTGTCAAAAAAATACACACACATACAATCTACGGTTTATTGACATAATCTATACACACACACACATACAATCTAGGGTTTTCTAAACCCTAATATATTTTTTGCCATAAATCTATACATACACACACATAAAATCTATACATACACACTCATACAATCTAGGGTTTATTGACATAAAAAATAATTCATTTGTTCATAGTTACATACATAAACACACATATACACATAAATATATGCATACACACATATATAAACATAAATTTATACATAAACACACATACAAACAAGAATAATAACCCAAATAGACATTGATTTTCAATGGCCTACAATCAGTTTTGGGGGGTGAGGGCTTATGCTGGTTGAAATCAATTTGGAGGAATTGTTTTGAGGAATGCACACACATACACACATCAGCCATAAATCAACAAATTGAAATGCACACTCATATACGCATACATACACAGATATTAGGGCTTTAGATAGAAATCATGAAATCCAAATGAAATCAAAATGAATCAATACATACCAGGGGCTAATCCAAATGCAAACCAACTGAAATCGCTTAACCCTTGCAAATCCAACTAAAATCCAACTTCAAAAATTGCACGATCTGAAATGAGAAGCAACGGCTTACTCCAATTGAAAAGCTCATAGCAGGGGGGGGAGGTCTTTTTTTTGTTTTAAGACCCGAAATTGGTCACTGCCTAGAGTCGTGACCCCATGCACGCGACCATTAAAACCAAAATAAGGCACAATTGGGTTCTTCAACCTGGTCACGACCTAGAGCCGTGACCCATCATGCGCGACCCTTTTCCAAGCTTGAATGAGGTATGGTCACGACCCATAGCCATGACCCATACCAAGAAATGGTCACGACCCCAAGCCGTGACCCTCAATATATGATGAGCGACTCTTTTTCATTCCCTTAGTGCTTTAATGAGGTATGGTCACGACCCATAGCTATGACCCACACCCAGAAATGGTCCCGATCCTAAGCCGTGACCCTTAATGTGTGTACTCTCTTTTTCATCATGCCATGGGTCACGGACTAAGGCAGTGACCCATTCGTGACCAAGCTTGGAGGGAATTTTGGCGTGAGTTTGGTGCCGAGATGGTTAAGACCTGCTCACAGACTTGGGCTGTGACCACTGTGGTCACGGACTTGGGCCGTGACCACTTCCAGAACATTGATAATTTAGTGTGGTAATAAATATGGTCACGCCAAATATTGAGTGGATCACGACCCAAGTCCGCGACCAGCTGGTCGCGGACTTGGGCCGTGACCCACTGGACGTGACCATTCGCAGGATTTGGTGTAGTGGTATCCCGTACTCCTTCTAATTCATCTACTCAATTAATTCATTTCATCACGTCTTATACATATATCATCACTAAAGCTATACAATTATAGTTACAATTAAAGCTATATTTTATTAATCAATTTGTCCATTTCAACTGTCACGGTGTAATATTAATGTTTAACAACTTTTTTCTGAATTCCAAAACAATAACATCTAACCCATACTATGTACAATTACTAAAAATCCTAAACATCAATTCAAAGTAACTACTTACTAATTTAAAACTAACAATTAATTAGGGGATTCTAAAGGTTCCTAACTCATTTATATCCAATTAAAGTCACAATTAAATTAACAATAATAATTATAAGTCCTAATTCCAATTCCTATTATGGCTATTTCGTGAGAAAAATCTCAAATTAAGCCTTAAGTATCTTAAACATGGGGAGAATCATCATTTACACATTTACTTATGAAATTTAGGGTTGATTACTTATCATTATGTATTAGCCAACATTATTTGGGTATTTATACTTAAGGGTACAACATATTTTTGGGTATTTACACATTTACATATGAAACCCTAATTGTTCCATTACCCACACACATTCACACACACACACACACACACTACACATACACATCCCCTAACCCCCACCCCTACTGCCCATACACACACACACAGCCCCTACCCCCACTCCTACTGCCCCCCTCTCCACCCCCCACACCCACACTTGCACAAACCCACACACATAGCACACCCACACACGGAGCACGCCACACACACGCACACATATTCATATACACACAATGAAAAGAGAGAGAGAGATAAACGAACTCAAAAATAGAGAGAGAGAGAGAGAGAGAGAGAGAGAGAGAAGGGGGAAAACAAAATGGTGGATAAAAAAAGAGGGGAGGATTTTTTTACTGAGAAATTTTCACGGACCTGTCAAGGTCTTTGACTGTGACAACTTTCTAACGTTGTCATATCAATGATCATGACAAAAAACACGTGCTTTTTTGTCATGATCATTGACCGTGACAAGGGTGGCCAGCTGAAGGATTGCAATTTGGCTTTTTTGGTGTAGTGATTGGTCTTCTGCTCTTACTAGGGAGTTTGTAGGTTTTTTTCTATCCCTAGGGGACGGCTATTCAGCATATAGGGTTGACCGAGGGAAATGTGAAGATGCGGCATTTGATGGTGCATGAGTTTGGCTACTCTTAGTATCTCGGGGAGAGAGTAGTCCGTCAGATTATGGAGGATGAGGTTGCGGTGCCATCGGCGAGGCCCCCAATATACATGAGGCGAGTGCAGAAATTATCAGATGATGCATGTATAACGACGATGATGGGTGAGCCATATTCCTCATATACCTACACGACAGTGATGTATGACTATATGGACTTTGTGTCGAGCTAGTTGATGCTGCCCAACATATATGATGTGATTCCTCTTCCCCGTGCGAGTTTGAGTCGGCCAGTGGGGTTATCCCTCAGCGCTAGCTGTGCATCGACATCAGCGGCGGCGCCGACCTCGGAAGTTCCTTTTGTGCGGCTGTCACCTCCTACCTACAATATTCAGCAGGCTGATAGGAGGTCGGTGCATATGCTGCATCGTCCTAATGCGATGGACCTCAGACTGACTGATTTATTCTTTTCTATTCTCCTAGCAGCATATCCGGGTCTCTACTACATGGCTTAGGGATATTATGGATTGAATATCTTCAGCGACCGCCCATATTCGGGATCCGATTTTAGTTCCTTCTTTTCTGGTGCCATCTGCCTCATCTGAGGAAGGGTCTGGCTCAGGGAGTGGGGGTACGTCATCTCATCATCGAGGGAAGAGAAAGAGGCGCAGGGAAGGAGGCTTCTAGAGAGAGAGAGAGAGAGAGAATTGGGTTCGGGTTGAGTCCCATTTTATTTTCTTATTTTCCTACAAAAATGATGTAACACAGTGAAAATCTATGCAAATGAAGTTTTTGTTAACCTTTCGCTTTTTAGTGGCTAATGCGCATGCTTTTTTACTTTGCTGCTGAGATGATTGGATAAAGATTTTATTTTAAAATGGGATAAGTAAAACATAAGGATAAGGAGGTTCGAAATTCTCTTAAAATAAAAATTATATTTAATGAGTTTTTTGACATTGACAAAAAAGGGAAAATGGGATTTTCCAAAAAATAGGGGGTTGCCATACGGCATGACCCCTGTCCTGCCTATCGGCACATCAGACCAGTCCAATTAACCCAAGGCTTTGATTGCACTTTCTTTAATTGCCTGGTACTTGGTGAGGTAAGTTTCCCTCCGATTTCTGCAGGGTTCCTTATCTTTTCTTGAGGGTTTCCAAGTATAAATAGGGGTGTGGGTGGAGCATTTTCTTCACACCTCCACATTCCTTCTCTTTTACATTCTTTTTGCTTACTGATCTTCTTATTTTGTGATATGGCTCTCCCTGGTAGCGTTAAGTTTTCAAACTCCCTCGAACCCTTGGAAGCAATGTGTTCCTACAACATTGACTATGACGCTTTCAACATGCGACGAGTCTCTTTATGGCACGATCGGCCCATAAAGTGGAATATGCTGATGGCGGCGATTGAGTTCTAGTACCCCGAAGACCATATCTTTCGCTTCGGGTTGGAAAAAAATTGTCCAATGTATGAAGAGTTTTCTGCCATGTTAGGGATAAATCCCAGCATTGCTGCGATTATGCTTGAGTTTTCATGATCCCCTAGGGAGATATTAGCGGGAATTCTCCTTATCTGGCTTTAGGGCGCCTAGGTCCTTGGTCATAGGAGGAATGATTTCTCTTCCTGCGGTACCGCATTCTGTTCACTGCACCAAATCTGCCGAATTGTCACGGTCATTGACCTTTACAACTTCAACTTGTCAAGGTCAATGACCGTGACAATTCTGGGCGAGATAACTTTTTTGTCACGGTCATTGACCGTGACAAGTTTTATCACGGTTATAAATCGTGACAAACCTGTGACATTTAGTAAAAAATTATTATGGTCATTGATCGTGACAAGTCCGTGATAACTTTCTTTGTTAAGGACTTGTCATGGTCAATGACCGTGATAATTCTGGGCAGAATTGAAAAAAGTCTATTGGGTAGTATGGCCACTGCCACTGCCCAGCAGTATATTTATACCTGTTATAGCAATGTTGTACCTGTTTAAATATCATATACCCAAATAAACTAGAGATAACGCAAATATACATTCAAAATAAAAATAATATGCATCACGATATAATTCAAATATAATTCAAATGTACCAACTTAAAAACAATTCAAATGTACCAACTAAAAAATAATACAATTCAATTCAAATAATGTCACTACATGTCTTGGGTAAGATTAAATCCGAGGAGGTGAGTAGGCCACATGATATACGAATTGACACACCCACTGATATACATCGTGCCGCATTGTTTGCGCAATCACAACGGGGAGTTCTCCTTCTCGGGTATCACATGCGTGATAAGCACCTTGGACTCGATGTCTTGAAGCTCACGTCTATGAGCTAGTCCATCCTGGATGATATTCGGGTTCCTCAACCCCCGCCCTATCCGCTGGCCATCAAATATGTCCAGTGTAAACACGCTCGGCTAACCAAGCATCGACATCGGTTGGTCAAAGGGAGCCAAATAGGGAAGAGGATCATCAAAGTTTGCACGTGTCGTCAATGAAGCAGTGAGGTCCACATCCTCGTTATCTCGCACCTCGTCCTCCCTCCCCTCCCCTCCCCCCTTCTCCTTCCCTTTCCCCTTGCGTTTTCCTCCACCCAACGAACGCTTCATGAATGAGAACATATCTTGGATCGTCGCCTCCAAACGGGACATCTTCGTGTCATGCGAGTCCACCGTTTGAGCCAACCTAGCGTCGCTCGTCTCCAATCCGATGATCCTAGATTTGGCCACCCGCGTTCTCACCCCCCTTGTCCTCCCCTTGCGATCAGAGCCAAGCACTTGGCTGAGTGCGTCTATGGACAAAGATGCCTTGTCGGCATCAGACTGCGATTCATGCACGTCTTTAAGCTTTGTCTGAAATGACAAAAAGCACATGATTAGTAAAATAAGTAAATTAAAAAATTATAATGTAATTAACAAAAAGTAAACTGTCGGATTACTTACAATCGTGGTTGCGGCACTCGGGGACACCTCCTTGTCCTTCCCCTTCTTCGTCCGAAGAGCCACATAAGTATCGAGCCTATGTGGACTACCCCCAGGGCCACTTCATGTCCCCTGAAATAAAATAAAGTAAAATTAGTATCGGCCCCGCAAAGTAAAATAATGCAGAATAATATATTTCTGTAATTATAGAAAAATTAAATCTTACCATCATCCTATGCTCAACCTTGGAGTAAGACGTCCGGCCGGAGTAGTGCACGTTCGTCTTTTTTGCTCGGTTTTCCCTCCCTGATTGGCGAGATGCCAATTTTCGCTCCCCGATCTCATTGTCAACGAACTTTTACCATTGTGCCAATGAGACCGGCTCCTTCGGCGGGACGAATTCACGCCTTTGGATAATGGACTCTAGTGTCTTCCCAAAGTACCGGGTCCGCATATTTTTCTTCCACGTCTTGTGTTGCTCTCTCAACTAATCCAAGACGGAGTTGTGTAGCTTTGGATCCAGGCTGAATTATTCCTATCCAACAAATACAATGTTAGTTGCAAATAAATATAAAATGAAATTGAAATCGAAATTGAAATTGAAATATTCATATGAATATAAATATACATATACATATAAATATAGATATAAATATAAATATATTACCTGTAGTGCCACCCAAATAACTAACTTGAGCTCATATGGCACCTCCTTCCAACTAATGTACCCCTGGTCAATGATCGTCTTTACTAGCTCGAGGGATCTCGCCAATAGCCCCGACTTGTTCTCGATGTCCATCCCCAATTTGCCATATTTGGGCAGCCTAGGGGCCGAGGAGCCCTCGTCGCCTCCGCTACCACCGAGCCCAGACGACATCATCATAACAAGCATCATTATCCTCGCCTTAATACTTGAAGGAGACATTTGCTGTAAAAAAATGTTATTAATACATATCAAAATGAATTAAAAGAAGACATGCAAATAAACTAACAATTAAAGTATACAATTATTAATTCACTAATTTACAATGAGGGGCAATCCTACTTTCATAATTAACAATATATTAATTTACTAATTTACAATGAGGGGCAATCATATATTAATTTACTAAAAAAATTAATAACCAATCAATTCGTTTACAAGGGACATTTCGCACAAACACGCACATACATGCATACTACACACACAGCACTACACCAAATCTGCCCATTTGTCAAGGTCATTGACCTTGACAAATTCACCTTGTCAAGGTCAATGACCGTGACATTTCGAGGCGAGACAACTTTTTTTGTCACGATCGTGTCACGGTCATTGACCTTGACAAAAAACTCGCGTTTTGTGTCACGGTCGTGTCAAGGTCAATGACCGCGACACGTTTGTCACGGTTATAAACCGTGACAAAGCCGTGACCCTTTTTAAAAAATTGTCACGGTCATTGACCGTGACACGCCCGTGTCAATTTTGTCACGGGCGTGTCACGGTTAATGACCGTGACAATTCTGAGCAGAATTAAAAAAAAACTGCTGGGCAGTATGGCCACTGCCACTGCCCAGCAGTATATTTATACCTGTTATAGCAACGTTGTACCTGTTCCAAACATCATATATCCGAACAAACTAAAGATAATGCAAATATATATTCAAATAAGAAACTATTTAAAAAGAAACAACATCACCATCATTTTATCTCAAATCTACAAACTATTTGCATGGAAAAGAGATTTTGTACCGCGACGTTCGGGAACACCTCCTTATCCTTCCCTTCTCGTCCGAATAGCCACATAAGTATAGAGCATATGTGGCCTACCCTTAGGGCCACTCCCTGTCCCCTGAATTGAAATAAAGTAAAATTAGTATCCGCCCCTCAAATATAGATAAATATAAATCGTAATTGAAATCGAAATCGAAATTGACATATAAATATAAATACATTACCTGTAGTGTCACTCAAACAGCTAACTTGAGCTCATATGGCACCTCCTTCCAACTAATGTACCCCGGGCAATCGTGTCAATTATAATTCTCTTCATATCTAAACACTAAGAAATACCATAATCCTATGGAGGTATGCGTTGCAAATTCCTTCCAACCGTTGTGTAGCCAAAAATCAGCAGTTGAAGTTGTCAACTCCACCTTTGAATGGGGTATGGAAAGTGGAATTGACAACTTCAACCGGTGATGTTTGGCTACATAATGGTTGGGAGGAATTTGCAGAGCATCGCTCCATAGGATTATGGTATTTATTAGTGTTCGGATAGACGAAGAGATTCAGTCTCCTCTCCACAAATAGGACACCCCAAATAACTATGTACTAATCACCTATTAAAGGTAAGAAGCGTATATTCATGGATTAGTATAAACAAAACTTAGATGTAGTTGGAATATTTATGTATTAATCTCCTCTCCACACACGCACACTACACAAGAGTGAAAATGATAAAGTGCAGATCAAGTAAAAGCATTAAAAATGGATGTTTCGGTACAAATTGAAATAATTATTACAAATTGAAAAATGGTTTCAAATTCGGGTTATCATCAAAAATGGATTGATATTCGGTAGGAGCAGCCAAGTCATCCACACTACTATTTAGACGCCTTGGCGCGTGTTGGACAATTGACCATGGCTCGTTGTTGATATACTCCGAGTAAAACACTCTGTTAACCTTTTGAAATGCACAAACAAATGGCTCATCGCTCACGTGGTCGTTGCTCTTCAACTTGGACAAGTCAACCATGATCAAATTGGTGACAGGATCAACTTTAAAAGCATTTTTATCCTCAACTCTTACCCATTCACAGTAAAATACAACCTCTTTGAAGCTTATATAATCCAATTCAAATATATTTTGGATTACACCATAGTAAGTCATTTCAGCTTCAACGAGGTTTTTATCTTTTGCGCTCGCTTGAAAGAAAGTAAGAGCCTTGTATGAAATTCCCGAGTTCTGTACATTTGTACTTTCCTCGTACACTTTAGCGCCGAAAATGTAACCGTTCAATCGATATTTTTTGTACTCTTTTGCCACGAACAAGGGTCCAGTGGCTAGACGAGCAAGCCTTGATGTCGCATCACCCATCTTTAGGAGCTGAGAATATAGATAAATTAATTATATTAGTGGTAAAATTTGAGTGTAATGTAACGTTATATAACGACTGTTTTCATTGTAATTACCTCTTGTGTCAACCATAGCCTAAATTCGCTGTCTGATTGTACCACTGTTTTTCGTCTTTTATTGTTCTCACAGGCTTCATATTTACTGCATATTACAAAATTAATCATGTATAAAATAATCTAAAATAATGTTAAACATTATAATATTCGAAACTTACCTTTTCCATTCTTCGACATCTTCATGTGTGTCAAATAGATAACGAGCTACTTGTTCATGTTGCAAACTCGTTAATTTCACTCGTTTTCCCATCACATTACCACCATCATCGAGGAATTCATCAGTGTCATCAACGCTAGTAGAGTCAGTCATATATTCCCGAGTATATATTGATGACTCCACGGTGATGTATTCCTCTGCAATTGATCCTGCAATATATCGCGTATTCTTGACGTAATCTTTAAAAACTTTCATCAATCTTTCAAACGGATACATCCACCGATATCTAACTGGACCACAAAGAAGTGCCTCGTCGCATAGGTGTACTAACAAGTGAACACTTATGTCAAAGAATGCTGGGGGAAAGTACTTCTCCAATACACAAATCGCTTCGTTCACAGCCAATTTTGCGGCCACTATGTGTTCTCGATTCAATACCTTCTCACACAAGAGGGAGAAGGTAATACTAATTTGCATAATAGCCCTACGCAAATCCTTGTGCTTGGAGAAACAGTGCTTAAACAATAGAGGAACCAATTGCATGATCACATGCCAATCGTGGGACTTACACTTATGTAAATCATGAGTAGCATAATTCACAATCCTTTGCAAGTTGGACGAAAAAGTAGATGGGACCTTCAAATTATATATTGTGTCTAGAAGCACCTTCCTTTCCTCACTCATCAAAGTAAACGCACCAGGGGGAATTATTGTCCTTCCCCTACTATCTTCTTTCAACAATAGTTGTGGTTTAAGTTTTAACGTTTTAAGGTCTTTTCGTGCATTTTCTCCATCCTTCGAATGACTCCCCCCAAGGCAAGTACCCACAATATGTTCAGCGAAGTTCTTCTCTGCATGCATCACATCCAATACATGGCGCACCGGGTTTTTCTTCCAATAAGGCAAGTCAAATAAAATTGACCTCCGAGACCATGCCTTTCTTATCTCAGTTTCATTCCCAGTCGGGGTCTTCTTATGCTTGACATTCTTAAATTTGGGATTCTTACCTGGCATATTTGGGCCACATTCAGAAGATTTATTTTCAATTTCTGAACCCGAAAGTTGTCTCGGCGGTAGCCTATGTTCAACTCCGCCCAATAAAAAATTGGAAGCTTTCTCAAATCTGAAACTATGAGCTAGGGGTAAAAACCTCCTGTGGCAATGGTATACATTTTTTAAGCTGGAGGATAGACGAAGAGATTCAGTCTCCTCTCCACAAATAGGACACCCCAAATAACCATGTACTACACATCCAGATAATGTCCCATAAGCTGGAAAATCATGAATTGCCCACATCAACATAGCTTTCACCGTAAACTCTTCTTTTCTAAAAGAGTCAAATGATTGCACACCCTCTTCCCACAACTCATTTAATTCTTCTACCAAAGGAGCCAGGTAGATATCAATGTCTTCACTTGGTGCCTTTGGCCCAGGTATCAATAAAGCCATCATCGAAAATTCAGGTCTCATACACTGTGAAGGAGGGAGGTTGAGTGGGGCTAGGATCACTGGCCATACACTCTGATTGGTGCTTAGATTTCCAAATGGATTGAAACCATCTGTTGATATAGCCAAATGAATGTTGCGTTGTTCTCGAGCAAAATCGGGATACTCATAATTCATCCTCCGCCAGGCAGTAGAATCAATAGGATGACACATGATATTACCCCCTACTTCTGCCCTAGCATGCCAAGTCATTGCCTCTGCAATCCATGGTACTGTGAAAAATCGCTTTAATCTAGGCCCAACGGGAAAATATTTCATTACTTTTTGAGGCACTTTTGAGCTTGTGCCTTCCTTACTAGTAGATTGGACATATCTAGGTTCATCGCATACCGGACAACGATCGAGATTTTCATACTCCTTTCGGTATAGTATGCAGTCATACACACAAGCATGAATCGATTTATACTTCATTCCCAAACCTTTCAAACTGTTCTTCATAACAGGATAGCTATTTGGAAGTGTATTCACCTTGGGTAATAAGCCCTTCACCCATTTCAGAATTCCCGTCACGCTATTGCCAGACAAACCGTACTGCGTCTTCAAACTGTACAAACCAACCATGGCATGTAAAGTTGTTTGATATTTCTCACAGCCAGAGTATAACGGTTGGGTCGCCTTAAATTTTAAACTTTGGTAGTCATCGTCAAGTTTTATCGTGTTATCTTCACGAGCACTTGAATCTTCTACATCATCAGTAACCTCATTCTCCTCGGCTTCATAAACTCCGTACGCATCATCAACTAAATCCTCTAACATATTATGATCTACGTCGTCCCCTTCTTCATCTATTCTACTTGTTGAAGGATGTTGTGAAGGTTGGTCAGGGACAAAAGGAACTTTCAATTCACCGTGAAAACTCCAAAATCGATAACTATCTTGCATACCCGATCTTAACAAATGTAGTTCAACTGTTTTCCACTCAAACACCTTACCATTCTTACACCTAGCACACGGACACGGAAACTCTTCATCATTACGACATCTCTTTGCATATTTCACAAATTCGTTAGCACCTCTGCGAAACACATCCCCCATTCTATTAGTCTCACCCATCCACTCTTTGTATTTCGAATATCCCATCACAGCTACCACAACTAAACACCTATTAAAGGTAAACAAAACTTAGATTTATAGTATGTTTTTTTTAATTATCCCATCATTTAATTATCCTATTAAAGGGTATGTGGTCCTATCCTATTCAAGAATGCATTTTTCTGTAATATACTTAACAGCTCATGCACATTGTTACGATTTGAAAAAAATTCGACAGCATATCCCCTTAGTTCTCCAAGTACACGACGTAGATTGGCAGGTGTGAGTATTATTTCAATTGGTCAATTAAAATAACAGTCACACTTGTCAATCTAGTATGTACCCAGAGAACATTAAGATACGACTGCAGAACTTCCTCCAAAAGTAACAACTTTAAGCCAATAAGAATATTATACAAAAATTATACAGTCTCAAACTGTCCAAACGGGACAATTCGAGAGATCTCATTACAGGGGTAATGACTCTCGAACGGGTCTAAGGGTTATTGAATGCGTACGCATAAGAACTAGAATGCTAGTATCTATGCGCACTATATTTAATTTCAAGTATGTTTCATATAATGGGTTAATTCAAATACAAAAATAAATTCATGGGATAATTCAAATACAAAAATAAATTCATGGGATAATTCAAATACAAAAATAAATTCATGTATTGACCACATACACACACACACACACACTATCTAAGCTGTTCTATAGGTATAAAAACAATTATTATCCAATTATTATACAACTATTATCAATTATTTATTTTGAATGTAAATAATATTCAAAACCCCACCCAACCCCACCCCCACCCCCACCCCCTCAGATTAATTCAAGACATAAGACCCTAAAGGGAATCCTATCTTCAACAAGATTCTAGTTAGTAAAGAAGACATAACAGAATATGGTGGAATCCACTACACTACAAAACCATTTAATAATATTTAAAAAATTCAAAACCATTTAATAATATTTAAGCACTAAAATTAATTTAATTTAATTTAACCTAGGAATTAATCAGATATTTTTATCCTATGTTTACTAATGCTAAAATTATGAAAAATGACACCACCCCCTCCCCCACCCTGCCCCACCACGCTCCACCCCCTGCCCCCTCCACCATCCCCTCCCCCCTCCCCCCTCCCCCAAAACACACCACACACACACACACACACCGCACCCCACCCACCCCACCCCCTCCACCACCCCCTGCCCCACCCCGCCCCACCCCCTGCCACCCCTTCACCACCCCCTCTCCCACCTTGCCCCACCCCGCCCCACCCCCTGCCACCCCTTCACCACCCCCTCCCCCACCCTGCCCCACCCCCTGCCCCCCTCCACCACCCCCTCCCCCTCCCCCACCCTGCCCCACCCCACCCCGCCCCACCCTGCCCCACTCCCCACACACGCACACACATACACACAGATATATATACACACACACACACACATAACTATACAGACAAATATATATATAAATGGAAGAGAGAGAGAGAGAGCAGCGTCGAGAGAGAGAGAGAGAGAGAGAGAGAGAGAGAGAGAGGGAGGGAACGGTGGGAGGGAAAAAAGAAGGGGGAAAGGGTTTTTGCTGGAAAAGTTGTCACGGTCATGTCACGGTCAATGACCGTGACAATTCGTTGTCACGGTCGTGTCAAGGTCAATGACCGTGACATAAAACGCGTGTTTTTTTGTCACGGTCAATGACCTTGACAAGGTTGGCCGGCTAAAAGGTGACAATTTGCCCATTTTGGTGTAGTGCATATACACACCTGCGCACACACACACACACACGCACACATTCACACACACACACACACACATACACACACACACACACACACACGTAGCCCCCTACCCCACCACCCACCCACCCATCCCTTCCCCCTCCCCTCCATCTCCTCCATCTCATCCTAAGGGTGAGTTCAAGTATGTTTCATTTAATTTCAAGTAATTTTAAAAAAAAGTTGAAAAATACCACCTCCATATGGACAATAATCCAGTGGTCATGCCACTTTTAAAACTAACCAACCCAACATCGATCCACTATAATCCAACAACAATGTCAACAACAAATGTGTATCCTGTACTCCTTCTAATTCATCTACTCAATCAATTCATTTCATCAATTAAACTAACAATTAAAGTATAAAAAATATTAATTTACTAATTTACATTGAGGGGCAATCCTACTTTCATATGAAATGGGCACTAATTATTAATTTACTTTCATATAAAACTATACAATTAAAGCTATACAATTTATTAATTAAAGTTATACAATTGTTGAGATTGCCCCCCACCCCCCCACCACCACCCAAACCTCAATTCTGAATTCCAAAACAACAACATCTAGCTCATAATATGTACAAGAGTGAAACATCCCCACCCCTACTGCCCACACACACGCACACTACACAAGAGTGATACAAAGTAATTTTTTAAAAAAAGTTGAAAAATCCCTCCCCCATATGGACATTAATCCAGTGGTCATACCACTTCTAAAATTAACCAACCCAACATCGATCCACTATAATCCAACCACAACAATAAATGTGTATCCCGTACTCATTATAATTCATCTACTCAATTAAATCATTTCATCAATTAAACTAACAATTAAAGTATACAATTATTAATTTACTAATTTACAATGAGGAACAATCCTACTTTCATATGAAATGGTCACTAATTATTAATTTACTTTCATATAAAACTATACAATTAAAGTTACAATTAAAGATATACAATTTATTTTATTAAAGCTATATAATTAAAGTTATTTTGAATCTCAACAATTATCTGTTAATGAGGGGCAATCCTACTTGCATATGAAAGGGGCAATACATATATTATTAATCAATTTGTCCGTTTCAATTGTTCAGATTTCCCCACCACACACCCACCCCACCCCCTCCCCCACCACACACATGCACATGCACATGTACACGCACACACCCCACCCCACCCCTTGCCCCCTCCCCCCACCATACACACACGCACACACCTGGACATAAACACACATACACCCCCCACCCCCACTCCCACTCCCACCCCCTTCCCCCACCACACACACATGCACACACTTGCACACACACACACACCACCACCCCCTGTCCCTCCCCTCCCTAGCCCCCTGTCCCTCCCCCTCCCCCCACCACACACGCACACGTACACGTACACACACACCCCACCCCCTGCCCCCTCCCACCACCACACACATATAGAAATGAAAGAGAAAGAGAGGACAAAAACATACCAGAGAGAGAGAGAGAGAGAGAGAGAGAGAGCTCGAAATTGCTTAGAGAGGGAAACAAAGGGAAAACCAAAAACGGTGGGAAAGAAGAAAGCGTAGGTTTTTTTTACTGAACAAATTATCACGGACATGTCACGGTCCTTGACCATGACAATATTATAATGTTTGTCACGGTCATTGACCGTGACAATAGGTTGCCACGGGATTGTCATGATCAATGACCGTGGAAAAAAATGCGTGTTTTGTTGTCACGGTCAATGACTGTGACAAGGCTAGCTGCTGGAAGGGTGCCAATTTACCCATTTTGATAAACTGGTGCATTTGTAGGATGTCGGTGATGTCGTCTATGCTGGAGTCGTCATTCTGGGCCTGATTTCAAAACTGTTATTGGTGACTGGGGAAATATTAGTGGACCCACAACTTGTAGCCATTATTTCCTAGATTTCCTACCGTCACAATTCTATGGCAGTGATACTGGCGAAGACTCTGAATGAACTGAATGCCTAGTGGGAAGGCCGTTCTGACTTTTTGAGGGGTAGTCCCGTAATGCTGTTGATGTGGTTGTCGGAGAGATTCCATATGGTGGTCCCACCCAAATATCCTTTGCCCGTGGTTCTAAATTTCTTCTCATGCTATTTTATCAATGTAGGCCTGGACATCGAGAGCTGGGAGAATTGGTTTGTGGAGCACGGGATTCGAGGCTTGCGTTGGTCTGTTCTTTAGAGGGGGGAACTGTTGCCCATTCTGGAACTCGAAGAATACTAGTATGTTTGGTTAGTTGGTCTTAGGCAGACTGATTTTTAGTTTCCCGGGAGGCTTCTACACCAATTTGACTGGGAACAAATTGTGCCACCTCAGACACTGGACTTCTTTCCTATGGACGATCTGATAGAGCATATGTGCATGCAGTTTGGCTCTTTGTGGGCTAATCATCGACCATCGACCCATCCATCCCTGTCTGTTGGAAGAGTCTTTAGGGGAGTACATGAAGTGGTTGTGGAGAAATGTAGTTGCCAAGATGATGGTTATGGAGAGTGGGCAAAGGTGGTTCGCCATATCTGACACCATGGAGGGAGGTGTTCTGGTTTTCCCCAAGCTAGTCTAGGCTTATCATTCTATGGAGCGTCTGCGGTACTCCATTAAGGTAGGAGAAGTTTGGGGACCCTAGGATGTGGGTGATGATAGGGATGGTTCTTCTAGGAATTGCGGGTAAGATCCATGAGGAGTGTATTTAGGAAACTTTTGTAATGGGTGTTTGGGAATAAATTATGGGTTATTCTTGTTGTAGTGGGGCTTGTTTTTATTTTGTTTTAGGAAGGTAAGAGTAGACTGGCATGGGAAGTCGTTTGTCTCCCTATGCTGATGTAATTGTAGTGGTATTTCTCAAGGATGAAATAAAAAGTTTTTGATCATCTAGTTGTGCCTCTTAATGAGTTTTTCTTTTTAATTATCTATACCAATCACTAAGGCATACATAATCCTTTTTCCCATGTATATGATAAAATGTAATGTCATTCTCGGGGATAAGAAAAAAATAATATTTTGTGAAAAAGAAGGGGGCTGTGCTCATGTGAAGGGTATGAGCTGCCTATATACCTCTAGAGGTTTTGGAATTTTTTTGAAATTCATTTATGAAAATAAAAAGGTTTTATAGAGGATCAGGCCCCACGTAGTTCTGAGTAGAGGAAATGAAGATTTTTATTAATAGAAGGGAGATGAGAAGAGTCGTAGTTCGCCGAGATTTTGGACTAGGGGTAAAACCTCTTGGGACGATCCAAGTTGACTGAATGCACCATTTCTTCTCCATCAAGGTCCGTGATCATAGTGGTGTTGCCTGATAAGATTTTTTTCACAATGTAGGGGCTGCTCCAATTAGGATTGAATCCGTCTGGGTCCCAGATAGGCTCTACTACTTCTTTGAGGGCTAAGTCTTCTTCTTGGACACTAAGGTCCTTGACTCTCTTATTGAATGATCGCGTTATTCAGCGATGGTGTCCTTGTATGTGGTACAGAGCCTTCAGTCTTCTTTCATCAAAACATTATAGCTCATCAAGACGGCTCTGATGCCAATCTTCCTCACTGACTTTTCTTTCCAGCGTGATGCGCAGCGAAAGGATTTCCAGTTCTATGAGTAAGACTTCTTCCATGTCGTATACCAAAGAGTAAGGGGTAACCCAATAGAGGTTTGAACTGAAGTGAGGTAGCTCTAAAGGGCGTAGGGGATCCCGTCGACCTAATCTCGGTAACTCTCGATTATCTTACTGATGATGGCTTTGAGACACTTATTGGCGGCTTCGAATGCTTTGTTGGGTTGGGGTAGGTAGGGAGAAGATTTTTGTCTCTGAATCCCATACTCGTCGACCACCTCTGTAACCTCTGCCTCAAAATGCAACTTGTTGTTTGACACCAGCTCATACAGGACCGTATATCGATAGACAATATTTTTCTTGATGAACTTGGCCACTTTCTTGGCATTCAGAACTGCGTATGACTCGACTTCGACCCATTTAGTGAAGTAGTCAATGGAAACTACGATGAACTCATGTACATTAGATGCTTTGGGTATAACCTTCCCTATGATGTCAATGCCCCATGTAGAGAATGAACAGGGAGAAGTCATGTTATACAATTCCCGCGGAGGCAGGTGTTGTAGATTAAAAAACTGCTGGCATTTGAGGCATCTTTGAGCGTAGGTTGTGCAATCCTAGACATGGTAGTCCAACAGTAACCCTGTCGAATGATATTTTTAGAGAGAATATGGCCATTCATATGGGGTTCGCATTCTGCATCATCCCTTCAATGTCAGTCCCTGCGATGCAGTGAAAATGGGTTCCATCAAAGTTTATTTTAAATAGTGTTTTATCACAGACAATGTACTGGGTAACGAGTCTGCAGAGGGTTGCTTGATCTTTATTGTCAGAACCTTTGGGGTACCTACCATGCTTGAGGAGGCACTAAATATCATAGTACCAGTAGTTGATTATCTCATGATCTTCTGTGATAAGCTCAATGTGGTAATAATGGGTTGGTTTATCTTTCTTTTAGACAAGGAAATGAGCCATGATTATTCCTTCAGGCATGTCAATCACGAAGGCTAAAGTAGTAAGGGCATTAGCTAGGTTAGTTTTTCTTGGGACAGATAGTGGAAGGTGATTTCTTGGAATTAAGAAGCTAGCTCTTCTAGGTGGGCATGGAAGGGCAAGAGTTTCTCATCATTAACTTTCCATCTTCTGAGCACTTGACCAATGATGAGAGGCTGAATCTAGATAGATATTGAGGTATCAAATTCCTTTTTTGAGAGAAACTTTGAGGCCTACCGTGCACAAGTCGTATTCACTCATGTTATTGGTGCAAGAAAAATTCAGCTTGATGGCAATGGAAATGTGAGAGTCATCAGGGGAAATTAAAAGTATCCCAATGCGATACCCTTTCTTGTTGGCAGCACCGTCAAAGAACATTTGCCATCAGACATTTTCTTAGGAGGTATAAAGGATATTCTCATCTAGGAATTCAAAAGTCCAGACATCAGCTTCTTTCATAAGGTAGTCAGCAAGGTTGTCAGAGATGGCTCTTCCTTTCATGGCTTTTTATGTGAGATACACGATATCAAACTTAGCTAAATGCATCAACCAACGGGACATTCAGTTGGAAAAAGGTGGGCTTCTAGAGTAGGTACTTTATAGAATCCATTTGGGATACAAGTTTGATGGTAAAGGTGAGAATGTAGTGCTGTAACTTTTGGGTAACCCAGATAAGAGCGACATATGCTTTCTCCAGAGCTATGTAGTTAACTTCATACCCAACCATCTTATAACTAACGTAGTAAATAGCTCTCTCTTTGCGGGATTCTTCAAGGTATTGGTCTATCAAAGCCCCAATTGCAGTATCTGTTATGGTTAGGTATAGGAGTATGGTAAGACCAGGCTGCAGTGATATGAGTACCGAAGGTCGGGTTAGGTATTGATTTATTTGGTCAAAATCTTCTTGGAAAGCTTTATTCCAAACCTTGGTCAAAGCATTTTGTAGGAGTTTGAATATGAATTCACAGATAGAAGTCAACTGGCTGATGAACCAGATGATATACTATAATTTTTTAAGGAATCCTTAGACTTCCTTCTCCATTCGGGGTGGTGGCATTTTGAGTATGGCTTTTAGTTTGGTAGGATTCACTTCTATCCCTTTCTCACTAACCATGAATCCCAAGAGTTTTCCTTCGGTAACATCGAAGACACATATTTATGGGTTGAGTCACATCTGGTATTGCTGCAATCGCTCGAAGAATTCGTGGAGAGCGGGAACATGACCTTCCCCAGTCTTAGAGTTGATAATCATATAATCCACACAGACCTCGAATTATTTGTGTAATAAATCATGCAAGATGGTTGTGGTAGCCCTTTGGTAGGTAACCCCTACCTTTTTAAGACCAAACGGCATAACGGTGTTGCGAAAGGTTCCCTAAGGGGTGATGAAGGTGATTTTCTCTTAATTATCCGGGTGCATTTTGATCTAGTTGTATTCGACAAACCTATCAACAAATGACTTGAGAGCTTGGCTAGCTGTATTATCCACAATCATGTCGATATTGGGTTGCAGGTAATCATCCTTTGGAGAGGCATTGTTCAAGTCTCGATAGTCAATGCACATGAGAACCTTCCCTCCTGATTTAAGCACGAGTATAATATTGGCTAGACACGTGGCATATTCGATCACACGAATGAAACCCACGTTCAACTATTTGACTACTTCTTCCTTTGTCATGACCATTCGGTGCGGAGCTTTCGCAGTTTCTGCTTGACTAGTTTGCATTCTAGGAGAGTAGAAATCTCGTGCTGAGATATCTCGGGATCAATGTCGGGCTATCATCATAGGACCATGAGAATATGTCTACAAATTCTTTTAGTAATTCTTTGAGTTGCACGTACTTATGCTTATCAAAGGTGGACCCTATCCTAATCTCATGAAGTTGGCTACTAGAACGAGATTAATAACAATAATTTTATCTTTATTAACTTGAATGTGATTATGCTATTTGTTATTAACCTTATTTGGATCAGTTAAGAATTGTTCATTTGAAAAATCATCATCATCAAGAGTTTGATTAGAATCAAGACAATTAATGTAAGGCACAACAAGATACTCAAAATCTTCGTTTATTTCGTTGATAGGGAAAATAACATTGAGAACCTCATCAAAGGAGGTTTTAATTACATCATAGTAAGGAGTAACAACTAGGGAGGAGGAAATAGGATAAACATCAGGGTTAGGTTGAATATCAGTAGGTGGCACTGGTGCAACATGCCAGTTGAGGAGAGGTGCATTAACAACTTTGATCAGATTAGATGGATTTGATGATGTAGCCCCTGAGTGGATTATGCAGAGTGCCAGCCCCACTATCTGCAAGTTGAAAGATTTCTCAGAGTCACTTCCCTTAGAATCTCCGGTATCGACTATGGTCTTCTCAATGAGTGGTTGCACTTGATGCTGGGAACTTTCATCCCATGAGTAGCCGTCTTGGTAAAAGATATCCATTTTGAGTTTCATCTTCTTATCCACATGATCATACTATGGTTCAGGAAATCCGCAAAAGGGGAAATTTTCACCTTCTCTAATGAATCTTCCAGTCAAGTAATCTCTTGAGGCAGTCTTGGCACTTTCTAGTGTTCTTTTTAGGCGAGGTTAGCGGAGCATTCTGAGTTCTTCTACTGATGGCTGATAACCTAATCCAATGGGAGGAAAATCTTTCTTCAACACAATGGGTTAAAGTATCCCTTACTGTCTTCATCCAAGCCCCAGTCCGGGCATGAAATGCATGTTTTTTGAACATTTGGATCACATTGGCGTTGCCATGAGGGTTATATTATGGACCAACCCTATCTTTGAAATCGTCCCCTACTGGGAGTAGAAGTGGTTCAACTCGAAAACCTATCAGAAGCATATCGTTCGCCCCGTGCTGTATCTCAAGTACTGGATTACTAGTGCTTGTATTCTCGATATTGTCATCGACGCCCAAGATGGTGATGACCTGCCCATTGTCGAAGAACTTCAATTTCTGATAAAGGGAAGAGGACACACCTTTGACGCTATGGAGCCATGGTCGTCCGAGTAGCAGATTAAAACAGGTTGGGAAATTAATGACTTGGAATTCAACAATCGGATTTATAGGGACAACCCTTATTGCAGGCTTTATGGATCCCATAACTTCTCGGTGGGTATTATCATAAGTGCGCACCGCGACAGAGGTTGGAGCAAGGTCTCTCACTTTCACTCCCAAATAATTAAGGGTCCTTAACGGGCAAACATTAAGAGCTGATCCATTATCGACAAGAGAGAGCGGGACAGTCTTTTCCATGACTTCGATAGAGATATTGAGCACATAATTATGGTTTGGCCTAATTTTGGGGATTTGTTCTTCAGAGAATGAGAGCATTCTAGTAGAGGTTAGAGATCCAACCATATTGACTACTTCTTGTAGCGTGGTTGGGGGAGGAACTGTGGGTCCTGTGAATAGCTTGATCAAGGCATTCCGATGTAGTTGGGAAGACATAAAGAGTCCTTACAGAGTGATGTTGGCTTATGTTTTCTTCAACTGATCGAGGATCTTGCTTTCCTCAAGGCTCATTTGTGGCACATGAAGATTCTCGACACCCTTTCCTTTATCATTTGCTGATGGCGAAAGGCTTGGGACTTGGTAGTGCCTTCCTGACCTGGTCATATAGTTCATAGAAGATGGGAAAGATGGAAACCCTATTTTCTCATCGATCTCGGGTTGTTCAGCCACCTTGTGGATTTCTCCTAGCAGCTCCTCAAATGATATCATTCCACATATGCTGACTATCAAACTAGCCTTTTCTCGACTCTGCTCTTCATCTGAATCATCGAATTCGTCTCCCCATACAGTAGAAATGATATTATCTTTCCATGAAAAGTTAATACATTCCACAACTTCAACGACCTCTTCCTATAAGTCCTTGCATTCAGTGGGGAGATGTAGAAATGAAGGGATTAGATGCCCTTGTAGTTTCAAAGCATCAAGTAGCTCAGACATACTGCAAATATAATTGGTTTGTTGGAATAAATCCACCATGATCTGGACCACAACATCTAGACTGACTTCATCGATCGGTACCACCCAAATGTCTGACTCTCGAGCCTATTTCCTAGCTTCTAAGAATAGCATGCTAAATCTCTGACAGTCAATGTTCATCTGGGAGGGCAATTTCAGGCCGAACTTTAGGAGTTGGTTCAACACTTCTGACAATTCCATATTTTTACCTCCAGAACGGGTACAGACAATAATGTATGCTGTGGTAAGGAGTGACGGGGCCTGATTGGGGAAGTTGGTAGGGTGTACGAAAAAATATGGGTAAGTTTGGAGAGGTTTGGGAGTGTGTATAGGTAAGATTGGTGATTTTCTTGGTATGATCTGGGTAGATGGGTCAAATTCTAGGTCTTCTTGTAGGAAGATGGCATTTTTATGATTTGGGAGGGGATTATGGATAATGTTTGGTTTAGGGTTGGCTGGTGGGGTGATAACGCCCCGATCGATTAGTCCTTGGATCATATTTTAGAGCTGGAATCACTAGTCAGTGGTATGGATGGAAGTTTGGTGAAAGTCACAACGGGCATCTAGTTTGAAATTTTTAGGAAGTGAGTTTGGTAATGGATGAGGATTCAATGGTTTGATAAGGTTTCGGCTTAAGAAGGCCTAGTAAACTTTGGAGAGGGGAGCATGAATCTCAGTGTATTCCTTTCGAACAGGGTTAGGGCGACTTTTGGGTGACCATAAAGTAGTAGGCTAAGAGATGTTGTTGATGGTTAAAACTGCAGTACTGTCCGACTTCTCAAATTTTCTGGGAGCAAACTGTCCAGATACTTTCTTTAGTTCAACTTCTATCTTGGCATAACCTTCTTTAATCTCCACTCATTTTTCTCGGAGGGATCAAAAATGAGGGAAGTATTGTTCTCCCATCGGTTCTCGGACATGGGGTAAGAAATTCTTTTTCATAATGCAGACTTGCTCCTCTTCGGAAGGCCGGTTGGATATGACTCATGGTGGCTGATTTATCTGTCCACATTGCTATGAAGTTACTGACTAATTCCCCAGGGTTCTGCTTGAGTAACTTTAAATCACGGTGAGTAACCTCTAACTCTTCGTTGTACTTGTACTGTGACATGAACTCGTGGGCAACATTCTCCCAATTGCAGATTCTGGACTTCTCGAGAGATAAGAACTAGTGGAGAACGCTGTCCATCAAGGTCTGCTGGAATATTTGGGTGATTATTTCCTCAGAGGAACCTAGGAGAGTCATGGCTCAGTGATAATTGTGGATATGAACAATTGGGGGACCACTACCCCCGAACTTCTCGATGCTGGTCATCTTGAATTTTTTCGGTAACCTAGCTTTAGGATAGGGAGACATGTGGGTGTAGTCCATGTAGTTTCCAGAGATTCTGACTTAGTCTAGCTTCTTGGTTAACATCTTGAGGTCTTCCTTGACCTTGTTTAATTCTTTCTCCTTCGGATCGATGGATACGGGTTAGTTAGCCCTTGGCGTGGCAAGATTCGACGTAGAAAACTGGGCTGACAGTGACTCGTTAGCAGGAGGAGCATGTGGAGCATGCCGGTATTCCTCGAGAACCCAAATACGCTCGGGTGTGGACAAACCCATAGCGTGAAGGAGAGGACGTCAGTCTCTTCGGGAATAGGTACCCAATTTCGTTTGCATCTCATGAATCTCGATTTAAAGGTTGTCAGTCTTAGCAGTGAAGTGAGCTAGAACTGTCATCAAATTTGGATGCACATATGGTATTGGGTCTATATTATCCAAGGAAAGCAAATAAATTTCTGATTCAGAGGAAGTGAGGGGACTGACGAAACTTCGGGGTGGTTCGACTAAAGACCAAAACCAATAGGGAGCCAGGCCAAGGGTATGTGATCGACCTGAGAAGAAAAATTGGGATTTATTTTTGGAAAAGGAGGAAGGAAAACTATTATTTGTGAAAAGGAAGGCATTTCTTTTTTTCTTTTCAAAAAAGAGGGGAACAAAATGCTTTCTGGTAAAAGGGAGGAAAAATATTTTTGGTATAAAGAAAGGAAACTATTTTTGGTATTTTTGATAAAATAAGGAAAAAAGTTTTTGACACTTCTGGATAAAAAAATGTGGAAAAAGACGAGAGACAGGACTTAGCATGATTATTGTTATGTTTATTATGTTCTGACTTGTATTAGGTTTACCTAAATGCAAAAGGAAATGTCGGACGAGACCCAATTCAGGAAAAATTGGGTTTGAAAAATATGTAAAAACTATAGTTGGACTTATTAACAGGCTCATGGGCAGGGGCTCACTTTAAAAATTGCGCAAAAATTTGGGCGGCATGTCGACCCGACATTTTGACAGAGTTTCAGGTTGAAACTGGAAAACTAAATATGAGTTCCAGGTTTGACGCTTATATGTGGGTATGCAGTTGTTGGGTTAGTTAGAAGGTGTTCTACCCTTTGACATGACTCCCACAATATACGTCTTGCTTTTGAGGGCAATCGGTACGTGTGGATAAGCCATTTGATATACCTGAGTGTACGTGAATTGCCTCACTATATACCTCATGGGGACAATACGTGTATGAGAGAATTCCATATACTCGATGTACTTGAACGAGTTCCTTGCGATATACCTCCCGTCATGACTTTCGTTAAGTGGTATGATGCGGGGGGGGGGGGGGGGGGAGGGGGGGGGGAACTGTTAGATATACGTCGAAGGTACTTGGCTAATGGAAGCTGAGAGTCATATCGCATTGGCTAACTGTGACCTGCCGGACCAGCGCCCATCATGAAGTGATCCCCCAGTTACGGGACAAAATTTGGTCAATAGTAATGCTCTTTGGTGATGTAGAATGAAAATATGCATGATCCTTGATTAGTATATTATGGAGAGAGTATCTTTATTAATGAGCATCATGCTAAGAAGGGAATAATGTACAAGTATAAAAAGTAAATCTATACTAAGCATGGATTATGTGAAAGTAAGTGATGAGTGAATATCTACAAATGAGTGTGTGGTAGTGAACCTAAGCATGGATCAACTACAAGTTATGTGTGATAAGTGTGAGTGATCATGGATATATACAAGTGTGATAAGTGGAGGTGTGTGTTAATGACACCTAAGCATGGATATTCTAAGTGGTGTGTGCAACATGTGGATGTAGGTGATCGTTGGTGCACATGATCTGAAGTGTACATGGAAAATTTCTACAAGTGTGAGTGAGTAGTGACATAAAAATGAGGTATATATATATAAAAAATAATAGAGGAGAAAAAGGGTACATACAGATAAGTACATATGTACACGAGAAAAACAAAACACCCATGCAAACATAGTCTACTCGGGACCTTCTTTGAAGCTTGATCTTTAATATTGGATGAACTCCCTTGAGTATGAGATGAATGTTCGATGATAGAGAATGTATTTTTTCCAAATTGGGTGTGAAAAGTATGAGAATATAAGTTTGAATGGAACTTCACATGGAGGAACTTCGCTGATTTCGAGTGAATGTTGTTGAGATCAATGATGCTGATGGATCTAAGGTGTACCCTGGATGTGAGGTCATGCCCTCTTTTTATAGGGTCAGGGGTGGTGACGATTAACATTTTCCTACTCCTGCCCATCGGCAAGTGACCCTAGACACACTGCCGATAGGTAGGGAACTGGACCTGCCAATTCACAATCTTGTGCAGATTTTTTTGGAAAAATGGTCGGAGGAAGTAATCCATTGATCCGAATAGCACACGGGGTATACTATTAAAAAGGTAATTTCGATACCTTCAAGAGTCCTTTGTATCGATCTCAGGTCCGAGAGCTGACTTTGGGTCAAATATGGCTCGAAAGCGCACGTTGGTCCTTTGGACAGGAGATCGTCGGACGAAAACGAATCGTTTGTCCGTATGGTAAGTCAGAATTGTGCACGGGGTGGATTTTTGTAAAGGTTAGGATATGTACTTAGACATTACAAAGAGCTATGCTCAGTTTGGAAAGTTGACTTTGGTCAACTGGGGCCCAAAAGCGCTCGATGACCTTTTGGATTAAATCGAATCGTTTGTGCGCACCGTAAGTCAGAATCGTGCATGAGGTGGACTGTTGGAAAGGGTATTCAGTTCCCATCAGAGATTCATTCAGTCTCATTTGATCTGAAGAGTTCACTTTGGTCAAATGAAGCCCAGGAGTGCCCGGTGGCCTCCATATTGATTTTTTAGGGAAAACTGATCATTCGTTCGAATGATTTTCCATTTCGTGCACAGGGCGGACCATTGGAAAGGGTTTTTTATGACCTTAGAAGTTTCAAAGAGATTTCACTTTTTCGATGAGTTGATTAGGGTCAAATCGAGGCCCGGGAGCGCCTGCATTGATTTTCAGTAGTAAAATAGGTCATTTTTCTGAACTTTTATGCCGATTCGCACACGAGGTAGACCGTTGGAAAGGGAATTCAGATCCCTTTGAAGATTCAAAGATATTTTTCTCTTATGATAGAGTTGACCAGAGTCAAACGGAGCCTGGGAGCGCCCGGTGGCCTCTAGATCGGTACTCGGAGTGTGACCTAGGGTTTATAGTGAAATGAGGAGGTGTTAGGTACCTAAGGAAAGACTTAAGGGGTCATAGAATGTGGTATCTACAGTTATGATTTGTATATTTGTTAGTATACTAAACTTTACCAAGACATTTATTTAATTACTAATAATATTAAGTCAAAACCGCTCACAGCGCAAAAGCAAATGTTCAAAGCGATGGAATAATTTATGGTGCCAAACCTCAAGATCACAGAAGTTTGGAACTATCATATTTGATCTTGAAAACTCATAATGATGGAAAACTTTTGGAACTTTTGTAAACCAGTTGCAGAAACAATTTTCGCAAAAGTTCTTCCCTTTTCTGAGTGAAAGAAGTTCTTAAATATGAAAACACAATTTTCGACGCTGAGGTGTCATTCAAACGATAAACAACTCTCATCCGAATGATAAATAAATCTCGTCTGAATGAATCTAAGAGTCATTTGAACGACATAGAAAAGTTATTTTTATTTTAAAAACATCTTCGAATTTTCTAAAACATAATTAACTTAGAAAATATTTTAAAAGTACATTTCGAAAAATATTTTTCCAAATTCCCAAAAAAATTT
Organism: Sambucus nigra; assembly: GCA_949130495.1. Taxonomy (NCBI): domain Eukaryota; kingdom Viridiplantae; phylum Streptophyta; class Magnoliopsida; order Dipsacales; family Adoxaceae; genus Sambucus; species Sambucus nigra. Next base: position 104,470,009 of record OX422217.1, on the reverse strand, counting down.
AATTCTAAAAATTATCCTTAATTAAGATCCTAAATCTCATAATCTATTAAGCTTTCGTACCTGTGTGATCTAGGATAAACTAAGTGTGAAGAAATATGAAGGCACGAGACATGGCATGGATGTGATCTTCAAAGCTTTGCCGTAATTTCTTCAGCATTAAATGTCATAGGCTTTGTGGGATGACAATTCAAAGATTATCCAATGACCCAAACAGTTTTTTCTTGAATTAATGCAATTACAAACAAATTGACTTGATTGGAAATTTGCCCTTTCAAATCTCCCCCTTTGGCTATTTTGGGACAAAATAAAAAATAGTGAAATGCTAAGTCGAGCCGTCAAGCCGAAAATAAATCTTTGCCCATCCCATAATCCTCAAAAAATGAAAATACAGGACATGAAAAATATCGATAAAATCCGACGAATCAATGTCTGAATGTGATGTAGCCAATGTGAAGTTTGGAGGTACATAAAACGAACATATCATAGCATGAATTTTTATTCAAATACTAACTATATTACATTCAAGATCAAATAAGTACAAAATACAGAAAAATTATTCGGCTGGACATTTTCTTTGAGCCTTGGAAGCTTGTAGTGATCTCTCTCGTTGCACTCTCTCCATTCCACCAAGAGGATCATCCAGGGTATAAGAGGAATTGATGAAGTTAAAATCCCTCAACATTTGTCTATTGCTGCTGCTCGACCTGTTGATCAGATGAGGAGGAGATGATTAAGCACGGGGGAATATCATCTTGAGGAAGCCATGATATATCTAATTTAAATGGGGGCATGTCATAATTCAGCAGACCAGGTTCATTCCAATACCATAGCTCACTGTTTTGATCATATTTCAGTAAGGTCAGTAAGTTAGTCCATCCTTATCTGTAACCTTGACGATGGCTCTAAGCAAGATGATCATTAATAAGGCTAAGGGCCTCCTTATAGCCTTTCATCCTGACCTCCCTAGGTTGCTTCTGAAATTGAAAGGTTAACCTTTCAACCAAATTATGATGTTTCTTCAAGACATAACTCTTCACTTTCAACTGGATGGATTGATCGGCGATGGCTTTATCCTTAGCTTTCAGTTTAATAGACAAATCAGTAATGGCCTGACTCTTTTCTTTTGGCTGGGAAGCTTGGTCGACCAGTGTTTTTCTAGTTCTTGCCTCATCGACAGTTAGTCGACTAGTCCTTTATTGCTTGGAAGTTTTCCCAGGTTTGGCTTTATGCAGTTCTTTAAGTTCTTCTACTAATCTGGCATTCTCATCTTCTAAGAAAGAAGCACCTCATCATCATCACTTGTAAATAACTTCTTCAGGTTCTCTAACTCATTTCTGAGCCAATTATTTTCCTCTTCAAAAAGTTTGGCTAACTCTCAAGCTTCATTTACTTCTCACTTCAACGGGAACTCTTTCCTTTTGTATAAGGCAATATAATCTTCAAGATTCTTATCAAAGCCCCAACCTTCACTCAATTCTTTATACTTAGCTTCATAGTCAACATGGAGTGAAGCTAACAAAAACTTATGGTCTTCTTGCAGATCTTTAATCAACTCATAATAAGCAACATTATTTGCCACTGCCCTATCCAACAAGCAATGAATGTGGGTGTATGACTCCTTAACTTGGTTAGACACATCTGGACTAAGCAAGTCGACTAAGTCCTCTTTGGATAAAGGAATATGGCCATATTCTAGAAGATTTCTACTCCGCCTGAGCAGGTCAAATTCAGTAGAAACTATGGACTTTTCCTAGCATCAAACTGAAAATTGCAAATGTAAGAATACAAGTATGATTACTAAGCAAATATAATACAAGGTGTGTGACTTCATAAAGATAAATCAACCAAGCAAGAAGGCATAAGTACGGTAAATACAACACATTTAGATAAAAAGATATTTTTTCATTGCAAATTAGAAGGTCTTACATACTACTGATCCTATTACAAAGCAGAAGAATAAAAAGAAAATAAAGGAGTTAAACATTCTCCTTATCTTGAACATTAACATCAGAGGGTAGGTCGACAGAAGGGATGGCTTCATCAATGGGCTTTAAGGCAGACCCAACGGGCTGAATGGAGGATTCTCCAGACCCTTCCACATCATTAAAATCTTCCTTTAAGTTTGGAGGAGATCCTGGATCATGCCTCTGAAACAATTCAGAATCTTCAGCAGTGCCGACCTCCTTCAGGGCCTCTGACTAGCCATCCTTAAAGGACTTTTTCCTGACGTACTCAATTTGTGCTGAGGTAGCTAGAAATGCCTTATCCAACCCTTTATTAAATGAGTCTTCCTTTATTTTCTTGTTCTTAGCCTTCTCTGCAACCAGTTCAATAATTAAACTCATTGTTTTCTCCTCGGTAGACTTGAGGAGGGCTTGATTTTCCACCAACTTCTCCTCCGACACCTTGGCCCTTTCCTGATGTACTCAATTTGTGTTGAGGTAGCTAAAAATTCCTTATCCAGCCCTTTATTAAAGGAGTCTTCCTTTATTTTCTTGTTCTTGGCTTTCTCTGCAACCGGTTCAATAATTAAACCAATTGTTTTCTCCTCGGTAGACTTGAGGAGGGATTGATTTTCCACTAACTTTTCCTCGGCCACCTTGGCCCTATCATCGGAAGCTATCCAGCTGGTCTCAGTAGTCACCAACTTTCCCTCAACAGTAGTGGTTCTATAATTAGCCTTCTTTAGTTCCTCCTCCCAATATTTTTTCTTCGACTCCAATACTTTCCTTGATGTATCCATAGATTGCCTTAGACTCTCAAAGGCCTCTTCTACATCTCCTCCCGAAGAACGCAGTTGATCATCCTTCTCCATCATTTAGTTGAAGTTCACCAAAAACTGCACAGAGGAATATATCATTTATAAGAAGAATACAGTAATCAAACTCAACAACCTATGTCATGTCCTACTTGGGGGCATCTGGGCCCATCATACACTTCTCCTCTTTGAAGAGTAGCATGTTTCCAGTTCTTTGCTATTACCCCATAATCAAAGTAATATTTATTGGAGTCTGGTAATTTTATGACTAGGTCTCTATTTGCAAACCTGGTTTTCATATAATAGGTACTATCACTAGTAACCCAATTGTAACAGAACATCAATTTAAGGATGCCAATGTGGGTGTTGTGTATTTGGTTAAGACTATGTATCCCATTCACTACTCTTTAAGTTTTAGGGGCTACTCTAGTAGGGATGACATCAAAATATTGACAAAACTTTAGACAAAAATGATTGGGGGGAAAAGTGAAACCACACTCAGCTATGAACAATGAAAGAATCCAGTGACCCTTTAGTGGTGATAACACTTCAATAGGTGGTACAGGCATTTCTAACTCTACCTAATTAGGGATGTTCCTTTCCCTCCTAAATTCATCTAGATAATCCCCATGGACTATTTAAATCATGGTTACAGTAAAGAAAGAAATAAAGGGAAGAAGAAAGGTTACAAAGAAAATGGAGGCAGAAGTAAAGGTAGGACGCAATGGAAAGCTCAAAGACAAAAAACTTGGAGAAGAAAGAGAGTTTGAAAGATTGAAAGTTGTGGTGCAAACAATCGGCAAAACTTTTGTCTTTTATATCTTATCTAGAGATCTATGCAAGAAATGATTACTTGTATCAACGGATAATGTTCTGACGGTTGCATAGCTTTAAAAGCATGAAAATACCAACATACCCTTTGGTGGTTTGCTTAATTTCAAATTATTCACAGAATTTCCACCACAAGATCAAGGCATAAAAAAATTTCACAAGTCCCACAGGTCGTCTTACGCCGACCAACTCAAAAGAAAACATACTTCATGATTTCAATAAAAATATCAAGAATGAAGTATTGGGGGCTACTGTTGATACCAAAAATTATCCATCTATGTGGACCAATCGTAAATGGGCACTTGTCTCCTTACATGGAAACTATCCTAGTCAGCAGCCACTTAATTTTCCCCAAAGATAGTTGCTCGGCAGGCAGGCCGACCAACATGAAGAATGTAGACCATCAAAGTAGATAAACAGTCACCACTTGAGGAAATAGCCAAGGGTCCTCCCACACGCGGGCTAGATTATCAACCATCACATTCAAAATGTATGTGTGTAAATGCTTGAATATATAAAGGCATTCCAACCCTTGATCTTCAGGTCACTATAAATACATTGTATTCCTTTCACAAAAGGCAAGATAGAATGGATTCTAGGATATTCTTCTTAACAAGAAAACTTAGCTTTCTGTAATCACTCAAATCAATACAATAACAGTGGACATAGGGCTTCTTTCATAGTCGAACAACTTAAAAATTCCTTGTCTCTTATTTGATTATTTGATTATAATCTTATAGTTTATTTGTGATTAGAAAATTGGATCTAGTCCATTTTTTGACATCAACAATGAGAGTCAATTATTTCAATAAAAGAGGGGGAGCGTTCAAATATCCATAACAAAGCTACTCCTAATTAGATGAGGTATTTGTCTAGTTTACTTGATTTAAAATTAACTCGAATTGACATTGGTTGGATTTACATTGATTTTTGAAAAAAATGTTGATCTGTCTGAGTTTTATTTATAAAATAGTTCATACCCTGATTCATAAAAAATAATTGTTTTGTTCTAAGTTGAGTGCATGATTGTGGAAATTAAGAGATTGGGGATTGTTAAAGTGATTTTTTTTGTATATTGGTAGTAAATATAGATGTGTGAATGGATATTGTAAGCAGGGACATAACCACAAACCTCAATACTACAAAATTTCAGTTTGAAATTAACGGATATGAAATCGTTGAAGGTGAATAAATGATAATTGACTAGGTGTATAATGTGCGACAAGCTAATTACTTAGAAATATTTTCATTTTAACTAGAAAATTAGATTCAAAAAATTAAAACATATCAGAAATTCTTAACTACAAAAAGAAATGTTCATCGTTTAACTTTACATTATGTCATGGTTGTAGTACATAGTTAGTTCCACTATAATCATATTAATGCATGATATCATATAACCTATTTTTTATTTTCTCTTTAGTGCTACATTCTTTTCAAAAAATAATGATACACAACAATAAACTCGGCATAGTGAAACACAATACTTGGTAGTGATTGAAAACATGATCGGGTAAGGGGCGTTGCATGAATGTTATATCATTTACTACAAAATAAATGCCATTTCAAAAGAACTAATCAAAATAAAATATGAAAATAAGTGAAACGTACATGATCAACTTATAGAATATACTTCTTGATTAAATCACTTTACACTCATCCCTGTAAATATCTTAGCTAATTGTAATGACCAAACGAAGATGGTGAAAGGAGGCGGGTCATCAAGTAGATAAACGAATCAATTCAGAGCAAATATGATGACATTCAATACCTTTGATGTGTATGGGATATATGGCGACACGTGGCGCGTGGTTGTGCCTCCGGGCGAGGAGACTATCTTTTATTTTCTATTTTCAGTTTAGGGCATTATTGTTATTTTCTTTTATTTTTAGTCTTCAATTTGTTTCCAAGTATGTTTGGGGCTAATTATTCATTTCCACTTATTAGTTGCCCTTTTAGTCTTTTTTGATCTTAGATTGGTTAGCAAGCTAACCTCTCCTATAAATAGGCCCTTGGCCCTTATATGTAATCAAACTTGAATATTGGGAATTGAGAATAAAGAGAGAAATAAACCCATTTCATTAGTTTATATTTTGTTGTGTAGGTAATGGTTGTTGTGTAGTGTAATAATAACGCTTCCAAATTTGTAGATTTACATCAAACTGGTATTAGAGTTGCATGTGTTCTTGGTGTTCATCGTGGTGCATGAAGCAGGTAACGAGTTGTGATTCTAACTCTGGCAATCCTTCAATCTATAGATTGACAAATGTCCAAATGGGAATCGGGTGGATGGAAACCCTAAATTCATCACCGCTAAAAGGGGGATACCAACCCTTTTAGCCTTCTCCACCCTCCATCTCCACCCCCACCCTCATCCACCTCCACCTCCTACTGCCACACAACCACAACCCCGTTTACATGAATCTCCGTCTTCTATCCTACCCAAACCCTAACCCATGAAACCTACACCCCCAAATTGAAACCCATACCCTAATCCTCAAGAACCCAAGAACCTAGAAACACTAACCCTAACCTACACACTTACTCCCAAAGAAACTCAAACCCTAACTCCCCCTCCTGACTGGACTCCGACCACCCCTGGGCCTTTTTCGATGCCCCCCTCCCCAACTACCGATCTCCTAGCATAACCCCCTCCGACCTCCCTAAACCTTGATCTGACTTGGAAATTACCCCATAGGGGTTAAAAATCCTTAAAGACTGCCAATCGCCCTCGCCGCCCTCAATCGACCACCGACTCGACCCCAAAAAACCGTCCCCACTATCGACAGCCTCCGATCCACCCTCCCAGACCCTGATCTGTCTCGCCATACCTTCAAACCCAATTATGTCCCTCTCCTACCCTATATTGACCAAACCCTATCCCCCATTCCTATTCCGGACAAGAAACCCCTTCTTACCCTTTTCCCTTCCCTTTTTAGCCTTAATCTGCCCCACTCTTGTGTTTACCCAATTTTCCCCCTTTCCCCACTCATTTTCGCTGAACCACAATCAAAACCGACAAAAATGGGCATCCCTACTCCGATAAAATCCCTTACCCTCTATTTGACCTCAAATCCTATCAAGATTGGTCTTAGGGTCATTTTGTGACACAACATATGACTTCCATGAAAAATGCGTCCCACTTGGGATCCATTTTCTGACTATTTGCCATTTTGGGTCCAGTTATTTGGAATGCCGTCACCTTTAGTCCACTTGTTTCTCCATCGTACTCGCTAAGGTACGATCACCAGAGTTCCCATCCGTTTAGATTCAAAGTTCAACCATTCAAACTTGCAAACATGTACTCGTAGTGTCGAGAAGGTGTGTATGGTCATCATTTTTTTGGTTGCTCGGATTTCGTAGAGGGACAATGCGGGGAATTGGGTTAATTATACCCATTTTTTATAAGGTTCATATGCATGGGACTAATTCCAGTTGGGCTGCCCACTTTTTGTTGATTTTGATTGAGGTCCAAAGCTTTTCTTCATTCAAATCATGTGGCATTGATGATTCGCCTTCCAAGCTTGAGAATGAGCTTTTTCGAAGATGGGGAGAATGATGTGTATGGGATATATAGCGACACGTGGCATGTGATTATGCCCCTGGGAGAAGATTATATTTTTATTTTTATTTTTAGTTCAGGGTACTATTGTCGTTTTCTTTTATTTTTAGTCTTTAATTAGTCTTCAAGCATGTTTGGAGATAATTAGTCATTTTTAGTTATTAGTTGCCCTTTTTTAGTCTTTTTGGGTCTTAGTTTGGTTAGCAAGCTAACCTCTCCAATAAATAGTCCCTTGGCCCTCATGTGTAATCACACTTGAATATTGAGAATTGAGAATGGAGAGAGAAAGAAAGAAACCCATTTCATTAGTTTAGATTTATTTGTTTTTGTTGTTGTTTTGTATGTAATAGTTGTTGTGTGGTGTAATAGTAAAGCTTTCGCATTTTGTAGATTTACATCAACCTTATTGCGGCTATTAAATGAACATTGTATAAAGGATGTACACTGGGAGTTGCTGCACAAAACATCGTTTTGGACCCTTCTTAGCACATACATCTAGGCCTTTGTAACAAATTCATTTTACAAGAAACATGATTCAAACATCATAGCTATTATCAATCATTTTGATATTTTATTAAATAAATTCAGAATTGAATGGGGGGATTAGTTGAATTCACCCCACTTCACGTGTCACAAATACTAGAAATACCAAGACAGGGTGAACCGATAGAGATACACAAAAGATAAGTGCCAACCGATACATTCATAAGGAAATATTTCAACATGATGTACAACTTTTAAAAAAGTTTTATCCACTTCGCTAGTCGTATTAGAAGGACAGAGTGATGAAGACATATGTATTGTAGTCCAATCGATATCATTGCATTTTTATGTCTTGTTCCGTTTCACAAACACTAGAAATTTATTTGGATGGATATTCACAAAAATATATACATGACATGAAGAATATAAGGATTTACAATCGGTCAGCATCAGTTCACAAGTGGCTTATCGACCCAATAAGAATAACTATGTTGGATAATATCCCATCAATTATTACTGGTTGCATCCCCGTGCTTTTGGTAATAAATTTCCTACGTTTTTTGATTTAATTTTATGCTTGAAAATAAAACTAAACTTAAGATGAAATTATGTTTTCTTTCATCACTAAAATTAGAAAATCACATCGTAAGGATTGTAAATAAAGATTGATATAAAAGTATGCTTTTGTTAACAGGGATAAAAATCGCACATAAGACAAGAAAACATGTATTAAAGAAAACAATTCTTAAGACAAGAAAACACGTATTAAAGAAAAAATTCTTACCTCACAAAATCGTAAATAAAAAAACCTGGCTTGGGCAATTATAAAAAAAATGATATTTCACTTTGATCATATCTATAACTTGCAATAAATACTTTCACTTCTTATTCCTAAAAAGGGCATCACAGTTTAGCACCGACCAACCTTCTTATTACAAAAATAAGAAGAAGTTGTAAAAATAAAAAAAAAATAATGCAAAAAATTGTCTAGCTAGTTATTTTACATATTTTATCATTATTTATGTATCCAATTACATAACATTGAAAAAAATTCCTTATTAAGTTTTGGCTTTATGAGGTTGTCAACATAATCAAGCCAATCTAAGAAAAATATAATCTTAAACCTTGATCCCTCCATTGTAACCTTCGCATTCTTAACAGAAAGTTTACACACATCATGTATGATAAATTTATGGAGGATTTATGGTACAAAGACCATATTCACTCCACTAACGTTCCTCAATTTTTTAACATTAATTTTATTCTTCATAGTTGAAACTACAGACACCCTCGAGCAGGAGAGGTATATCTGGGAAATCAAAGGAGATTGTCATAATGAATGTTTAAACGGAATCAGATGATGACTTCGTAGCAGAAGCAACATGGCTGAATCACAATTCAATTACTACTAAAAATGTGTCAGACCTTAATGGCCTTCGTTATGTGGATGCAATTTCATTATCGAGTACACTAAACCTGCAAAATTCAACACAAACATCACTCCAAACACTGGGGTGTGATTTGAAAAATTACTTGGAAGCATCAAGCATAAAAAATAAAACTGAAAAACTATAAATTAAACATTCCCCCTACAGAATTTAAAACTGAAAAAATTTCCCTCCTTCCAGAATTGCTGTCAATTTTATCCCAGAAAATTTCTGTCCTTCTCCTGCATAACATATCTATACTGTTTGTTATTGAGTTGAGTAAAAGCCACAGATTTGAGTTCGTTGAAATTAATTATTGTCGTGCTACATAATTAATTGGAAAATCCGTTCTATCTTGGGAGACAATATTCATCAACCTCGGAGCACATTGGAGGGAATAAATTGTCTTAAGGAAACTGTGATATTCACAGGGCTCGGATTATTTCTTTTATTCTTGTTTATTTTCTGCAAATTCAAGTAAGTGATTCATTTCTGTAATTCTGTTTTAATTCTGTAATTATATTAATTTCATAATTCTGTACAAATTGTTATTTATAAATAGTAGACATAACAATCTTAAGACAATTTATAAAAGTTCTACTGTTTTTAATGTACAGAATTTTTTTTTATTACAGAAATTTATTTGTTGGAAATAAATCTGTTTTGACAGAATAAAATGAATTAAATTACTGCTTTATTGTAGAAATTAGTAAAACAGTTTTGTTATAGAAATTAGTTTCTATACTGTTTTTATATTCTGTTTTAGAAAATAAAATTTTATTTGTGTACTCTTGTTAAAATCTGTTTATCTAAATTTTTTTTTCTTAAATTATAATTCTGTTTTGTACGGAATTCTTTTTATTATTAAAAATTAGTGTGACACAGATTTTAAAATTTTGTATTCTGTTTTGTACGGAATTCTGTTTATATTACATTTTTATTCTGAATTATTATTTGAATTCTTTTGGAATTCATTTATTGTGAATTATATTTGGAGGAAATTGGTGCACAGAATTTTGTATTCTGTTTTGATTAAAATTCTGTTTTTGTAACAGAAATGGAATCACAAAGTACGAACACTACTCCTACGAAACTGATTGTCACCAACACAAGTGTGACTGCACCCGTATCTATGCCACACGGGGAGAAACCTGAAAAGTTCATTGGGGCTGACTTCAAACGTTGGCAAGGACAAATGTACTTCTATCTCACTACCTGCCAATTGGGCAGGTTTGTATATGAAGATTGCCCCTCTATTCAAGAGGGAGATGATGCTGAAAAGGTTGCTGCTGTCGATGCTTGGAAGCACTCGGACTACCTATGCCGAAATTATATTTTGGCCTACTTGGACAAGACTTTGTACCATGTCTATTGCACTATCAAAACTTCCAAGGAATTATGGAATTCTTTGGAAAAGAAGTATAAAACTGAAGATGCTGGGATGAAGAAATTTATCGTTGGGCGTTTTCTGGACTTCAAAATGGTTGATTCTAAATCTGTGATCTCGCAAGTGCAAGAATTCCAAGTGATCCTCCACGACATTCATGCTGAAGGAATGTCAATCAGTGAAACTTTCCAAGTTGCTGCAATTGTTGAAAAGTTGCCACCTTCTTGGACTTTGTTCAAAAACTATCTCAAGCACAAGCGTAAGGAGATGAATGTGGAGGAGTTGGTGGTCCGGCTAAGAATCGAAGAAGACAACCGTGAATCTCAAAAGAAAAGTGGGAAGAATCCGATGGAAACAAAGGTCCATGTCGTTGAAGGTCCTAAAAAGAACAAACGAAAATATGATGGGGAAGGCACTTCTAAACATAACAAGAAAAAGTTCAAAGGCAAATGCTACAATTGTGGTAAACCGGGACACCGCTCAAGTGAGTGTCGTAAGCCTAAGAAGCAAAATAAAAATAACTCTCAAGCAAATGTGACTGAGGGTGATCATATCACCAATGATTTGGCGGATATGAATCTTTCTGCCGTTGTCTCTGAATGCAACTTGGTTGGAAATACCAAGGAATGGTGGGTGGACACTGGAGCCACACGACACATTTGTGCAAACAAATGGATGTTCTCCACCTATAAGCCTTTGGAAAATGAGGAGAACCTTTTTATGGGAAATTCTTCCACTTCTAAGGTGGTGGGACAAGGAAAGATTGCTTTGAAAATGACTTCTGGAAAAGAACTTACTCTTAACAATGTTCTTCACGTGCCTGACATCCGAAAGAATCTGATTTCTGGATCTCTCCTTACTAAGAATGGTTTCAAGCTTGTGTTTGTGTCGGATCGCTTTGTGTTGTCTAAAAATGACATGTATGTAGGAAAGGGCTACCTAAATGAGGGGCTCTTTAAACTGAATGTTCTTACTGTAACCCCTAAAACATCTGTTTCAATAAATGAAGTTGCTAGTTCTTCTTATTTGATTGAGTCATCTAATATTTGGCATGCTAGATTGGGACATGTTAATTTTGATACATTGCGTAGATTAATTAACTTGGAATTTTTGCCAAAATTCAATATTGATAAAAATCATAAATGTGAAATTTGTGTAGAATCTAAATTAGCTAGATTACCTTTCCATTCTATTGAAAGGATAACTGAACCTTTAGATTTAATTCACACCGATATTTGTGATTTAAAATTTGTTCAAACTAGAGGTGGAAAAAAGTATTTTATTACTTTTATTGACGATTGCACAAAATATTGCTATGTATATTTGTTACATAGTAAAGATGAGGCTATTAATGCATTTAAACAATATAAGAATGAAGTTGAGAATCAATTAAGCAAAACGATAAAGGCTATTAGAAGTGATAGAGGAGGTGAATATGAATATCCATTTGAGGAATTTTGTTCTGAAAATGGGATCATTCATCAAACAACCGCTCCTTATTCTCCTCAATCGAATGGTGTTGCTGAACGCAAAAACCGTACTTTGAAAGAAATGATGAACTCAATGTTATTAAGTTCAGGAGCTCCACAAAATTTGTGGGGGGAAGCCTTACTTTCTGCTAATTACATTCTCAATAAAGTACCTCACAAAAAGACTCATAAGACACCTTATGAATTATGGAAAGGTCGAAAACCTTCCTATAAATATTTACGAGTGTGGGGGTGCTTAGCCAAAGTGATGGTTCCTAAACCTAAAAAGGTAAGAATAGGGCCAAAAACCGTGGATTGTGTATTCATCGGTTATGCTACTAATAGCAGTGCATATCGATTTCTAGTTTGTAAATCTGAGATTTCGGACATTCATGTAAATACGGTTATTGAATCGAGGGATGCTTCATTTTTTGAAAATGAATTCCCGTATAACATGACCCGAGAATCTGGTCCTTCTAAAAGGACAAATCAAGCTACTACAAGTGGTACTCATCAACCTATTGAATCAATAGAGGATGAACCAAGACGTAGTAAAAGAGCAAAAACCTCGACTTCTTTCGGTCCGGATTTTCTAACATATTTGTTAGAAAATGAACCTCAATCGTATAAAGAAGCTATATCCTTACCCGATGCTTCCAATTGGAAAGAAGCAATTAATAGTGAAATTGAATCCATATTACAAAATCATACATGGGAACTAGTGGATCTTCCACCAGGTTCAAAACCGTTAGGTTATAAATGGATCTTCAAAAAGAAATTGAAGGCCGATGGATCAATTGATAAATATAAAGCTAGACTTGTAGCTAAAGGCTATAGGCAAAAGGAAGGGTTGGATTACTTCGACACATATTCACCGGTAACAAGAATAACGTCCATTCGGATGTTAATAGCAATAGCTGCTATTAATGGACTTGAAATACATCAAATGGATGTAAAAACTGCATTCTTAAACGGTGAACTAGACGAGGAAATTTATATGGAGCAACCTGAAGGGTTCAAAGCTCCCGGACAAGAAGGAAAAGTATGTAAGCTTGTTAAATCACTATATGGATTAAAACAAGCACCTAAACAATGGCATGAAAAATTTGATAATGCAATGTTATCAAATGGTTTCAAAATCAATGAATGCGATAAATGTGTTTACTTTAAATACATTCAAAATGGATATGTCATTGTATGCCTCTATGTTGATGATATGCTTATCATGGGTAGTAACATGGAAATTGTCAAAACTACAAAACAAATGTTGAGTAGTAGATTTGACATGAAAGATATGGGAATCGCCGATGTTATATTAGGAATTAAAATTTCTAGAACATCGGATGGACTTATATTATCTCAATCTCATTACATTGAGAAAGTACTTGAAAAATTCAAGAAGTATGATATTAGTCCTACCAAGACACCTGTAGATGTAAATTTACATCTAGCAAGAAATAATGGTGAAAGCATATCTCAACTAGAATATTCTAGAATTATCGGCAGTTTAATGTATGTCATGAACTGTACGAGACCGGACATAGCATACTCAATAAGTAAGCTAAGTCGATTTACGAGTAATCCAGGAAGAGATCACTGGAAAGCAATATTGAGAGTTTTGGGTTATTTAAAATATACTCAAAACTATGGATTGCATTACTCAAAATATCCACCTGTTCTTGAAGGACATTGCGATGCAAATTGGATATCTGATACAAAAGACTCTAAGTCTACAAGTGGGTATGTGTTTACCCTCGGAGGTGCAGCCGTATCTTGGAAATCCTCAAAACAAACGTGCATTGCTAGATCGACAATGGAATCTGAATTCATTGCACTAGACAAAGCTGGAGAAGAAGCTGAATGGCTTCGAAATTTTTTAGAGGATGTTCCAAATTGGTCTAAACCTGTGCCCGCAATATGTATACACTGCGATAGTCAATCAGCGATTGGAAGGGCACAAAATCACATGTATAACGGAAAGTCACGACATATTCGTCGTAGACACAATACCGTTAGACAACTTCTCTCAAACGGAATTATCACAATTGACTATGTAAAGTCAAAAGATAATATATCGGATCCACTAACGAAAGGTTTAAACCGAGAGCAAGTTGAAAGATCATCGAGAGGAATGGGTCTAAAGCCTATAAATAAATAAGAATCAATATAGTGGCAACCCAACCTAGCTGACTGGAGATCCCAAGATCTAGGTTCAATGGGCAAACCGAACTACATTGTATTCAGTAAGCACTGGAGGATATTTAATCCTATCCATTCCAAAGATGAGACAGTGCATATCTGCCGCGAAATTAGGATAAGTTATGCTTTTAATGACATCTATATCTTAGTACGTCTAAGTGGGGTATTGCAGAATACTCTTTATGGAAGTCACCTACGTGAGTAAGAAGGGGGCCACTTCTATGAGAATAATGAAAGGCATATTCTCTAAAATACTTGCGGAACCAAGTGGTGTTCACGGCCAAAATGAACACAAACGTGAGAACCAACTGTGTTGAAGAATTGTTGTGTGAATACTGTTGTCTAGGTTTACAAAAACGGTTGACGGTTCAAGGACGTGAAGTCTACTGATTAACCAAGTAAATCCGATAGTAAATCACTAAGGAAAGTTCAAGGCCACTAGGCTACTTCTCCCGATGCAATAAGTCTTCAGTTTTACTCAACTTGTGTCTGCATCTGCATTAGCATCTGTTTTGTTTTATTTATAGCGATATATCATTCATGTGGGGGATTGTTGGAAAATTGGAATTTAAATGGGTATTTAAAAACTGTCCAGATTTTTCTGGACAGATTTTTGAGCAACTTTGAGCTCAAATTTAGGTGGGACCCACACTACGAAAATTGTGGGACCATATACGAACGCGTTCACCTCCGCAAGGAGATTAACGTAGTATATTCATATGTCCAATTTCAATAAGTTATGAATGATAAATATGTCCCCAAAGTGACTCACAAAGCAATGAAAGTAAATGAATTGGGTGTGCTTTAACTCTTGTCCCACATTGGAAGAGTAGTGGAATTTTGATGAGTTAATAACACCCCAAGTATGGACTAAGGCTTGGATGCCTTGGGGGTATCCCAACTCTTTGAAGGGGAGATGACCTAAGCTATGCACGGGTTGACTTTCGGTCAAAAGTCCACACGCGCGCGCGCGCGCGTCCGTCCGTCCGGCCGGCTCGGCTCGGTTCGGTTCGGTTCGGGCTTGGGCTTGGGCTTATAAAAATCTCCTACATTTTTGGGCCGAATTTATTTAACTTTCTGGGCTTTAATTATTAATTAATTACGAAATTAATTAATTAGTTGGCAGTTATTGCCAACAGTCAACAGTTAATTTCGTTTAACTGATTAACTGTTTTGACAGTTAATTTCGGTTGACTGTTCCAACAGTCAACACAAAAGCTATAAATTAAA
Source organism: Sambucus nigra (assembly GCA_949130495.1). Classification (NCBI taxonomy): domain Eukaryota; kingdom Viridiplantae; phylum Streptophyta; class Magnoliopsida; order Dipsacales; family Adoxaceae; genus Sambucus; species Sambucus nigra. The sequence continues at coordinate 104,454,663 of OX422217.1, read as the reverse complement.
CATTCCCCCTACAGAATTTAAAACTGAAAAAATTTCCCTCCTTCCAGAATTGCTGTCAATTTTATCCCAGAAAATTTCTGTCCTTCTCCTGCATAACATATCTATACTGTTTGTTATTGAGTTGAGTAAAAGCCACAGATTTGAGTTCGTTGAAATTAATTATTGTCGTGCTACATAATTAATTGGAAAATCCGTTCTATCTTGGGAGACAATATTCATCAACCTCGGAGCACATTGGAGGGAATAAATTGTCTTAAGGAAACTGTGATATTCACAGGGCTCGGATTATTTCTTTTATTCTTGTTTATTTTCTGCAAATTCAAGTAAGTGATTCATTTCTGTAATTCTGTTTTAATTCTGTAATTATATTAATTTCATAATTCTGTACAAATTGTTATTTATAAATAGTAGACATAACATAACAGTAGAAAAATAAGACGTTATAGATCATCTTAAATCTGTCCTCCATGCAGTTAAAAAAGAATCAAAGCTTCTCTGCACAATTTTTCAAGAAACATCAAAAAATGCAGACGTAATAAAAAGAGAGAGTGAATAAAAGATATGTGCATATTATTACATACGAGCAAAATTAAACTTAAAATTTGATATATTAACAAGATATGTGGAACAAATGACTGGATTTAAAGAGAATAACAAAACATAATAGATAAGCACGTGAATGAACATGATCGACAACTAATGAAATCAATTTTCATTAATAAGGACAACAAAGAACTCTGAAAGTGCACCTTATCACTACGAAACATGGTAGAACAAGTTGGGGGTGACCCTGACTGCCCAAATAGTAGAATCCTCCGTGTGAAAACTAGAAAAACTTGAATAACAAATGAGAAGCCAGAGTACGCATATCAAAATCTGCCAAAAAAATAACAATTGATTCAAAGTTCGACAACTTCATCAAAAATAAGTCGACTGCAAATAGATGTATATTGATTGAGGAGACATAAGAAGATAAATGGAGTGAAGAAGAATTGATCACGAATCTAAATAAGAATAGCGATGAAAAGCCAAACTCCACAAAAGTCATGAGAAAGATTCCCAACGCACTTGTCTAAGCTTGTACACATATTAGAAAATAAAACATGACAAAAATTGAAGGCATATTGCGAGATAGCTCCAGTTGGGTAAGAACCACACATTTTTTTTTATTTTAATTTTCACTCATAGTTTTAATTCAAAATTCAGCAAATAAGTATGACATGGTAAAAAGGTTTAGTTATTCAATAAAAATGTTCTCTCTTCTCTCTAAAACTTCTATAATACCCCGTATTTTTATGCTATATTAATTTGGGGATTTATATAATTTAATGTGAATTAATTATTTAATATAAATCCGAAAATTTATTATGTTATAATTATTAACGCGATGAGAGTTAGTAATTATAAGAAATTTGTTGAATATTACTAATGAGCAAAGTAATATATAATATTGGTTATATTGAATGTCACGAGTGAATAAAATGACAATTTCAGAAATTTGAGTCGGGACGTGCTCGTGTCACGTCGGGACTAAATTTTGATAAATAAAAGTGAATATTTTATAAGTCGTTCGTATGGTCATTTTGAGTGTGCCAACGCGTTCGGAAGGGCCGAGATAGTCAGAAAAGTGTACCCGGGGGTTTGATTTGGGTCTCGGGGCTTTTTAGGCCTAATTAGTAACCCGGGAGGGCATTTTAGTCATTTTGCATTTTTGGGTAATTAAACCCACGAAAATTAATAACCTATATCAGCCGTTTAGGTTAGTCATTTAGGGTTAGAATACTCAAAACCCTAGAACGGCCATTGGAGAAGAGAGGAGAGAGCTCTCAAGGCATTCCAAGGCTTAAAACTCACCCGTTTGCACCACCGCCACCACCAACGTGTAGATCGCGAGATGGGGAACGCAACCACACCAAATTCGGCACCAAACCAGACTTTTGGAAATCCTAGGCAAGTTTTTATCTTTCTTATTTTGTTGATGCATCTTTCATATTAGTTTAGGAGTAATTAGAATGAGTTTTTATGGAAGAAAATCAAAGATATGAGATAGGAATCGCATGTAGTGATGGATAAATTGTTATTCTGGAAATACCATAATATGTAGAGGATTTACCCACGAAATTATGATGTTTATATGACGAAATTTCTGGAAATATTTGTTAGAACCATGTTTAAGAGAATTCTACAGTTCTTGATAATTATATTAATTTTTGGGCTGTTAATCCATGTATAATGATAGAAATCCTCATGCTTCACGTTGGAAATACCTAGTAGGATGATATAATGTTAATAGTAAAATTTTTGAGACGTTTGGGATTGAAAAATATGGATTTGGTGAAGGTTAGAAGATGAAACCCGTAACTGCAATTCTGCAGATTTTGCAGACCTGCTTAATCGATCGATCGAGCCCAGAGCTTCGATCGAGCCCCAGATCTCGATCGATCGACCCCTCCTGGCAGACTCCTATTTACTTTTTAAATGAGTTAAATTCAATTTATCGTGAAATAATTCTTGGGTATCCTTAATAAAGTGTTTTGGGAGATAGGGAAGACTAGTAGGACATATGAATAACTTTGGGACTTTTAATGTCGGGCAAGAATTGTACTTTTGGGATAATTGCATAAGGGTCGATGAATTTATGTTTTAAAGAGAGAGATGCATAAGAGAGTTACGTTGGAACATAAGAAGGACACCTACTGAATTTTATACTTGGGAGGATAGAGTCCATGAGAGTTACGTAATAAGTTGGAAAAATCCTTCGAATTAAGGTTAGAGATGAACCCTTATACGCGATACTGATAATGTGAAAATAAGGATAAGGTCGTAACTATGGGATTGGGATATACCTAGTATTGATAGGGTAATATTAGTATAGTTATATGATTGTGTATGCATATACTATCTATGTGTGAAAAATATACCCACGCTACTTGCTATCCCTGTGGTTACCGCGCTGGGACGATCTTGTCCTGTGCTGCCTTCGGGGGGATATTGATTCGTACCCTAGGATATAGATATCCTTGGTATAGGCTATCGAAATGATAGTTCAGACGGTCCTAAGAGACGTGGGTATGTGCCATCCTCTTAGAGACTTGGAATCTATGCTTCGCCTCAGTATTGTTGTGTACGTGTTAATACAATTCGTGAGTGATTTCGAATTTGTATTCCCTTTAATATGAGTGATATGGGATTTGGATAGTAGAGTATGCCCGCATCATAGTTTTACTTAGGGTGCTATTATAATATATATATTATGCGAGTAGTTATTATATATATGTGGAATTCTGAAATTGGAACTGCCTACTGTGATTTGGTAAGTAGGACATGGTTGATTACTCAAATTTGTAAATACTTGTTTTGAGAAAGTATAATATGATACTGGAAAACTTTATTGGTTACTAAAGTTAAAATGAGAACCTTGATTACTAAATTTAAATCTTATTTTATAAACAATTGTGTTGTTCAGTTTTAAAACTTGCGAATAACCTAAGATAAGATAAATCGTTAGGAGAGATTATTGTGACACCCCGCCTAATTAAATACCGGGCGATCACTCCTTTATTAAATTAAATCAAGGTGAAAAGTTTGTTCATTCTTAGCATCACTGTCGTAAAAATAAATTTTCCAATTTTAACACCTTAATTAATTAAGCTAAGTGTCAAAACCATATATAAACATTACTTTCCAAATTTTATTTTTTTGAAAACAAGATTTAATTATATACATCAATTTAATATATAACGAATCACACCACAAGTATATCGGAACCAAGCAATCCAATAATTTAACATCCAACAACTGGCTACTAACAATAAAACTGAAAGTAAACCATCCAGATAATAATAAATCCCAAAGTGACAATACTAGAAATAAACGAAGTACAATATCCAAATAACAACTGAATAATGAAAAGGGCGACAAATGCCCCAATAATGAACATGCTAGGAGTAGAATAAAATGGATGAAGTTGTCTAAACAATAGGCCTGCAACTCCCACCTAAGCTGCAGCGCGTTCCTGCCAAAGGAACCTATGCAAGACACCCCTGTGGCTGGGCACCTGTAATATATATACATATATATATACAGGAGAGAAAAAGAAATGGAAATGGGTCAGAGCCCGATAGTGTATATGATTTAAAAATTCGTTTAGCAAGTATTTAAATTGATTACAGGATAATGCAACAACATATTAGTGCGACACTCTCTTGAGAAATTCGCACCTCTCTTCTATTGTGCACGCCTATCGTACTGACCTTCCCAACGGATTATCTAATCATATATCGCACTAATCTCCCCCAACGATTCATCTCATCTTAGGTTATTCGTAAGATTTAAAACTGAACAACACAATTATTTAAAACGTAAGATTTCAATTTGTAGCCAAAGTTCTCATTTTAACCTTATTAATCAATAAAGTTTTCCAGTGTCATATTATACTTTCTCAAAATAAGTATTTACAATTTGAGTCATCAACCATGTCCTACTTACCAAATCACAGTAGGCAGTTCCAAATTCCAAAAATTCCATATATTTATTAACTACTCGTATAATATATATATATTATAACAGCACCCCAAATAAAAACTATGGAGCGGGCATACTCTACTATCCAAACCCCGTATCACTCATATCAAGGGGAATACAAATTTGGAATCACGCTCGAATTGTATTAACACATACACAAACAATATTGAGGCGAAGTATAGATTCCAAGTCTCTAAGAGGATGACACATACCTGCTTCTCTTAGGATCGTCTGAACTATCCATTCGCTAGCCTGTACCAAGGATATCTATCTCCTAGGGTACGAATCAATATCCCCCCGAAGGCAACACAGGATAAGACCGTCTAACCTCAGGGATAGCAAGTAGCGTGGGTACGATTTTCACACATAGATAGCATATGCATACACAATCATATAACTATACTAATATTACCATATCAATATTAGGTATATCTTAACTTCCATAGTGACGACATTATCCTTGTTTTCACATTATTAGTATCGCGTATAAGGGTTCGTCTCTAACCTTAATTCGAAGGATTCTTCCAACTTATTACGTAACTCTCATGGACTCTATCCTCCCAAGTATAAAATTCAGTAGGTATCCTTTTTATGTTCCAACGTAACTCTCTTACGCATCTCTTCCTTTAATACATAAATTCATCGACCCTTAAGTAATTATCCCAATAACATAATTCTCGACTCATATTAAAAGTTCCAAAATTATTCATATGTCCTACTGGTCTTCCCTATCTCCCAAAGCACTTTATTAAGGATGTCCAAGAATTATTTCACATTAGATTGAATTTCAACTAATTAATAAGGGGAAACATGAGTCTGCCAGGAGGGGTCGATCGATCGAGGTTTGGGGCTCGATCGATCAAACCTTCAATCGATCGAAGCTCTGGGCTCGATCGATCGATCAAGCAGGTCTGCGAAATCTGCAGATTTGCAGTTACGGGTTTCATCTTCTAACCTTCACCAATTCCATAATTTTCATACCCAATCGACCCAAAATTTTTACTACTGACTTTATATCATCATATTATGAAATTCCAACGTAAAGCATGTAGATTTCTATTATTAAACTTGGATTAACAAACCCCAAATTCATATAAAACTTCAAGAACCCTAAAATTTCATTAATATGGTTCTAATCCATATTTTCCAGAATTTTCTTCATCTATAACCTCATAAATTCGTGGTTTAATCCTCTACATGTTAAGGAGTTTCCAGAATAACAATTAATCCATCACTACATGCGATTTCCTATCTCATATCTTTGATTTTCTTCCATAAAAACTCATTCTAATTACTCCTAAACTAATATGAAAGATGCATCAACGAAATAAGAAAGATAAACACTTGCCTGGGATTTTTGGTGTTCTGGTTTGGTGCCGAATTTGGTGTGGTTGCGTTCCACGTCTCGCGATCTACGCGTTGGTGGTGGCGGAGGTGCAAATGGGTGAGTTTTGAGCCTTGGAATGCCTTGAGAGCTCTCTCCTCTCCTCTCCTATGGCCATTCTAAGGTTTTGAGTTTTCTAACCCTAGATGACTAACCTAATTGGCTGATATAGGTTATTAATTTTCGTGGGTTTAATTACCCAAAAATACAAAATGACTAAAATGCCCTTCCGGGGTACTAATTAGGCCTAAAAATGCCCCAAGACCCAAACTAAACCCCCGGGTACACTTTTCTGACTATCTCGACCCTTCCGAACGCATTGGCGCACTCAAAATGACTATACGAACAACTTATAAAATATTCACTTTTATTTATCAATATTTAGTCCTGACGCGACACGGACGCGTACCGACTCAAATTTCCATAATTGCCATTTTATTCACACGTGACAATTTTATAAAAATAAATCTCATATATTTCTATACTCATTCAGTAATATTCAACTAATAACAAGTTTCCAATAATTACTAACTCTCGTCACGGTAGTAAATATTTAAATCAACATTTCAGATTAAAATTAAATTAATTTACCTCAATTAAATTTAATAAATCCCATAATTTAAAAGCCATAAAAATATTGGGTATTACATACGATCAAGGTTCTAAAAAGCGTGGGGCGTGATCGAGGCGTGAAGGCCAAGCCTTAAGCCTTACAAGCCTAGGCGGGCCTTAGGCGTAAAAAGGCGTGAAAAGGCGTTTAGACCTTCTTAATATATTTTAATATTTTTTAACCATAACAAGGCTATTAAAATACTAAAATTGTACATATCATAAAAATATATCTGAATATATGCAAATTAAAATACTATTTGATTATTTTGGATGAGATAATGGTCCGGTTTGTAAAAAAAATCTTTAAAAGGCGATATCGTTTCACTAAAGCATTGTTGTTTTTAGAAAAAAGTGCGTCCTAAGGATTTTACCAAGAATAAGGCGTGAAAAGCATCAGGCGAGGCGTTTCTCCCAAGCCTCAAGCCTAGGCGGGTTTTTTAGAACAGTGCATACGATATATGATAGATAATCCGTTGGGTAGTACGATAGGCGTGCACATTAGAAGAGAGGTGAGAATTTCTCAAGAGAGTGTCGCACTAATATGTTGTTGCATTGGCTTGTTTCAATTTAAATACTTGCTAAACGAATTTTAAATCAAACACACTATCGGGCTCTGACTCATTTCTATTTCACTTTTCTCTTGTATAAATATGTATATATTATAGGTGCCCAGCCACAGGGGCGTCTTGCTTAGGCTTCCTTGGAAGGAACGTACTGCAACTTAGGTTGGAGTTGCAGGCCACTTGAGTAGACGACTTCATTTATTTGATTCCACTTCTATCATTCTCAGTTATTGGGCATGTGTCGCCCTTTCCACTAATTACCTGTTTTATTGGGACATGTGTATTTCAGTTATTTCTAGTACTGTTTCTTTGGGATTTATTCAGTATGGATGTTTTACTTTAAATTTTAAATGTTGGGATCTTGGATGTTAAATGTTTTAAATTAATTGGATTATGTTGCAGAATTATTGTGGTGTGATTTTTACTTATTGAATGTTGTTAATAAATAAATAAATAATTTTTCTTTAAATAAAATTTGGAAAGAAATGTTTAAAAATGGTTTTGACACTTAGCTTAATTAATTAGGGTGTTAAATTGGAAAAATTTATTTTCGACAGTGATGCTGAGAATGAACCAACTGTTCACCTTGATTTAATTTAATAAAGGAGTGATCGCCCGGTATTTAATTAGGTGGGGTGTCACAGGTGGTATCAGAGCATCAGGTTCTAGTGTCCATAGGATCTGTACGGCTTATTTTCGCTTTCAGCTTAACGTTTTTGCTATAGAGTCCTATTTTTTAGGATTGTTGTATTCCTGCTTTTATGTTTACGTCTTCAGCTATTTGAGATTTGATAATGACTGTAGACTAATAAACTTCTTCACATTTCAGATGCCTCCGAGACGTGCACCGAAGAATAGGCGTGCCCAGGCCGAGCAGCCAGAAGCCCCGGCGCAAGGCATTATGAATGCTAATGAGGTAGCCGCCATTGTTGCTCAGGCGGTGAATGCCGCACTAGCAGTGGTTCAGTAGGATCCACCCCAGATTCAGGCAGTGGCACCAGTACCAGCATAGCTTCCATCTGCATGGGAGAGGGTTAGGAATGCTTTTCAGAAGGCGCATCCCCTTGAGTTCTCTGGTAGCTCCGATATTGTCACAGTCAGCCAATAGAAGAAAGACATCCAGCGGCATCTCCGTATGTATGAGTGCACTGACGTGCAAAAACAGTTATTGGCTTCCTTAAAGTTGGTGGGGGCCGCTTCGCAGTGGTGGGAGTCCACTACCACCTTGGAGGAGAGGGACACGATCCCGATTCAGACATTTTGGGAGCGGTTTGACTGCAAGTATTTTCCACCCACCGTGTAGACCGAGATGAGGCGGAAATTACTAAATTTGAAGCAGAAGAATTATACCATAGCTGAGTATGAGGAGGAGTTCACGAGACTTCTCACCATCGTTCCAGATGAGGCACCCACTAAGAACAAGAAGATTCTGTTGTTTGTGGACGGGTTAGCTTGGAGGATCCGTCAGCACCTTATAGGGAATTTGTCCCTGAGTACTTTCACTGATGTACTCAATGCCGCATTGCTACATTGCCAGGATCACTGCTTCCATCTTCAGGAAGCAAGAGAGTAGAAGAGTCCATCCAACAGGGCATGATCGGGGGTAATAGTGCTAGTGGGGCACCATCTCATGGACAGACTCGTCAGCACGAGTAGAGTTCCCATCAGGGGGACCCTGCTAAGCGATTCCGTTCCGGTGATTCCAGGTAGGGATTTGGGGGTTATAGGTAGGGCCAGCCTAATCAACAGGGCCAGCAAGGCTAACACCGACAGCAGGGTCAGCAGCAGGGTCAGCAGTAGGGCCAGCAGTGTGCACATCAGGGCCAACAGGGCTAGTGACGGGGAGGTAACGGCCAGCAGGGCCGCGGTCAACAGGGTCAGAGGGGAGGCAACTTCAAAGGCTGATGTTTTGGGTGTGGTAAACACGGCCATAGGCGCCAGGATTGTCCAGAGGGAGATAGGGCCCCACAGCAGCAGGGTGCCCGTAATGAGCCACAGAGACCACTTTTTCCACCTGCCCTCCCAGCTCCAGCCCAGGTGACAGCCGTTCCAGCAGCTGCAGTGCAGTAGGGGCAGTTATAGTATGGACGTGTATATAACGTCCACCAGGCAGTAGCTCCACAGGCACCACCCGCGATTGAGGGTATGTTTCCTATCCATGGTACTATGGGTCAGGTTTTGTTTGATACTGAGGCGACGCATTATTTTATAGCTACACATTTTGCGAAGGCCTTAGGGTTGTTAGCCACAGCAGAGAGCACAGTGACGTGTGTAGACTCATCACTGGGGAGTGGGTCACTTATTTTCTTTATATGCCGGGGAGTGGGGGTAGAGATTGGTAGCTTGGTATTACCTGCAGACATGTTAGTCTTAGACAAGCATGAGCACGATGTGATTATTGGTATGGATTGGCTGGCAGCTTATAGAGCCATGATTGATTGCTTCGGTGGGAGCATTGTTTTTTCCATTCCTGGGCAAGAGATGTTTGTATTGGCGATGCCTCACCCAGAGGGAGGTTCGACCGTTCATTTGTATTATATAGAGGAGGATACCTCTAAGGAGGTTGTTATTCCTTTGGACTTGATCCCAGTCATTCGTGAGTATTCTGATGTATTCCAGGAGATACCGGGCCTACCCCCCAGTCAAGAGATAGACTTTGTCATAGACCTATTACCGGATACTAGACCGATAGCATGCGCTCCATACCGTATGGCTCCGGCAGAGATGCGAGAGTTGCGAGATCAGATAGAGCAGCTGTTAGGACAGGGCTTCATTCGCAGGAGTACCTCACCTTGGGGCGCTCCCGTCTTATTTGTGAATAAGAGAGATGGTTCACTGAGGTTGTGTGTGGACTGCTGGGAGTTGAACAAGGTCACGATATGGAATAAGTATTCGTTGCCTCGAATCGATGATCTGTTCGACCAGCTGAGGGGAGAAACTTTCTTTTCAAAGATAGATCTGAGGTCGGGGTACCATCAGCTACGTATTAGGGAGCAGGATGTTTCAAAGACTTCTTTCTTGATGAGATATGGGTCCTATGAGTTCAGGGTAATATCGCTCGGACTCACAAATGCTCCAGCCATTTTCATGGACTTAATGAATCGAGTATTCAGAGAGTTCTTGGATCAATTCGTCATCGTTTTCATAGATGACAAGTTGATATATTCACACTCCGAGAAGGATCAAGCCGAGCATTTGAGACAAGTTCTTCAGACTCTACGAGAGCATCAGTTGTATGCGAAGTACGAGAAGTGCGGATTCTGGTTGCGAGAGGTACAGTTCTTGGGGCATGTTGTTTCTAAGCAGGGGATAGCAGTTGACCCAAGTAAAGTGTCAGCGGTGAGGGAGTGGGGACAGCCCACGACACCGACGGAAGTGCATAGTTTCTTGGGGTTAGCTGGTTACTACAGGAGATTCATTCGGGGATTTTCCAAAATAGCGGGTCCACTAACGAATCTGACTAGCAAAGGGGTACCATACGTTTGGGATGATGCTTGTTAGTTGGCTTTCGATGAGCTGAAAGACAAGCTTACTTCAGCACCAGTCCTTGCATTACCGCATCCGGGTGTGGAGTACCTAGTTTACACCGATGCGTCCTTACGGGGACTTGGGGGAGTACTTCAGCAGGAGGAGAAGGCTATAGCTTTTGCCTCCCGTAAGCTTAAGATGCATGAGAAGAATTACCCCACCCACGACCTGGAGTTAGCAGCGGTCGTTTTTGCCTTGAGGATATGGAGACACTATTTATTGGGGGAGAAATTTCGTTTGTTCACAAACCACAAATTATTGCAGTACCTGTTCACTCAGCGAGAGCTGAATATGCGTCAGCGTAGATGGCTAGAGTTTGTGAAGGACTACCAATTCGATATACAGTATCATCCGGGAAAGGCCAACATAGTTGCTGATGCGTTGAGTCGTAGACCGGTAGACGGGGTAGCGGACGTCTAGAAAGCAAAGTGGAAGGAGTTGGGTCACCAGGACGCAGTAGCCCGTTCTTTCATATCCGTTATGTCAGTGACACCCGAGATTATTACGAGGGTGATACAAGCACAGACCACAGACCCGTTTTGCCAAGAGCAAATTGTACGACTTTTAGCCGAGGGTGCTGAGTCCTATTCTGTTAGTTCTGATTGGGGTTTGAGGTTTAATGGGAGGTTGGTGGTTCCAGAAGGGGCAGAATTACATCATGCAGTGATGACCCAATCTCAAGGGTCCCGATTTACGATGAATCCTAGAGGGGATAAGATGTACCAGGATATGAGGAGATAATACTGGTGGAGTGGGATGAAGAAGGACATTGCTGAGTTCGTGTCCAAGTGTTCTACCTACCAGCTGGTAAAGGTGGACCATCAGAAACCGTCAGTACTGTTACAGCCATTGGAAGTACCCGCGTGGAAGTGGGAGAGTATTTTCATGGATTTTATTACGGGGTTTCCTACATCACAGCGGGTCCACGACTCTATCTGGGTGATTGTAGACCGTTTGACCAAGGTGGCTCATTTTCTACAGGTACGGACAGATTATACCACAGGTCAGTATGCTCATTTGTTCATTGCTGAGATTGTCAGATTACATGTGGTGCCCCTGAATATTGTGTCAGATAGAGACAAGATTTTCGAGTCACATTTTTGGGAAAGCTTTCAGGAGGCTATGGGTACTGAGTTGAGGTTGAGTTCAGCCTATCACCCACAGACAGATGGACAGATAGAGCATACTAATTAGATGTTGGAGGATATGCTACGCATGTGTGTTCTTGATTTTGGAGGAGGTTGGGACTCACACCTTCCACTGGTAGAGTTTGCTTACAATAACTCTTATCAGTTCACAATCGGCATGGCTCCATTTGAGGCTTTATATGGAAGGCCTTGTCGTTCCCCATCTTGTTGGCTTTCAGGTGGGAGATAACAAGTTGCTAGGACCAAAGGTGATTCAGGAGACCTCCGCGAGGATTGAGATGATCAGGAGTCGCATTCGGGTAGCCCAGGACAGGCAGAAGAGCTACGTCGATGCGAAACGGTTCTTTCAGGAGTTTAATGTGGGGAACCAAGTGTTACTGCGTGTATCTCCTATGAAGGGAGTGATGAGGTTCAGGAAGAAGGGGAAATTGGCTCCGAGGTACGTTGGACCATTTCCTATCATCGAGAGGATTGGGCCAGTTGCATATAGGTTGGGACTACCAGAGCATTTGCATCGCATTCATGATGTATTCCACATCTCGTCGTTGAGAAGATATCTTCGGGATGATATGGCCCATACTCACATCGCGATAGATGAGATAGACTTATAGCCTGACAACTCTTATGAGGAGAGACCGGTGGCTATCCTAGACTTTAGTGAGAGGAGATTGAGGTCGAAGATCGTTCAACTTGTACGGGTTCAGTGGGAGCACCATAATGTGGAGGAATCCACTTGGGAGCACGAAGCAGATATGGGTGAGAGATATTCAGATTTGTTCTTACCAGGTATGCCTTATTTTTCGAATTTCGGGATGAAATTCCGTTATTAGGGAGGAAGTATGTAATACTCCGTATTTTTATGCTATATTAATTTGGGGATTTATGCAATTTAATGTGAATTAATTATTTAATATAAATCCAAAAATTTATTATGTTATAATTATTAACGCGATGAGAGTTAGTAATTATGGGAAATTTGTTGAATATTACTAATGAGCAAAGTAATATATAATATTAGTTATATTGAATGTCACGAGTGAATAAAATGACAATTTTGGAAATTTGAGTCGGAAAGTGCTCGTGTCGCGTCGGGACTAAATTTTGATAAATAGAAGTGAATATTTTATAAGTCATTCATATGGTTGTTTTGAGTGCACCAACGCATTCGGAAGGGCCGAGATAGTCAGAAAAGTGTACCCGGGGGTTTGATTTGGGTCTCGGGGCTTTTTAGGCCTAATTAGTAACCCGGGATGGCATTTTAGTCATTTTGCATTTTTGGGTAATTAAACCCACGAAAATTAATAACCTATATCAGCCGTTTAGGTTATTCATTTAGGGTTAGAATACTCAAAACCCTAGAACGGCCATTGGAGAAGAGAGGAGAGAGCTCTCAAGGCATTTTAAGGCTCAAAACTCACCTATTTGCACCACCGCCACCACCAACGCGTAGATCGCGAGACGGGGAACGCAACCACACCAAATTCGACACCAAACCAGAGTTCTGAAAATCCTAGGCAAGTGTTTATCTTGCATATTTCATTGATGCATCTTTCATATTAGTTTAGGAGTAATTAGAATGAGTTTTTATGGAAGAAAACAAAAAATATGAGATAGGAATCGCATGTAGTGATGGATAAATTGTTATTATGGAAATACCATAATATGTAGAGGATTTACCCACGAAATTATGATGTTTATAAGAAGAAATTTCCGGAAATACTTGTTAGAACCATGTTTAAGAGAATTCTACAGTTCTTGATAATTATATTAATTTTTGGGCTGTTAATCCATGTATAATGATAGAAATCCTCATGCTTCACGTTGGAAATACCTAGTAGGATGATATAATGTTAATAGTAAAATTTTTGAGACGTTTGGGATTGAAAAATATGGATTTGGTGAAGGTTAGAAGATGAAACCCGTAACTGCAATTCTGCAGATTTCGCAGACCTGCTTAATCGATCGATCGAGCCCAGAGCTTCGATCGAGCCCCAGACCTCGATCGATCGACCCCTCCTGGCAGACTCCTATTTCCTTTTTAAATGAGTTAAATTCAATTTATTGTGAAATAATTCTTGGGCATCCTTAATAAAGTGTTTTGGGAGATAGGGAAGACCAGTAGGACATATGAATAACTTTGGGACTTTTAATGTCGAGCAAGAATTGTACTTTGGGGATAATTGCATAAGGGTCGATGAATTTATGTTTTAAAGAGAGAGATGTGTAAGAGAGTTATGTTGGAACATAAGAAGGACACCTGCTGAATTTTATACTTGGAAGGATAGAGTCCATGAGAGTTATGTAATAAGTTGGAAAAATCCTTCGAATTAAGGTTAGAGATGAACCCTTATACGCAATACTGATAATGTGAAAATAAGGATAATGTCGTAACTATGGGATTGGGATATACCTAGTATTGATATGGTAATATTAGTATAGTTATATGATTGTGTATGCATATACTATCTATGTGTGAAAAACATACCCACGCTACTTGCTATCCCCGAGGTTACCGCGTTGGGACGATCTTATCCTGTGCTGCCTTCGGGGGGATATTGATTTGTACCCTAGGAGATAGATATCCTTGGTACAGGCTATCGGAATGATAGTTCAGATGGTCCTAAGAGACGCGGGTATGTGCCATCCTCTTAGAGACTTGGAATCTATGCTTCGCCTCAATATTGTTGTGTATGTGTTAATACAATTCGTGAGTGATTCCGAATTTGTATTCCCCTTAATATGAGTGATATGGGGTTTGGATGGTAGAGTATTCCCGTACCATAGTTTTACTTGGGGTGCTGTTATAATATATATATTATGTGAGTAGTTAATATATATATATATGGAATTCTGAAATTGGAACTGCCTACTGTGATTTGGTAAGTAGGACATGGTTGATGACTCAAATTTGTAAATACTTGTTTTGAGAAAGTATAATATGGCACTGGAAAACTTTATTGGTTACTAAAGTTAAAATGAGAACCTTGATTACTAAATTTAAATCTTATTTTATAAACAATTGTGTTCTTCAGTTTTAAAACTTGCGAATAACCTAAGATAAGATAAATCATTGGGAGAGATTACTAAGATGTATGATAGATAATCCGTTGGGAAGGTTAGTACGATAGGCGTGCACATTAGAAGAGAGGTGAGAATTTCTCAAGAGAGTGTCGCACTAATATGTTGTTGCATTGGCCTGTATCAATTTAAATACTTGCTAAACGAATTTTAAATCAAACACACTATCGGGCTCTGACCCGTTTCTATTTCTCTTTTCTCTTGTATATATATGTATATTTTACAGGTGCCCAGCCACAGGGGCATCTTGCTTAGGCTTCCTTGGAAGGGACGTGCTGCAGCTTAGGTGGGAGTTGCAGGCCACTTGAGTAGACGACTTCATTTATTTTATTCCACTTCTATCATTTCAGTTATTGGGCATGTGTCTCCCTTTCCACTAATTACCTGTTTTATTGGGGCATGTGTATTTCAGTTATTTCTAGTACTGTTTCTTTGGGATTTATTCAGTATGGATGTTTTACTTTAAATTTTAAATGTTTGGATCTTGGATGTTGAATGTTTTAAATTAATTGGATTATGTTGCAGAATTATTGTGGTGTGATTTTTACTTATTGAATGTTGTTAATAAATAAATAAATAATTTTTCTTTAAATAAAATTTGGAAATAAATGTTTAAAAATGGTTTTGACACTTAGCTTAATTAATTAGGGTGTTAAATTGGAAAATTTTATTTTCGACAGTGATGCTGAGAATGAACCAACTGTTCACCTTGATTTAATTTAATAAAGGAGTGATCGCCCGATATTTAATTAGGCGAGGTGTCACAACTTCCCTCCACCTTAACACCCTCACCATAACCTAAACACCTCCTTCTCCCCTCTCCTATCGACTAGAGTCTCTATGGCATCACAGGCCACTCTAGAGGGAGGCAAACCCATTCCACCTCCTTCTTAGTCCTTTTTACCTTTTGCCCTATGTGGGAAGGTTGTTTCCCAACCCCCTCTTTCTCTGTTTATAATGTTTTTGTTGTTCCTCTTTACCCTGATCATACACCTATGTGTGTGGATGAGGGCCTATCTAGTGAGGACAAAATCGAAAAAGGCCAAGTCGTTGCTTCTGATGCAAGTATTGCCAGAGCCAACTCCCATATTTCAATAATCTAGGAGTTAAATGAGGGAAAAAATACATACTGGGAATTCCTCATGAGAAAAGGCTATTCCTTTGATGATGTCAACAAGTTTTGCTCCTAAAAAAACATGTTAGTGTTTGTGTAAAACCAACTATTGAAGCGGAGAAGACTTCGGAGGTTGTGCCAGCAAAAGAACCTGTCTGCTTCTCTGTCCAAAATGGTTCTAGCAATGGGAGTGGTGTGACTGAATGGGAAAAGGTGTCAAAAGATCTAAGTAAAGGTAAAACATCCCATACTCTACCTACTGATGTAAGGTCCAGCTCGCTCTTGGAGCAATTTGGTGTCAACCAAACGTGTTTCCAAACTCAACCTCACCTACCACAAGCCTTCCATTATGGATATGAAGGTAATTGTCTCCCCTCCCTTGGATGTGGTATCCAAAGTTACTCAAAATGGGAAAATAGCCTTGTTGGGTGTTTCTTGGGTAGGAAATTACCCTACTCTCATATATGTTCCACTGCCCATAGATTATGGGACAATTATGGCCTTTGTGAAATTCTAACCCATAATAATGGTTTCTTCTTCTTCATTTTTGACAAACCCTCCATGAGAGATGAGGTCTTGGATAATGAGCCATGTCACTTTTCTGGGAACCCCATCATCTTACATAGATGGAGGCCAAATTTTAACTTCAACAAAGAAACAACCAAGAAGATTCCTATTTGGATTAAATTCCACATCATACTTGTCCAACTTTGGACGAAATAAAGCCTTACATTGCAAACTCTGTGGGCATACCACTATATGCTGATAATGTCACGGAAGAAATGAAGAGAATAAGCCATGCCATAATTTGTGTGGAGATTAAGGTGAAGGAAGATTATCCCAAGACCATTGATGTGGTGATGGAGGATGGAGTAATATCAGATATTAGGGTGGAATACCAAGAGAAACCATCCTCTTGAAAAACATGTAGTATTTTTGGGCATTCTCTGCTTACCTGCTCAAGAACCAAACTCATGTGGGTACATAAAGACAACAAGGAGGAGTTTTATGCTATTCCAAATCAATGAGAGGTTTTGAAGACACTGAAGGATGGTTGTACACAAATCAACAAGAATAACACCTTAGTTGGGTCTACTAAAATGACTTCAACCCTAGTATTAGGTGAGGTTCATACTGTTACGAGTGGTGGGAATGCTGAAATTAGGGATGTACCACTAAATATGAGGATACATCCAAGGTTATTCTTGTTAAGACTGATAATATTAGGGAAGCTACCATAATATGTATTGATACAGTCAAGCTACCTTTATCCCCAACTATCAAGACATCTAATACTTTTGAGGTGTTTATTGGAGATGAAGATGATATTGAAGCATCAATTTATCAATTCTCTTAGGAAAAAAACCATGCTCTCCCTTCTCTCTAAAAAAACCCTACCCTCTCCCGCCTTCAACCACGGCCCGAACTCTCTGACCACCCTACTAACCTCCTCTTAGATCTCTATGACCATCCCAGGTCTCCCCTCTGCTGTGGATGGAAACTCTTTGCCACCTTCCTTCTCGTCTCGTTTATTGCTGTTCGTGGTAAGCTAGTTTCCCTCCACCCTTCCGTTTTGGTCTTTGAAAACATGCTACCTTGCATTGAGAAAACCTTGATAAACATGTCTTTAGTTCCCTAGGATGTTATTAAATTCCCTATCATTATTGTTCTTACAATGGATGGTGCATCTGAGGGTTCTTCTAGTGAAAATGAATGTGAAGAGGGACAAGTTGTTGCTTCTAATGCAAGCATCTCCAGGGCAAACAAGAATGTGAGAAGAATCCAAAAACTTAATGATGAAAAGAACACCTGCTGGGACTTCCTTTTGAGAAAATGTTTCTCCCAAGAAGATGTTATGAGTTTTAGAATCTCTGGTGACTAAAAAGAGGGTGGTGCTCACCACTACAAGTAACAAAGCTAAATTATGGGTTTAAATCAGCCAGAGGGGATGTCAGTAACACTGGGCTCAATGGTACCTACATAGGTAAGAGTGTGGTAGAGAAGGGAAATGTGTCAGGTGATATCAACACATTGCTTACCTTGTTAGCTAATATGACTGGTCCACTTCATGCAGGGAAGTATGGCGGTGCAAAAGAGGGGTTGAAAACTCCCATCCATTAAAACATCAGTATAGACCACACGGAGAGGACTTGGAGCTCTATGGCTGTAGAAAAGAAGCAATCTAAACTCAGACTTACTTTTCACTAACCTGAGGTGGTGGATTTAATCATTACTGTCAAACCCCCTATTGAGGTGGCTAGTAGCAGTAATAGGCAATGGGAGAACAGCATGGTTGGGTATTTCCTTGGGGCAAAACTCCATTTTTCCCTTGTAAATAATGTAACAACCACATTGTGGGGTAAGTGTGGGATGACCAAGGTCATAGCTTATGATAAGGGTTTATTTTTCTTCCTCTTTGATAACCCTACCCAACGTGATGAGGTTCATGATAATGGCCCATAGCACTTTGCTGGCATGACCATCATTTTAAAGAAATGGCAACCACACAATTTCAATAAAGAAACTATGAAGAAAATACCCACTTAGGTGAAATTTCATGACATTTTTGTCCAGTTATGGACTGAGGAGGGGCTCATCTACATAGCCATCTCTGTTGGTCTTCCTTTGTATGCTGATGTTGTCACTAAAGAAATGAATAGGATCACCTATGCACGTATTTATATAGAAGTTAATGCAAAAAAGACCTACCCTACCATCATTAATGTTATAATGGAAGATGGCATTGTTGCTTCAGTGAAAATTGAATTTCAAGCCAAGCCTCCTTCATGTCCAAACTATCTTATATTTGGACATAGTCTCAGTAGATGCCCCAAAGTTAAAGGAGTAGTTCAACCTCAAGCCATAACCACTGCAACCACCAAGAGTAAGAGTAAATATGGGGAATAATGTACATAGGTCCCTAAGAAGAAAAACTCCATAGGTAACTCTGTGTGTGACATGGGGGAACCATCAGGAACCAAGGAGAAGGGATAATGGGAGAAGAATAAGGAAGTGCAACTAGAGAATCCAGACCCTAAAAAATCCACTCCCTCCATCATCTTGTCTAACTCTTTTAATGCAATAGATAATAATAGTGAAGTTTATTTTACCCCTGAACCTAATGCCCTGGCTAAAACGGTTAAGGTTGTTGATGAACTCGCAAATAAATATAAGGGGGAAGTGAAAAATGTGGTTACCAATAGTGGGAAGAGTAGGAAGAAGGGGAAGGGGAACAAATTTAGATGATCAAGTTAGGCTCATGGAATATTAGGGGTCTCAATTCCCCTCATAAGCAAAGGGAAGTTAATAAGTTAATAAGGGACCACCAACTGGATTTGGTGTGTTTGCTAGAAACAAGGTTATGAGGAACAATTTAAATAATGTTAAGAACAAATGTTTTGATAAAAAGATAAGAAGACTCAAGGCTAACTTGAAAGATTTTGATAAAAAAATTCTTCAATGACTTATCTATAAGAGTGGAGGAGGCGAAACCTTTGTTGGATAAGGTTCAAACTAGGTTGGATAGGAAAGAGGTAATACAGTTATTTAAATTGAAGAGAGATACAAGCTGACCAAGTACCTTGAGCTGAGAAATACGGAGGAGTCCTATTATAAGTAGCACTCAAGAATCAAGTGGCTCTAATTGGGGTATGGAAATAACACTTTCTTCCACAAGAAGTCTAATTAATCCACTACTAGAAGAAAAATCAATACGATTGATGATTAAAATGGGGTTAAAAGTGAAGGAAGTCAAAATGTGGCCAATACTGTCGTGGATTATTTCAACAACCTGCTTCTTACTAGCAATCCATGTGAGGACCCCTTTCCTACTCTTAACGAGGTGGTTTATAAGAGATTAACTGATGATCAGGTTGCTTCTTTGGATAGCCCCATCACTGGGGACGAGATTAAGTATGTTATGGTCTCCATTGGGTCGGATAAGGCCCCTAGGCCTGATGGATTTAAGGCCTTTTTCTTCAATAAGAACTGGGATGTGATTGGGTGTGATGTGATTGAAGCCATTTTCTTCTTCTTCTAATGCATCTACTTGCCTAGACAATGGAATTGCACTTCCTTGGCACTCATAACTAAGTTTCCTTCTCCCATTGATATGCAGGAGTTTAGGCCTATCTCCTATTGTAACTCCATTCACAAGTGCATCTCTAAGGTTATTTCTAATAGGATGAAGCCCATCCTTTCTTCTCTCATTAACTAGAGTCAGGTTGCCTTTGTGAAAAGTAGGAATATTTCTGATAATATTTTGTTGCTCTAAGAACTTATGAGAAATTACCATAGAGAGCTCATCCCTCCTACATGTACCTTAAAAATTGATCTTTTAAAGGCCAATGACACTGTGAATTGAGAGTTTTTACTCAATATTCTTATGCACATTGGTTTCCCCCCCCTAAGTTTGTTACTTGGATTAAAGAGTGCATTACCACCACCAGGTTCTCAATTATTTTGAATGGGCAACTTCGTGGATTCTTTGCAGCTAAGAAAGGATTGAGACAAGGGGACCCTATCTCCCCTTTCTTATTCCTATTTTTTATGGACTCCTTCTCTTATATCATGGATAGGGATAGAACTATTCCTAACTTCACTTTCCAGCCAAAATTTAAGGCAATAGGCCTAAATCATTTGTTCTTCGCAAATGATTTGATCATTTTTTTGTGGTGGGGACTCTTCATCTTGTACCATTGCTAAAAGAGATGTGGAAGACTTTTCTAAGATCTCTGGCCTTAACCCCAATCTAATTAGGAGCAGCTTCTACAGTTCTGGCACTAATGAGTATGGCAGGGGAGATATTAGGCTTCTCTCACAGAAGCCCTCCTTTTTTATACATGGGAGTACCTCTTATTACTTTTAGGCTTAAGAATAAGGATTGTTATAGGTTGATTGATAAGGTTACTGCTAGGATTGGGTGCTGGGCTAATAGATTCCTAAGCTATGCAGGCAAACTTCAACTAATAAAGTCAGTCCTGTTTGGTATCCAAGTGTATTGGTCTACTCTTTTCATTTTGCCCAAAGGGGTTATTAGGAGAATTGAGCAAATGATGAAGGATTTTTTGTGGACTGGTTTTGACACTAGGCACACTGGGGCAAAGGTGGCTTGGAAAGATCGGAGTAGCAGTTTTGAGGGGGGGGGGGGGGGGGTAGGCATCAAAAGTGTGGAGAGGTGGAACAATGGTGCCATATTGAAGTTGTTGTGGAACCTATGTAGTAAAAATCATTATTTGTGGGTCAAGTGGTGTAATGTGTACAAGATGAAGAATAAGAGCAGTTGGGCCAACCCAATTCCAAATAATACCACATGGAGTTGGAGAAAGATATTGCAGATTAGGCACCTGGTCAAACCACTCATCAAGATTGGTATTAGCAATGGGGAGGATACCTTTGTGTGGTACGACAACTGGCACCCTTTCGGTCCATTGCAGGTTCTTTATGGGTATAGGGTCATATATGATGCATCTAGCAACCATAAAGCTTTGGTGGATGATTATGTTGATGCCAATAAATGGAGATGGTCATCCACAACTACGTGGGAGTTGTTGGAAATTAGAAATGATGTCCTGCCTTGTATTAGGCAGGAAAAAAGTGATGAGGTGGTTTGGTCTCCCAATCATCCGGGCTTCTCTATTGGTTCTGCATTTGAGGAGTTATCCCCCTATCGTCCTCATCTTAATTGGCACAAATTGGTGTGCAATAAGAACAACATCCCCAATTGTGCATTTAGTTTATGGATCTTATGTAGGGATGATCTACATACAAGGCATAAACTATTTAGCTGGGGCATAGCAGAGACCAATAGGTACTGCAGCTACAGTATTGAGGTGGAGACTAGTGCACACTTATTTAATGAATGTACTGTTGCTGTTGATGTATGGAAAGAGATGAGATTCAGAAATCAGGAGTACAAAGAAGCTTTAAGATAGGACGATGAGCTTATTAATGCTATTTCCGGCTATGGTGGGAATAATCTTTATGATAGAATCAAATGCATGTTCTTTTCCACCACTATCTATTGCATGTGGTTGGAAATAAATGCGAGACTATTCAACGGCAAGTCTAAATGCAACGAGATGATTGTAAAAGATATTAAGGTTATGGTTAGAGAAAAAACCTTAACATGGAAGAATGGGAGGATAAGATATTTGAATTGGATAGCCTGTATGAACTGGGGTATCCCAGATAGTGTGTTAGTTAAAAGTTGTTGTTTTGAGTTTGGCCTTGGGCCTGTGATGTTTGGTTGTCTTCCTGGTGGGTATGCCTCCCAGGATTATGGTTGAGTTTTTCCTTTTCTCTTGTTTTATTCTCTTGTTTTAATATACATAATTTTCCCCCAAAAATAACTCCAAACAGAGTCTATAAATACAACAAAAATAGAAAAAATAAACAAACAACATATATTCAAAGTCACAAGTCTGATCTACCACCCGATGGGTAGTTCTTGTCGCAACCATTCCAATGTGTTCTTTGGGAGGATCTTTCACAGTCGATGAGACCGATACACTCGTGTCACCATTAAGGCTAGCCAAACTGAGAGAGACCCGCGAAATTGGTTTGGATTTTTTGAATATCCGTCCATTCTTATTTTGGATATGAGGGATTTAAGTGGGACTTTCCCACTCTAAATATGAATGAGATGGGGAGGGGTGGCTGGAGCAAGGGGTGAGGGATGGAGGAGGGAGAGGGGGTTAGGGTTGACTGAGAGAGTTAGAGAGAGATGAGAGCATTTCCTTTTCTTTGCCACATCTTAAGCCATCTCTATTTGGAGATTTAAAAGTGTAGATTTACATTGTTTCCATCCACAATGGGTAGGAAACAATGTATATTTGGGAGAGAGAAATTCTAACGGGTGTGTAGATTGGCATCCCAACTACACAATGTGTAGTGGTGGGGACCCACGACTGGACGGGTGTCATTTTACCGCCTAAACTGTGGGCGATTATCAATTGTCTGCCCAATTCCTTTAAAAAAATCATTTTCTCTCCTAACAGCAGAAACATATAACAAATAACAGCTATAAATTTATAATAGGGACTATAATATTTAGCATAAATATACAATTTATCCTAACAATTTTAACACACAAAAAAATCTACATTCTCCTAAATTCATTCAATGGTTTCTCCTTTCCAAAATACTCCCACCAACTCTATCCGATTACCAAATTTCACTCAACATAATGATGTGTTGTTTTGTATGGAATATTTGAAATATTTTATCAATGGTGCCCTGGGGAGAAATCGAGCTTGTACCACCTTGTGGGATAAAATAACTAACGAAGATAACACTAATGAGGGTGTTATTTACAAAAGCACCAAAAATGCGTTGCAGGGGAAATTTACAATAATAAGCAAAGATTTTTTTATTGTATTCGGTGAAGTTGTCCCGGGCATATGGATCCAGTAAACCCATCCCCATTGTGGTTCTGCCATCGAAATGTTGCGGGTAGTATTGAACCATTACTCAAAATTTTCCAGTATGTAATCCATTCCTCTTGTGATGTGTCTGTGACATGTGCAATTGCAGGTTGCTAATTGTCAATTTGTTGTATATATATATATATATATATATATATATGTGTGTGTGTGTGTGTGTGTGTGTCAAGGAATGAATACCATAGGATACGGTGGGTTTTTGGGAATAGTATTCTGTCTTGTCATGTGATGGTAGCAACGGTCTTTGAGATACCAAGTCCCACCTAACTATGAATTTAAAATCATGTACCATCTCTGAGCCAAATCATGTGCAACTCCAATGGCAACCAACTGGTTTTACGGCAATCCCATAAAAGGTTGCCATATTATTGACTCAGGTGATCGCATTTCGAGTAGCTCCTGCATGGCTAAACTTTAAACCGCATTTTCCCCAGAACAACATCCCATTGAGTGGTCACTCATCATAAAATATGCGTCCAACTTTCCTATGCTTCCTTGTGCAAGATGGGAGACATTGTGTGGAGTTAATCATAGCCGTAGTACTGCGATTTTGAACAATGTCGAATTAATAATTGGTCTATTCATAAAGTAACTACATTTAAATTTATGAACAAAATTGAAATGTGGAATTCGTGAAAACTTCACCTCTACTATTTTCCAGAATCAAATGATTATTTACAGGACACTTGTTTACATGCATCAAGGGTATAGTACACTCGTGTATTAATGGTACAACCTCAATCCTTCCCAGCCATATCATTTAGGTCATGTAAATAAGTTGCCCAATCCACAAACACTGAATTATGGCCCATCGGAAAAAATATGGAGCTCGTAACATAAATAATAAAAGCGCGAGCGATTTGTTCTACTCTCACAAATCAAGTCTCTGGAGCTTATTCGTGCCCATGCAACATGTGCGCTTTTAGCATTGCGCACAAAATATTTCGTCATTTGTACTGTGGGAGGCCTATTCCGGGATAATATAATTCAAATATTTTCTCCATAGTCCAAGGACTAGAAGTAGGAAACCGGGGAAAAATTGGATTGGTTCGAATAGGAATTCCTGAAATTGAATTTTTTTATAAGTATAAAATGTTGCGAGTTTGACATATAAATAATAAACATAAATTGAGTGCGTAACATGAAATTCAAATCTTACAGTTTATATGCACAAAATCAAAAGAGGTAATCCCTAACTCCACGCACGGTAAGTAAAATGTATGTGTTATCTTCGACCACCTACTGATTAGGACATCGGTCATTTGGTTATCCGAGTTAAGAAAACTTTCACTAAATAAATGACTGAACCCGAAATTGTCTATGGTGTGTCATAATTTCAGAACGTCTGAAAATTTTACATACACTTTAATCGGCAGTTGGATATACCCCGTGCATGTTGAATTGATTGCCATTTGCATGTATGTTAGGATCAATAATTGTGTCTCTCGCATGTGGTGTATCATCGTACAACCAAGACAAATTTTGATAAACAATTGGGAAATTAGGTGTCAGAGGAGGGTTTTCATTTGGTTTCGAAACTTTTGAACACCATTTTCTTTGAATATGAAACATCTTGTCAAGAAAATTGACTTTGTGAAATTAAAATGGGATGATGGTGTGAAATATTTGGGATAGAAGAAAGAAATGAACGTGTGTGAAAATTCTAAGGGATTGAGTGTCATATATATAGGGGCTTTTGGGGGATTAACAGATAGTTTGCAATGGTTATATTATATAATAATAGTATAACGGTTAGTGTAACGGGTGAAGTGTGGAATGAATTGTGGGTGGATGAAACTTACCTGTCCAGGGTGGGCAAACCCCTGGGCAGTCAACACTTAACCGTCTATCCCTATTTACACACCCACTTACACAATCCCATTGCATCTTTTACCCAAAAAAGGTATACCATATCGTTTACTTTTACATTTTCTTAGCCTCTCCCATTGGAGGTGTCCTTAAAAAGATATGAGCCTATTTACGTGGATGTAAATAAGGTTGGTGGCTATATAAAGAAAAAATGAGTTTCAATAAAAGGATGTTTTAAAAATGATGAAAGATTTAATTTTGTCACCAAAATAAGAGAACATAAGGGATAAAAAATAGAGCAAAAGAATATTTAAAATTTTAAAAGATTTTCTTATTTTTTTCTTTATACAAAAGATCAGAGGATCCACTCTTTTCATTCTTTTAATTTTTTTTCTTACTTTGCTTCCTTGAGGTAATACCGTAATTAGACATAACTCAATACTTTTCAAACAATTAGACTTACCCCTTACATGTTATTATTCCCGTTTGTGCCTTATGAATACCGCGTCGGGGAGGGAGTGGTGTAATTATAGAAATTTTTAGGGAGTATCCAAATACAACATTATCTAGGGGGTAAATCCAAATAAACTATCTTTCAAGTTTATTAATTTTGATTATTGAGGAGCATTAATTTAGTTATTGGTTGAGGGTTAGCTTCTAATGAAAATTATTTTCTTAAAACCTTCGTTAATTTTCACAACCTCCAACTTTTAATTTTGCAATTAGAGATGCTATAAGGGGGCTGTTTATAAAACAAAACTTACTAAATTCTTTAACAACAAATATTTTAGCAAAAAATAATTAAAAAAAAGGAACTCAGTAACTACTCCTTCCACACTACAACATGATTAAATATGGTTGTACTTATGCTGAAAGGTTAATACATGTGATGTGAGGGAATGATTTGGTTTTGTGTCCTCAAACACCCTCTTGTTGTGTGGTAATAGATTTGAATTTAATCTCTATATTGGTAGATTGTAGTTGTTAAGTGCTATCATCTATTTTGCAATCCATGCATTCAAAGAAATCTAAAGATCCGCCATCGCAAATGTCCTGGCTATGGGACTGCTTTCGGCCAAAGTGATGTTCGGTTTGTAAAAATATAATGGTGCGTTTGATTGCAAACATGGAAAATGCGTGGAATATAGTTCATTTGGGTGAGAAGTTGGAAAATCAGTGGAAAAACATACGAATTTTTTGTCTTGCTTTTCCTATTTTCCATCGAAACAAACTCTTTGGTGGGTGGATAAGAAATATTTTCCACTTAAAATGAGGTTTAAGATGGAGCACTTATTGTATGTGAATGGGTGTTATTCTTATATGAAATATTCACACTCAATGTACTATAAAGGCAAAAACATGAGTCAAAACAACAATTTTCCATGAAATTTTTTTCCATGTCAATCAAGAACACCCTAAAATCATCTTTGTCATATATCTTGGATGGTAGTTCATCAAAAGTAACACAAGAAAAGTTTTATTCAGCATTGTTTTACTTTATCGTTGTGATTTATGAGGTCCGGGATATTTGAAAAAAATAAAGGAAAAAAAGGAGAGAAAAAGATATGATGTAAGTTTGTAAATCTTGTTATATTTTTGGTGGAACTCAAATATGTTTTAGATGTATAATTTATAGATCACAGTTCTCGGTAGGGGTGGTAATGGACCGTTCCTAGGCGGGCTTGGAGCGGGCCTATAAAAAATTGAGTTGTCCCGGCTCGAGTTAAAAGCTTATTTCCCAGGCCCCCAAGGTCCGGACACAAGCTTTGTTTTAAATAAATTTTATTTTTAGAAAATTTATGACCTATTTTATTATTTAGAAAACTAATTTTAGAATGTACTCTCAAGAGTAAGAGTAAATAAAGCCTAAAATTAATATTTCTAAATAATCCCCTTTTATATTGTTTTTTTATAACTTTTAACCTTGAAGGAATAAAAACTAAACTACAACTATATATATATATGTGTGTGTGTGTGTGTGTGTGTGTGTGTGTGTGTGTGTGTGTATAATTTTTTAGCCTTGGGTCAAGCCAGGCTCAAGCGGGCCTAAGAATACATGCCCAGGTCTACCCTGCTAAGCCCCGTTCTTAAACCTATTTACCTTACCCAAGCCCTATTTTTTTCGGGCAGACTTGGCGGGCATCAGACCTATGTCCACCATTAGTTCTTCTTATCCTCTCTATTTATTTATTATTTATTTCTTTAGGGTTCAATGAAAGCTGAGTTCACCTATGATATTTTCTTGCATCTATTGAGTTTTTTTTTTCTTTTTGAGGAAAAGAAATTTATTTCACGTTTAGAAAATTATTTGAGGAAATTATTTCTTTCATGTAGAAAATTATTTTTTGGACTTTCACTTGACAATCAAGTATACAGGACAATGAAACTATGTCTAATTTTTTTCTCGGTTATTACCCCATCACAGTTATCAAACAACGAACAACCCTTATTGTGGATAATATAGAAGTATAAGCTCACTAGATGATTAAGACCGATTAAGCCAACTGGAAAACCCCTTCTTTTTCGGTTCTATTAAGATAGGTTTTTAATTTATAGGCCTTCTTTCTAAGGACAAAAATTAATCAATTTGGTCTTGATTTATGGCCTAAAATTTTGAATCTGAACCTGACCCGGCCCTTGTTGGATAAAATTAATTTATCAAATATGTTTGGTTTCTCATTATCTCCCGAATACTCCCTCCGTCCCAAATTAATAGTCCACCATTTCTTTTTGGATTATCCCAAACTAAGAGTTTACATTCCCTTTTTGGACACTATTCCAACCCAAAATAAATAAATGCGGGTTTTCCAATTAAAAATCTTACCTCGTGTCGCTTTACTCAACGACGACATATAATTATAATATTTCGACCTATATAGTCCCAAAAATAATCACAACATCCTTCGAAAATCATTTAATCCTCAAAAATCCCAAAAATTACTATTTAGAGAAATTTCCCAAATTCCAATTTATAATTAATTATGGAATTTAATCGTCTCCAAAAAGGGCGGGTTGTTACATACTCCCCCCCTTACAACGGAATTTTGTCCTCGAAATTCAGGCATAACCTACACCACCAAATCCTAGAATCGCTCCAAATCCTAATACCTCTAGGGGAACGATACTAACCCAATGGTTCCCAACCATATACAATATGACTACCACAGTCGTAAAGCGACTCCAACATCGTCACATCGCATCCATCATTTATAGTTCCTAACGGCATAAACTTCAACTTTATATACTACGCCCCTTCTATTTCAGGCGGTATATAAACCAACTTACTAAGGTGCCCATACACCTTTCTAACCTGTGCACATCTGCACATTCACAGTGAACGTCTGACACGTAACACTCTCTCCCATTAAGGGTCTCCTTTCCTCAGTGTAATACTCACCTATGGGTCCTCCGAACCCACGAAATTCCATTCTCCTAAACTCGGCGCCACTAACTCTAATAAAAATACTAAGGTCTAAGCGTTACTCTAACTACGCAAAATGAGTGTAATCCTAAGTATATCCCTAGTGCCCAAGGCCTCTCCCAACTTTTACATTTGCTCGGTTTCATGCGTGGGACGTCTCGCCGAAGCGAAATCCAAACAAGGAACCCTCTCGTTACACTACTCCCTCACGTAGTCGGTCATAGAGATATAGCGACCTAAGGCACACCAGCGGGACGTCCTAAATCCTACCTACGCTAACCTACGGACGAGTTTCTACTATCTTATCCTTCCGCCCATACGGAAGGAAACCTAACCAATCGAAGTACCCACTTTCTATAGAAAGTGTCACGAACATAATACCCAAAATTTATCTTCTCAAAATCTGCCTTTTCATTAAGGTTGGTTATTATCCTCAAATCAATTTCTCTAAGTCCAACCTCATCCACCCACTTGTGGCGAGGGGACCACTTTAGTGCTTTTCCATAGCACCATATCTCCATAAGTAAATCATCATCATGTGGCTCATAGCCTATAGTGGTTCATCCACACTATAAGAATTTTCCACAAAATCAACATCCTCGCATCCCATAACAGCTCTCCACTCCCGGCGCCGTTAAGAGTCATGTATGGAGTGTCTCGCAAAGCGAAATTCAAACAAGGAACCCCTCCACACATTAACCCTCTTGACTTCGTTGGTTATGGAGTTCTATTATTTCAACATGCAACCGGGATATCCCTATCCCCTAATCCAACAAAAAGGTGGTCTGAACTCCTATCTCTAACTAAGAGTCATATCACCCTGCGCTCGCACTCATTTTTAAGTCCTTGCGCAAATAGTAATGAGCTTTATCTTCAGCTCAACACAAATCCTGCGGCCTTAAATCATATATATAAGGTCGCCATATACCCAAATCACGATAAGGAAACCTCTACTCATCGAAGTTTCGTATACCCACAATAAATAGGATGAACTCAACCTATATCTAGGTGAGACACCGCAACAACAACCCGTTCCCTCCAGGAACCATGGACACGACAGTCTTACCATCATTAGCCTGCTATCGCTCCGAAAGTACCAATACATATATACTCACAATAACACCATACTCGTATAGACATATAAAACGAGTATCACAACCCAAATATATATATTTATATACAATATATCGACACCCGCCTCTATGGCGAATGAAGAAAAAATAAAATTCCGCTATCGCGGAAAACACGTAGACATACATTATAATGTTATCGAGGCCACTGCAAAACTCAAAATACACACACGAGTCTAGGGCTAACAAACACCGAGACTTTATCTATTCACACCAAATATACCTCCTCAATTGAGGTAAAACTCATAACAACATCTTCGCCTTTATCCACTGTCGGCCTCTGGCCGACCCTTATCTGAATAATCCAAAACATTATTCTTCTCATTCATGTTGAATCATGGGGACTCACGGTTAAAACTATCTGTAAGATCCCTTTCAAACCCTCAACTTTAATGAGGAATTCAACTTTAGTACCACTCTCTATATCAATGGTACTGCGGTACTCATAACTACTATTATTTAGTAGTCGCCACCGAAAATCCTTAATAATTACCATAAGGAGAGTGACCTCTACTAAGGTCCTCATCCCAACCTTCTACCAGCTGCTCCAGCTAAGTCTCACCTCCTGCTACCCTCCGAGCTCCGCACACGATTTTCAAACGATTGTGCAAAAGATTTCCATAATCTTATAATACGGCAAGAGAATGAAATCTCACCTGAGAAATCAACAATCCTAATCCTGAGGCTCTATAACAAATGAGAGCAACGCTGAAAGCGTAGTACGTCCGCACATATTCCTAAGGACACTAGAACCTGATGTTCTGATACCATCTATGACACCTCGCCTAATAAAATATCGGGCGATCACTCCTATATCAAATTATAACAGGAGTCTCATATGGATCATTCTTAGCATCACTATCGAAAAATCCATTTAATTACTAATAACCTATTAGACCGGTGTCAAAATTTTAACTTTACTACTCTTTTTGACAATTACTAAATTAAAATATCCACACAATTTTTGCAGAAATGAAATAAAATAACCGAACACTCGGTCAAAATATACAACCATATCGAATGCTCTAAAAGAATAAGTAAATGCAGTTGGACCAATGGCCCAAATGTGTATACAGTACCTCATATCTAGAGTACAAGAATAGAAGCGTCCATCAAGAACCTGCACGCATCCACAGCTGCTGTAGCCTAGAAAATAGCTATAAATCCAAAAAAATCAAAAAAATACGCGGTTGGCGCCTACGTGACCGCATCGAAGAGATCTATAAATTTTATTTTTTGATCAAGAGACGAATCGATTCGGTCCTAGGCCGAATCGATTCGGCAAGGACGCAGGTCACTGTTCATCGTCTTCTCCGAGACGATTTCGGCCATTAAAGCTTCTTCCAAGCTTTTGTCGCCTCACCCAACGTCCTACAACCTCAACCAACTACAAATACACATATATTAAGGGTTCTAAACATCCTAGAACCCTAAACCACCCAATAATTTAGGTTAAAACCTAAGTTTCTCCAATTATCCAATTTTAGGGGTTTATTCGTTTTAACTCCCGAAAACCCGTTTTATCCATGAATACCCAACCCAAAATCTTTAGGGTTTAATTATACCAAACTACGGTATGAGATATTTATGCAAAAATTGAAATAAAGCAAGTAAACACTTGCCTTGTGGATAAAATCCGACGTCCTCAAGTCAAATTCGGCGGAGTTGGCCCGAGATCTCCATTTCTCTCCTCTTTTCTCTCCTCCTCTCTCTCTTCTCTCTCTTTTGTTTCTTTCCTTTCTCTTTTTCTCCCTCTCCCTCTCTTTATAAATAAAGAAAAAGGGTTATACCCCTTAAAACCCCAAAACGACTCGTTTACCCAATTACGAGTTACTTTTACCTCTAAAATTACCCGAAACTCAATTTCGACAATCAGACACTCTTTTTCGACTATCTCGGCCATTCCGAGAATCACGGCACAGTCGAAATTTCCATCCCAGGTACTTGACCGCAAATCACTATTTCAATCCAAAATAAATAAATGCGAGTTCCAATTAAAAATCTTACCTCGTGTCGCTTTACTCAACGACGACGTATAATTAAAATATTTTGACCTATATAGTCCCAAAAATAATCACAACATCCTTCGAAAATCATTTAATCCTCAAAAATCCCAAAAATTACTATTTAGGGAAATTTCCCAAATTCCAATTTATAATTAATTATGGAATTTAATCGTCTCCAAAAAGGGCGGGTTGTTACAGTTTGACAAATCAAAGGCTATCCAATGTGGAAACTGTGTGTACTTGTTAATGACAGGATTATGATTTTTGTAAGACCTTATTTGATGCGTGGGATAAGAAAATGGGTTATTCCATCCCGTCTTATGTTTGGAATTGAAGGATACGATTTCAATTGAGATTAGTTATCCAAATTAGACCTCTAATTTCATTAAGTGTAACATAAAACTATCAAACCTATAAGGTGTATCATTTTATCCCATTGGTTGGGATAACTCTATCGCCATCCCACTCTTTAATTCACTACATCAAATGGGACCTAAGACTATATAACTATATACATATTTTCCTCCAAGATTTTTAGGTATTCCATCGATAAAAAAAACTATTGGCGTGTTTCGTCAAGATTGCATTGGAATAGGATTCTTTGAATAATTTTCTAATTTTTTTTGAAATTTGAACATCCTTTAGGAAAGAATCTAAGGATGTTTTTTATTGTAAGCCAAAAAAATGCATGGAAAATAGTTCATTTGGATAAGAAGTTGGAAAATGAGTGGAAAAATATACGAGTTTTTGGTCTTACTTTTTCAAATTTTCATGGAAATCAAGTCTTTGGTGGGTGGATAAGAAATATTTTTCACTAAAAATGAGGTTTGAGATGGATCCTTTGTTATGTGAATGAGTGTGGTTTTTATATGAAGTATTCGCAATCAAGGTACTACAAAGACAAAACATTAATCAAAAGAATTATTTACCATGAAAAAATATTCCATGTCAATCAAACACGCCCTAAAAGATAAACTTTATTTCAAAATTGGAAGATTCGAAAAATATAGAAAACTCAAAAAATTTCTAAAATTTTCATCTTTTTTTTTCTTTTGTAAAAATATTAGAAATATTAGAATTTTAGTTTTTAGCTCTTCTGAAATATTAAAAATTTCACTTCAATGTCATCTTATGAAAAACTATTGAGATAAAATAATGTATTCCTACGAAAAAAGTTAATTATTATATAAGAGTTAAATAAGTTACAAGAAGTGAATATATTGTTATAAATCTAAATTTAATGAAATTTAAAAAAAAAGTTTCGAATAAATCAAATTGACATGATAACAAAAAATTTGGATTGTAAATTTTAAAATTCAATAATTTATATATGTTTTCGATTCCATCTCAAATATCTTTGAAATTTGAAAAATGGGAAAATTGAATATATTTATATATATAGTCAGGCTATCTAACATACCTCACTTAACATACCTATGAACATACCCATTTTTTAAAAATTGTAAAAAATGTATCTTTTTATCCAGACTTGGTAGATATGATCTACATAGGAAGGAGATCACATCTATAGAAAAAAACTCATAGAAAAATTCAACCCGGAAGTGGATGAGATGCTGGCAAAATTTTGAATGGCCGAAAATACTCATATATAACCACTTTTCATTTCACCCATTTTCGGACTGAATTTTTTGACGATCTCCTCATTTTGCAGATCATGTATACAAAATTGGATTGAAAAAAAAATAGTATTTAAAAAATTAGGTATGGTGCTAGAAGGTATATTGGAGAGCCTTATTGTGTGTGTGTGTGTGTGTGTGTGCGGCCCAAAAATGGGTGTTTTTTGTAAACTATAAAAAAAATGTTTTTTGTGTGGTGTTGAACATTTTAGGGGACTTGTAAAAAAATCAACTCAAAATGATTTTTTTTGTTATTTTAAAAAAAGGGGTCAAAGATGTTAGTTTTTAAGTTGTTAAAAACTAACATATATTTGACCCTTTTTTTAAAATGGCAAAAAAAGTATTTTGAGTTGATTTTTTACGTGTCCCCTAGAATGCTTAAACACCACAAAAAACATAAAAGAACAATTTTTGTATTTTTAAAAACACCAGTTATATATATATGACATTCTAGTCAATACCCATATGAGTCTTCGTCCAAGAGGTCTTCGAGAAGCTCATATTGAATATTTTAAGACCAGTCTTCACTGAAGCTTCATCACAACAAATTCTTAGTAAAAAAGCTTAAATGACTTAGATTTACCTCTGATGCTTAAATGTTTTCTTAAATTGAAAAATATTTTAATTTAACCTTGAGTTTTGAGATATTTTCACACACAAACCAACCACCGTCATTGATGATTCACTGTAATGAAGACCACTTTCTTTTAAGAAAAAAAAGTGTCACTACCTGGGAATCCATGGGTTGTTTTCAAATCCAAAAATATCTTTAGAAATATGTGACTTAAGTTCCTAAACTACTTCGATGGAGTAACAATCCTCGACATTGTTAGTGAAGCCCTACATATTCAACATTTGGAGATCTTTAGTGGTTGGATTGCATTGAACTTGTGCCTATCCACCTTTTGACCATGTATTTGTGATAAATTGAGGGATGGCTTATTTGTGTCGACTATAACGTCGATGGGCCTATGATACCTTATTCCGTAAGCTTGAAGTTATTAGTAAGTCTTCTCTCTAAATAAGTAAAGGTTTCAAAAAAGTTTTCAAGTGGTTTTTTAAGCTAAAAAATATTCTGATTTCTAAGAGAGCTAATCCTTCTTTGTGTGAAAAATTCTTTGCAATAACATTGCGAGTAAACATTAAAAAAAATTATCTTGTTCTTGAAACTAAAGTTCTTTTTCTTCTTGAGTATTTATCTTTTTTGGGTTTTATATATACTTTATGAGAATTTTAAGTGAGCATAAATATTTTCTACACCATTAAGATTTACGGTACCCTCACATATTATAGGTGGTATTAGTGACACTCTTAAAATTCATTAATAGACTGATCAGTCTAAACATAAATAATACGAGAGCCAAAACAATTAGTAACATTCTAAGCATGACTGAACTAAATAAACAACAATATGAATGCTGACAGTGTTAAAGAAAATAAAGATAAATAAGTGACTCATCTATGATACTGTTCATTCCATAATGAAACATAAACTCCAACGCTGGAATATAAACAACTCATTGGAACTAACATATAATATCTGAATAATAATCCAACTCGAATGAATAAGTCTGACAAAATATAAATATTTCCCAATATAATCCCCGACCCAGAACTGAATATTCAAAATGAT
The DNA here is from genome assembly GCA_949130495.1 of Sambucus nigra. NCBI lineage: Eukaryota > Viridiplantae > Streptophyta > Magnoliopsida > Dipsacales > Adoxaceae > Sambucus > Sambucus nigra. The sequence goes on along the minus strand of OX422217.1, from coordinate 104,419,634 downwards.
TCTGAATAACTGAAAGGGAAGTGAATATTAAAATGAAAAGTGAGATAAATGCTCGACACCTACATCTTATGAGTACATAGATGGAAATTGAATGCTTGATTAGTCTCTAACTATGAATTCTCAAGTATGGGGCGACGTCTACTGACTAGGACCCATAAAAACAATTTTATATGGGGGATTAAACCTAACAAGTCTACTGCGCATAAGAAAATAACTACATTTGGGCCACAATAATAAGAATACATATTCCTTTAAAACTTCAAGGGATTTTAAGTTATCCCGACCCAAATAACCTAAATAGGCATGCAATTCTAATCCCAATCCTGAATGAGGCCCATATTACATGGTTCCAACTTTATTTAAGTACTCGTTACTATAACACTTCCCAAGTTATATTCACAGTTACACGTCTCTAGTATAATCATAATGTATAATGAAGATAATCACACAAGCCGACATTCAAGTACTAGTTAGTCCTTTTTTTTCTTTCTCATGATAGCCCTAAAAAAAAATCGTTCAACCCAACAACTTGGAATACTTAAAATTAGCCATTTTCCTTCATATCTAATCAACATACAAGTGTTAACAACATGTTTCTATAAGCTTAGATGATTAGTAACACATTTAAGGGTCGAATTACAAAGATTATAAATGTAACCCCAAGTTCATGTTCTACGCAAGAATGAGTCAATTATTCCATGGATTGTAATAAATTAGCATAAAGATCTTTGGGATTTTACTGATTACAACTAATAACAATCATATCTAAAGATTTTGAACTCAGATTACATGGATTAATTTGTTGATTCATTATCATCGCTACAAGATTTCTTCAATACATAAATTATGATTCATATTAACATTAATCTTAATCATGAAATTAGGTTTAGTTATTTATATAATAAAATTAGTTTTTCGTAGGCAGATTCTAACATATTAATACTAGTACAATACAAACCTAACTACATGCTTATACAAAATAAACTTGTCTCGGGATGATTATAAGAATCAATCCCCAACAACCCACAAGACCCAAAATAAGATCTGTATGGCCTAAAACATGGCCCAACGCATATACTAACCCAATATATCAATATCCCACTCTCTTAAACCATAACTGGACTGTCTAAATGTCCTATGAATCAACCTGAAGAGGACATATTCCATAACTCAATTATGTTATTAAATTAATTAGTCGATACATGTAGCTTAAGTTTAAATCTTAATTATTCATTAATTAAGTGTGGCTCGGTATATAAGAACCTACTTCATGATTGGTGAGAATCAATACTGAGGGAATAATCCATATAAGGAAACCCCATACAACTATAACCTGACCATTCTAGCGTTTCCCATAATACTAAGTCACTTGAATATTTACTTAATGAATTAATGTGTGTTTGCAAATTTCTAAAGGATGTGTCAAGCAACACATAAAATAAATATGTAATGCTACAACATTTGGAACATAAGAGAAATATGTAACACTATTACATATGCAATACATATCATGAGAAATATCCAATTAATTGGAAATTAATAATTCATTAAAATAATTAAATAAATGTAATAATATATGGGGTGTTACATCCCCCCATTAAATAAGGAATTTCATCCATAATATTTGACTTTTATATACTTGAATTGAAGAGCTCTAAATATCTTTCCTGCATGTCGTTCGCTCTTTTACAAGTAGACTTAACCTTGTTGTGATGTCCCCATTGGACATGAACTAAAGGAATGACCTTTAATAGAAAATATGCTCTCTCTGATCAAGGATTCATTACAGTCCCTCCTCGTAATGCTCATCAAGATGCAACTCAATCCTGTCAAGATCTATGTGTTGATACGTCAGTTTTTCCTTCAGAAACTTCCTTAGCATTAACACGTGGAAAACTTTGTGCACATGCTAGCTAAGGCCAAACGATACGGCACCGGACCCACCCTATCCAATAGAGTGAAAGGACTGATGTATCGAGGAAACAAGTTCCCCTTGGATTCAAATCTCATAACCTCCCTCATGAGGGAGACCTTCAGAAGAACCCCACCCGAAACTAAAATATGCGCCTCCTCTTGTCATCATAGCTCTTCTGCCTTCTCTGGGGGAGTCTTGATACACTCTCTGATGAGCGTCACTTCTGTCCTAAAATTTTTACTACCCTTGTCTCTAACTAATAAGTCGAAAAAGCAAAAAGGTCAGTTGTACAAAGCCTTGTAGGGTGTCATACCACTAGTCTACTAGTGACTATTATTATAAGAGAACTCCATCAGTAAAATGTTGATCCTAACTTCCCTTGAAGCCCAAAATTCATGCACACAACATGTCTTCCAAAATTTGATTCATCCGCTCAGACTGTCCCGTCCATCCGTGGGTGAAATAAAATACTCATATGAAACTGTACCCTTATAGCTTCTTGAAATCTTCCCTAAAATTGGGAGATAGAAGTATGGTCCCTATCATACATAATGTCGAGAGGTATCCCGTGTAGTTACACAATCTCTAAAACAAAGAGCTGGGCATACTGCTCTCCTGTAAAATCTATCCATACAGGAAGAAAGTGAACCACTTTGGTCAGTCTATCAAAAATGACCAAAACATCATCATGTACCATTTGGTACCTTGGTAACCCAATAATGGAATCCATTAATATGCTCTCCCACTTCCACATAAGAATCTCTATCGGTTATAGCTCTCTAAATGGTATATAGTGATCCACTATTACTAACTAACACGTGGCACACTTAGACATATATTTTGTTATGTGTAGCTTCATATCGGACCACAAGTACTATTTCCTCATATCACAATAAATCTTGTCACCCCCAGGATTCAAAGTGAATTGTGAACCATTCGCCTCGATCAATGCTGCCTTTCTTAGCTTAGGACCTCTAGAACAATCCATAATCCCATAAATCATAATCCTCCATCTGAGCCAACCGAATAAAAAGGAAATCCTCTAGACAATAGTGCTTGTACCTTCTCCTGACAAAGGAATCTAGTGCCTATGCCTGAATTATGGGTAACACAATATGTGGTGTAATGGCCACTACTACTAAGAATGCCTCTGCTACATCAACGGTACATAAAGTATCCCATTGCTCTACGCATAAATTCGGTAAACTGTTCCACTGGTCCCACAAATCTTCTAGACTCATAGTCAGACGATGGCTCAAGGTGTCTGCTACTATGTTCACCTTCTTGAAATGATACTGAATGTAGAAGTGATATTCGTTCACGAACTCCAACCACCTCCACTACCGTATGTTCAGCTCCCGCTGAGTGAATAAATACTTAAGACTTATGGTTTGAACACAACGTGAATCTCTCACCCAACATGTAGCACCTACTAATATGAATCGCAAAGACTATCACAACCAACTCCAAGTCGTGGGTGGGGAATTTGCTCTCAGAATTCTTAATCTTATCGAAAGCATAAGCTATCGGCCTCTCTCCCTGTATAAGGATCCCTCCTAATCCTTGTAAAGATGCATCGTATACACCATGTACTCTACTCCCCCTGTGGCAAGGCAAAGTATGTGCACGATCGTGAGTCTCTCCTTCATCTCCTCAAAATCCTTTTAGCAACGAGTATCCCAAATCAATAGTACCCCTTTTCTGGTGAGGTGGGTCAATGACCCCGCAATCTTATGCTATGTGCATAAGCTGTCAAGAAAATATCTCTGAATTAAAGGACTATTTTCTATATGAAATATTATCCTCTAGATAGATTTCCTACCTGGTGGAGATAGCTTTGTGGCAATCATTCCAATTGAAAAAAAATACTGACAGAGGCAAGAGGGCAATTCATCAGAGACGAACAACCTTAACCCCCTCAACAAGAGGTAAATATGAAAAAGAACAAACATTATAACAAGTCAAGCCAAATAAACAAGAAAGAATTAGATTACAAATGAATAATTATAATTAACTTTATAATAGGAGTGACACTGTTCACTGATACTTGTGTCGTAGGAGTGCTTGCGATCATTGTAGTCTCAATACCACGAGCAGGGACATACACATAAGACACCTACCAGTAAAACATGTAGTTAGAACAAAATAAGTGTTAAGAAATAAACGTAAGAAAAAATTTAAATACCTGCAAAGGGGTTATATTCGTTGAACGACCCTCAGGACAAATTGGACCTATTTAATTCACTACACTAGAAGAGAATGCGATTGAAAGCTACACATGCAAATGGTAGTGGTAAATTATAAGTGACACGAGTATTAAATTGATATATTTCTTAAAATTAACTTAAAATGTAAAATCACCTCACAAGAAAGGCTCAATGAGGTGATAATCATACAATTCCTCTCTCAATGGAAAGGAGCATAAATGAGAGGCAATTATGTTTGGGTGGATAAAAAGGAAATGCTTGCTCCTAGGTCCACGCTTTCCCTAATAGGAGGAACCTATGTATTATCATCTAAAATTGGATTAGGGAATTTATGTCTTAGCCAGGGGTTTATCAATAATAAACAATAACGAATAATTACTAAGCTAATAAAAAGGAAGTAAAGAATGGAGATGAGAGACAACGAGAGAAGATATGATTTATGTGGTTTGCCCCAGAAATGGTACCTAAATCTATATGTGCAGTGATGATTCAGTTACTAGTTTTAGAGAATGGATACATGTGTAGGGTTCGTGCAGAGATGATTATCTCAGTACCCTATCTCTATAGGATTTTGTGCTATTTATAGTTAGTTACCTGAGAATATTAAGGGAAAGGTGGAGTGCCTTTATAGATCAGGCAATTACACCCTTTATACATGATGGGACAAATAAGGTTGAGTTAGTTACAACCCAAACGAAGTGGGCAAGAGTACATTTTTACCACCTATTTAGTTGTTACTAGCGTGACTAGAGGGATCCTCTTACGTGTATAGCAGGTACGGGAGTGGTATTGACTGAGTCGGGAAGATAGGTCAATCTATACCGTGATGCAGCTACAACATGAGGTCGAGTTCAGGCACACCTAAGTTGAGCATAATTTTACAACCAAGCCGACCCTTTTTGTACCCCAAGAGAGGGTCGATGTCATACCACTAAGGATCCACGTGGTATATATTATTTAGGATGTGAAAAAAACCCCTAAGACTTCATGCATGAAAGGAATTTTGTAGAAGCTTCTCTGAACTGATGTTGGTCTTGAGTGTTTATTACATGGAACGAATAGAGGGAGTGTTAATTCTGGTCAAAAAAATAAGATTTGATCATTCCATTTTCTGGTCGGCCGAGGCCGAGCAGACGGACTTGGAGTATTTTGGTTTGTAAGGACATGTGTTAGGTTATGGGAATCGATACATGGGTAATGATTACTTACTGTATAGATGCAGTGACTCTATAATGCCGATTGGCTTATCAGTTCTTTCATTATTTAATGAGGTGACCCTTTGTCGCCAAACCCAACATATTTAAAGGGGCTTATACCTTCATTCCATAAGATTTTAATGATTCCATTTTCTGGTCAGCCTAGGAAGAGCAGATGGGCTTGGAGTATTTTGGTTTACAAGGACATGTGTTAGGTTATGGCAAGCGATGCATGGGTAATGATTACTTGCTGTGTGGATGCAGGGACTCTGTACTACTGGTTGGCTTATCAGTTCTTTCGTCATTAAATGAGGTGACCCTTTATTGACAAACCCAACAAATTTAAAGGGGCATATACCTTCATTTTTCGATCATCCCATTAAAATTATTAAAGTGCTTTGCCCTAGAGAGAGAAAGTAAAATCAGTTGCATCAAGAAACTTAGTTCCTTCATAGCTTGAGAGCTCTATCATCTTTTCCATCTTATTCTTCCCAGCTGCAATTCCTATCTCTCACTATCGATTTCTCTTTTTAGTGTAGCAAGTACATGTCCTTTCGTATTCTAAGGGTTTTCTTCTATAGTTCTTTTCTTGGGTTTTCATCTATTATGTCCATTAAAATTTCTATTAGGTTGGAGATATGAGCTTTTATATAGCCATTGAGCTAGTTGGCTTAAGAGTTAAAACTTTCAAGGGTTTTTTACTGTTTTCATCATTTTTCTTCCCCTGTTCAACCCTCAACTCCATTTCATGTTCTAAAAATCTTGGTCGTTGCATTGATGAGCTTTACACCCCACGTTCACCATTTATTTGAGATATTAGTTGAGTTAAAGTCCACTTTTTCGGGTATTACTGCTAGGAGGTTTCCATGTCCTCTACAAATGATCCTACCGGAGGAGGAATCCTGGCATCCCAAATACGCCCTCAAAACAACATCCTCTAACGATTCAACTCCATTCCCTATTAAATATCCATATGCTTACCCTAATTTAGATGATTAAGGCGTAGGAAGCTTAGTGCCACCCCAAGAGGGTTTATATTTAGAGAATAGAGAATCCATGTCTACTATAAATTTGGAGTCTTCTCCTAAAGAGGTTCGGTCTGACCATGTGGATAATGTCAGTCCTGAGAGTGTCGGACCATTCCCCCCACCTCTCTTGTACATGAGCCCCTTGCTAAGGAAATAGACAATGAGGATTATGATACAGCTTACTCATTAGATTCTTATGACCCTTCCAACACCGATATGAGGTGGTATGCCGGTGATATTCTCAAGGATGATCTAAAATTTATTAGGGAGAAATATATTATCCCCATCAGCATTCAAACCAAATTTCCTACTCCCGAAGAGAGAGAGAGAGTATACGATAATTCATATTCTGAAAAAAAATTCCTTCCCTTTTGGGCTCTACAAGTGGAACTTAGGTTACCTCTCCACCTAATCATCAGGTCCATCCATAGTGGGTATGGCGTCACGCTGGCCCAACTTCCTCCAAACGCATATAGGACCATCCTAATGGCAATGATGTTTTAGAATACTGTGATTGGGTTTGATCTTACTGGTGATATTTTCAGATATGTCCATGGGCTAAAGGACAATGCCAAAGGCCCTAGTTATTATTATTTTTCTCCTAGGAAGTCCCACTCGAGGATGGTGAATGTAGTTCAAACTAGTAACCATAGTTGGAAGGGTCCGTATGTATTTTCTAAGGGCGAATGGGAGTTTAGGCGTCACGAGCAAGATATATCATATAGTATTCTTAAAGAATGGAATAGGCTAAATAGAATTGGTAAACTTTCAAGATGTTATATAATCTTATTGCCTGTATATGTTATTTCCTGCGTGAAGAAGCCCCCAAAGTTTAAAGACTTTTTTTGTAGATAAGTTTATTTCTGCTGGATATCACACGGAGTTCCCCCGGTGGAAGTAGAGGTTCCTTTAGAGTAGTACATCTTATTTGAGACGAAACTAGGAGTTGCAGCTAACTCTGAGGCTGAGGTTGACCCTGATACAGATACCAATGTCCTCTATTCATGGCTTGTCCCTATCTTTTTTTTCTTGCCTTGCTAATATTTTTTCTCCTCTAGCTCTATCTCCTGCCACCTCCGAGCACCCATCTAAATCAACTTTTGGAATTGCTCCCTAACATATCGACCAGAAATCTATGGATCTTGCTCGTAGAGAAGGATAGAAGTTAATAAAATTAGGTTCAATGCCAAAAAAGAAGGAAGGGTGAGGCCGACAAGAAAAAAATCCGAAAAAGATAGGGTCCTGTCCGTGAAAACTGCTCGAAAGAAGACTGATGAAGCAGCTACCACTTTCGCAAAGTCTAAAGGAAAAGCTTCCATGTATTCCCAAGGACCTGTTATGGTTGATAAATGTCCTTTGGAGCCCCCAGTTATCCAGAACATTCCAAATGTGCCTAGGACAAGGGAATCTAGATCCCTTCGCAGGTTATTGAAAAGTCAGGGTTCTACTTCCCATTATGGGGAGGTCAAGGAATTCAAGTTCAATCCTTCACATAGGGTTTCATTTGATGAGTTAAGGTTCGATCCAGAGTCCATTTTCCACCACGATAATAAGATCACCGATCTCTTAGAGTATCATGGATATAACAAGGACTCTGAGTTCTTGAGAGGATATGACCCTGACTCACTGTGGAAGGTAATTCAACATGTATATTCTGTGCTAAGACTTTTCTACTATCTTTATACTTCATATTGTTTAATTTTTTATCACGTGATATATTTGCTTTTGCTGCTTGACTTTCGCTGCCACTATTATACTGTAAGAGAAGTCGTGTGTAATAATTATGCTTATAAGGAGTTGTCTAGTGAGCATAAGAAGTTACAGGCATAGATAAAGTAGGCTACTGAGGACTTCAGGAAGGCCGATGAGGAGCTACATTAGCATGATGACCAGATGATGGTCAAAACAATGGTCCTTAGCTTGATCAAAGAGGAGAACGCCAAGCTTCGTGACAAAGCGACCACCAATGATACCAAATTGAAAAGCATAGAGTAAGCTCTAAATAAAGCTAAGGAATATCTAGATAAGGCTACCCAAGCTAATGTTTAGCTACTATAAGATCTTGAGATGGCTAGAGAGGCTTTGGCTACAGCTAAAGAAGCCGGAGTGGCAAAGTACACATCCTTAGGCGATTACAATATAGACTGTGTGGGATTTTTTATTCTGGATATGAGGAGTTGAAAAAGAGAGTTATTATCCACTATACTGACATAACTGAGGTGGTGAGTGTCTGGCAGAGGGATGACAACGAGGCTACTACCTTAGCGGGTGAGCAGGTGATGGCTATAGACGATCATGTTGGTGAAGATGTGCTTGCTCCTTCTAAGATAAATGGTCCTTCTGGTAATAATAATTAATGTTCTGAAGACGGATACTCTTGTGAAGATTTTTTATGTTGGGTTTTTTGTTCTGAGCATAGTTTCTTAGATGTAAGACATAATTCTTTGCATTTCCCCCTTTTTGTAATGCCATGCTCTAAGAATGACACAGTCGGGCTTTTTAATTCCTTCTCATGTATTCACAGTAGTTCAATTTGTTATCTCCTTTGATATAAAAGTTCTTTTGCACACTGTGATTAGTTGACTGCCAACTATTGATTCTGGTTGTCGGTGAATCTTGAGTGTGTTTGGACTTAGATTCCACTAGTGTTTGTTAATTTGATAGGAAAATCATTTGTCAATCAATAGTTATCGTAGTCAGTTCCAAAGTTTTGAAGGTGGTTGTCCTTGCATTAGATTATCGTCAGATCTCAGTTACCAATAAAGCAGGGAATTCTTTTACTTTCATAGGAATGCTTCTTGTTCACAATCTATCGTATGACGAGGTCGTACATGAAGTTTGATTTTTTATTTGTGACTTATTTGTTTAACAAAGCCATACATGAAGTTTGACCTCTCATTCTTGACTTGATTGTTCAACAAAGTCATACATAAGGTTGATATTATAATCCCTTGTTCGCAATATCTTGTATCGATACTATACTGGAGTTAATTTAGTACTAAGTGTTGATATGTGTATGTACATATCCCATGCTCGCAAAAATAAAAATGACAAGAATGAAGGGAAAACTGAATTTTTTATTCATAAAAAGAAGGAAATACATGATAATCAGAAAGGTATTATTCTTATCATTTACATCACTGATAATATTTCCTCAGGTGTTCGGCATTCCACGGATTTTTAACAGTTGGCCTTCAAGAGTCTCAATGGGATAAGTTCCTGGTCTCTTGACACTAGAAACGCGGTAAGGACTGTTCTAGTTGGGCTCTAATTTTTTCCCTTTCTGGATAACCTTTTTTAAAATATAATTGCCTCCTTTTAACTGCTCTGCCTTACTCTGCGATTATAAAAATAGGTTCTTCTTTGCTGATAAGAAAAAACTCTTAATGATGCATGTTCTCTTACCTCCTCCATGAGATCAAGATCAAGCTTTCTCATTAAGTCGATCTTTGGTGAATTGAAGTTGAGTACGGTGTGATTGGGAAGGCCAATATCAGTTGAAACCACGACCTCTATGACAAAGGCTATCATATAGGGAGTTTCACTCGTATCAGTCCTGGGAGTGGTCCCATAATACTATAGGATGCCCTATAATTCATTAATCCAGTTCCCCTTTACGTTGTCCAACCTTTTTTTGATTCCTTCCAATAAGGTCTTGTTGATGACCTCAGTTTGGCCATTACACTACGGATGTCCTTAGGCAGAGTGAAGCTTCTGAATCCTTGAGCGGATGTAATAGTCCTCAAACTCTTCTTTATTAAACTGGGTTTTGTGGTCGATAATGAACGCATGGGGCATGCTGTATTGACAAATGATTTTCTTCCAGATGAATTGGAAAACTCTTTCATACGACATTCCACCAAAGTCTTTACCTCTACCCATTTGGTGAAATAATCCACAGCAACTAGTGAGTGTTTAAACTTTTCCTTCGTTTTAGGCAACGAATAGACTAAATCGATCCCCCAGATTATAAATGAGCATGGGGATGTGATTGGCATTAGAGGAGCTCCAGGAGTGTTGTGGATCTTGTTGTACTTCTGACATTTATCATACATTCTGGCATACTCGGTACAGTCTGCTGGCATGGTCGGCCAATAACAACCTTATGTAGCCACCCGCTTTACTAATGACCTTCCTGCTAAATGCGCTCTGTAGCACCCTTCATATACCTCCTTGATTAGGTTGTTCACTTCTGTTGGGTGAGCACATCGCAACAGAGAAACAATGTACCCTCTCCTGAGAGATGTTATACCCCGTATATTTACTGATTTTAATTAAAGGATTAGTTGAATTAAAAATGGAAATTAATTGGTAATTAATTTGGATTTAAATACTAGCGAGATGAAAATTAATATTTGATTATGATAATTATGTTGAATATTACTGAGAGAGTATAGTAATATATGATTATGAATTTATTAAAATTATCACGAGTGGACAATATGTCAGTTTTGGAAATTAAATTGGGATGCGTAATAAACCCGTATTTTAACTGATTTTAATTAAAGGATTATTTGAATTAAAATAGGAAATTAATTGGTAATTAATTTGGATTTAAATAATAGCGAGACGAGAGTTAGTATTTGATTATGATAACTATGTTGAATATTACTGATCGAGTATAGTAATATATGATTATGAATTATTAAAATTGTCACGAGTGGAAAATACGACAGTTTTGAAAATTAAGTTGGGATGCGTGTATCAATCATTTCGGGACCACTTTAATGGATTATAAAGAAGTTTATTTTTATGTCATCCTTATGGTCATTTTGAGTGCGCCAATGTGTCCGGAAGGGTCGAGATAGTCAAAAACGTCTACCTGGGGGTTTAGTTTGGGTCCCAAGGCATTTTTAGGCCAAACCGGCAACCTATGAGGGTATTGTAGTCATTTTTTTTTTGGGGGGGGGGGGGAATTATGTATATATAAACAAGCGAAACTACAACAAGAGCACAATGGGATAAAACCCAATCACACCCCTAGGGGTATACCCCAAAGGGGAAAAACAACAACAAGCGATCATTGGACAACAAGCTCCAAACCGCACAAAACCCTAATCAAGTGCGCTCTCAGGGATACCCCCGTTCATGTACGCCATCCAGTTCTCAAATATCCTTGTCCCCTTCTTCCATTTCACGGAACTCGCTCGGATCATACCTTCTATCTCCTTAACAATGACATCACTTCTCTTGGCCACCCCCTTGAAGTGTCTAGCGTTCCGCTCCATCCACAAGCAGTAAATAGTAGATGAGAACGAGATATTCCTAATATGATTATAAAAGCTGGTACCATTGTAATTAGAAATGGCAAAAATCATCTCTCCATCCCAATCCTAGCATCTCTGTATTCCTGATTCCTAGTCCCGACCTCCTTCCACACCTCCTGATCGAAAAGACAATCATTAAAAACATGGGAAATAGAGTCAACCCCATTGGAGAAACTACAACACAAATTGTCCTTTGAGATGCCCCAACAATAAAGCTTGTCCTTAGTATGAATAACATACCTACATACCATCCATAAAAAAAAAGCACATTTGGGAATATTAACCTTGTTCCACACGATTTTATGCCAAGAAACATTTGGGTGATTAGGATCCATCACTTCATAGGCTGATCTGATAGAAAACCCAGAGTGGTTGGGAATCCAGACCACCTCATCATCCGTGTCTTGTCTAATGCGGGGCAAGACTGCATTCCTAATATCCAAAAGCTCCCAGGTGATCGCAGCAGGCCATCTCCACCTATTCTCAACAATGTAGTCAGCAACCAAAACCTTGTGATTGCTAGCAGCGTTGTAGATAACACGGTCCCCAAACAAGGGGTGGAGTGTATAAGCTGAAGAATATAAGCTTGTGGGCTATAAAGTTAGGCAGTGAATCGTCTTGGAGATGGAGGAAGATGATGTAGTTAAGAAATCTGATCAGACCTCTTATCAGGTGGAATATCGGTAACGGCAGGGACACCTTTTTATGGCACGATAATTGGCACCCCCTGGGACCTCATTGCACCATTTAACCCACAAGTAATCCTTCTTACTACTTAGATTCCATTACATCTTCAGGATCGTAGCCACATTCCACCTCTCAATGCTCTTGATACCCAGGACACCACCCTCGTAGCTCTTACAAAGATCCTTCCATGCCACCTTAGCCTCGGCATGTTTAAGATCAGAGCCCGTCCATAGAAAGTCCTTCATCAGCTACTCAACTCTATATATGACCCCTTTTGGAAAAATGAACAAACTAGACCAATAGACCTGTATCCCAAACATAACGGACTTGACAAGATGTAATCTGCCAGCGTAGTTAAGAAGCTTATTGGTCCAGCACTTACTCCTCCCAGTTATCCTATCAATTAGCCTACAACAATCCTCGGTCTTGAGTCAAGAGGTGATGAAAGGCACCCCTAGGTACAAGAAAGGAGGGTTGTTGTGCCCGAAGCCAAGAGTATCCCCCAACTGCCTGATCCTTTCCTCCCCCAAGCCTGTGTAGTAGAAGCTACTCTTAGTCAGATTGGGTGTGAGGCCTGCAATGCTACAAAAATCATCGACCGACTTCTTCACAATGGTACAGGAGGGAATATCCCCCTCCCCACAAAGAATAATAACATCATTCGCAAAACATAGGTAGTTTAACCCCACCTCCTTGCATCTAGGGTGATAAGTAAACATGGGATCGTTACAAGCCTTTTCCAACATGCACGAGAACATATCCATAACTAGGAGGAAAAGATAGGGAGATAGGGGGTCACCTTGCCTCAACCCTCTCCTTCCCTCAAAGAAGCCATAAAGGTGCCTATTGAGGCTAATGAAGAACCTAGTATTGGTCAAACATTATCTAATCTAGTAAAAAAAAATTTTTGGGAAGCCCAGGTGGGCCAACAAAGAGAAAAAAAAACCCAATCCACCGTATCATAAGCCTTTAGCAAATTAATCTTCAAAGTACATCTAGGCGGGCTAAGCTCTCTGTGATAGTTCCTCATAACCTCCTGGAGAATAAGGATATTATCAGAAATGGACCTGCCTTTAACAAATGCGGCTTGGCTTGGGTTGATCACATGGGGGAGGATAGGCTTCATCCTATTAGCAATAATCTTTCAGATACACTTATAGATAGTATTACAATAAGAGATGGGTCTAAAGTCATGCATACCATTAGGGGTGGTAACCTTGGGGATGAGGGCTAAGGCAGTGCAATTCCACTATCTAGGAATATAGCTACAACTGAAGAAAAAGTTAATGGCCTCAGTAACATCACTCCCCACCACCTCCCAGTTCTTCTTAAAAAAGAATGCATTGAACCCATCGGGACCTGGGGATTTATCAGACCCAATAGCAAACATGGCCCCCTTAATCTCGTCATCATTAATGGGAGCACACAGAGTCGCAGCAGCCTCATCACTAATTCTCTTAACAACGTTCGCCTCCAGAAATGGAGTAGGGTCCGCACATGTGCTTCTACTTCCCAGAAGGTTGCAGAAGAACCCCACTGCCTTATTAGCCACCCTCTGAGTGCCCTCCACCCGTACCCCATTATCGTCCTCAATGTTAATAATCTTCCTCCTGGCAGTAACAAGGTTGTCCCTCTTGTGGAAGAAAGAATTGTTCCCATCACCCAACTAAAGCCATGTAACTCTGGAACGCTGCTTGTAGTAAGACTCTTCTGCACTCCTAAGCTCAAGGTAAACCGTCAACTTATCTCTCTCTTCCAATTGAAGGCTCCGATTTCCTCCCTCACTATCCAGCCTAGTTTGTACGTTATCAAGAACCCTCTTTGCCTCCTCAACCGTCCTGGAAAGATAGTTATATAACTTCTTATTAAAATCTTTGAGGTTAATCTTCCGTCTTCTCATTTTCTTACTCAATCTCACCATAGGGTTACCCACATCATTCCCGTTCCAGGACTCAGCCAGTACCTCCTGGAAATCAGCATGCCCCATTCAGAAGTTATAGAATTTGAATGGCTTATGCCTATTAGGCTCCAAGGGAGATAACAAGATAATGAAAGGACTATGATCCGAAACACCTTGAGGAAGAACAGTAGCTTGAGACTCCAAAAAAATAGTTCTCCACGTATCATTATGGAGAACCCTATCTAGCCTCAACTGGACATTGCCAGTACCCTCCTGACGTTTATTCCATGTAAACCAAAGCCCGTTCATTGTCATGTCATTGGCTTGGATATAAATAATACACTGGATGAAGGCCTCCGTAGCACGCACGTCAATATCATGCACCCCTCTCTTCTCGTCATGGGATCTCACAACGTTGAAGCCCCCCTATTAGAATCCACGACAAAATTCCCATAATGGCTCTCTTCTATGAGGTAAGTTATCCCCATAGATGAAAGTTTCAAAACACTCGCTTCTTCTGCCACATACGTCCACCTTATACAGCATTGCTTGAGGGTGGGACTAAACCAACGTGACTTTCACACAATTAGGATTCCATCCCATAATCACCCTAGCCACGCCCCACCCCACCCCACCCCCACCCCCAATGGGGATATTATAGATAAAATCCCAATGGAAAAAATAGTTATTCTTAACATTACATAAATTATTTCTCCTCACTTTGGTCTCAACCAAACAAAGCATATCAATTTGTTGGTCACTAATCAACTTACTAACTTCTTTCTATTTATGAGGGGAATTGGTCCCTTATGTTCCAAGACCCGATCTTAAACATAAACTCTTACTCCCCTTTCCCTTTTTCCTATTCTTGCCACCAGAATGGCCCATCTTATTCATCACCCTATTTTGCTTATAGGCCACCTCATCCATAGCCATGACATTTCTAGCAAGGGCAGTAGGTTCCGGTGTGATCTTATAATCACTATCGTTATCCACAGCGCTAAACTGGTTAGATAAACAAATAGTGGGCGAGAACACATCTTGAGCTATCTCACCAATCTTCTCTATAGTCCTCACCTCCTCTTGAGCCTTTTCCACCACTCCAGGCGGTTCACCCTTATCTGTGACTGTGGGAGTTGTGGAAATATGTTTCTTCGTAACCTGAGTCCATTCATCACCTGCATGGGGCTTTGTCTTCATAGCTTCAGGGACCCGATTCTGGTTAAGTTCCTTGCCTTTCGTGCATGAAGTGACATTGTGTCCGAACACGAGACAGTGAGGGCACGAAGGTGGTTTGGCTTGGAATTCAACTCTCACCTTAGCAATAGTCCCACCCTCCATAATGACATTGATGTTACTTACTCCACATTCTAGTAGTAGTGTTGTTCACATAGGAGAAAGGGAGTTTTTTCCCCAAAAAGTACCCAACCATTTTGTTCTCCCACCTCTTGTGGCCACCGCTAGCTACCACAGTAGGAGGCGTGACTATTATGATAGACTCCACCACGGTGGGTTGGTAATATATGAGTCTAATCCTAGGTTGTTTCTTATCTGTCGCCACATAAATCCAAGTCTTATCTTTGTGACTCGACATGTGGTGGGTTCGTGGAAAGGTCTGTGGCACAGGGTCCCTCACCTGATTCGCTGACACCATGTCCTGTTTACCCAAAATATTTCTACTCTCCGTACCATTGAGCCCAGAGCCCGCCACAACCCCGCTGGCTAAACTGCTAGCCATAGACACCTCCACATTAACCAAAGGTCCTACACCGCCAATGCACCGACCGTCGGCTTGACAGTGATTTTCACGTCTTTCTCAGAAAACCCCTTGCTTTTTATGAAGTCCCACATGAAAGCTTGGTTTATGATGGTCTGGTCCTCTTCCACAGCATTATTGGAGGAATCCATTGCTGGACCAAGGCCAGGCAACGAAGGCGGAGGTAGAGAGGGGCACCCACCATCATTGATCTCCTCGTATTTAGCACAAGTGTTATTTAATGAATGGTGACCTATGAAATTTAGGATTAATATATCAGCCAACCCTTAGGATCATTAGGGTTATTAGCTTCTACAAATTTGAGAGAGAGAGAAGTAGAGAGAAAGGAAGGGTTTCCAAAGGTTGCTAGGGCCAAAAAACCACCTTGCACCACCACCACCGCCAGATTTGTGATCGAAAAGAGAACATCACCACCATATCACCTTCTCCAAAGGATCACAACTCACATTTCTAGGCAAGTGATTTAACTTGCAATAGTTTAGTGTATATATTATCCATGATAGTTTAGAATTGGAGAAAAACCTTGAAGAATGATGAATTAATTGATTTGGAGATATAAATCTTAATCTCGGTAGGTTTTGCAAGTAAATTAACTTCTGGAAAAATAACAGCCACGAAATCATGATGCATGAGTAGAGAATTTCGATTTTATGTTGAGTTATATGGTGTTCTTGAAGAAAATTGAAGAAATAGGGTTTTTACAAAATATATATGATTGGATCCCAGAAAATGATAATCCATAAAGATTTGATGATTCTAAGACATTAGAATTTATGTGTTTATGTTCGTATAATGTTTGGTATAAATATTTGGGAGTTTGGGACATTTTAATAGAGGATTTGAGGGTTAAAACTGATGAAACCCGTAGGCAAAAATATGCAAAAATCGTAGGCAAATATCAGATGGATCGAGCAATCAACCCAAGAAAGTCGATCGATCGACTGGATCGATCGATCGACCATTTCCTTCGACCGATCGACTCCTCATGAATTTTTGTAAATTGTTTTCCTTTAAGGTTTGACAAAATCCCAAGCTTATAAGATCTCTTAGTGTGATTAATAGAATATTGTGGGACTTAGTTAAGGTCAGTAGGGTCGTAGTCAATGCCCGAAAAATGTTATACCTTAGGGGATTAAATAGTATACTTACGAGTGCTTGTCGAGTGAGGTACGGTTAGAAATTATATAAAATTGGGACTGAAATTGGATGAATGATAACTTAAGGTTAGGAACACTAGTAGATGGACTTTAGATTACTGAAATAACCTTAGAGATAAGTATTTGACTTAGTAACCTTTTAGGGATATGCTTAAGTACTCGGATTTATACGACGAAAGTTGTTGCGCTAAGCATATTATGTAAAATAATCGGGATAAAATTATACTACTTATAATACTTGTAATATAGGACATGAGTATACCTATATTTAAATGATGATTACTTAGGTTGTGTGATTTACTAGTATATGGATTATTATGTGTATGACATACCTACCATACTTACTACCACGGGAAGTTGTAGGAAAAGGACAATCTTATCTTGTGTTCCTTCGGGGGGATTTAGATTTGGTACCTCAAGAACATAGGCCCGTGAAGACTGATTTGTGAGTTGATAAGTCATCTGACCATGGGAGCGTAGGTATGTGAGTGACCCATAGGTATGTGAGTGACCCATGGTTATGTGAACTATGTTCTCGTCCAATATGTGTGATTTGTATTTATATGTTTCCTGAGTGATTCAGAACTCGTAATCCTTACGTACGTGATGTATCGGGATTTGATAGCAGAGTATGCCTGCACCGCAGCTTAGCCTCGGAGTGTCGTATTAATATGTATATTGTAGTGATAAAAATATGTACTTGTTACTGTGTGAATTTAGTAGATAAGAAAAATAATGAAACATAAAATAATGTTAATATGGGAATTCTTAACTTAAGATTGTGAGATCTCCTCTTCGAACTAAAAGATGGAAAAAAGTGTGGGGGCACTATGGGTGATAGCTTAGGGGAGTAATTTATACATACTAGTTAGATAGTAGCATAACTAGGATGGGTTAAGGGTTTTCGTTAGTCATTCACTTTAGTTGAGGGGTGAGAAACTCATGTGAGAGCACGTGACTAACATGTATATAATATTTACTGTTTAATGCAATTAAATAATTGATGTTTTTAAAATATTTTCACCTCGGGCTCTGACCCATTTTCTTCCAAATCTATTTTGTTTTTGTAAAAACCTTTTAGGTGCCCTGCCATAGGGATGCCAAGCATAAGAGTTGCATTATGTTTATGTGTTGTAGTTGCTGTAGAAGTTACAGGATCTCGGTATTAGATGCCTCCACATCTATCTTTGCTTCCTTCGGAGTCATTCATATCAATTAGGGCATGTTGTCCATTCTTATTCAGAGATAGCAGTTTCAGACTTTGATTTATTTTAGAAGTTGGATTCATTTATTCAGACTTTTGTATTGGGATTATTTAGCATTGAGACTATATTTGGAGTGTTACTCCAAACTCTGTTTTCTTTCTATTATTTATTCTTATGAGATTGTTTATGTGAATTTTGAATGGTTGGTTATTCATTACTTATTTGTAAGTTAATTTATTTTCCTACGATTACTCGGATCGTATGGCATAGCGTCGATCTCAATGTATACTCAAATGGGGTCCATCCATGACGGGTCAAAATTTATTTCCATTACATTGGTCGTTTCTTCGTCGGTACTGTGATGGACAAGTATTTCGATCGGTACTATTCTTCGCAATTCTGTTCGAGTTGCTGACGCCAATCTTGCTAGTGCGTCAGCCCTAACATTATCCATTATAGGGATTTTAAGTACCTTTACCCTTGGTAATTTGTTCAGACACCACTTCATCTTAGTCAGGTACTTGATCATGGACTCTTCTCTGTCTTCATAAATCCCGAGTAATGGGTTAACCACCAGTTATGAGTCACTGTGTGGCAAAATTTTCTCGGCACCGAGTGACGAGGCCAATCTAAACTGTTGGAGGCTTTGTGTCACCTCGCCTATTAAAATAATGGGTGGCCATCCCTCTACTAAAATAAAACAGGAATCTTAGACTAGCTAATTCTTAGCATCACTGTTAAAAATCAAATTAATTAATAATAACCTATTAAGCCCGGTGTTAATTTTAAAAACTTATCAATTTGTTCATGAAAACTTCCATTGGTACAACCAACCATGCTAGTAATATAACTATCCATTCACCACGATAATAAATTGAATATTGAATAAATGCAATAATAGAAGTAACTGAATATCACTCGGTAAAAGTCTCCATACAATAACCCATCCAAACTGAAATGTAATAAAGTCTAACTAAAATAAACAATGTCTAATAATGGGCGACATGCCCGAATAGCAACTGACTGAATTCCTATCTATAAATAAAAGATAAATCCGTCTAGTCAATCCCTATAGGCATCCACAATTGCTGCAGCATCGTCTGACCGGTAGGAATGGTCAAGCCTGGCATCCCTATGGCTGGGCACCTAAAAGGTTTTAAAAAAATATTTTTGATACGGGTCAGAGCCCAAAAACCATTTGAAAATATTTTGCAAGTGTTTAAAATACAATAATAAATATGCAATGTAATCGTTTATATTTAATCTGGTGTCGTACTCCCAAGAGATCATCCTCACCCCCATCTATAATGCGCACCTAACATATGTATCTTAAACAACCTATTAATGCTACCCTACTTAACTAGCACCAACATTTATCTTAATCACATACGCCACACTTCTAGCCCAAACTGTGTCACATGTATTTATACTTTGCTTTAATTCTCATTTAGCTAACACATACACTAAATCATTATAATTTTAATTGTTAACCGATTCATATAACTTCACACCAGTTATTAATTCATTTTCACATTTTTATATTATTCACACATATATATTTATCACTCTTATACACATATAATCACATTGCATATCGTACACATACATACATACATATAACTCGCTATATACATATAACCGCATCCCTAGAGCTAAGACCTCGTGAATGCATTATCTTACATGTTGTCAGCTCCAGGTGCATCACATACCACTCCTGAGCCAATGGGTTTGAATTTCACCACCGAACCCAAATCATAAACACATAACTAGATGCGGTCATAGTACTGCACCCATAGGTCATAATCATACCACATTACTCAACTAGACTATAAACTCACATACAGTGGTCATGCGACAAACCTATGACCTGGGGTACCGATCCAACACCTATTGGTCAACGTTAGGGTGGACTGCCCATTATGTGCAACCTCTAATGATAGCATCCATAGAGTAGGTATGTTTCACATATATCCATCACACAAATATATCCATACATATATATACACTCTCTCTAACTGTGTCACTTACTTATAATTGATTCACAATGTTATGTTTATTCTGGACACTAAACTATTTTACTCCATACCGTATCCCGATTTTATCTGAAATCCCAAACCGATGTCATTAATTTTTGAGTGTCATTCATCATAAATACCCATGTTTTTCCTAACCCGGATTTCATTCCCGATTAACCAAAGGTAATATTTTCAAAAGTCTTAAATCTCATCTAAGGACCTCCTAAATTAACCCAGACCCTAAATGATTGACGAAATAACCAAAATAAACAACCTGGGTCGAATAGGTGGCTCGAACTGGTTCTCCCCTAGCTGAACCAGTTCGCCCCTGGTTCTATCCGGGGTGGGTTTGTTACATTTTTGACAAATTTTCCCAATCTTCCTTGTACTATTTGGACACTCATGTTCATCGAAACTCAACCAATCATTATCCCATCAATTCTAAACATATAGATACACATATCTATATCTAAAATCATCCTATAACATTATTCATCCATGGGATTTGCCAAAATCAACAAGAATCATCTATTTTCATAACTAAATTCCAAGGTTCCTTTAATTCTCAAAATAACCCTTTAAGATCGCATCTTTTCTATGAATCAATCTCAAATTTTATTCAAGATTCCATCTTTTATATCTAAATCAATCTCATATTTCATATGGGATTATAATCAAATCAACTTCCAAGGAATCATTACCAAAAATCCCATTTTTATCATGTGAATCCCACCCAAAAATCCATATTTTACACCAACTATAATATGAATTATTTATATAGCATAATCGTAGAGAATACTAATCTTTCTCTTAGAATCTTCTTTATGTGTTGATTCTTGTTAGGAAATTAGTCCAATTCCCTCCCAAATTGATTTTCTTAAGTTTATCTTGAGTTCTCCCCTCTATTTATCTTATCTCTTAAGTTTAGGTATTTTATAATGGTGGAACGGCTTCTCCCTCCATCCACTATCTGTAAATGTATCACCAATCCCGAAATTAGGTTGTAGGCTAAGTGTAAAATGACCCGAATACCCCTATATGGGTTTTAATTGGTCTAAAAAGCCACTGGAACCCGATTACCACCCCCATGTGCCTAATTTTGACTATCTCGATCCATTTCAAATCATATGTTCACTCGAAATCACTATCCCAATTACCTACTATAATTTTTCCATCTCTTTCCCAACACGACTCCACACGTGCGCCCCGAATGAGATATTATCATAACCCGTCGCTTTTTTTACTCGCTTATGACGTAATATCATTTGACATAATTTTATTTACTTATCACACTAGTACATATATTTGCACCTAAATATTAATCCTTTTCTCGCCAATTAATATTTATTTAATAATCATTATTTCTCATTTTTTAAATTACGTGCACGCGTGTAATTTAAATGCTCAAAAATAATTACTCAAAAATACGGGGTGTTATAGGCTTCAAACTGCAAACAAAGGAATTTTGTCCCCATAATTCAGATATATGTAGCATAAAGAGCTTTGAATATTTCTCTCGCATATCATCCTCCTACTCCCATGTTGACTCGTCGGTATTATGGTGCCCCCACTGAACTCAAACTAAGGGGACCACCTTTACCCGCAGCTTATGCTCATTACAATACAGAATAATGACTAGTCTCTCCTCATATGAGATGTCGGGCTGTAAATCAATCTCCTCCAATGGAATGTGCCAATAGGCCATCTCACTCCTCTGATACTTTTTAAACGACGACACATGAAACAGATCATGAATCCGCTGTAGATGCTCTTGGGTAGGGAGAGCCTATACGCAACTGGCTCTATCCTCTCAATGATCGAGAAAGGACCCACATATCTCGACGCTCACTTCATCTTCTTCCTAAAATTCATAACTCCTTTCATAGGAGACACGCGCAATAATTCCTAGTCACCCACATCCAGCTCAACGTTCTTCCTATTAGCATTCACATAAATCTTTTGCCTATCCTGAGCTATTCCTATATGACCCCAAATTAGCTCGATCTTGGCAGAAGTGTCCTGAATCATCTCAGGTCCAGAAGCCTGTTGCCCCCACCTCTAACCAACCGGAGGGCGAACAATAAGGTCGGCTATACAATGCCTCAAAAGGCGCCATGCCAATAGTGAACTGGTAAGAATTATTATACGCGAACTCCACCAGTGCAAGATACTGCTCCCAACCTCCCCTGAAACCCAGTATACACATTTTGAGCATATCCTCCTGCATCTGATTAACCCTCTAAGTCTGCCCATTAGTCTGTGAATGGTAAGACATACTCATCCGCAACTCAGTCCACATTGCCTCCTATAAACTCTACCAAAAATAGGACACGAAGATCTTGTCCCGATCGGACACAATATTAATTAGAGTCTTGACCCCTTAGTGACATCGACAGTCCTGTAATGAAGTCCATCGATATACTCTCCTATTTACAAAACAAAATCTCCAACGACTGTAACGTCCTGGTTGGCCTTTGATGGTCTACATTCATTAACTGACAAGTGGCACACTTTGAGACAAACTCAGTAATGTCACACTACATTGAAGCCCACCAATACTGCATGCGCATATCCTGGTACATCTTATCCCTATTGGGATGTACCACAAATTGAGCTATAAGACTCTCTCATAACAGCATGTCACAAGTCCCCATCCTCTGGGACTATAGGCCTCCCACTGAAGCATAAGCCTCCCTCTGAATTGATCGAGTAAGACTCCGCCCCCTGCCAATAACTGGCGTACCATGTTCTGACAAAATTGACCCATAGCCTACGCCTTCACAACTCGCATAACAATCTTGGGTGTGATAGTTAACATTGTCATACATGCCTGGGCAACTACATTATCCTGCCGAAGCTCACTTTAGTTCTCTTTCCAGACCATTGCAAACTCCCATGCAAGCCGTCGGCTCAATGCATCTACCACCACATTAGCCTTCCCGAGGTGGTACTGGTAAAATAAATAGTCCTTTATGAATTCCAGCCATCTATGCTGTCAAATATTGATATACTTCTATATGAACAGACACTGCAATGACTTATGATCCGTGAATAAACTAAATTTCTCTCCCAGGAGATAGTGTCGGCAAATACTACCGCAGTTAGCTCCAGATCATGCATGGGGCTTAAACTTACGAGAAACATAAGATATAGTCCAGTCCCCCTGCTGTATAACACCCCCAAGTCCTTGCAAGGACGCATCAGTAAATACAAAGTACTCCACTCCTTCCCTAGGTAGTGAGAAGACATTTGCTGAAGTCAATTTTTCCTTTAGCTCATCGCAAGCTAACTAATGATAATCGTCCCACAAAAATGATTTCCCCTTATGAGTTAAATTTATTAATGTACCCGTAATCTTCGAAAACCCTTTAATAAAATGGCGATAATACCCTGCCAAACCTAAGAAGCTATGGATCTATGTCAGAGTCATGGGATAACCCCACTCCCTCACTACTGCAACCTTACTCGAGTCCACTAAAATGCCTTCATTAAACACAATACGACCTAAGAATAGCACCTCATGAAACTAGATACCACACTTCTCAAACTTGGCATACAACTGATGGTCCTATAATGTCTGTAAAACCATACACAAATGCTATACATGCTCGCCCTCAGTCCGACAATAGACCAGAACGTCATATATGAATACAATCATGAACTGGTCTAGGAAGTATCTGAACACCCTGTTCATGAGATCCATGAATACTGCAAGTGCATTAGTTAGCCTAAATGACATAACCCTGAACTCATATGACCCATACCCTGTCAGGAATGTGGTCTTTGGGACAACCAGCTCCCTAATACATAACTGGTGATAACACGACCTCAAGTCAATCTTTGAGAAGTAGGTGTATCCTCTCAATTGGCCGAATAGGTCATCGATGCGGGGAAAAGGATATTTATTTTGGATCGTGACCTTGTTCAATTCTCTATAGTCAGCTCACAATATTGGCTATCTAACCCGTTTCTTCATAAAAAAATATTAAAGCACCCCATGGTGATGTACTCCGACGGATGAAGCCTAGACCCAAGATCTTTTGTATCTAGTCTCTTAACTCTCGCATCAACAAGAGAGCCATGCGATAGGGTGCATGTGCTATCGGTCTAGTTCTCGGTGCCTAATCAATGACAAACTCAATCTCTCTGATCGATGGAAGACCCAGTATATTTTGAAAGGCATTCGCAAACTCCCTAACCACCGAGATCGAGTCCAACGAGATAACCCCCTCATGTGAGGGCACCTTTTTATATAGTAAAGGTGCATTCTTAACCCTCCTTTGAGAAGAGGTATCACCATAAAAAACATCTCCTATCCTGGAATGGAAAACACAACGGTTCTGCTAAAATAATCCACCATCACCATGTACCTTTCCAACCAATCCATTCCCAGACTGACATCATACCCAGTCATGTCTAATACGAGTAAGTTGATTGCTAAATACAATCTCCTAACATCTATCCCGACTCCTTTCACAAATGGAGTGAATAAGGGCACCACTACCCAAGATAAATCGACACACATAATAATATCGCTGGCTATCTCTAATAAACCGATCGTCCATGCAAATCTAGTAGCAATGAAAGAATAAAATTCCCCTATATAAAAATAATACGCGACCCATATGCCCATGGATTGGAAATGTACCCTTTACAGTTGGTGGTGCTTGTGGCAGTAGTGGAATCATCGTATTTTGGACGTTGTAGACATGCTCATACTTTAACCATCCCTGTTGTAGTGGGACTGTTGCAATTGGTGGAGGTGTAGGTGCTAAATGCGCCTACTGCCCCTGCTGGGACCCACCTGCTGTACCCTGACCAACTCCTAGAAAGATCTCCTCATATGAGCTAGCTCCCCACAAATAAAGCATCCACCTATGAAATCCACCTACCTATGACCCTACTGGCCATGTTAGGGTTGTCCTAGTATCTAGCCATGGTGGCCTCGACCCTGATGGCCACCCCCATTATCCCCTTGGCCCTATTAGACTTGAGGAACACTTTGTTACTGCTGGACCTGCCTAAACCCACAGTCACATAATCTAAATCCCCCTGACAGAAATCTCTTAGTCGGATCTCCCTCCTAGGTATCCCGCTCGTGATGTCTACCAAATTGCTACTGCCGCACCATGTAATACCCCGTATTTTTGTGATATTTATTTTTGGGGATTAATTAATCAAATGTGAATTAATTTGGGAATTAATACGGATAAAATACTAACGATATGTGAGTTGGTATTTGACTATGTTGGGTATATATGTTAATATATGAATATTGATTGATGAAATTTGTCGTGAGATTTATATACGGCAATTTGGACATTTTATTGGGACGTGTGTGACAGTCGCGTCAGGATATAATTATTTTGATTATAAAAGTGAATTTTAATTATATTAACCGTATGGTCGTTTTGAGTGCGCCAACGCGTCTGGAAGGGTTGAGATAGTCAGAAAACACAATCCGGGGGTTCAGTTTGGGTCCCGAAGCATTTTTAGGCCATACTGACAACGTAGAAGGGTAGTTTGGTAATTTTGTATTTTTGGGAATTAAAAGTGACGAAAATTAGGATTTAATATCTGATGTGGATTTTACCCACTAAACCACTAACCAACCCATATTAACCTAATAGGCTACGTAGGTTATTAGAATTAGGTTTTCTAAAATTTCCCAAAGCAAACCCTAGCCACCATAGCCACCTTTGGAGAAGAAAGCTTGTAGAGAGAGAGAACTTCAGCAAATCAACATCAAAATCAGAGATAGAATCAAGGCAAGTGGTTTAATTTCAATTATTATAGAGAATACTTCTTCCATGTGTAGGAATTTACATAAATTAAATTATTCTTGGGAGT
Organism: Sambucus nigra; assembly: GCA_949130495.1. Classification (NCBI taxonomy): domain Eukaryota; kingdom Viridiplantae; phylum Streptophyta; class Magnoliopsida; order Dipsacales; family Adoxaceae; genus Sambucus; species Sambucus nigra. The sequence continues at coordinate 104,393,430 of OX422217.1, read as the reverse complement.
TTAACAAAAAACCCATTTTAATTGGACTTAAAACTTGAATTTTGAGGAGAAATTGCATGTAGAATCGTATAGAGATGATTATCCGGATGTTAATATATGTTGGATGTAACAAAAAACGGATCTAATTTGATTAAATTGATGATTATAAATTCTAGGGTTTATGTTCTTGAAAATTTGGGGAAAAGTGTGGAGACTTGATAATTTAATGATGTTAGGATGAATTAATTCCCTAAAACAAGTTAGTATGTGACCTTAACATGTTTAGGAATGATTAGAGACCTTAAACTATCGTTGGTTTGATGTTTAGATGAGTTTTGAGGTGTAGAAGTTGGTGAAAAATGAAAATAGGAATTCTGGGCTCGGAACTAGTCGTTCGTTAGAAGACCCTTCCAGGTCGTTTGAACGAGCTCGTTCGAACGAGCTTCTAACGAGTTGACCAGTGGCTTCTAACAAGGGGTGTTTCATTCAATGACTTCGTTCGAACGAGATGTCTTTAGAAGGCTCAGGTCGCTCGAACGAGACTTCTAACGAGCTGGCAGTTTAGGCTTTTTTGCCTGTTTTGATTTTGGGAGTCCCGTAACCTTGTTCAAACGTAGAGATAACTTTTCCTTGGTGATTAATTGATATATTTGGGACATTTGGGATATAATGAGGAGAAAAATATATAAGAGTGAATTGAACTAGATGGACATTTTGGGTTGAGACGTGAGTGTCTACTCCGACGTGAGAATAATTTATGGCGCGTATAATTATAAATCGGGATTATTTGAATTGTATAAATTCTAAGTTGGTACTGGAATGAGAAGTGTACAACTGATAACTTATGGTGAATACTAAGATGTGTGTTTACTTAGTATATATATATGATTTATGTGTATGACATACCTACCATACTTGCTATCACGGGAGGTGTGCGTTCGCTTAGGACCCTCTAATCCTTGTGTTGCCTACGGGGGGATTTAGACTGGTACCTCGAGAACATAGGTCAGAGAAGGACTTATTGGGATGTTAATAAGTCTGCTGATCGTGGGAGCGTAGGTATGTGCGTGACCCATGTGATGTGACTATGTTCGCCTCCACTGTTTGTGATTTGTGTTATCTGAACGATTCCTGAGAGATTCGGAATGCGTGATTCCTTATGTACGTGACGTACCGGGATGGATAGCAGACTATGTGTGCCCCGCAGCTTAGTCTCGGGGTGCTTATATTGTATATTTATGTTGTGGAAAAGTATACACTTAATAAATGAGAACTTTCATATGGTACTGTGTGTATAAATACGGAACATAAAGGGATAAACTATAATGAGTTGAATTGTTTATATTTGAGAAACCTGAATTTAAGTTAAGTCCCCTATTTAATTGATAACGTTATAAGGATAATGGGAACCGAGTAATAAAGGGTAGAATATATGACGGTCTAGCTAGACATGATGTCACTTAGCTAGGTGTTAATGTCTATTAGATGGGTACATACGTTAGGAGTGCACATTTAGTCGAGAGGTGAGAATTTCATGTGAGTGTACGTCCTAACATGTACTTTGCATTTAATGTTTTAATGTTATTAAAGCACTTGCAGTTTTTAAAATATCTCCACATTCGGGCTCTGACCCGTTTGCTTTCAAATCTATTTTTCTTGTAAAACCATTTTAGGTGCCTAGCCACAAGGACACCATGCTTAGGGTACTCATTCAGGTGATGAGCTGTAGCTGTTTGTGGAAGTTACAGGGCTTTGCTGTTAGATGCTTCATTCGTCTTGATTCATTATCCAGTTTTTCTTCAGTTGTAGGGCATGTTGCCAATTTATATTAGAGACATTTTTCCATTTCAGTTTTTCAGACTTTGGCATGTATTAATTCAGTATTCAGTATTCAGTTTACTTATTTCAGTTTGTGGGATTGTAGTGAGGAGTTTTCCTCTGGACTTAATTATCATTTATTGGTTGGTTATTCTATTGCTTCATTATGGTGAATGGTGATATTATTCTTCGTTGTTCTTTCATTGCATGTTAATCAGACTTAAATTAAAATTTGACAACTTACTTTTTAAATACTAGGTGGTCCGTAATCATTAAAAATGTTTTCGACAGTGATGCTATTAACTGAGCCAACTTGGCATTTTAATTTAATTTAATAAAGGAGTAGCTACCCGGTATTTAATTATTCGGGGTGTCATAGGTGGTATCAGAGCATCAGGTTCTAGTGTCCTTTAGGATCTGTACGACTATTATGTTTCCACTAAGTTTTCTTTGATGTAGAGCCCTATATTTTAGGACTGTTGTACTCTTTTTGTGTATGCTTCGTTCTTTAGCTATTTTAAGTTTATAAACTGTGAACTTATAAACTTTATTCTTATTTCAGATGCCTCCACGACGTGTACAACGAGTTCCCAGGGATGCAACGCTCGAAGCACAGCCCGCTCCAGTTCAGGGCACGATGAACGCCGCTGAGGTTGCAGCCATAGTAGCCCAAGCGGTAAATGCCGCACTTGCCGTAGTTCAGCAGGCACCACCTCAGGCGCCAGTTGCCGCGCCAGTCCAGGCAAATGCATTCCCGTCTGCTTGGGAACGTGTACGTGATGCTTTTCAGATGCGCATCCACCAGAGTTTGCAGGTAGCTCAGATGTGGTAGTCTCGAGCCAGTGGAGGAAGGATATGCAGAGGCACTTGAGGATGTATGAGTGCACGGACGTTCCGAAGCAGGTGCTAGCTACTTTCAAGCTGGTTGGATCAGCACTGCAGTGGTGGGAGTCTATTACCATCGTGGAGGAGAGGGATACTCTCACTATCCAGGAGTTTTGGGTGCGGTTTGACCGCAAGTACTTTCCGTCATCTGTTCATACGGAAATGAGGAGGAAGTTGATGAATTTGAAGCAGGAGGGTAAGACTGTGGCCGAGTATGAGGCCGAGTTCACAAATTTGCTGAATATCGTTCCGGATGAGATACCGACAGAGAAGAAGAAAATTGAGAAGTTCACAGACGGGTTGACATGGAGGATCTGTCAGCATTTGTTGGGGAACCTATCGTTGGCCATTTATTCTGATGTGGTTAACGCTGCACTGTTACACTGCCAGGATCACCTCTTTCACATGGCTGAGGGCAAGAGATCTGGAGAGTCTGGCCATCAGGGCAGGACTGGATGACATGGTGCCGGTGGGGCACAATCTGTTCAGGGGCAGAGGCAGGGTGAGCAAGGTTCCCAGCAGGGGGATCATAAGAGGTTCCGATCAGGGAACTACAGACACGGACATGGAGGTTTTCGTCAGGGCCATCAGGGTCTGAACGGCCATCAGGGCCAACAGGGGCAGAATGGGCAGCAGTTTCAGTAGGGCCAGGGGAAGAACGATAATGGCCACTTGGGCCGGGGACAGCAGGGGCAGAGAGGGGGGAACTTCCCGGGGAAGTGCTATGTTTGTGGCAAGACTGGCCATAAACGACAGGATTGTCCTGATAGGGGCAGGGCCCCACAGCAGCAGCAGCAGGGTGCTCGCCAGGAGCCTCTGAGGCCTATGTTTCCCACCGCTCTCCCCGCACCGCCACAGATGGCAGCATTGCCACCTATTCCAGCAGCTCCAGTTCAGCAGGGGCAGCTACAGTATGGACGTGTCTATAACGTCCACCAGGCAGCAGTTCCACAGGCACCACCCACAATTGAGGGTACGTTTCCTATCCATGGCACTATGGGTCGGGTTTTATTTGACACGGGGGCTACACATTGTTTTATAGCTACACATTTTGCGAAGGCTTTAGGGTTGTTAGCCACAGCGGAGAGCACAGTGACGTGTGTAGACTCACCATTGGGGAGTGGGTCACTTATTTTCTTTATATGCCGGGGAGTGGAGGTAGAGATTGGTGGTTTGGTATTACCTGCAGACATGTTGGTATTAGATATGCATGTGCACGATGTGATTATTGGTATGGATTGGCTCATAGCTTATAGAGCCATGATTGATTGCTTCAGTGGGAGCATTATTTTTGCCATTCCGGGGCAAGATATGTTTGTAGTGGCGATGCCTCGCCCAGAGGGAGGCTCGATCGCTCATTTGTATTACATAGAGGAGGATACCTCTAAGGAGGTTGTGATTCCTTTAGATTCGATCCCAGTTGTTAGGGAGTATTCGGATGTGTTTCAGGAGATACCAGGCCTACTCCCCAGTCGAGAGATAGACTTTGTTATAGACTTGTTTCCAGATACGAGACCTATAGCACGCGCACCGTACCGTATGGTTCTGGCAGAGATGCGAGAGCTACAAGATCAGATAGAGCAGCTGTTAGGTCAGGGCTTTATTCGCAGGAGTACCTCACCTTGGGGCGCTCCAGTTTTGTTCATGAAGAAGAGGGATGGTTCACTGAGGTTGTGTGTGGACTACCGGGAGTTGAACAAGGTCACGATACGGAATAAGTTTCTGTTGCCTCGAATCGATGACCTATTCGACCAGTTGAGAGGAGCTTCTTTCTTCTCGAAGATTGATTTGAGATCGGGATACCATCAGTTGCGTATCAGGGAAGAGGATGTCTCGAAGACTGCGTTCTTAACGAGATATGGTTCTTACGAGTTTCGAGTTATGCCTTTTGGTTTGACCAACGCCACAACAATGTTTATGGACTTGATGAATAGGGTATTCAGAGAGTTCCTTGACTAGTTCGTCATTGTCTTCATCGATGATATTCTGGTTTACTCCCAGACAGAGGAGGAGCACGCCGAGCATTTGAGGCAGGTTTTGCAGACGCTACATCAGAACGAGCTATATGCAAAGTTTGAAAATTGCAGGTTTTGGCTGAAGGAGGTCCAGTTTTTGGGGCACATTATTTCCGACCGGGGGATATCTGTTGATCCGGGGAGGTATCCGCGGTGAGGGAGTGGGGACAGCCCACGACACCGACTGAGATTCGCAGTTTCTTGGGCCTGGCAGGATACTACAGGAGGTTCATTCGGGGATTTTTGAAGATAGCAGGTCCTTTGACATATTTGACTCTTAAAGGTGTGCCGTTCATTTGGAGTGATGCCTGTCAGTTGGCATTTGATGAGTTAAAGGACAAGTTGACCTCAGCACCTGTGTTAGCATTGCCGAGACCGGGAGTTGAGTATTTGGTTTACACCGATGCGTCTTTGCAAGGACTTGGAGGTGTATTGCAGTAGGAGAGACAGGCCATAGCTTATGCTTCCCGTAAGCTTAAGCCTCACGAGAAGAATTACCCCACTCACGATTTGGAGTTAGCAGCAGTGGTATTTGCACTACGGATTTGGAGACATTATATTTTGGGGGAGAAGTTTCAATTGTTCATGGACCACAAGTCCCTACAGTACCTATTCACGCAGAAGGAGTTGAATATGCGGCAGAGGAGGTGGCTTGAGTTTGTGAAAGACTACCAGTTCGATATCCAGTATCACCCGGGTAAGGCTAACGTGGTAGCAGACGCGTTGAGCCGTAGGCCGGTAGATGACGTGGCAGGGGTGTGGAAAGCTAAGTGGAAGGAGTTGGGACACCAAGATGCAGTGGCCCGATCTTTCATGTCTGTGATGACCATTACACCGCAGATTGTCACAAAGGTGGTAAGGGCACAGGCAAATGACTCGTTCTGTCAGGAGCCGATAGTTCGATTACTAGCAGAGGGAGCCGAATCCTATACCGTTAGCTCGGATGGGGGATTATGCTTCAATGGGAGATTTGTGGTTCCGGAAGGGGAGGAATTGCGACACAAGGTGATGGCAGAGTCGCACGGCTCACGATTCGCGGTACATCCCGGTGGGGACAAAATGTACCAAGATATGAGGCGACAGTATTGGTGGAGCGGTATGAAGAGAGATATCGCTGTGTTTGTTTCGAAATGCGCCACTTGTCAGCTAGTAAAAGTGGATCATCAGAGACCGACAGGACTTCTACAGCCATTGGAGGTCCCAGTGTGGATGTGGGAGAGCATATCCATGGATTTTATCACGGGGCTGCCTACGTCGCAGAGGGGTCACGACTCCGTTTGGGTAATTAGGGACAGGTTATCCAAAGTCGCTCATTTTTTACCCGTAAGGACCGACTACACTACGGGACAGTATGCCCAGCTCTTCATTTTAGAGATAGTGAGACTTCACGGTGTGCCCCTAAATATCGTGTCTGACAGAGACAAGATATTTATTTCGCGGTTTTGGGAGAGTTTTCAGGAGGCCATGGGCACGGAATTGCGGTTGAGTACAGCTTATCATCCACAGACCGATGGGCAAATTGAGCGTACAAACCAGATGTTGGAAGACATGTTGCGTATGTGCATCATTGACGTTGGGGGTGGATGGGGGCAGTATCTTCCACTGGTGGAGTTTGCTTATAACAACTCCTACCAGTTCATCATTGGCATGGCTCCGTTTGAGGCGTTGTACGGTAGACCTTGTCGTTCCCCAGCATGTTGGTTGGAGGTGGGGGACAACAAACTACTTGGGCCAGAAGTAATTCAAGATACGTCGGCGAGGATTGAGTTGATTCGGAGTCGCATTCGGGTAGCTCAGGATAGGCAGAAGAGTTATGCTGATGCGAAGAGATCTTTCAGAGAGTTCCAAGTGGGGGACCAGGTTTTGCTCAGAGTATCTCCTATGAAGGGGATTATGCGTTTCGGGAAGAAGGGGAAGTTGGCACCGAGATACGTGGGGTCATTTCCTATTATTGAGCGGATTTGACCAGTTGCGTATAGACTCGGGTTACCGGAGCATTTACACCGGATTCACGATGTGTTTCACATTTCCTCACTAAGGAAATATCTTAGAGATGATTTGGCTCATTCTCACATTTCTTTAGAGGATATTGATCTCCATCCTGATAGCTCCTACGAGGAGGAGCCGATTGCTATTTTGGATCGAAGTGAGCGGAAGCTGCGGTCAAAGATAGTTCCCTTAGTGCGTGTTCAGTGGCGACATCATAATGTCGAGGAGTCCACATGGGAGCGCGAGGATGAGATGCGCGAACGGTATCCAGACTTATTCTTACCATGTACTTTCTAGTTCCGAATTTCGGGATGAAATTCTGTTATTAGGGGGGAAGTATGTAATACCCCGTATTTTCGTGATATTTATTTTTGGGGATTAATTAATCAAATGTGAATTAATTTGGGAATTAATCCAGATAAAGTACTAACGAGATGTGAGTTGGTATTTGACTATGTTGGGTATATATGTTAATATATGAATATTGATTGATGAAATTTGTCGTGAGATTTATATACGGCAATTTGGACATTTTATTGGGACGCGTGTGATAGTCGCGTCAGGATATAATTATTTTGATTATAAAAGTGAATTTTAATTATATTAACCGTATGGTCATTTTGAGTGCGCCAACGGGTCCGGAAGGGTCGAGATAGTCAGAAAACACTAGCCGGGGGTTCAGTTTGGGTCCCGGGGCATTTTTAGGCCATACCGGCAACGTAGAAGGGTAGTTTGGTAATTTTGTATTTTTGGGAATTAAAAGTGACGAAAATTAGGATTTAATATCTGATGTGGATTTTACCCACTAAACCACTAACCAACCCATATTAACCTAATAGGCTACGTAGGTTATTAGAATTAGGTTTTCTAAAATTTCCCAAAGCAAACCCTAGCCACCATAGCCACCTTTGGAGAAGAAAGCTTGTAGAGAGAGAGAACTTCAGCAAATCAACATCAAAATCAGAGATAGAATCAAGGAAAGTGGTTTAATTTCAATTATTATAGAGAATGCTTCTTCCATGTGTAGGAATTTATATAAATTAAATTGTTCTTGGGAGTTTAACAAAACCCCATTTTAATTGGACTTAGAACTTGAATTTTGAGGAGAAATTGCATGTAGAATCGTATAGAGATGATTATCCTGATGTTAATATATGTTGGATGTAACAAAAAAAGGATCTAATTTGAGTAAATTGATGATTATAAATTCGAGGGTTTATGTTCTTGAAAATTTGGGGAAAAGTGTGGAGACTTGATAATTTAATGATGTTAGGATGAATTAATTCCCTAAAACAAGTTAGTATGTGACCTTAACATGTTTAGGAATGATTAGAGACCTTAAACTATCGTTGGTTTGATGTTTAGATGAGTTTTGAGGTGTAGAAGTTGGTGAAAAACGAAAATAGGAATTCTGGGCTCGAAACTGGTCGTTCGTTAGAAGACCCTTCCAGGTCGTTCGAACGAGCTCGTTCGAACGAGCTTCTAACGAGTTGACCAGTGGCTTCTAACGAGGGGGATTTCGATCGATGACTTCGTTCGAATGAGATGTCATTAGAAGGCTCAATTCGTTCGAACGAACTGACTCTTGTTCGAACAACCTCGTTCGAACGAGACTTCTAACGCGCTGGCAGTTTAGGCTTTTTAGCCTGTTTTGATTTTGGGAGTCCCGTAACCTTGTTCAAACGTAGAGATAACTTTTCCTTGGTGATTATTTGATATATTTGGGACATTTGGGATATAATGAGGAGAAAAATATATAAGAGTGAATTGAACTAGATGGACATTTTGGGTTGAGACGTGAGTGTCTACTCCGACGTGAGAATAATTTATGGCGCGTATAATTATAAATCGGGATTATTTGAATTGTATAAATTCTAAGTTGGTACTGGAATGAGAAGTGTACAACTGATAAATTATGGTGAATACTAAGATGTGTGTTTACTTAGTATATATATATGATTTATGTGTATGACATACCTACCATACTTGCTATCACGGGAGGTGTGCGTTCGCTTAGGACCCTCTAATCCTTGTGTTGCCTACGGGGGGATTTAGACTGGTACCTCGAGAACATAGGTCAGAGAAGGACTTATTGGGATGTTAATAAGTCTGCTGATCGTGGGAGCGTAGGTATGTGCGTGACCCATGTGATGTGACTATGTTCGCCTCCACTGTTTGTGATTTGTGTTATCTGAACGATTCCTGAGAGATTCGGAATGCGTGATTCCTTATGTACGTGACGTACCGGGATGGATAGCAGACTATGTGTGCCCCGCAACTTAGTCTCGGGGTGCTTATATTGTATATTTATGTTGTGGAAAAGTATACACTTAATAAATGAGAACTTTCATATGGTACTGTGTGTATAAATACGGAACATAAAGGGATAAACTATAATGAGTTGAATTGTTTATATTTGAGAAACCTGAATTTAAGTTAAGTCCCCTATTTAATTGATAACGTTATAAGGATAATGGGAACCGAGTAATAAAGGGTAGAATATATGACGGTCTAGCTAGACATGATGTCACTTAGCTAGGTGTTAATGTCTATTAGATGGGTACATACGTTAGGAGTGCACATTTAGTCGAGAGGTGAGAATTTCATGTGAGTGTACGTCCTAACATGTACTTTGCATTTAATGTTTTAATGTTATTAAAGCACTTGCAGTTTTTAAAATATCTCCACATTCGGGCTCTGACCCGTTTGCTTTCAAATCTATTTTTCTTGTAAAACCATTTTAGGTGCCTAGCCACAAGGACACCATGCTTAGGGTACTCATTCAGGTGATGAGCTGTAGCTGTTTGTGGAAGTTACAGGGCTTTGCTGTTAGATGCTTCATTCGTCTTGATTCATTATCCAGTTTTTCTTCAGTTGTAGGGCATGTTGCCAATTTATATTAGAGACATTTTTCCATTTCAGTTTTTCAGACTTTGGCATGTATTAATTCAGTATTCAGTATTCAGTTTACTTATTTCAGTTTGTGGGATTGTAGTGAGGAGTTTTCCTCTGGACTTAATTATCATTTATTGGTTGGTTATTCTATTGCTTCATTATGGTGAATGGTGATATTATTCTTCGTTGTTCTTTCATTGCATGTTAATCAGACTTAAATTAAAATTTGACAACTTACTTTTTAAATACTAGGTGGTCCGTAATCATTAAAAATGTTTTCGACAGTGATGCTATTAACTGAGCCAACTTGGCATTTTAATTTAATTTAATAAAGGAGTAGCTACCCGGTATTTAATTAGTCGGGGTGTCACACACCATTACTTCCTGTCTTGCCTTGCTGGATAGACTCTCCAAACTTCTTGCCTCCCTTCATATGGAAGCGATGATCTTGATAGTAAATAAGTGTGGCATTTACGACCTGAGTGCTTAAATGTTGGATTACCTAACAAATGTTATCGAATCCCCCAATTAAGTCCATCCATAAACTTTAACATCTTTTTCTCTTCAGTGTTCACCTCGTCAGGTAGAAAGTTTGCCAGACTGGTGAAGTCCTCCTCATACTCAGTCACAGTTTGGCCCTCCTGTGCTACATCAATAAACCTCCTCCGCATCTCAGTCGAAATCACGGATGGAAAGAACTTCCGGTCAAATTGCACCCAAAACTCCACTATCGTCATCGTGTCCCTCTCCTCAGACATGGTGACTGACTCCCACTACTGTAATGTCGCTCTCTCTAATTTGAACTTAGCCAAAATCTATTTTTGAGTGTCTTACACTCTACCACGTGAAGATGATATTGTATATCCTTCTTGTACTGACTGGAAGCAACCACATATGTACTACCTTAGAATTCTGGTGGATGCCCTTTCTGAAAGTCCTTTAGAACTCTATCCCATTCTGATGATCTTGGTTGGGCCTGGATGAACAGTGCCACTGGCTGCTGTGGCCAGGTCTTTGGAACTGTTGTGCCATGACGGTTATGGCGACATTAACCTCCTGAACAACTATAGTGGTCACCTCTGCAGCTGTCACTATCCCATGTGGCACTTGTAGCTCTTGTTGAGCCTCTTCCTCATTGGCCCTCCTGGCGGACTTAGGTTGTCGTCCTCTCTTGGGTGGCATCTGAAACCAGATCAAATTTGTATAAGTTCACAATAATATAATTAATAACAATAGAAGAATGTAAATGCGTATATGAGTGCAATAGTCCTAATAATAGGGCTCTATATCAAAGGACACTATGCTAAAATCACAATAAGTCGCACATATCCTAAAGACACTAGAATCGAGGCTCTGATACTATCTATGACACCCCACCTATTATAATAATGGGTGGCCATCCCTCTACTAAATTAAAATAGTAATCTCAGACTGACTAATTCTTAACATCACTGTTTAAAATTAAATTAATTAGTAATAACCTATTAAGCCCTGTGTTAATTTTAAAAACTTATCAACTTGTTTATGAAACTTCCATTCGTACAACCAACAATGCCAGTAATATAAATATCCACTCACCACAATAATAAAATGAATACTGATAAATGCAATAATCGAAGCAACTGAATATCACTCGGTAAAAGTCTCAATATAATAATCCATTTGAACTGGAATGTAATAAAGTCTAAATAAAATAAACTTTGTTTGATAAAGGGAGACATGCCCGAATAACAATTGACTGAAATCCTATCTAGAAATCAAAGATAAATGTGTTTAGTCAATCCCTGAAGGCATCCACAGCTGTTACACCATCGTTTGACTGGAAGGAATGATCAAGCTTGGCCTCCTTGTGGTTGGGTACCTAAAAGGTTTTGAAAAAGGATTTTTAATACGAGCCAAATCTCAAAAACCATTTGACAATATTTTGCAAGTGTTTGAAATACAATAACAAATATGCAATGTAATCGTTCATATTTAATCTAGGGTTGTATTCCAAAGAGATCGTCCTCACCCCATCTATAGTGCGCACCTAACACATGTATTTTAAACACCTTAGTTATTCTACCCTACTTAACTAGCACCAACACTTATCTTAATCCCATATGCTACACTTCTAGCCCAAACTGTGCCGCATGTATTTATACTTTGTTTTCACTCTCATTTAGCTAACCCATATGCTAAATCATTATAATTCTCATCGTTAACCGATTCCTATAACTTCACACCAGTTATTAGTTTGATGTTCACGTATTTATTTTATTCACACGTATATATTTATCACGCTTATACACATATAATCACATCACATCTCGTACACATACATATATATTAGTCTCTATATACGTATAACCAGATCCCCAGAGTTGAGACCTTGCGGATGCATTCTCTAGCATGTTATCGACTCTAGGTACATCTCGTACCACTCCTAGTCCAACGGATTGAAATCTCACCAATGAACCCAAATTGTAAACACATAAACGGAGGCGGTCATAGTCTTTTATCCGTGGATCATAACCATACCACATTACCCCCACTAGACTCTAAACTCACATACACTTGTCATGCGACAGACCTCTGACTCGGCGAACCGATCCAACACCTGCTGGTCAATGCCAAAGTGGACCGCCATCTATGCGCAACCTCTAAAGATAGCATTCATAGAGGAAGTTTCACATATATCAATCACATAGATATATACATACATACACATATATATATATATATATATATATATATATATATATATATATATACTCTCTCTCTCTCTCTCTCTCTCTCTCTCTCTCTCTCTCTCTCCATATATATATATATATATATATATATATATATATATATATATATATATATATATATATATATATATATATATACTAGCGGGTGGCCGTGCCCGAGGGCACAATAATAAATTTGCCCCCGTGATAAAACCTAGTCCATAATAACCACCCTTTTTTAAGAAAAAACTTACAAAAAAAACTTTTTTTATACAAAAAAATATTTTAAAAAATAATATATTATTAATAAATAATAAAATAATAATGTATATATGTATGCATGCATACATGCATGTGTATGCATGCAAGCATGCAACACATAAAATGCCATGGATGTTTATCATGCATAAGTTACTATTCATAACACCATTGTCCTATATATATATAATCTGTTTAAACGTGCATATGTCACTCGTAGCACTAGCCAATAATTCCCGAGTGTGACCCTGACTCCCAAATACATAAGTAGTCACTTATAATTGATTCACAATGTTATATTTATTCTGGACACTAAGCTATTCTACTTCAGCTCGTATCCTCATTTTATCCAAAATCCCAAACTGATGTCATTAATTAATTTTTGAGTGTCGTTCATCCTAAACACCCATGTTTTCCTTAACCCAGATTTCATTCCCGATTAACCAAAGGTGATATAATGTCCCACATATTTTCAAAAGTCTTAAATCTCATCTAAGGACCTCCTAAATTAACCCAGACCCCAACCTATTCGCGAAATAATCGAAATAAACAATATGGGTCTAATAAGTGGCTCGAAATGGTTCTCCCTTGGCTGAACCGGTTCGCCCCTAGTTCTGTCCTGGGCAGGTTTGTTACGTTTTTTACGAATTTCCCCAATCTTCCTTATACTATTTGGACACTCATGTTCATCCAAACTTAACCAAACATTATCCCATCAATTCTAAACATGTAGATACACATTTTTATATCTCAAATCATCCTATAACATTATTAACCCATAGGATTCGACATAATCAACAAGAATCGTCTATTTTCATAATTATATTTCAAGGTTCCTTTAATTCTCACAAGAACCATTCGAGTTCACATCTTTTCTACAAATCAATCTCAGATTTTATTCAAGATCCCATCTTGTATATCTAAATCAATCTCAGATTTCATATGGGATTATAATTAAACCGACTTCTATAAAGTCATTCCCCCAAATCCCATTTTTATCATGTGAATTCCTGCCAAAAATTCATATTCTACACCAACCATAATATATATTATTGACATAACATAAAGTATCAAAGTAAGTTTAAACACTTGCCTTTAATAGTATAAAATTCTGATCTTTCTCTTAGTATTATCTTTACATGTTGATTCTTGCCAAAAAATTGGTCTAATTCTCTCCCGAATCAATTTTCTTGAGTTTCTCTTGAGTTCTCCCCTCTATTTCTCCTCTCTCTCAAGTCTAGGTATTTTAGAACGGTGGAATGTCTTCCCACTTCATTTTCCATCCCTATGATATGAATCTCACCAACAATTGTGATGAAACCCTATAAAAATGATGGTTGAAGAACCCAAGATCGTATAAACAAAGTTTGTTGATCCTTGACCCGTTACCTAGTAAGATAAGAACCAAGACTACAAAGGATTAAAACGCCACACCAAGAAACCCAAGAATCTCTCACGAATCAAGGTGATAAGTTTGGTTGTTTGAACGCCACAAGATTAACTTGATAAGTTCAAAAAGTTTTCTTAAGAACCAAGAGGAACAAAAATACCTCACAATAATATTAGTTTATCTCAAAAAGTGATTACAAAATTCGTAGATCCCCTCATTTATACTTGGAACAACCCTCCAAGAATAGGAAATGAAATAAATACAACATTAAAACAACACAATTATCAAAGTAAAAAAGTTTCGACGTTTTTTAGTCCACTTGGACTTGGAAAACAACAAAATATGACTAAATGACTAAGTTCAATGTATTTAAAGATAACCATCCAACACTAGATTCATCCCCCATTTATTAACCTTGAAAATAGATAAATTCATGCCCATTTATGGTGTGAACATGATGGTCACGTTTTTGCATGATAATTATCTCCCCAAATTGCTTTAATGACATGGACTAAGCTTTGATTATCATTTGGGCTCATCATGGTCTTCATCTTTCCACAATTAGCCCACTTCTATTAAATCAGCCCAATAAATGCTTCCTTAAAATGTTTGGCTCTAAGTCTTGTAATTGGACCATTAGAAAGTGACAAAGGGTCTTGTGCAATTTTATCTCCACTCCCATGTGTATGATCAGCCCCACGTTCATCTTTAGCATATTCAGCTCCTTGAATTGCATCACCCTAAATATATCACCAATCTCGAAATTAGGTTAGATACTAAGTGTAAAATGACCCAAACACCCCTATAAGGATCCTTATTAGTCAAAAAGCCTCTAAAACCTGATTACCACCCTCGGGTACCTAATTTTGACAATCTCGGCCCATTCTGAATCACCTGTGCACTCAAAATCATAGTCCGAGTCACCTAACATAATTTTTCCATCTCATTCCCAATACTACCCCATACGCGCGCCCTGAATGAGATACTGTCAAAACCCGCCGCTTTTTTACTCGCTTACGATGTAATATCATTTGGCATAATTATATTTACTTATCACACTAGTAAATATATTTGCACAGAAATATTAACCCTTTTCTCCCTAATTAATATTTATTTAATAATCATTATTTCTCATTTTTCTTAAAATACGTGCACACGTATAATTTTGCTAAAAAATAATTACTTAAAAATACAAGTTGTTACAGTCTTCAAACTAAAAACGGAGTGCATATTCCACATATATTTCGTCCAGAGTGGTGATAATGAAACCCTTTCCACTTCCCATCATACAAGATGATATATCTACGGACAGTTTCTAGACAGTACTTTCTTAATTACAATCTCCTTTTACCAATTCTCCAAATTTGAATAACTTTTTTAACTGCTCGTGGTCTTGTGCAATGTGCCCTCGTCTCTTCTACTTGACCAGTTTAACACCCTTCATATAAAGTTCTCTCCTCTATTTCTCCACTCTCTCAAATATAGGTATTTTAGAATGGTGGAATGGTTGCCACTTCATCCACTATCCCTAAATATATATCACCAATCCCGTAACTAGGTTATAGGATAAGTTAAAATGACCCAAACGCCCCTATACAGGTCCTAATTTGTCTAAAAAGCCCCTGAAACCTGATACCACCATTAGGTACCTAATTTTGACTATCTCGGCATATTCCAGATCATCTGTGCACTCAAAATCACCATCCGAGTCACCGAACATAATTTTCTTATCTCGTTCCTAATACGACCTCACACACGCGCCTCAAATGAGATACTATCAAAACCGTCGCTTTTATTACTCGCTTACTATGCAATATCATTTGACATAATTTTTATTTACTTATCACACTCGTAAATATATTGGCACATAAATATTAATCCTTTTCTTGCTAATTAATATTTATTTAATAATTAATATTTCTTATTTTTCTTAAATTACGTGCACACATGTAATTTGAATGATCAAAATAATTACTCAAAAATACGGGGTGTTACAGGCTTCGAACTGAATACGAAGTGCATACCCCACATCTATTTCGTATGGAGTGGTGATAATGAAACCCGCTCCACTTCCCATCACAGTAGATGATCCATATACGAATAGTTTCCAGACAATATTTTCTTGATTAAAATATCCTTCTACCAATTCTCCAAATTTGAATATCTTTTTAACTGCGTGTGGTCGTGCCCAAGGTCCCCATGGCTGATTGAAGATTCTAGAACATCTATACGTGGATTTGATGTCGGAGCTATCTTTTCATCCTTTTCACTGGGTGAACTCTCTTCTAAGGGAGTCTGCTCAGCTTTCCTCGTGGCAGAGCTGTCTTACGGAGAAGTCTGATTTGTCACAAGGGTTGAGCTCTCTCCCAAAGGAGTCTACTTGATAGGTTTCGCTTCGTACGTGAATTCAGCTATAAAGTTTGCCATAACTTGTCCTTGATAGTTGTTCTAGGATCGTATTGGATATTATATTCTCCTAATTCCACTGCCCAAGACATCATTCATCCTGAATTTTTCGATTTATGTAGATATTTGTCCTAAAGGCATATCTATCTAAACAATGATGGTGTGGGATTAGAAGTACGGCTTCATCCATCTCAAATCTTTAATTAGTGCAACGGCTAGTTTCTCCATCGTGGGATACCAGATATCTGCTCCTCAGTATGCTTTGCTGGTATAATATATTAGCCTCTGTATTCCGTCATCCCGTTTCACCAGAGCTATACTGATGGAAGATTTTGACACTGCCAAGTATAGTTATAGTTTTTTCCCAAATATTGGTCTCAACAAGAGGAGGTTGTCCCCATATACCGATTTAACTCCAATAACGCATTTTCACATTCTTTGTTCCATTAATAATCTTTCCTTAAAACTTTAAAAAAATGGATGCATTTATTAGTGGCTCTAGAGACGAACCTGTTGAGCACGGTGACACGTACTGTTAGTCTCTACACCTCTTTCTTCGTCGTTGGTGATTGCATGTTAATCAAGGCTTGGATCTTTTCATGATTAGCTTCGATATCTCGTTGGTTGATAATGAAGCCCAAGAACATCCCATCTTTTACATAAACACGTATTTGGTTGGGTTGAGCTTAATTTGATGTCTCTTCAGTTGGTCAGAGGTTTATTGTAAGTCCTTTATGTGTTCGACCATTGTTTTTCTTTTGGTGAGCATGTCATTTACATATACTTCCATATTCCTCCTTATCTTATCTTCAAACACTTTGTTCACTAGATGCTGGTAAGTCGCTCAGACATTATTGAGGCCAAAGGGCATCACATTATAGTAGTAGGTACCTTTACTGGTGATGAAGATGTTTTCTCTCAATATGAGGGCTTCATTTTAATTTGGTTTTACCGGAATAAGTGTTCATGAAACTGAGTCGCTCGTGGCCTAAGGTAGCATCAATTAACTGGTCGATTATTGGCAAGGGATAGTGATCCCTGGGACATGCCTTGTTCAAGTCAATGAAATCTAGATACAACCTCCACTTGTTATTCTTTCTTATGCACCATAATTTAATTGAAGAGCCACTCTGGATACCTAACATCCTCTATGAAATTGGCTTTCTGCAGCTTCTGAACCTCCTCCTGGACCTCCATGTTCTTATCAACATCGAAGACTCGTCTCTTTAACTTTATCAGTTTAGCACCTTCTATTATACTTAGCTCATGGCATATGAATTCTGGATTGATCTCGGGCATGTCTTCGTGGCTCCAGGCAAATACGATTTTTCATTGTCGATGGAAGTTGATCAGATTTTTCTTCAGGTCTGGGTCTAGGGACGACCCAATCTAGATGGTCTTCTCGGGATGTTCTTTATTGAGGACAACGGTTTTGATTTCTTTGACCAACTGTACCTTAATCAATTTTTCCTCATCTCACGGATCGATGTTCTCAATCTAGTAAGTAGTTGTCATCTTCTTTTATTATTCCTGGTCGACTGAAGTGTAGTATCACTCAGGAGCCTCCACCTGGTTTCCCTTTACCATGACTACTCCATAATAGGTTGGGAACTTTAAGCACTGGTGAACGGTTGAGGGTACTGCCTCGAATTTCTTCAACCCTACTCTTCCTAAGATGACATTATAAGACGATAAAACATTTTTGTCTCAGAGAAAGAAATGGACCATTTATGTTCAGCATGTCAGCGAGGCATTTATTATGACTTCCAGTTCTATTGTTTCCAAGGGGTATACCTTCTCCTATGAGAAATCGATCAAGGGTTGATGATGGGATATTAATTTGTTGTCATGGAGCTTTAACTTTCGAAAATAATTATAAACATGACATTTGTAGAACTAAAACTTCTATTATCTATAAGGATCTTGGATACCTTGCTTTCATAGATTATCATGGTGATGACCAAAGGATCATTACGTGGGTACAAAACTCTAGATAAATTATATGTAGAAAATCCTACAATGAAGTGGTCTTTATTTATCTTCCTAGGTCAATCATCCATATTGCCTATCAGGTTGATCTACCTGATATGAACATAGGCCTTTGCCTCATTTAGATTAGCCTTTTTTTCTTCCAGCTCTTTTCCTCCTCCGGCATCTCCACCAGTGATGAATTAACACCTGAAGGATATTGTCTTGACCTTATGAATTAGTTCCCTGTATTTCTTTGGGAGATATGGATCGTCTTTTGAATCTTCATGTCGCCCCATTTTCTTCTCATCAAACTTCCTACAAGGGAATTCTGATCGCTTCTTAACCTTAGGTTTATCTGAATTTGCTCGGTTGTCCATATCCACGTACCTGGATAATTTTCCCTTCCTGGTGAGGCTTTTTATCTCGTTCTTAAGTGCAATACATCTATCCATGTTATGTTCATAAACATTATGAAATTCACATTACTGACTTTTATCACGTCAGTTTATCGGGGCCTTGAGCTTTTTAGGCCACCTAAGGTATTTTCTACCTCTGATCTCCTCAAGGATATGATTGATGCCTACTGTCAGGGGAGTACACTCATCTTACTTTTTTAGTTATTCATCTTTCTTGTATTTCGGGTCCTTTTTCTCACTATCTTTACTAGAAGTGTCCTTTGGATAATCTAATTCCTTGGCCATCATAGCCTCTTCAGCATTTATGATCTTGCCTGGTTTGGCCAAAAGCTCCATCATGGTCTTGAATGGCTCCTTTACTAGCACCCAAAATAATTTTCCTCATTGTAACCCACTTATCAATGTGGTTATGGAGATTTATTCATTGTAATCCATTACTTCAAGTTTCTCAATGTTGAAACATATGATGAAATCCCATGTGGTTTCATTAGCCTTTTGCTGCACATTGAGCAGATTTTCAACCCTCTTGCCAAGCTTTGCTCCAAAGTAGAATTTGTTGACAAAGAGGTTGGCCAACTGCTAAAAACTGAATATCTGTACCCAGGGCAAGATATTATACCAAATTTGAGAGTAATACAGTGATCGTACAGGAAAAATCTTGGCAACGCATTTCGTTCGGAACATAATAGATGCCGATAGCTTCTTGGTATTTCTTCACAAGTAAAATGAGATCAGTTTTCCCATCATACTTTGGTGTGATCACTGAGAGTTTGAGTTTGATGGGGGTTGAATATCCCATAATAGAGGGGACGAATGGAGATCCCTTTACAAAGTCCCTGTGGAGAGGATTTTTAGATCTAGCTATTTCCCCCAATCGGCCTTCTAAGCTTTGGATGGAACCTTTCCAGGGTTGATCCTCTACTTCAGCCTTAACTATGACAAATTTAACCACTGTGCCTCTTCTTTCAGACGAGCTCTCTTCTTGAGAAGTCTGCTCTGTCTAAGTCAATACTCTTGCACTTATCTTTGATTTAGCCAAGTAGTGTGATACTCTAGTGTCTGATCGGGGTGATTCTTCTCGTTGTGCATTATGATCATTGGGGGCTACCAAATCTTGTCCTCTCGTTTTACATAAGCTCGATTGGTTAAAGGTCGATCCCCTACTTGCCTTTCCAACATGTTGGTTCTTTCTTTAGAAAAGGATTGCTCATCATTGTACCATGTTGTTTAGAGGGAGTAGGTGATGTCGGGGCAGTACGATCGATCGTGGTGTGATTCAATTTATCAGGATCTACTTCTATTGTCACAGGATCCCATGCTTCATCTTCTGGGATTCTTAAGGGCATGTCTCCTATATGCATGTCTTCTATTTCTGTAAGGGGGATAGAGGCAGCATTCCTCATCTTCCTTTTGATGCCCTCTCTCGACCGATATGGTAAGATCCATAAAGAGTCTTCCCTATCTAGAATGTAGTATCTATCTCATTTTCTTAACACTCTCTTACATAGTTTTTTGGCCTTTCAGCAGACTCGTCAGTATCCCTTGTATGTCTCCCATAATCATCAGAGTGGAGGGCGTCAGGGCCTCCACTATACATCTTCTTTCTGAGTTATCGACTATTTTAAAATATCAAAGAGTTATAGAAAAGGGAGTAAGGTATTTATGAATGGTAGGAAACAACGACCCGTCGATTTTCCATAGGCTGCATCAATTTGTTATCGTCTAAAATTGGATTAGGGGATTTATATCTTTACTAGGGGTTTATCTATAATAAACAATAATAAATAATTACTAAACTAATAAGAAAGAAGTAGAGAATGGAGATGAGAGACAAAGAGAAAAGACAAGATTTATGTGGTCCAACCTAGAAATGGTACCTACATCCATAGGTGCAGTGATGATTCAATTACTAGTTTTAGAGAATGGATACAAGTTTAAGGCTCATGTAGAGATGATGATCTCAGTCCCCTATCTCTGTGGGATTCTCTACTATTTATAGTTAGTAACCTGAGAATATTAAGGGACGTGTGGATTTCCTTCATAGGTCAGGCTTTTACATCCTTTATACATGATGGGATAAATAAGGTTGAGTTAGTTACAACCGAAATGGAGTGGGCAGGTTTACATTTTTACCACATGCTTAGTTGTTACTAGCATGACTATAGGACTCCTCTTACGTGTATAGGCACATTAGGGAGTGGTATTGAATAAATTAGCAAGAAGGTTCAATATATACCGTGACACAACTGTTATATTAATAGGTGAAACACGAATATGAGTACATGCATACCTTAGCCAAGCATAATTTTGCAACCAGGCCAACCCTTTTTTGTGCCCCAAGGGAGGGCCCATGTCATACCACCGAGGTTCCACCTGATGTTTTTATTTTAGGATGTAACACCATTAGAAAAATAGCATAAATTTGGTTAAAGTATATACTTTGCCAAAGTTAGAGAATAATTTGAGTAACAAAGAAGACTTATAACATCATGGATAGAAACATGCCCATAGGGAAACGTCTAGTGGTGGTGTTGGTGGTGATGGGAGAAAGAATCATTACCTCATCGTGGTGATTAGAGAACTATCGACAAGTTCAACTATTACTTCCTGATGAAGTATTAGTCAAATGATCTTCAATAATTTCAAGAGACATATAATCAACAAGTTCCTTTTCAGATGAACATGTCGCCGAGCAGACATGCATATCCTCAACATTGTGACCTTTATAAATAGTTAGAGAAATAACAAAAGTACATTCCACAAGATGAAATGTAGTTGGGACATATGGATGATAAGACACTACCTCGAATGCTTCATACCGTCATTCAAGGACTTTTTGGTATGTCTCCTCAATTATAGTCATGTCAATGTCTGAGCTATGGTTAGCCAATAGAGTACACCAAGCTTGGTTGCTCACGTTTTCTTCCTATCCTCTCACATTTGAATGGGATACATAGATAGGTAAGACCCCATAACTTGGGTAGGAATGAAGTTAGAAAGATCCAAGTTTGAATACTTCCTCTCTGGACTTGGCCTTAGCCTTGGCCTTGGTCTAAACTTTTTCATCCACTCTAAGATGCTTTGAAGATGGGGTCTCCTCATGAAGAGTCATTACCAGGATAGGAGCTATAGAGTTCAAAGTGGGTCTTATAACTTGTCTATATTTCCATGACTCTTTACGAGTACGCTTTCTCAAAGGCGGTATAGACTCAATATAACTCTATTGGGGCAAGTTATGGATGCATGTTTATATTTTGTATCTAAAATTTCCACAAAGTAAACCAGACACAACTAATCATGGGAAGATAATCATGAGTAGTAATAGGGAAATCCATGTATTTGGAAAGTCTTGTAAACATACCCTGGGGTGAAGTTTACGTATGAACTATTGTAAAGTTGATCTGTTAGGCAAGTGGCTGTAAAGTTAGAGAAAGAAATACCTTGATTAACTTAGTTTCATCCTTCTCTATCAAGGTGATAAAACTCTATGCCTTAACCCAACTCGATCAAGGATGGCAGAACATAAGGAAAAATGATCGCCATTGTATTAATAAAAGAGGTAATATTTACAACTCGTGCATTAAGAGGAGGAACAAACCCATGTTGAACAGGTGTAAATCCTCAAGATAAAGTACCATTGTCCTCCTCACATAAGGGAAAAAAACAAAATTCCTAACACCATCTAAGAGATGGTTGAGGGTGCTCAAGGGACTAATTTGGGAATAACTTGAATAAAAATCCCATCAAGATAAATGTGTTGGAAAAATTGACCACGTTATAAGGGTTGTATGATCTATCCATGTCAATATGTACCCAGTCTAACCAAGTATACAAACGTTCCTAAGGTTAAGGAAACAAAAGAAATTTTCTTTCCATGAGCAAGGCGAATAGCTAAACGCAAGATCAACTGATAAGGAGAATTATTTAGCATTCTATGGACCAAAAAATATCAATAAGAAATTTGCAAAAAGGGAGATAAATGACCAGTTGTATTCAAAGCTGGCCCATTTAAACTCTTGGGGGATTTAGTACAATCTTCCTATTTGGATAAAGGCTCAAAGTACCTAAACCAACACCTTTTGCATTTGGTAAAAGTGGTTTTACTCGTCCCTATTTGAGTAAGACCCATGTGGGGGATGCACTCAATCATATCTCTCTCAAGTTCCTCGCACATTGGTTATTATATAGCATTCTCATATCCATCAATAAATATATGACTGTCCAAAATTATCAAGCAAGTTGGATTTTAAATACCTCCAAGGTAATGGTTAAATTCCCTTAACCTATCACAAAAGTATGAGTGTCCACACTCCACCAAGAAATTAGATCATTAGGGCACATAAGATCTTATTGATGGTGAAACTCTTCAAACTTCTTATAGTCCCCTTCAATCCCAGTTGGTCGATAGCTTGAAGTTAATTATCCATAGTCATAACATAGTTTCTTCAGGCGTCCCATTCCTCGATGGATCCCCCACAAATATAAAAGTTTATGTTTGAGAAGAAAAAGTCACCCATATTTACTTATACCCTCAAAATGCTATCAGGGTTCACGATTGGGGTGTCACTTGAGTCACTCGTCTCTAGAAATCGTATAAAAGGTCTCTTGCTCACCAAGGCAGCCAAATTCGTTGAAAATTCTTCGAGTGATGACATGAAATGGTCATCTTCCCCCCAAAAAGGGGACGCATATAAGCAATGAAATATATAGTCAAGCGTTGCTCCATGTATTTCTATCTGGACTTTTCGCAATAATAGAGTTGCTGCTCCTATCCTGGTGGCCATATGGACAAAAGCAACCCCAAATTTTGGCGAAGCTTGTGGAAATGGCTGTCATAATGGAAGAAAAAGGTGGAGACATAGTGGAAACCCCACACATGGACACTTCAATAAGCATAATTCCTATAAATATGGTGGTCATGGAGGTGGTAGTGGAAACAATTGAGATTGATGAAGAAATTAAAATGCAAGGACGTTTGAAATAAAGGAAGGAGGTTTGTTTTGATAGAAAATAATAGAACACAAAGAACTCAAAAACTCTCTCTAAGAATAACATAGGAATAAGGTTTTTGAGAATTTTATGGGCTATTTATACTCATGGAATACAAAAAGACGCCACTGATTAAAAAAAATGAGTAATTATTACCGAATAAATGTGACCTCCCCCAACACGACATATGGTAGCTCGTCATATGGGTAAGAATGTTGTACACTATTAAATGTGCTAAAAATTTAATATCTTACACACGTAATGATGGAAAATATCCACTTAAAATATCTTTTAGAAGTTTCATACACAACCTTTTATTTTCACGAATAACGAGAGACTTATCTACTATGGGGATAATGTAGAGGCGTACACAAACAACTCCTCATTAACACAAAAGGTAGAATGCGGAACCCCTCATTTACCATAGAGTGTAGCACGAGAAATCCCTTAGTAACCATAGAGGAATTACACTAGACACCCTCATCCCTATAATAATCTTAGAAGTGTGTAAGAGCACTCCATTGACATATTAATTATCTTTGCTCGACCGGTTAACTTAGAAGGATGCATTGGTTGAGCAAGAAGGGATCGATCAACCAATAAGTATGAGGACCTTTTGAGAGTTTTGGTTTGGAGGCTGAGAGGTAAGACTTGTTGAGAAAGCTAGGGATTAAGCACTTCAATAATTTAATAAAGAGAGAATAGTTGTATGAGAGACCTAATGGGTCACTCGAATAAACACACACACCATAATTATTTATATACACAAGCAAGTGAGTAACCACCAAAACTACAATGGGAAGACTTTCATAAAGAGAATTAGATGCCTATCTTTCTTTATTACCACCTACTGCATTTGGATCGAGAAGAATGGGAGAAGCATGACGAGAGTGACCAAAGATATTACCTCTATAATCAAAGACATTGAAAGCATGATAAGGGCTAAAGTTAGACTTTGGGGGAGAGTTAGGAGGAGCTATACAAACTGGATGACGTGTATGAACTGGGGACTTCCTGACTCCACCATTGAGGATACCTTGTATTGTTTGGCTTTGTGGCCTCACTTCAACTTTCTTTTGTTTACTTGTTGCTTCCATGTAATGGTGTTGTCTTGCCTTAGGGGTATTCCCCTAGGTGTTTTTCCTTGATTTTTCTTTGTATTTTGTTTCGTTTCTATATATACATATAGCTTCCCAAAAAATGTGAGTAACCGCAAAGGTTACTCACACTAATATAACTCACACAAAATAATGAGTAACCATAAATATTACTCACACGAATACTTGTCAGACAAGATAGTGAGTAACCTAAAAGGATTCTCATAGATAAGTACAAATATATAGTAATGAGTGACCTCTGGAGTCGCTCGTAGGATTCCAAAATTTTCACAACAAGTATTTTTACTAAATGCTAAAATAACACTCTTTTGGCTACTCGCCGACAAGATTACCTTTTGCCACTATTTCACTAGGTGTCACACCGTTGAAAAGTAATAGTGGCCTAACATTAATAGGCAATCATGGGGGACAGAATGTTCCCAAATATTTATCATAATGAATATTCAAGAGGCGCATAATGGCACGTTAGCCCTAAAGTTTTCCAATAAATCTAACCTTAGTTGCAAACTAAAAGATATATCATAACATATCACTATTATGATCCACAAAACACCATGAGCATAAACATATTCTCTTCCCCCTTGTCTCTCATAATTATTGAGGTTCTTATCTATTCTTACTCAAAGAATCATCATTCTCAAGAATTCCTTTCTATTTATCATTTTTATAAACTTTCTCATGTATTACAAAAGTGTCATATTCAATCATTGTTATTGTTCGGGAATCAAAATTATATTTATTATAAAGAAAATTTCCTTTTTGTCCATTCTCAGCCTTTCTAATATTACTATCTTCGAATATTCTTTTGTAAGTATGGGTCACGCCTCTCCATTTCAAGATATTCATACACCCCAGTACCACTACCCTCCTACAGTATTTTTGTTAAGGTTCAAAATTTATATAGTTGTTTTGCCCTTACCATAAATTCTTGGGACATTCACGACTTAGTCACAACAATATAAAGACTAGGGGTGGTAAACGGACGGATACGGATCGGATACCATGTTTTCCATATCCATATCCTCTATCTGAATGTACTATCCGTATTCGTACCCGCCCGGATAGTTAAAACAACTATTCATATTCGTATCCACTCGGATACCTCAAATTCGGATAATATCCGCATCTGTTTACATTATTTAGCCATCACAAAAAATAACAATTAAAATATCCAATCCAATGAAATCCAATCCAATCCAATCCAAATAAATATGTAACAAAATTACTGCCTCCTGACATCAACAATTATGGATTCCATAATAATAGTATCATTCCATAATGATAATATGGCTTAAAGTCATCCATAATTTACAACCATATAAGCGTAAAGTCATCCAAAAAAAATAACAGTCGCATTCCATGATAATAGAAAT
Source organism: Sambucus nigra (assembly GCA_949130495.1). Lineage (NCBI taxonomy): Eukaryota > Viridiplantae > Streptophyta > Magnoliopsida > Dipsacales > Adoxaceae > Sambucus > Sambucus nigra. The sequence goes on along the minus strand of OX422217.1, from coordinate 104,367,217 downwards.
AAATATGCACCTTTTAGATTAATCAAATTTATTGAGAATGATAACCTCATTGACCTTATGTCTTCAAAACATACTGATATTTTTATTTTAATAAGTATACATTTTTATTTTGTATATAATATATATATTGTTGACTTCAGTTCTCATTACAATCAAAACCATCTCTTTACTTTTATGTTTCTCTCTTTCATTCTATTATGTTTCTCTCTTACATTCTTTTTTGTTTCTCTCTTACATTTATTTATAATTAAGGAAACTAACGAACAACCACATGATAGTTTATTTTCTCTTGTTTTGTACGAAGGAGAAATAAAACGAAGTTCGTTTTTTTTAGTGTAGTATATGTTCTTTAGTTGGTGTATGTTTTGTGTGATAAGGTGTATTGTAACTTTAGTGTAACTCCATGATAATATATCCAATAAAATAATAATACATGACATTTTATAATATACCCAATAAAACAATAACTTTAGGGTGTTTTTGTTTTGAGTCGAGTATGTGCTTATTTTGCTTTGGGAATAAACGATTAAGATTTTTTTTAAAAATTATTTTATTATTAATACTAATACTAATATTATTAGTAATATTTTAAACATATGTTTGACGGATACGGATATCCGATAAAACGGATATCCGATAAAATGGATACTCCGCATCAAATACAGATTATCCGTGTCGGATACTAGTACTATCTGTTTCCGTATCCGTTTTCTCGGATATTTTTAAAGAGTATCCATATTCGTATCCGTTTCCATATTTTCGGATAAATATCCACAAATTCGAATTCAGATATCGGACGGATGCGGATTTTTGAATATCCGTTTACAGCCCTAATAAAGACTTTTTGCATCGACGATGTCTCTTCGTTTTCCATCGACATTTTTAGAGATTTTTTCCAAGATTCACAAATGTCCTAAACGACCTTCCTCCTTGCATCTTGTTTACCTGAGTGAAGGATTATGCCGTGTTAACAATGTTGATCCAGGAGCCTCAAACTTTATTTAAATATATATATTATTAAAAGATCTTTCACTTTTGGTTGAACATGTGAATGACTTTCTTACAACCATATATTTTCACATTTAAACACTTGAGTGTGAGATTTTGGTTATAAGGTAACCACCCCCTTTTTTATACCCTTGGTTCACTAAATAAGGGGAGAAACTTCATGTATGTGGAGAGAGTTACCTCATTGTCATTACCTTTGTCAAAAACTATAGCGAGTAAATGTATTAAAAGATTTTATTAAAGTGATATTTTGAGTTTTTTTTAGAAGAAATCTTTTTTTTAGTTTAAATACTCTAAGATTGAAACCATACTTTTATTCTTCACTTATCTTTTTACATTTTCAGATGTTTGTTTTCAAACATTGATCTAAAGTCCTATTCAAATTTAACACACACACACACACACACACACACACACACACACACACACACATATATATATATATATATATATATATATATACATCATTGTTCTTGAACAAATATATTTATATCGTTGTTCTTGAGACAGTTGTCTGAATGTCTCAAAAATACATTGTGAGGTTTGAGAAAGCTAAAGTATTTTTAACACATTCAAAACCTTTAGCTAAACTCACATCCTAGATTGTGGTACCCAATAATTTTGTGCTTTCGCGACAAATATTTTCAATTTCAAGAAGGAGATTTTCATTTTATGCCAAATATGTAAAGACATTGGTTGAGGCCAAAATCAATAACGATTGTGTAGCATTGTCTAGTTGTTGGCGCCTTTTACAAAATATATGGTATGAAATAACGGATAGTTAGTTAGCATGTTTTGTGATTGTAAGTCTATTTGGGCTTGGGATGAAGAGGGCTACAACCTAGGAAAAAAAATTCAATACTTTTAGTATGAAATCCACAACCCAAATACCATATGCAACCACCCAAAAACTCAAAAACCAACCCATATAAAGTTCTTGAAAGAAAGAAAAGAAAAACCAAATCAGACTCCTATGCTTTGAAGGAATAGAACCCATAAGAAAAAAAATCCCCCCCTTTGATTGAGTTGACAAATCTCTACTTTTTCTCCCTCCCGAATTCAAAACCTACCCTCTTCGCTCCATCCGAAGGCTATGTCTCCCACTTCTCTATCTTCTCCCCTTCAAAACTACTTTTAAAGATACTACCAACAAGTCTATTCCCATATAGGTACGTATGTTATTTAAACATAATTAAAATAATCATAATAATAATAAACCCAAACCCTTATTCTACTTTACTTTATTATTTTATTTGGAAAAAAACGTAATTTTGTTTAGTTAATCTTCTGAACAATTAAAGATATTGAGCACTTAACTGTGTTTTAACTTAAACCCAATTACGTTGTACTTTGTTGGATTAAATAAGCGGTTAATTATATTAAATTCAATGGATTATGGTTGTGGTCATATTAAATTCAGTGGATTATGGTTGTGATTATGTTATTTATTGTTTTTTAAAAATGGTTAAAAATGTAGTTGAAATTATACAATAGTTATTAGTTGATTGATTATTTAATTTAGGTAATTAATACTTATAAAATAATGGAAATTAGGGCTTGACCCTTTTAGATTTATTCACCATCATGAATTTGATCTTATAACACTTGATTGAATAGGTTAATTGCCTTATGTACCTTTATAAAAAATTATTTCAATTAACATTAATTATTTCATTAATTTGTTAGGGTAAAAATTTAGTTTTTTTCACTTTTGCATTTGAATAGCCTAATTGAAACATTAGTTCGCAACTCAATGGGGGATGAATTTCTTACCAATTGCTTGTCTCTTCTTCTAAAAACGAGATCTCACTTTGAGTATTTATTTAGATTCGGTGAATTTGAATCGTTAAAGACTCGTTGGGAAAAATTTAGGTAATTTTTTTGTAATCAATGAATGTGAATATTTAAAGAATGGGGTAACAATTTGAGTAAAACTTCTTTATTTAATTGTGAATGAATTCTGTTATTGAACTAAATTTTGTCGTGATTTTTTTAAACTCAATTTTATTTTTATGAACTTGACTTGTTGTTAGCCCACCCCTTGGAGTAATCCTAGCTCCGCCCTTGCATTTGCACACTACATCGCATGAACATTGTGTGTTGACTCTATATTTGTCCTTCACTAAGGAGTCACTTTATGATGGGTTGTCATTTCTACAGGGAGAAGTTAACCTAAGAAATAGGCTCACACCTTCCATTGGCCTCGACGTATATTGAATGGTTTCCCCGCATCATAACACTTGGCCAAACTCACGATGAGAGGTATAAATTCACATACGTCGAGTATATTAAATTTTCACTCACACATACCTTCACCACGAGCTATATCATGAGGCAATTCATGTACGCTCAAGTATATCAAGTGGATTTTCCAGACGTATCAATGAATGATTTTCTTGATAGGAAAAATATAAATTATGGAAGTAATTATAAAGGGAAACCCTTACACTAACCTCCCATGCATAACTCTCTTGTATATATCTTCCCTTGAACACTCATACGTAGATTATCGACTTCAATGCAAAATTCTGTCAAAATTTCGAGTCCTCTTACCACTCAATTTTTATGCTCTTTCATCCATTTTTAAAACAAAACCTTTTCCATAATCCTAGAAACAAGTTAAATCATGTCATGCATTATGTATCCCATTCTCTCCTAAACTCGATTCGTGTCTAGCATTTCACTTGCACCCTTAGCAGAACATAATATATTTGGAAACTAATAATAACAACTACACTAGGGGGCTTGCCCCCTTCTAACCTTTCAAAAAGCACCAAAAAACTTATTTAGAAAAATAATAATAAAAAATATACCTTTTTCAAAACATAAATTGTTTCCTTCTTAGGTGTGGGCGCATTGCCCTTAACTTGGCTTGGCTCGCTAATGTTTGTGGTCTGCCACTTGACCACCTCAAATTCTACTTCATGCTCATTCTCACCAATTTTAGAAGGAATATAGAATTCTTACTACAACTACTTCATAGAGAATCATAATCAATAAGCCAACATTATTCCTAATTTGATGACCATGCTATCTCAGCTTACTACCAAGATCAATATCCTATAGTTAAATGTCCATGAGTTGAAGAGAAACAAGTCTTAGATCCTAAAAATTCTCGAACTCGAAGTCTTTCCATATCATAATGGAATTTCCCTCATGCCATGGGACAAGGATTACCCGACGTTGAGCGGGTAAAACATCAAAATGCCTCCGCGTATCCAACCTGTCAATGAAACTCCTCTTACCTATGTGCCTTTACTAAATCTCCATCAACCAGGGGCTAACATGGTCATGCCTATTCCAATATATACCATAGAAGAAGAACTTAATAGGGTGAAAGAGGACCTCAATATGCGCTGTAAAAAAATTGACCAAGTGAAGCTCTCAGGAAATTACATGGACTACACCCACATATATCCCCTTGTCTTCCTCAGAAATTCAAAATTCTTGATATTGAGAAAATTTTGAGGTATTTGGTCTCCTTTTGTGCATATCCAAAACTACCATCGACCCACGAGTCCACTACAAGATACAGAAGAAATTATGGCCCGAATTCAAGTACACCGAAGAATTATAAGTAAATAGTTATAATCTTGAGCTACTCAAACAAGGGCCCAGGGAATCTATCAATAGCTTTATAACCAAGTGGAAAGAAAAATCTTCCACTATGACTAAGCGCCTACCAGAGGAAGTGCAAGTCAGTATTATGAAGAAGGACTTTATGCTGCATATCTGAAGCACCTTAGGTAGCCAATATCCACCTCATATTAGATCCTTTATAGAATCATGGGTAGAGATCAAAGAAAATGCTACCAATTAAAATGTAAAGACAAAATCAGAAGTAAAGAAGTCAGTCAATTTACTCCCCAGCAATTACATTTCCTATCAAGATACCATCTTATATGGGCACCAGAATAATGAACCGATGCTATCAGAAAAAGTATATTGAACTCCATGCCTCCCATCTAAAGTGTATCAAGCACTTATTTCCCGTAACCTTATCAAAAACCTAGACCCTCATCCCCCGATACTCTCCCTAGATATTTCAAACATGATGCGCACTACGACATACCACTGATCATTTCCATCACCTCAAAAACGTTATAAAATGGATCAATTTCCCCTTCCGTGGACCCAAAGACAAACACTACCAAAAATCCTACACCATTGCATAAGTTAGTGTGAATTCTATACTCATCGATGAAGATTCTGATTTAAACCCCTCAACCAAAATTAAACCCATAAATAATTCCATCCATAAATCGAGATAAATCTACAACTCCTCTCCAAATATGCCCAACTAATCCTTTGAATCCTGAAACTGCTCATGACTGAGCTTTCTCCTTGATGACAAATACTACGTGTCTCTACCAAATTAGAAATGCAGAGCAATAATCTGCCCCTCATCTTAAACAATTGAAAGCGTTTGGAATGAAGTTTCCACCAAGCTTGACCCTTAAAGAGGAAAAGTGTTCGAGAATAAGTGATCTTTATATGGAAGCTAAAAAATGGGCTCACATAGGCCTGTCAATGGATCAAATTTTATCCGAATCTGATCCATTTAAGCGGATATGGATCATGCCTAAAATTCGATTATTCGATAACCCGTTTATTAAATGGAGCGAATTTGGACTCATATACTCTGATTCGTTAATAATCTGATCCGATTAATATTTTTATTATATATATATGTAATATATTTTTAATAATAATATTTTAAATATATATTATAATAGTTATAATATTATATAAAAAAATCTCCCTCATAATAAAGGAAAAAGACACACAGGCACGACGCCTAAGAGTTTAAAATTAAAATGTTGCCAATCAAGTGGTCAAAAGTATATTTTTTGACATATCATTATCTGTAATTTTAATGAAAATTATTATAAAAATAAGTAATATATCGGATAATCGGATCGGATCCGAATCCGTTTAACATAAACGGATATGGATTTGGAACTCTAATAGATAATCAGTCGTATAATTGGATCAAATTCGAATCCGTTTAACATCCTAGGCCCACCAGTTCCATTACTAGTTAATTTCCCCTGAAGAGTCTAGCCTAGATAACATTATTCAGATTTTAACAAAGGAAAGTCAAAACAGAGGACCAATCTAAGAAGCTCCCACTCTTCTCATTGTCACTAAACTAAAGGGGAACTTTGTCCCTTCTCCGAACTAGTAGCAAGATTTATACTTTGAAGCACTTGAAGTTGTCAAGTGCATATACTTCTCATGGAATAACTAGTTATCTACCACTAAATGGGGAAATGACTCCCATAACTTAAATGATTCAGATAATGAGACCTAAATTGAAGCTCTTAGTGTGCTCAACTTTTTTATGGGGTGATTTCCTTTAAAAAACTTTAATCAGAAATCAAGGAAATCTCTGGCATCCTGGAGAAAGATGATGAAACTGACATTATCTTCTACCCGTTATAAGTAATTCACATCCCCATAAATAAATGGATGAGAATTGTTGAAGACTCACTAACGCCTAAAATTACCATCGAAGATAGCAAAATAATCAAACAACTGCCAATATCATCATATGAGGACTTTTCATGTCTTCTTAGTATCACATGTGACAGCATTAGAGGAGTTGCTTTCTCCCTTTTAGGAGGTCCTCGTCACTATTATTCCTAAAAATGATATCAATGAAATGATTGTGTATTTTGAGTATCTTGTTGTGCCTTATATTAATTTCATTAATTCTACTAATCAAGAAATTCATGAAGATGATTTACTTAATGAACAATTCCTAACTAATCTAAATAAGGAAAAAAATAATATAACAACATTCAAACAAATAATGAGAAAACCATTGTCGTTAATCTTAGTTTTTGTAAAAATCCACGCAAGATCAGGTTAGTATCAACTCTCAACGAGCAAGAATGATCACCATTTTAAAGATATTCTGAAGGAGATCATAGACGTCCTAGTGACATTCCCATTATTGACCCATAAATCGTGCAACATGAGTTCCCTACATACTTTGAATGAAACCTCATTAAAAAAATTAAGGAAGCTTCGACCTGAATGGTCTCTCAAAGTGAAAGATGAAGTGGTTAAGCAGCTGAATGTGGCTTTCATCCATGTAGTTGAGTATCTGACTTGGTTGGCTAACATAGACCTTGTGCCAAAATCAAGAGGGAAAGTCCTCATATGCGTCAACTATAGATATTTGAACGAAGTTTCTCTTAAAGATGACTATTGTCTGGCTAACATTAATATGATCATCGACGACGCTACCAATCACACTCTAAAATAATATATCTTTCACCCTGATCACCGAGAGAAGACTAGTTTCATCGCCCCATGGGGAACCTTTTACAATATTATTATGCCATTCAGTCTAAACAATGTTGGGGACTATTCCTAAAGGATCTTATCCCCAAGGAAGTCAAAGTTTATGTTAAAGATAAGATCACAAAGTCCAAAAGTTGGTAAGGTCACATCCCTGCTTCGAAGAAATCCTTTGAATGACTCCGACAGGACCAGATGTGCTTCGATCTACAAAAATAGATCTTTGGTGTCACATAAGGTAAACGCTTAGGCTTCATGGTCAATAAGAAAGTAATCGAAGCATACCCTACCAAACTCAAAGTGAAGTCAAAATGTCACTGCCTCATACTCAGAAAGAAATATGAGGTTTCTTGGAAAATCTCCAGTACATCAACTGATTCATCACCCAATTCTATTCCATTTGTAGACCCATCTATAAATGCCAAGGTTTCAATAAAAGTCTATAATAAGGCATGCCAATAAGCATTTGATAAAATCAAATAGTACCTTACTCAACCACTGATGCTCATGCCATCACAATCTAGTCTACCCTTCCTCCTATACTAAATTATCACTGATACTAAAATTGGGGCTACTCTATCCCGATACATTGGGGAGTAATGTAAAGTGAGATCCTTCTACTACGTTAGTAGAAATTTGATAGGATGTGAAGTAAATTACACAACATTAGGAAAGGCTCGCGTCACATTAGTTAGGTTACCTAGAAACTTCGACATTATATGCTCGCCTTCCCAATTAAGCTCATGTTCTAAATGGATCCTATGAAGTATCTAGTCGAGAAAGCTTCCTTATCAAGTCACAAAGATATATGGTTACTTTTACTAATCGAATTCGACATTACATACATCACGCAAAAAGGATATCAAAAGGAGGGCCATTTCTTATTACTTAGCAGATCACCCCATGGATGAAGCTACTATATGGATCTTTAAATTCCCAGATGAATAAATTCTTTACACTACTCGAGAACAACGCCGATGGAAAATGTTCTTTGATGGGGATGCCAATAAGAAGGGATATGACATTGGGATACTTTTGATCGTGCTCAATGACTCGCATACCACCATTACCTCAAGCTAGACTTCCCTTGCACTAATAACACCACAGAGTACAAGGCTTGTACGTTAGTCTCAAGATCATTCTCGAGAAAGCAATTCAATAACTCGATGTCCATGGAGACTCAACCCTCAGCATAGAATAGGTCCTCTGAAAATGGAAAGCCAAGGACAAGAAACCCTTGCCCTTCCACATTTATCTCAAAAAGATTGCTTCAAATTTAAGGATGTCACCTGCCATTAGATCTTTCGTTCAAAAAATAGCTTTTTCAATGTATTGGCGACCTTAACCTCCATGGTTGACATTCCCAAGGGAATAACGATTACCCCCTTACAAATTCAAATATAGTCTAGGAAACTCACTTATACCACTTCGAGATCATAACCGAAGAAGATTCACACAAGGCCAGGTTGTGGGATTATGATATTTGGTGCCTCCTCAAACATTATCTATATCCTCAATGGTCTAGCAAAAAATACTGGATAACCCTCCAAAAACTCATAGCCCAATACATTATTTGTGACAAAGCACTGTTCAAGAGAAACTTCGACGGTACACATTTACAATGAATTCTAGGGACTAACACTGAACAGATCATGCAAAAAATCCACGGTGGGAAGTCTAAACCCAAAATGAGTGGCCATATTCTTTCTAAGAAGATCAGTCGATTGTGCTACTCTGGTCCAGGGCCACATAGAATAGATAAAAAGATGCCTCAAATGCCAACAAATTGCCAATCTTTAGCATTTACCTCCCCAAGATTGTACAACATGACTTCTCAATTCCTCTTCTCGGCTTGGGGCGGCAACATCATTAGGAATGTCACTCCTAAAGCATCTAATGGGTATGAGTTAATCTTAGTTTCTATTAATTATTTGACTAAATGGGCAAAATATAAATCATATGCATCGTTGTATGCCAAGAGGGTGGCCAAATTCATTCAAACAAAATAGCATTTGTTGTTGTAGGGTCCCTCTTGAGCTCATATTATATAATGGACTACATTTTAAAGTTAAAATCACAAAAGTGGATGAGGAGTATGGAATTCAGAGACACAACTCTCCACCTTACAGCTTATAAACCATTTGGGATGTTGAAGCGGCAAATAAAAGCCTCAAATCCATAATCAACAAGATGACAAGAATTTTTAGAGATTGAGCTGACATGATTCCTTATGCTCAATTAATTAATTGAGAAATTTCGTTTTGATAAATTTAATTGACTTACGTGTTATAAAGTTAAAATGAATTAAAGTGGTAGATTTATAATGATAATTTTTAAATTGATTGGAATTTAACCATTATTATTAATCGACTTAATGAGGATAATTAGTTTATCTATTAAATAAATTATTTTATTTGGTTAGTAAATACAAATTTTCAGTTTGTTAAATTATAAGCTAAAATGTGTCTTTTAGTGGGTTAAGTATCAAATTATGGGTCCAATAGGGTTTCGACTGTGGGAAGATTAAATGGGTAAAAATGTTAGGCGGCTAAATAGGTTAGTAGGTTTTAAAAGGAACGCTCATAGGATATTTGGGGAGAGGTGGCACTGAAATCTAGGGAAAGTTGGCAGCGCATTTAAAGGGTGGTTAGCTGATAGCTGATGATTAACTGATAGGTTGGCTTAGCACTGAAGTCGAGGGTAAGAAAGGGGAGAAAAAGAAGGGGCAGGTCTTTGTGTATGTAGAAAAGAGAGGGAAAGGGGGGGGGGGGGGGGGGGGTTATTGAGGGTATTGTCGGCGCTACAATTAAGAGGAAAAGGGGAGGAGAAAACTCACCTTAGTTTTTAATCATTACGATTTGAAAAGAAGAAAAAAAGGAACACTATTCTTTTACCCTTTGGCGGCCTTCTGTTTTTTCGAAAACCTTCTCTCACAAACTAAATAATTCCTTATCCTTTGTTTTATCCATCATCCACCCAAATATTTTCTAAATTTACAATCAAGCCTTAAATAATACCTATTTACTTTTAAAGAGGATATTGAAGTCATTTCAAATGAGGCCTTCAAGGAGGTTTCTTCCTTAGCATGGAAAGTATTTTTGGAGATGCGTCTTTCGAGGAAACTAACTTTCTACTCTCCTCCTTTTATATGCGTATTTGTTAAATTCTCCTATACTAAATTTTAGTGTTAAAATTTAGTAGTAATCCGTAAGAAATTGTGTATTCATTAATTATGTTGTATTAGATGGACTAAAATAATTTCATATACTTAAAAATAAATGTTGAGCCAATTAGTTTGTGGAAATCAATTAGTGGCCCTAAAGCATGAAAATGACATTTGGGGTTCGACCTCCCATTTGTAGAAATAGACAATTTGAGATATGAGAATAGATGATACATACTTAATTTAGAATTACTATATTTTGAAATTTCATTTTCTTATAAGGTTGTACTTTACCCTTTAAGAGTAGTACTTTTGATACGTATGTTCCAAATTGATGAGATTTGTTACGAGGACCTTATTCATGTTATAATAACCATTTAAATATATTGTAAATGACTAGAGACACTTGATAAACATTAATGGACCCCTTACGATGTAACAAGCGCTCTTAAAAATAATTACGTGTTCCTTTTGTGCAAGGACACAATATGAGCCCATGCTTGAGACTATATTATTGCTGATATATATTCTGTATGTAGGAGATAAAAGGTGTACAAAAAATTATTAGTTGTTGGCTTGGTTATTGAATAATAGTGTTGGATTAGTTGGAACATTTCACACGTAGATATTGAAATTATTGTCTTCCTCTCGCATAATAAATCTTCATTAATTTTCCTTAACAATTACCCCATCTAAACAAAATTGTATCGAGGGGTTGCTTATTTGTATTTCACTTCAGTGATATGTCCCACACATGGGGGTTTAGAGAAGGTTAGTTGTGACTACTCAAAACCTTAATTAAATTATACCCTTACTTAAATGCTTTACTTTACAAAAGGTCATACGTAATGATACTGATGCCTTAACTCCTTATGAAATGGACTAAATGTATAATGGTCATAAACGGTAAGACCTATTGGTAGGGTAATTGGATTTCGAGTAGATTGTTTGGAGGTAATAAAAATGTGTTAAAAATATTAATATTAAATGAACATGAGAAATGGAAATTAATGGGATCCAAGACCCAATAGTAGCCATACCAACCTTCGCAGCTTCTAGCACGGAGGCCACATCTGGTAGCAATGCAACCAGCATCAATGGTTGCTCAGTAGTAGCCCTACCTTTAGTACAGTAGAGTTTATCAGATTTCACAGTCCCATATGGAGGGTCAGGAAAGGACTAAGCAGTGTATGGTACATTTTATGTTTTCTGTACTTTAGATAGATTTGTGTTTGACATTGATGACATGCACTCATTCATATCACATAATTTTATGGGGATTATTAGTTTGCTTCCTATACCTTATGATAGATCTTTATCGATAATTACTTCGCTAGGAATATTTACTCGTATTTTGAAGATTTGTGAGGATGTGGAGGTTTATATTGGTGGATTGTGTTTTGAGGTCCAGTTGTTAGTTTTAAACACCCACTTTTATGATGTGATCTTGGGTACTGACTGATTTATGAGATATAGGGATCATATATATTGTAGGGTTTTGATTATCATTTAACAATTCTGGATCATGAGATATATATTGTGGCTATGCCTAGGACAGAGGATGGTGTCATGACACACTTATATTTTATCAATGAGGAGAGGCGACTATCGCTTCACTATATTTGATTACAATTGTTAGAGATATTCATCAAAGTGTCTGAAGAGGTGCCAATGTTGCCACCAGCCCCAGAGATTTATTTTTTGATTGATTTGGATCTCGGCACTACGCCAATTACGAAAGTTCCGTATTAGATGGATCCTGTTGAAATGAGGGATTAAGAGAGAAAATAAAATCATTTGTTATAGCAGGGGTTCATTCAGTATAGTACACTGCCATGGGGAGCTCCGGTTCTCTTGGGGAAGAAGTGGGATGGTTCACTACGGTTGGGCATTGACTATCGTGAGTTTAATAAGGAGACAGTGAGGAATAATTATGCATTTCCAATGATTGATGATTTGTTTGATCAGCTATAGAGTGCCTCTTTCTTTTAGAAGATTGAATTACATTCGGGGTACCACCACTTGATGGAACGAGAGAAGAATGTACTGAATACTTCATTTTAAACTCCTTATGGTTACTTCGAGTTCGGGGTCATTCCAATTAGGTTGACCAATGCCCTGGCCATGTTGAAGGATTTGATGAACCAAGTGTTCTGAGCATATTTGGAACATTTTATCATCACCTTAAATGATGACATTTTGATTTATTCATGGACCGAGGAGGAGAATGCCGAGTATTTGAGTGTTTCACTTTAGATGTTGTAGGAGAACAAGTTCTATGAGAAGTTTCGAAAGTGTGAACTTGGTAAATGGGAAGTATAATTTTTGGGCTATGTATTTTTGGAGTTGGGATTATCTATGGATCTGAAGAAAGTGTCAATCATGTTGGATTGGGGACATCCCATGACACCTACATTGGTTCGTAGCTCTTTGGGATTGGTCGAGTATTATCAGAGATTTGTTTGAGGAGTGTGGGACCATTAATTGAGTTGACTCAAAGGGGGATTTTGTTTTTATAGATAGAGAGGTGTTGCCTCTCACATTTTCAAGGAGAAGTTGGCTTTCGGCTCCCATTTTGGCTCTACCTAGGAGTGGGGTTAAGTATTCGGTATACAATGATGCTTCCTTACATGGATTAAGTTGAGTGTTGATATAGGATGATCATCATATTTCCTACGCATCTTGGGAGTTAAAACCCCATGGGGGTAATTATCCGACTCGTGATTTAGAGCTAGGGGATGCAGTGTTCGCACTACATGTTTAGAGGCATTATTTGTGGGGTGAAAATTTTAGGATCTTTAGTGATAATAAGAGTCTTTATTATTTGTTCAAGGAGAAGAATTTGAACATGCGAGAATGATGGTGGTTCGAGGTTAATAAAGACTACCAATTTTGTGACTTAGTATCCAAGGAAGGATAACGTGGTGGCAGATGCTTTGATTCAATAACCTAGTGGCAATTTATTTTCTCTTCAAATGATCGATGTGGGTTCCATTTAGGTGATTGGTGAATTGGTGGATGCGTTTATGGGGATGCTATTATGACTCACGTCATTATTATGAAAGTGGTTCAAGCATAGATAAGTGATGATTTTTAAAGAGAAAGTGGCTGGTCTTTTGTCCATTTGTGTACCTCTTTACATCATTAGTTAGGAGGTGTATTATTGAATGAGGGGTTGTTATTTGTTCCGTCAAATAAGGAGTTGCTTAGGGTTGTCATCCAGGGGATCTATGGATCACAATTTTGAATACATCCCGATGGGTATAAGATGTACCAAGATATGAGGAGATAAGATTGGTGTTCTAGAATGAAGCATGGCGTTAAAACATTTGTTTCCTAATGTAGAACTTGTCAAATGGTGAAGGTGAATGACTATCAGGAAAACTTCTACCCTTACCCATTCTGGAGTGGAAGTGGGACAGTATTTCGATGGACTTTATCGTCAGATTTCCTTTGACACCTAAGCATTATAATTCTATTTGGGTTATAGTGGACCACTAGGCAAAGGTTGCACATTTCTTACATGTTTGCACTATAAGGACAAATTTCCAATCGAGTTAATTTGTAGTGTTGCATTAATTCCAGACAAAATCATTTGAATCATAGGATAGATTGTTGTACCTTAAGCCTATGACGTTTGAAGAATTAAAGACAATGCGACCAAGTCAAAGTGTAGATATCATTGTCAATTTCAAGTGCCTTATTTCTCGTCATCAACATTGTCTTATTTTCCAAGGTCTCCAAAGGTACAGATGTATATTAGGAGCTTGAAAAAATTATTTGGGTGTTCTTTTTATAAACTTTTATCGTCAACGACTTTTTATTTTTCTCAGAAAATCCTTTCAGAACTGTTCATAAAAGTTTTTGGGCTTATAATGCAATTTAGGAGTTTCTGAAATGACGTTCAAACAAAATTGGGAACTCGTTCGAACAAAATTCTCGGGTCGTTCGAATGACGTTATTAACAAGAATATGTGATTTTTTTACCTTATTTATCGTTAGAAGTTTGCTTAATATGAAAATTCAAACAAAAAGTTTTCTGAAATCTCGTTGGTTATCTCATCAGTGATCTCGTTCAAACGACCTCAAAATGTCGTTCGAACGACATTTCAGCAGGAACGATTTTCTCTGACAATTTTTGTGCAGTTTTGTCCCTCTTTTGCACTACTTCCACTATCTTTTTACCTAATTAAATGAGGTCGGGAATGGATTTTTGAGCAGAACTTTTGAGAGAGTTTCTAAGTGTTTGAGAGAAAAAATAATTCATCCAAAAGTTCCATTTATGTGTTAATTTTTCAAGAACAAATTTATACCAAAAACACATGTTAACACCCATGTTTTAGTTTAATCCAAAGTTCATATATATATATATATATATATATATATATTATTCTTTTAAGATCATTTGGCACCGGGTTTCTTCTCTACCCATTAAAGATAAAGTTTGGGTTCCTATTCTACCCCAAAAAAGCAGACTATTTCTGCCGCGGTGTTCTCATGCGGTGAAAGGTATTGTGTGTGGGTTGACGGTAGTTGTGCCCCATTGGTGTATTCCAAGACTTCGATGGACTCCGGAGTTATCGACTATGCGGAGGCGATGCAAGAAGAAGTGTCGAGGCTTAAAGGGAGTTAAGTCGTGTGTTGTAAGACTTTTGTCTTGTATTTGTAAAACCATACTTATTGGACTTGTAGGCAGGGCCGTCTGAGGTATTTTTCATTGTGGGTTTTCCTTGTACATCGCGGCGTAGTATGGTTGTGTTTATTTTATCTTGTAAACTCACATAGATGCTTGCTTAGGTCTAATCAAGATAAAAATTGGTTTAAACACAATTAGTTTAATTTGGTGCTAATTTAAGTTTTGGTTACGTTTAATTTAATGTAATTCTAGTTGGCATAATTAATTTGGCAAAATGCATGCTTAAGTTTGTTTGGCATAATTTTAACTTGAATTGAATTAGAATTTTGTTTAAGTGGAAATTTAAAATGTGTGTTTAGTTTAGTTTCACTTTAAGTTTAATTTTAGTAGAAAATGATATGTGAGCTTTTAATTGTTAAATTTAAAAGAAATTTTTAATTTGGTATATCATTGAACCATCTCATAATTTGAAGTTTAAAATTTGGCGGAATTCGCTCCAAAAAGTGGTATCAGAGCTAAATTACTGTGTTAAGATCCTTTTGCTTTTGGTTTAAAAAATGAAAAATTCACTTTTTACAAAATTTCCTATTTTTGATGGTTCAAATTACGCGTATCGAAAAGCGCAAATGAAATCGGCACTTAAATCCCTAGATGAGAGGGTTTGGCAATCGGTAGTTAGCGGGTGTTCTCCACCTACGTGTCTAGTTGAAAATGAGCGTGTATCTAAACCCATAGAGAGATGGAGTGAGAAAGAACTTAAATTAGCAAATTTCAATTCCTGTGGTAAATGCCCTCTTTAGTACAATTACACCTGATGAGTTTTGCCGAATTATGATGTGTGAAACGTCTAAGGAGGCTTGGGATATTCTCCAACTCACCCACGAGGGAACAAGTGTCATTAAATATTTGAAACTCCAAAACCTCACCACTCAATTTGAAACCATTAAAATTTTAGAAAGTGAGACTTTTGATGAATTCTATGCTAGACTTTTCGACATTGTTAATTCATCATTTAAGTTAGGAGAAAAGATACCCGACAACCGTGTAGTAAAGAAAATTTTGAGGTCCTTACCTGATAAGTTTATTCCAAAAGTGACCGTTTTAAATTCTGTAACCACTTTAGCCTCTACGAGACTTGAAGAGCTCGTAGGCTACTTACAAACCTAATAACTTGACATGTTTAGCTCCAAGGATGAGAAGAAGAAAGATAAAGGAATCGCTGTGAATGCCCAAAAGGAGGAAAAACAAGTTTTCGATGATGAGAGTGACATAGATTTCGATGAAATGGCTATATTTGCTAGGAAGTTTAGAAAATTTCTTAAGTTTAATAAGGACAAAATTAAATAAGATTTTAAGAAATTTGATAAGTCTAAGTACAACAAAGACGAGAAATTCCCTACAAAGCATAATAAAGATCTTAATAGGGATGAGTCAAATATATGTTATGGTTGTGAGGGTTATGTCCATAGAGCAAGAGAGTGTCCCACTAAACTAAGGAAGGAGGGAAAGCAACCAATTTCATATAATGCAACCCTTAGTGATAGTGAAAAGGAAGAGGGACCCGATTCCCCCATTGAGTGCAACTTTACCGCATTCAGGGCAAGTCATATGAGCATTGATAGTGAATCTTACCTTGAAGATATTCTTTTACATGACACTTCCGAAACCATTATTTGTGAATCCCAAAAATTTGATGGTAATGAGAGTGGAGAAGTAAGTGAGAGTGAGAATGAAGAAGAGGAGGAGGAGAGTGAGCTTCAAGTATCCTTTCGAGAGTTGTATGCCAAATCGATAAAATTAAAAAGGGCAAACTTGAAGTTAGAAGCTAGTTTGAAAGATCTTGTCATGGTTAATAATGATAGTTCTTTAGTGGAAGACCTTAGGACACGTGAGATAACTCTTCATGAGAAGCTTGAATACATTGAAGGTGTGAGAAATAGCCTTAAAGGTTTAATAGAGGCTATGAAAAAGGAGCTTCTTGGGTTTGAAGAGAGTAAGTGTTTACTTGAGTCTAAAATTTTAGAGTTAGAATAGAAATTCAGAGATTCAAGTAGGGTCAAATTTGATTTGGAGTGTAGGTCTGAAAAATTAGATAAAATCTTAAGAACCATCCAAATAAAAAATGACTAGTGTGGTATTGGCTTCGATACTCAAAATGATTGAGCTAACAAAGCCAAAACCATAAATTTGAGAGAATCGACTAGGAACACTTTCAAAGGTCACTCCTTAGATACTACCTTTCGCCGGGTCTTTACATGCTCACATTGTGGTCGAAAAGGTCATCTTAGGAAGTTTTGTTTTTATCTTAAAAAGGGTCCTATAAAGTCCAATGCTAGAGTCTCCAAAATTCCCATATCCCAAGGGCGTCACGCTTCACTAGTTTGGATTAGGAGATCCAATTGGTTGCTTTACAAGATAGGATCTTTGATTCTCATTTTCTTTCATGTGATACTTCCCTTGCTAAATCTAAAGGTTGAATGTGTTAGGTTTATTTGCATACACTAGCTTTTGTGCTTCATGATAGATTTTTGCTAGTTGTATGTTTGTTTGTCATTTTCTAGTCTTTGCTTCATCATATATATGTTTCTAGAATTATGACTTGTGTATTTTTGGTATTTATTTTTATTTATTGTCTTAGTCGAAAAATACAAAAAGATTTTTTTCATCGTTTTGTCTTTGGGGTTATATTTGTGTTTGGTTAAAATTTTTGAAAAACTCAAAATGATTTTCTATTTTTGTGTGTATTTTATTTTTACACATTTTGTATGGAATATACTTGTGTTTGAATCCAATATCATATCCGTTTCCATGTGGCCATAACTTTTGTAAAAGATTTTCAATACTTAAAGTGTTCTTTATCATGCTTGCATGGAGTAGTTTAACTTTGACTTGATTAATGGATTCTCTTTTTATATGCCTCGATTCACACATGCACGAGCTCATTTGAAATTTAACTTCACATGTATATTTAAGATAATTGAGATGTTCTCCTATCAATTTAGTCATATAAATGTTGCTATGACTATGGAGGATTTGTGCAAGTAAGAACCATTTCACGGATTTAAAAAAAATAGAGAATTAAGGTAAAGGTCATGCTCCTTCCTATATTTGGATTTTTAGGAAAATGCTGTTCAAGTTTATAAATCTAGTCCCTGTGTTACAATAGCATTTATAAATTTAGTCCCTGTGGTACAATTGTCTTTATATTTTTGGTCCGCACCAGCAGCACCATTTTTCATGGTGTTAATAAATTTATAAAATTATATGGAGTGTCCTATTTTTATACACTTTAAGCATCATGAGGACATTTTCCCAAAGCCCCCTTAAAAAAATAGAACAATATTTATCCGGTGTAGTTGTTTATCAATGGAATCGGGATGCGAAAGACAAAATTACTTTGCATGAAAAAACACCATTGAAATTTTGTCTAAAAAATGTGGCATTAAAAAAAATTGGCCAAGGCTTTCATTGTTTAGTTGATATGTTCATAAAGAAAAGAAAAAGAAAAGGAATATCAATGGGGATGTTTGGTTTGATATATCAACGTGTTTGCACAATGATAATGTATCCTAGTTATGCTTTTTTTGTCATGACTCTATTGGTTTGTAGAATTATAAAAATTCTAGGCATGTGTGCATTGTGTATGTTTGTTCCATGCGTTAACTTTATCTTGTCACATGAGGCTATATTTAAGAAAGATAAATCTTTTCAATCAAATGAGAACTCCGTGAACATGTTTAAGTGATTGTGTCTATATTCTTTTAAGTCTCTAGTTCACACCCCTTCACTTCCGTTTATCATATGTATTTAGACACATCTTTGCCATATGAGTGTGGAAAGCTTAATGTATTTTGTGTTGCGTGTGGTGTTTATACCTATGTATATGTGCATGTGTGTTATTGGTATTTGTGTATTTATATATATGGAATTTCCTTGTTTTTGAGTCTTTGTCTTGCTCGCCAGTCCGTGATTGCTTTGAATTCAAAATTGGTATCTATCTTGCTGGGAATTGTGTTTTATATCCCATGCTTATCATAGTACATTTTAATGGTATTTTTTTTCATCACATCATAGGTGATATTTATTAATCTTTGTATGGATTTGTTGAACTTCATTGTTGCCCATATGCTTTAATGCTCTTGTCACTTTATGCACCATTGCATGTTTAACTTGTTTTTCCTTATTACATATCTCGTGTTTAGTTTAGGGGGAGTATTTGATATAATTGGAGGAGGAATAAGTTATTTTATTCTTGACCTTTGTCTATTCCTGAACAAAAAGGTGGAGAAATGGTATCTAAACCTTTAGTTTATGAGAACTAACTTAGGGGGAGAGCGTTATTTTCTTAAGTGGATCATGTTAGATAAAAGGGGAGAATTAATTAAGTAGTGGTATTTAATTATTTGCACTTTATATTGTCATATTCCCTATGCGTTTAATGGTGTGTTTAAGTGTGCAGGATTTTATCTTTAGTGGCATTACTTAAAGAGGCAAAGCATTTCTATGAGTCGAATCAAGCGTCCGTATTTTTATTGATTTTTGGGTGGGATTGTGTCTAGATGTGCTTGACAGTCCATGAGATTTTTGGTTTGGTTTTGTCCTGGAATAGCCAAAGGGGGAATTTTGTAAGGTTAAATTTCCAATCGAGTTAATTTGTAGTGCTGGCTTAATTCCGGACAAAATAATTTGAGTCAAAGGATAGATTGTTGTACCTCAAGCCCATGATGTTTTAAGAGTTGAATACGATGCAGCCAAGTAAAAGTGTAGATATCATTGTCAGTTTCAAGTGCATTGATTCTCGTCATCAACATCGTCTTATTTTCCAAGGTCTCCAAAGGTATGAATTCATTAATATATATAGGAGCTTGCAAAAATTATTTGGGTGTTCTTTTTATAAACTTTTATCGTCAACGACTTTTATTTTTCTCAGAAAATCCTTTTAGAACTGTTCATAAAACCTTTTGGGCTTATAATGCAATTTAGGAGTTTCTGAAAGGTTGTTTGAACGAAATTGGGAACTCATTCGAACGAAATTCCCAGGTCGTTTGAACGACCTTGCTAACGGGAATGTGCGATTTTTTACATATTTTATCATTAGAAGTTTGGTTTGAACGAAAATTCAAATGAAAAGTTTTCTGAAATCTCATTGGTTATCTCGTTAGTGATCTCATTCGAACATTGTCATTCAAACGACCTCAAAATGTCGTTCGAACAACATTTCAACAGGAACAGTTTTCTCTTACAGTTTTTGTGCAATTTTGTCCCTCTTTCCCAATACTTCCACTATCTTTTTACTTAATTAAAAGAGGTCGGGAATGGATTTTTGGGCAGAACTTTTGAGAGAGCTTCTAAGTGTTTGAGATAAAAAATTATTCATCCAAAAGTTCCATTTATGTGTTAAGTTTTCAAGAGAAAATTTCTAACAAACACACATGTTAACACCCATGTTTTAGTTTGATCCAAAGTTTATACATATATTATTTGTTTCAGATCATTTTGCACCGATTTTCTTCTCTACCCATTAAGGAGAAAGTTTGGGTTTCTTCTCTACTCTAAAAAGGAGACTGTTTGCCCTATTGGTGGATTCCAAGACATCGGTGGACACCAGAGTTGTTAACTAAGCGGAGGTGGATGCAAGAAGAAGAGCCGAGTCTTGAAGGGAGAAAGTCATGTGTTGTAAGTCTTTTGTCTTGTATTTTTAAAACCATACTTAGTGGACTTGTAGGCAGGGTCGTCCGAGATTTTTCCCATTGTGGGTTTTCCCCGTACATCACGACGTAGTGTGATTGTCTTAATTTTATCTTGCAAACTCGCATAAATGCATGCTTAGGTCTAATCAAGATAAAAAATAGTTTAAACACAATTAGTTTAATTTGATGCTAATTTAAGTTTTGGTTAAGTTTAATTTAATTTAATTCTAGTTGGTATAATTAATTTGGCAACTAGAGGATATGCTTCACGAATGTGCTTTGGACTTCAATGAAAGTTGGGAGGTGCACTTACCTTTGGATGAGTTTGCCTACACTAACAATTATCATAAATCGATTAGTATGGAACCTTACGAGGCATTTGTATGGATGATCATGTAGATCACTGATGTGTTGGTTGGACGAGGGTGAGAGTAGCTAGTTAGGGCACGAGTTCATTCGAGAGATTTTGGATAAAACCTGGATGATTCATGACCGAATCAAGACAGTACGGAGTAGAAAAAAGATGTATGCAGACTTAGATAGGGAAGATGTGGAGTTTCAGGTCGTCAACCAGGTTCTTCTCAGGGTGTTAGTTATGAAAGGAGGTGATGCGTTTTGGAAAGAAGGGGAAGTTGTCCCCAAGGTATGTTGGGTCATTTATGATCAAGGATCATATAGGCTCGCTCGCTTATCGTTTAACGCTCCGAGGTCATCTAGATCGAGTGAAAATTGTGTTTCACGTATCGATGCTTTATAGATTCTTACAGGGTAAGGCCACGTACCGGCACATAAACCTAGACGACATCAAGTTAGATGTCGATGCTTCGTACACCGAGGAGCCAACTCATATCTTAGACCATAGGGCCAAATTTTGAGAACTAAGGGGATTTCGTTAGTCCATGTTCCATGGGGTCACCATAGTAAGGATAAGTCCACTTGGGAGTGAGGGGATACGATGAGACAACAGTACCCACATTTATTTTGAGGGAGGTATATAATTTTTATGAATTCTGAGAACGGATCTTTTTGTTAAAGTGGAAGATTGTAATACCCCGTTATATTTCATAAGGTTACTTAATTAATTAATTGAGAAATTTAGATTTGAGAAATTAAATTTACATATGTTATAAAGTTAAAATGAATTAAAGTGGTAAATTTATAATGTTAATTGTTAAATTGGTTCGATTTGAAGTTAAATTGAAATTTAACCATTATTATTAATTGACTTCATGAGGATAATTAGTTTCTTTATTAAATGGCTTATTTTATTTGGTTTAATGGAAATACAAATTGTTAGTTGGTTAAATTGTAAACTAGAATGTTTTTCTAGTGGGTTAAGTTTTAAATTATGGGTTCAACTGGGTTTTGGAAATATTAAATTATGGGTCCAATAGGGTTTCGACTGTGGGAAGATCAAACGGGTCAAAGTTTTGGGCGGCTAAATAGGTTAGTATGTTTTATGGGGAACGCTCATAGGGTATTTGAGGAAAGGAGGCATTTAAATTTAGGGAAAGTTGACGGCGCATTTAGGGGGTGGTTAGATGATAGCTAATGATTAGAGGATAGGTTATCTTGGCACTCAAGTCGAGGGTAAGAAAAAGTAGAGAAATAAGGAAGTCTTTGTGTGTAGAAAAAATAGAGAAAAAGGGGAGTTATTTAGGGTGTTTTCGGCACTATATTTAAGAGGGAAAGAGAGGAGACAACTTGTGAGTGTAAGAATTGTTACAATGAGAAATATATAAAATAATATCGAGTAGAAAATAAGTAATCACATGCACAACACCAAAGGTACGTGGTTAGGCAACTTGTTTACATCCACGAAGAGGTTACTATTTTTATTAGCGTCTCTCAAAAAATCAAAGTTCCATCCCCTTTGCCTCGGGAAAGTATTTACATATATAGTTGTGATTCTAATTTATTGAATCGTACAAGTCACTCAACCATATTGTGGATAACTCGTCGGTGTCTCTGAATATATCCCCGAGATTATTGGCAATCTATTTGAATCTATCTCCGTGCATTCAAGCACATGTTATATACATGGGTCCAAATTAAATATTTGAGCTGGGTCGGGTAGTCCACTTTGCACGCTGGGTTGGTTGGATATATCAGTGGGCTTGAAGAACAAATAATACCCCACAATTTCCCCTAAAATCTCTGGGCTAAAATATTGGGCCAATAGATTTTAGGTGAGTTCAAGGTCCAAGGCCCAGAGCTTTTTTAAAACTGGCATGGAATATTAGTAATACTTGTGAAGTTTCAGAGGACATGCTCATCCGAGTGGAATTATTATGGAAAACTTGTAATACTCCTAAATAGATGAGGCTGCGTTGGTCTGAGCAGATCTATGAAGCGTCAAAATATTCATTAGGAATCGCCCTTTCATCAATAGCGCGAAGTTAAAACTAGGTTCAGCTATATTAATCGTTATTTTTTCATCGTTTCTTCTTTACGACCTGATACTGAATCTTATCTCTTTCCTTTCATATTTCCAAATCTTTTTCTCACCATTTTTACTTCTAAGTTCCTTTAATCTTCTCCTTTTATTCACCATTTTGGTTAGTCTTCTTTGCTATTTCTTTTTTTTGTCTTCTAATTTATGTTTCTTTTTCTGTCTTGCAGCTCGTGACAAGAACCAAGAGCTTGCTCTCCAAGAGCAAAGAGTTATTATTCTTCTAAAGGCCTAGAAGGTTAGAGATAGGTTTCATGATGGTGAACAACCTTGTTCAGTAGCTTATCTTCTAGAATACACAAATACCACGTCCATTTTTATTACTCGACTGATAGAAAAGATCCCTAACTTTGATCTTCCGTAAGAGGAATCCTCTGGCTTATCTGGGCCAATTCAGATAGAAAAAGAGGAAGAAGAAGAAGACATGTCTCCCCTGAAGAGGAGGTTGTTGATCTCAGAAGATGAATACTAGGCCTTGTTATCCGACAAGGTCAAGCTTCTAAAAAAATCTGAGGACTCACCTAGAGTCATCGATTCTAGCTCGAAAACAAAGGGGAAGGAAAAGGAGGTGGAGAAGAAGAAAAAGAAAGAATAATAGAAGAGAAGGAGAGAGGATGAGGGAAGGGAGATAAAGATAGAGGAGGATAGGAAAAAGAATCAACCCTTGAAGGCCCCACTTCAGTTATCCCTCTATTTTTATATTGCTGCAGAGGGAGCCAACATGGCCATCACCCCATCGTTTCCCTCGGCTTGCTGAAGGGGGGGGGGGGGGTGATCGCAACTAATCACGAGAATTCATCATAGATGGGTTTAGACCATCTTGCACTCAAATTTGTACAGGCACTTGCCTTGGTAAGTACTCTATCTTTTGCTAGTCATTTCTCTTTGTTCGGCTTTAATGCATTAATTCTCCTTTTCTTGTTCTTTAAAGTTTGTGTCAAACTTTACCATACTCTTAGATGGTCATGCCGACTAGTCCAATAAAAATTGGGAGCTTATTGAATCCCTAAAGAAGTCCCAAAAGGACTTAGATGATGCTCGGGATAGCTTCGAATAGGAGAGGAAAAAGGCAAAAAAGGCTTCGGTCAAGCTAAAGGTGGACAATAGCCCAGTAGTCGTGGAGAATAAAAAGTTGGCGGTGGAGAACCTAGGTATAGTGTTGGAAAGATACATAAGCTGGAGAGCGAGTTCCCAAGCATCAAGTAAAGAAGCTACGCGAATGGCCGGAATGCAACCCACGATGATGTTGAGATCCAGATTTCTTATGCATAAGAGTTATACTTCAATAAGGGATGGGACCAATCCTTGAGGGTAGTGGGAGTCCCATCAGAGTCTGATCTATATAATATTCATCTCCCACGACCTTCTCCCATTACTATCGAGGAGTTTCCTACTAGTTAGCCTACCAACTAGGCTGAAAAACATCCAAATGAGATCAAGATGACTGTCGAGCAAGCGAAAAAAGCTACCGAGAAGGGGAAATAGCCAGAGACCTCTGATCAGTTGAAGGAGTGAACTCTTGTAGTCTTAGAGGCTTTCCTTTATTTTTTCCCTTGTGTTGTAATTTTTTCCCTTTTTTTGGTTTTAATGGCTCTTGCCTCCCTTTCAGATTATCAATGAAAAAGACTTTCCTTTTTACTGATGTTCTTCTTTTTTATTTTGTTGATGTTCTCTGCACTTGTAATTTATTTTGTTTCTTGTACCTTATCATTGTGGAGGACTATACATCTCCTTCCTCAAATCTTAGGAAGGTTATAGGCCCAAATGTGAGTGGATAGGCTCATTGGGCCGTTTAAAAGGCCTGCAAACAGCTGAAGGCAAGACCGACAGTGTATAAGGACCAGTCCAAGCTGGTGGTCAAGTTCAAAGATGACCTCCAAGTTGTAATACCCCATATTTTTATGATATTAAATAATTATGGGATTAATTATTATTATTGGATTAGTTAAATTAAAAAGGTTAGAAATTTAATTGTTAATTAATCTGAATTTAAAATAATTATTAACTAGCGTGCCAAAGGTTAATATTTATTAATGGAAATCATTTATTATTACTGTGGGTATATGTAATATGGAATTATATAATTTTTATAAATTCTCAGAGTGCGAAATACGATAGTTTGGTATTTTAAGTCAGGACACTCGTGTGAATCGTGTCGGGACTACTTATATGGAATAAAAAGATAAATTATTTTTTGTATAACTCGCATGGTAATTTCGAGTGTTCCATTGAGTCCGAAAGGGTCGAGATAGTCAGAAAATTCTATTCGAGCATTTTATTTGGACTCCTGGGTAATTTTAGGCCTAACCGGCACCCCGTAGGGGTATTTTTATCCTTTGGGATTTTGGAGTAATAATATGGACGAAAATTGGGAAATAAAAGATAGATGTACATGGGTTAGTAGAGATTTATCAGCTCTAAACCTACGTGATGGAGAAGGGAAAGGCACAGAGGAAGGAAGAAGAAGACATTGGTGTTCTTGGTGCCTAACTCAAGAACACACACCAAAAAGTATACCAAAGTGTAGATTGCGAGACGAGGAACACACTCATACCCATATTAACAACGGATCAGACCGTCGAAATTAAGGCGAGTGTTTATTACTTGCTTTCCTTTAGAAATAATCATGCTCATGTTAGTGTATGTGAATTTAATCATGAATTACATATGAAATTGGGTGAAAATTAGAGATTTAAATTATGATTATGGATTGATTTGATTCGTAGTTTAATTCCTTCATGTATGTGGAGGATTAATCACGAAATTGTAAAATTTTATTGATGAACAAATCTAGGTTGGTTAGGCTCTTTAATTGAAAATTGGGGAACTAGGGTTCTTATGATCTAAATTTGGGGATTTTGAATTATATTGATGATGAGTGATGATTTACTGATGTTATATTAGTGGAAATCATACATACATGTTTAGAAGTTGATTTATAATGATTGATTGGTGATTGGTAATGATCCGTAGAGGTTGTAAGTGTTAAAATGGTGAAGAGGATGTATATGGGTAGGGCTGTCTTTTTACAAGTAAAGGTCTAGACCGCTTTTAATATGTCCGGATCATTTTTTTTATTAATAGGTTCGAACCGTTTTTCATTAAAAGGTTCGGATCGTTTTTGATAAAAAAAGGTCCGGATCATTTTATTTAATAGGTCTGGACCGGTCTGCTGTATTTTCCAGAATTGAATTATGGACTTTAAGGACATCCTTCAGTACTTGAAACGCAAGAACTTTAATGAAGTACACTGAGATCTGAAGTGATGATATATCAAGGCCAGTGTGATTTAAGACTTGGGCATATGTGGGATGAATGACCCTTAGAAAATTATGAGAGGGATCATAATCATAATTATTAACACGACGAGAGTATTAAGCAAAAGTAATACTACGAATAGGATATGATACTTAGTTGTGTGATACCTAGAGATTATAATAGGTTTTGTATATACCAATGTGTTGATTTATTATGTGTATAGCATACCTACACTGCTTTCTTTCGAGCAGAGGTTTCGCACAGTGGACAGTATTATCCCGGTGACCCGATGGGGGGATATTTGACTTGTACCCAAAGCATATGAACTTGGATACGTGCTACCTATTATGTAGGAGAGTCTTGACGGTTTAATGGGAGCGTAGGTATGTGCATGACCCATTTAGATGGTGAGTATGCTCTCCTCCAATATTTGTGTTATGAGATTTATGATTCATGAGAGACATCGAACCAATTGTCCTTTATGCTACGAGTGATGCACCAGGACACGATAGCAGAGTATGCATTGCACCAAGTGGTCCTAACCAAGGGGCGCAAGTTTTATATGTGCATATATATATATATAATGGAGAATGAATGATTCTAATGTGCGAAATTAGAAAATGTACAAGTATGTATAAGTAAAGTAATTTCAGTGAATAAAAGACTTCCTATCAAAGTGGTGAATATAAAATAGGTAACTGGCGTAAAAGAATATTATTAGCGTATTGTATGGGCGATACGGGTTACTCCCCTGAGATATATTTAGGAGTTCATGTCAATAACCTAGTTGGGAATATTATATATGACTAGGTTGGGATAGACATATGCTAGGTGTGCACATTAGTAGAGGGGTGAAGATCTCAGGTGAGAGTTTGAAACTAATGTCTGCATAATAATTGCATTAATGCAGTTTTAAATACTTGCTAAAACAATTATTTTTACAAATCGGGCTCTGACCCGTTTCTTGCTATTTGTCTTCGCTTTTGCTATATATATTATACCAGGTGTCCATCCACAGGGTCACCACCAGACTTAGACGCGTGGATCATTCGACGAGCTGCAGCTGTTGTGGAGGCTGTAGGTTATTGATATTAGACGCTTCTCTCTTTTCGTTCAGTTCTTAGTTCAGACATTTCAGTTAGGGCATGTGTCGCCCATTTCTATATTAGTTATTTCAGGGATTATATTTTTTTTTAGCTTTTCTTTTCCTATTGGATTGAGTATTATGATTCTATTGGTTTTAGACTTTGAACTGGAATGTATTTTCCAGTCTCATTATTTCAGTATTTAATTCATGTTCAGAATTTATTCTTGTGGAATGGGAATGGCTTATATCTTAAAGCATGGAATTTATTAATGTATTAATTAGGTATAATTAATTTGGAAAATATTCTGACACTTAGCTTAATTAATTATTAGGTGATTAATAATGAAAATTATTTTTTGACAGTGATGCTAAGAATGAACCAACCGAACACTTTCATTTTAATTTAATAAAGGACTGATCACCCGGTATTAAATTAGGTGGGGTGTGACTGGTGGTATCAAAGCATCAGGTTCTAGTCTCCTTAGGATCTGTACGGCTTATTACGCTTTTTGCTTAGCATTCTTTGATTTAGAGCCCTAATATTAGGAATGTTGTATTCATCCTTACGCGTTGTAAATTAGTACTTTTGCGATTTAATTATATGAAGGTTGAACTCATACGGTCCATTCCAATTTTTATATGGAACGACAAGAAGAACAAGCTAACACCGCTGGGGAGTCAATGATCAAGGCCAACCGATACCTCAGGTATTACCGAAAAGAGTATCAATGGCCAAAATTGCAGGTATTATGGCCCAACAGTTACCATTACAGTTTTACAATACCATGATCGCAATATTCAGCTTAAAGGAGGTAAAAGAACAAGAGAAGATAGTCAACTTGAAATGACTAGGGTTAAAAATTATGGGACGACTCCAATATAATAGCAATAAGTTCCTCAGGGTCGTAAAGACCACGAAGGTAATAGATCCTGCGTGAAGAGCCAAAAGTGTCAGGGCCAACATAGTTAGGGACGGAGTGATGTTAAAAAAAGATGTTTCAAATGCGGAAGAGATGCCCATAAATGTCAAACTTATCCAGATCAGACGGGAGATAAACCCCGACCCTATCGACAAGGATAGTAAAGCCAAAGGGAGAAAGGACTTTCAGAACTCTGCTATAAGTGTGTACAACAGGGTCAAAAGTGGAAGGACTGTCCTCAACCTGATATTATTTTTCATCAAGATGCACAGTAAGTCCAAGGATGAAGTGGAACTGAGTAACAGGGCCAAAATCAACAGAGTCGTAATATGGCACAGTTTGCTCGTGAATGCTTTAACTGTGGAAGGATGGGTCATAGGAGGCAGGATTGCCCAGATAAGGGAAAAATACCTCACCAGCAGGGGGAGATACCATGTGGGCATGTGCACAACGTCCAGCAGGCAACCGTTCAGCAGCCACCACCCTCCATTGAGGGTATGTTATCCATTTATGAGATTATGGGATATATATTTTGTTTAATACAGGGGCCTCACATTAGTTCATAGCCACTAGAATTGCACGGGCCATGGGATATTTTTCTTTTTAACACGGCCAACAAGGTTATTACATGTGTTAGACTCATCGCAGGGTAATAGGTCTTTGACTTTCTTTTATGTTTGGGAATAGGGATAGAGAATGGGAGACTTATTTTACTTGCCGACGTGCATGTATTAGATATCTCAAAGTGCGAGGTGACTATGGGTATTGATTGGCTTATTGCGTATAGGGCCATGATAGATAGTTTTAGTATGTGTATTATTCTTCTATACGGAGTCGGGAGATGTTTCAGGTGGCGATACCTCGTCCAGATGAAGTACCGTCCACCTATTTATATTATATAGGGGAGGAGACAATGATTACCAATGATTCGATTCCCATAATTCGTAAATTATCCAATGTGTTCCAAAAGAAGTGAGACAACAGGGTTAGAGAATTTGATCGAAGAGTAAAACTGAACTTAACGATGTTAGAGAAACACCACATGGGAGTATACCCAATAGGGAACTCATTTAGAAAATTATGGTTAATTAACTCTCTATAAAGTGACGATGAAGTCAAAAAGGGTTGTTGAGTCCAATAATAGTTCTGAAAGGCCCGCATAGCCAAGGGGATGACGGGAGAACAAATGGGAGCTAAGACTGCCAGTCCGAGGGAAGGACATTCCAAAATGGCCGGTGGAACCAGTGAGGATAAATGACTTCGAAAGTTCCTATATATGTAAAGAATGGGACCACCAGTGTTGAATGTATTTGAGAAGTACAACCCGAGAGTAGTGGATTTAGGAAGATCCAATGAAGTCCTCAGTAATAATAACATATTAATCCCTAGGGTCATTTGGGTCCCAAGAAGAAATAGGGTGGCAAGTAAAGCCATAAGCAAGGCCTAGAGATGCTAAACTAGTGTTTCATGGATGGGTGTGTAAGCCGTAGGATAGAATAATTTGCCCACAATGAGGAGGGGAAACTATTGGATGAAATCCTAGATGTATAACTAGTGCAAGTAACCATAGGTGTTTGACAGGGAGAAGTTCATGTAAGGAACATATGAGTAGGAGAGAATGATGAGGTTGTTTCATTATTGTGAGTAACGAATTTAATTACATGACAAGAGTGTGTCACAACTTATATATATGAATGATTAAAACTAAAACCCGCATGCGAGTCCAGTTTGGTGGGTACGTTGGTTTTGGACAGTTTGGTTATAAATGTATCGATCATGGGTAACGGTACTTTTGATATGCCCCCGTGAGTAAGTCGGATGGGGAGTAAAAGATTATCTTATTTTACTACTGCAATGAGTTAGGGAAGTAACGCTTAGTATGGTAATATGTAATGAGAATTACCGAATGTTTGAATGATAATAGATTGAGTGGTAGACTATCACGCTGGGTACTCTGGGGAGAGTAATAGTAATTTTGTAAGACGCCCCCGAAACAAAGTTGGGAATATATATATATATGAAAATTTCATGTGGTCGTAGACATCCATGCGTATGTTGTCTTGTTAGATGTGACCCAGGTGCGTAGGTATTTAATTATTGATGTAACTCAGGGTGTATTGTGTTCTTTATCAAGTAACGAGATATAGCTTGTTATATATAGTGCCGAAACTTGGGATAGCGATAGTGCCATGTTTCACGATATTTTTACGAACATAAGTGGACTTTTATGTCAACATACGGAGATTGTGGGAAGGTAAAAGTTATGGATTAGGGGCCTTACGGACCTCGATGATCGATAATGTTAGGTAGTAGTGTATTAGGAGGGTTCTTTATTTGGATTTTGCTTTGCGAGACATCCCACGCGTGAAACTAACGAAATTTGAGAGTTGGAGAGAATTTTGGATGATAGTACATGGGATTCGTACCTTAGTAATTGAACATTTATGAGAGTATAATTAAGAGTGGATAATTCCACTATGATATGAGAATATATTTCATCTGTGCAAAAATGCGCAGGGCATAGGGTGTATAGGCGCCTTAGGTAATTAAAGAGTGATTTTATTTTCGCTTGGAACGTATGGGATAAGGTAAATGAAGATAGGATGGAGACATCAGGACTTGATTGTATGCTTACGATAATGGTATAGTCTTAGGCAGTAGATCATGATTGTCATGGGAATTCGACAACATTTAGCCCGGGGAGTTGAAGTTTATTTAGTAAGATTTGGTAGAGGCTTACGTTTTATGAGAAACTGATTATAGAACAGGGGAAGGGCCTATGACATACGGTGAGGCAAGGTCACATGGATCATGATTAGAGGTACAATTGAAAGAACATAAGATGTACCGTGTTGTAAACAACAGTGGTGATGGGATTTGATGAAGAAAAATATTACTAAATTCATTTTCACAATGGGTCACCGGACCGTTGGAAAAAGGGTGGACCACACGAAACCAGTAGAGGTTTCTTCAACCGTTAGGGATTTTGAAGTGGTAATGTGAGATAATTCCCAAGGAATTTATTGCGAAGGGGGTTACGATCCTATATGGGTGATAATGAATCAATTGGCTGAAGTAGATCACGTTATGCCAGATAAGACTGGTCATACTACGAGACGGTATGCGCAGATCTTTATAATCGAGATAGTGAGGTTATTTGGGGTACCACTTTATACCGAGTTCGATTGGGACAAGATGTTTTCCTTCGATTTTGGAAAAGTGCTTATGAGGTTTTGGTTGAGTACGACCTATCATCCATAGATGAATGGGCAGAACAAGCGGACTAGTCAGATGTTGGAGAATAAATTATATGGATACCCTTAAATCTCCGGGGAGGATGAGAGAAGTCCCTTCCAATAGAGGAGTTTGTGTACAATCACTCATAAAAGTTCACTTTTGGGCATGGTGCAAGTGAAGTATGGCATAGTGAGACTTGTTGTTCTCTTGCTTGCTAGTTAAAGGTAGGGGAGCAGGTATTATTGAGATCGGGATGAGCTAATGCTTATCATATATAATGTGTGCGAGATATATACGACACAAATAACCTTGTGTATGATCATCGCGAGACAAGATCGAATCTATCTAAAGAATGATTTATTTTCCAATGGAACTTAAACGATAAGACTTGGGCAAGAACCTACGTGACAGGGTAACCTTGAGTTTAAAACGAATATATGTGAAGTGTTTATTATTAAAGGTATCCAATAGCGTGCTCTATGGGTGGTACATAGTAGTTTACTTGGGAGCGCTACGATGTGATGCACAATATATATACAACGTTATTTGTACCTGGTGTACTTTTTCCAATTTTTGGTACGAAATTCCGTTGTAAGGCGAAAAGTATGTAATACCTCATATTTTTATGATATTAATTAATTATGGTATTAATTATTATTATTGGATTAATTAAATTAAAAAGATCGGCAAATTTAATTTTTAATTAATCTGAATTTAAAATAATTATTAACTAGTGTGCCAAGGGTTAATACTTATTGATGGAAATCATTAATTATTACTGTGGGTATATGTAATTATATAATTTTTATAAATTATCGGAGTGCGAAATACGATAGTTTGGTATTTTAAGTCAAGACGCACGTGTGAATCGTATCGGGACTAATTGTATGCAACAAAAAGATAAATTATTTTTTTGTATAACTCACAAGGTAATTTCGAGTACGCCATTGAGTCTGGAAGGGTCGGGATAGTCAGAAAACTCTAACCGAGCATTTTATTTGGACTCCGGGTAATTTAAGGCCTAACCCGTACCCCGTAGGGATATTTTTGTCCTTTGGAATTTTGGAATAATAATATGGACGAAAATTGGGAAATAAAAGATAAATGTACATGGGTTAGTGGGGAGTTATCAGCTCTAAGCCTACGTGAGAGAGAAGGGAAAGGCACAGAGGAAGGAAGAAGAAGCTATTGGTGTTCTTGGTGCCTAACTCAAGAACACACACCAAAAACTATACCAAAGTGTATATCGCAAGATGAGGAACACACTCATACTCATATTAACAGTGGATTAGACCATTGAAATTAAGGCAAGTGTTTATTACTTTCTTTCCTTTAGCAATAATCAAAGTCATATTAGTGTGGTGAATTTAATCATGAATTACATATGAAATTAGGTGAAATTGGAGATTTAAATTATGATTATGGACGGATTTGACTAGTAGTTTAATTCCTTCATGTATGTAGAGGATTAATCACAAAATTGGAAAATTATATTGATGAACAAAATCTGGGTTGGTTAGGTTCTTTAATTGAAAATTGGGGAGCTAGGGTTCTTATGATCTAAATCTGGTGATTTTGAATTATATTGATGATGTGTGATGATTTACTAATGTTATATTAGTGGAAATCATACATACATGTTAGGAAGTTTATTTATAATGATTGATTGGTGATTGAGAATGATCCGTACAGGTTTTAGGTGTTGAAATGGTGAAGAGGACGTATCTGGGTAGGGCTGTATTTTTACAGGTATAGGTCCGGACCGCTTTTAATAGGTCCGGATCATTTTTTTATTAATAGGTCCGAATCATTTTTCATTAAAAGGTTCGGATCATTTTTTTTAAAAGGTTCGGATCATTTTTCATTAAAAGGTCCGGATTGTTTTTCATAAAAAAGGGTCCGTATCATTTTATTTAATAGATCTGGACCGATTTGCTGTATTTTCCATAATTGAATTGTGGACCTCTAGGACATCCTTCAGTAATTGAAATGCAAGAACTTTAATGAAGTACACTGAGATCTGAAGTGTTTATATTTCAAGGCAAGTGTGATTTAAGACTTGGGCATATGTTGGATGAATGACCCTTAGAAAATTATGAGAGGGATCATAATCATAGTTATTAACACGTCGAGAGTATTAAGTGAAAGTAATACTACGAATAGGACATGATACTCAGTTGCGTGAATACCTAGAGATTATAATAGGATGTGTGTATACCTATGTATGATTTATTATGTGTATAGCATACCTACGCTGCTTGTATCGAGCGGAGGTTTTATGTAGTGGACAGTCTTATCCTGGGTGACCCGATGGGGGGGATATTTGACTTGTACCCAGAGCATATGAACTTGGATACGTGCTATCTATTACGTAAGATAGTTTCGACGGTTGAATGGGAGCGTAGGTATGTGCATGACCCATTTAGCTGGTGAGTATGCTCGCCTCCAATATTTGTGTTATGAAATTTACGGTTCGTGAGAGACGCCTAACCAATTGTCCTTTATGCAGCGAGTGATGCACCCGGATACGATAACAGAGTATGCATTGCGCCAAGTGGTCCTAACCAAGGGGCGCAGGTTATATATATATGGATGATGTGATTATATGTATATATCTATATAAATATACTGGAGAATGAATGATTCTAATGTGTGAAATTAGAAAATTTACAAGTATGGATACGTAAAATAATTTCAGTGAATAAAAGACTTCCTATTAAAATGGTGAATATAAAATAGGTAACTGGCATAAAAGAATATTATTAGCGTATTGTATAGGTGATACGGGTTACTCCCTTGAGATGTATTTAGGAATTCATGTCAATAATTTAGTTAGGAATATTATAGATGACTAGGTTGGGATAGACATACGCTAGGTGTGCACATTAGTAGAAGGGTGAGAATCTCAAGTGAGAGTTCAGAACTAATATGTGCATAATAATTGCATTAATGCAGTTTTAAATACTTGCTAAAACAATTATTTTTACAAATCGGGCTCTGACCTATTTTTTGTTCACTACAAGAATTTGTACCATTAGCAACAATATTTAGCAACAAAAGCTATTTGTGTTGCCAAAAATACCCTTTTGGCAACAAAATCTTATTTATGTTGCCCAAAGACTATTTTACATTATACTTTTGGCAACATAAAATAAAACTTGTTGCCAAAAGCTAAAATTTTAAGTGGGATACTATTAAAAGGAGGGAGCGAAATTATTTGAACCTTTAGCAACATTGTGTGATGTTGCCAAAAGTCAGATGACTTTCTACAACATAACCCCATGTTGCGAAAAGAGGGTGGCTTTGGCAACACGAATTATGTGATGCCAAAATCATTTTTTTATATAATTTATATATTTAAAATATATTAAAATCTTAATAAACAAAAACCTAAAATAAGAAAATCCCCATTTTCCCTTTCTCTTTCCCCCCTAAAACCCCCTTTTTCCCTTTCGTAATCTCTCGATAAATCTCTCCACCGCAGGATGAATATCTACACCACCGCCGGATGAATATCTTCTCCACCGACCACCATAGCAGGTTCCTCTATCTACATATCCCACATGCACACATGCACAACAGCACACGCACACACGATGAATCTTTATTTGTTTTGTATTTTTATTGTTCATATTTTGTTGTTTGTATAGATTACGGATTTTGGTGTTTATTCCTCTCTGGATGAGCTTCAATAATGCCATACTCTCAATACACACTCACCTATTATATGTTCCCCCACATTATTTTTTCATATAAAACCCATGTGTTTTTTCAAGCTGTAGGGGTTGTACTCATGTGTTCTTCAATTTCAGATGTAAATTTGGTCCGTTCAGATCTAATTATTCATTTATGTTTTTGTTCCAGTTATTCATCAATTTTTTTTGTTGTATATGTTTCAGTTTCAACATTGCACGAAAAGTATTTGGTAAAATGTCCAGCTTAATGCATTAATTTTCTGTTAGCTTTATAATGACTCCTTATGGACTAATAAATTATTGTAGGTGCTTAGCGAACAAAATGACACATTTTTTATTCAGGTATGACAATAAATGCAATACCTCCAGAGTTAAGATTAAGATAAACTTTTTATTTGAACAAGTCTACCCATAAATACAATATTGTCTATAAGCAATTATGCACAATACAGAGACTAAGAAATATGAGGAATAAGTACCATGGATGTATCAGTAACTTTCAACTCCTATGATTTATGATTTAATTTTCAATATGAGTTTGTTATTTTCAATGCATGCCTATAGTTTTGGGGATTTCAAAATATTGGTTTGTTATTTTCAACGTATGCCTATAGTTTTCGGAGACCGACGGATAAAGAGAATAAATGATTAAAGCAAACTAATTCGACAGTTCACTTGTTTGGTGATTGTGGGTGTACTAAATGCAAACTAATTACGCATTTATGATCCTATTCTACTAGCACTTTTTCTTTGCGTGGATTTTGTAGGTTTCTTCTTTTCTTTCCTTTTGTTTAGATATATATTTTTTATGTTGATTGATGTTCCTTTTCTAATTTGCATTCCCCTACCATCTCCAGACAAATGAACTTTACTAACTAGCTGCGGTGGCATTTTGCTTATTATCTACTTGGGTGAGTGCAGTACTGCTTATCTTTTATCTTCTCTTGCTTTTGCTTTTCCTATCCTTGTCTATGTAATTTTAAGTGTGTTTGTTGCTGCAACTTATATTTCATATCTTACTGTCCTGCATCTTTTATTTATTTGGTGGTCATTCCCTTGCAATTTAGGATTTAAAAGTGAATTTCAAAATATTGAAACAAAATTCAGCATATTTCAAGTTATATGGGGATTAATTGTTTGGGGCAACAAATGCGATGCAAAATTAGGTTACAAGAGCATTCAGACATCAACAAATCGTTGCTATATGTTGGAGTGGGTGTATGGACTGTCCTACAACATAGACAAGGCCAATAATGTATTCAAGCTTCTTTGGAAAATGCATGGTAGCAATATAGTTCGTGTGCTTTGTTTAGAATTTCATATGGTTTGATCTAGTTATTTTATATATATATATATTCATCCAACACATTCTTTTTGGGGTTACAAAATCTCAAGTTCTCTTCCACAGAATTTTGGAGCCAGAAGATTATGAACCATTAATTATGGTGAAGTTGACACTAGAGACAATTCATCTATCCGGTTACTAACATTACCATATGTGAGAAAATACAATAGATGGTTAGAATGTCTATTCCTTTTTATGCTTTTGGCTGTTTATTTAGCTAGTAGGTAATCACTATGAATTAGTCATCTCTAGCCGAAGTCGTTGGACAAGAGTGAAGTCATGGCATAAGGAGGTTGCATTTGAGATTTTGATTCCTATTATAGCCTAATAGTAATACGGATGTTTTTGTGGCCTATAAGTATGTATAACATCCAAAAATAAAGAGTTGACTTCCGAGATTTGATAGTGTTCATCTCAAATGACGAGACTTTACTAGAATGGATTGTGATTTGTCTTCTGTTATAAGATTTCTACAATATTTACCTTCTGAGAGATAAAATTAGATATGAGTATCCTTTATTTAAAACTATTTGGCAAACCTAGGGAGTTGTACTCTTGAAAACTTAACATAGCATCTCCATAGGACTCCAATTCTGGCAAAACACTTTCTAACTTTTCTAGCTCCTGAACAACCCCAAATATATCTATTTCCATCCCAAATTGACATCCCCTTGCTGCACCAGTAATGAACTCTAAAGACCAACATCTTGATCAACCTTTTTTGGCACAAGACAAATTATGAACATTCTTGGAAACTCCTTTTTACATCATGTTTTGTTAGTTTTGTAGAAGAGTGGTAAAGGTACTTGTCCCATATCATTGGCAGACAAACACTGTCAAATCAAAACTGTCTATATGTGTAGATATGATGACATCACAGTATGGTCCCCCTACCCTCAGTGGCGTACACAGGAATCCGAGTGAGTGGGTGAGCAACCAATGATGAATGCTGGGGGTTTGGGCGTGGGAACCCCCGAGGCGATTTTTTATAAGGTTATTTTCATTTTACATTAATATAAATTCAGTGTAAACTCAATTACTCAAATAGTAGTCCCTAAATACAAAGTCACGAACACCTTGCACGGGATCGATGTGACCCGTAGGAACCAACCGCGTAGTCACAGGGCTCCCGGTTTCAGTCTACGATGTAAATTTACACAAAATTAGACTTAAGCATAAAAATATGCCATAGAAGGGTGAAAATGTAAAATAACCACAAAACGGTCCTGTAAGATTCACGAACGCCTCCCACAAGACCAATGTGACTTGTAGGAACCGATTGCGTAGTCACGGGGCTCCCGATTTGAGTGTACGACGTAAATTTCACAAAATTAGACTTAAGCATAAAAATAAGCCATCGAAGGGTGAAAACATAAAACATCCACAAATCGATCCTGTAAGAGTCACGAACACCTAACATGGGATCAATGTGACCCGTAGGAACCGATCGCATAGTCACGGGGCTCCCGGTTTGAGTGTACGACATAAATTTGCACAAAATTAGACTTAATCATAAAAATAAGCCATCTAAGGGTGAAAACGTAAAATAACCACAAATTGGTCATGTAAGAGTCACGAACACCTCGCACGGGACCAATGTGACTTGTAGGAATCGATTGCGTAGTCCTGGGGCTCCCGGTTTGAGTGTACGACGTAAATTTACAATAAGTTGGACTTAAGCATTAAAACATGCCATCGAAGGGTGAAAATGTAAAACAACCACAAAACGGTCCCATAAGAGTCACGAACGTCTCGCAAGGGACCAATGTGACCCGTAGGAACCGACCGCATAGTTATGGGGCTCCCGGTTTAAGTGTACGATGTAAATTTGCAAAAAGTTAGACTTAAGAATAAAAACATGCCATCAGAGGGTGAAAACGTAAAAAAAAACACAAAACGGTCCCATAAGAGACATGAAAACCTCGCACGGGACCAATGCGACTCGTAGGAACCGACTGAGTAGTCACAGGAGTTCCAATTTGAGTGTACGACATAAATTTGCAACAAGTTAGACTTAAGCATAAAAACATGCCATCGGAGGGTGAAAACGTGAAACAAACACAAATCGGTCCCGTAAGAGTCACAAACACCTCGCACGGGACCAATGTGACTCGTAAGGACCGACCGAGTAGTCATGGGGCTCCCGGTTTGAGTGTACGACGTAAATTTGCAAAAGGTTGGAGTTGAGCATAAAAACATGCCATCGAAGGGTGAAAACGTAAAATGGCCATAAAACGGTCATGTAAGAGTCACGAATACCTCGTACGGGACCAATGTGACCCATAGGAACAGACCGCGTAGTCACGACGGCGCTCCCGGTTTGAGTGGATGACGTAAATTAGCAAAAAATTAGACTTAAGCATAAAAACATGCCATCGAAGGGTGAAAACGTAAAAAAATATTAAACGGTCCAGTAAGAGTCACCAACACCTCGCACGGGACCAATGTGACACGTAGGAACCGACTGCATAGTCATGGGGCTCCCGGTTTGAGTGTACGACGTAAATTTGCAAAAAGTTAGACTTGAGCATAAAAACATGCCATCGAAGGGTGAAAGTGTAAAATAACCACAAAATGGTCCCGTAAGAGTCACGAACGCCTCGCACGGGATAAATGTGACCCATAGGAACCAATCGGATAAGCATAAAAACATGCCATTAGAGGGTGAAAACTTAAAAAAAATACACAATGGTCCCGTAAGATTCACGAACACATTGCACTGGACCAATGTGACTCGTAGGAACCAAACGAGTAGTCACGGGGCTCCCGGTTTGAGTGTACGACGTAAATTTGCAAAAAGTTAAGACTTCAGCATAAAAATATGCCATCGAAGGGTGAAAACCTAAAACAGTCTTTAAGAGCCACTAACGCCTCGCACGGGACCAATGTGTCCCGTACAAACCGACCGCGTAGTCATGGGGCTCCCAGTTTGAGTGTACAACGTAAATTTGCAAAAAGTAATACTTAAGCATAAAAACATGCCATCGAAGAGTGGAAATGTAAAACACATAAAAAACGGTTTCGTAAGAGTCACAAACACCTCACACGGGACCAATGTTACTCGTAGGGACCGATCGAGTAGTCACGGGGCTCCCAGTTTGAGTGTACGACATAAATTTCCAAAAAGTTAAACTTAAGCATAAAAATATGCCATCGAAGGGTGAAAACGTAAAATAGCCACAAAACGGTCCTGTAAGAGTCACGAACACCTCGCACGGGACTAATATGACTCGTAGGAATCGGTCGCGTAGTCACGGGGCTCCCGGATTGAGTGGATGATGTAAATTTGCAAAAAATTAGACTTAAGCCTAAAAATATGACATCGAAGGGTGAAAACGTAAAATAGCCACAAAACAGTCCGGTAAGAGTCACGAGCACTAGGCACGGGACCAACGTGACTCGTTGGAACCGATCGCGTAGTCATGGGGCTCCCGTTTTGTGTGTACGATGTCAATTTGCAATAAGTCAGACTAAAGCATAAAAACATACGATCGAAGGGTGAAAACGTAAAATAGCCACAAAACGATCCCGTAAGAGTCACGAACGCCTCGAATGGGCCAACGTGACTTGTAGGAACCGACCGTGTAGTAATGGGGCACCCAGTTTGAGTATACGACGTAAATTAGCAAAAAATTAGACTTAAGCATAAAAACAAGCCATCATAGGGCGAAAACGTAAAACAAACACAAAATGGTCCCGTAAGAATCACGAACACCTCACACGGGACCAATGTGACTCGTAGGAACCGATCGCGTAGTCATGGGGCTCACAGTTTGAGTGTATGACATAAATTTGCAAAAAATTAGATTTAAGCATAAAATCATGCCATCAGAGGGTGAAAACGTACAACAAACACGAAATGGTCATGTAAGAGTCACGAACAGCTCGCTCAGACCAATGTGACTCGTAGGGACCGACCGAGTAGTCACGGGGCTCCCGATTTGAGTGTACGACGTAAATTTGTAAAAAGTTAGAATTAATCATAAAAACATGCCATCGAAGGGTGAAAACATAAAACAAACACAAAACGATTTCGTAAGAGTCACGAACACCTCGCACGGGACCAATATAACTCGTAGGGACCGATCACGTAGTCACGGGGATCCCGATTTGAGTGTACGATGTAAATTTGCAAAAAGTTAGGCTTAAGCATAAGAATATGCTATCGAAGGATGAAAATGTAAAACAACCATAAAACGGTCCTATAAGAGTCACGAACGCCTCGCACGGGACCAATGTGACCCGTAGAAACCAGTCGCGTAGTCATGGGGCTCTTAGTTTGAGTGTACGACGTAAATTTGCAAAAGGTTAGACTTAAGCCTAAAAACATGCCATGTGAAGGTGAAAACATAAAACAGCCACAAAACGGTCACGTAAGAGTCACGAACGCCTCGCACGGTACTAATGTGACTCATAGGGACCGATCGATTAGTCACAGGGATCCTGATTTGAGGGTAAGATGTAAATTTGTAAAAATTTAGGCTTAAGCATAAAAATAAGCCATCGGAGGGTGAAAATGTAAAAAAAACACAAATCGGTCCCGTAATAGTCACGAACACCTCGCACGGGACCAATGTGACTCGTAGGGAGCGATCGAGTAGTCACGGGGCTCCCGACTTGAGTGTACGACGTAAATTGGCAAAAGGTTAGACTTGAGCATAAAAACATGTCATCGAAGGGTGAAAACGTAAAACAGTCATAAAACGGTCATGTAAGAGTCACGAACACCTCGCACGGCACCAATGTGACCCATAGGAACCGTTCGCATTGTCATGAGGCTCCCAGTTTGATTGGACGACGTAAATTTGCAAAAATATAGACTTAAGCATAAAAACATACCATCGAAGGGTGAAAATGTAAAACAAACACAAAACGGTCCCGTAAGAGTCACGAACACCTCGCACGGGACCAATGTGACATGTAGGAACCGACCGCGTAGTCACGGGGCTCCCGGTTTGAGTCTACGACGTAAATTTGCAAAAAGTTAGACTTGAGCATAAAAACATTCCATCCAAGAGTGAAAATGTAAAACAGCCACCAAACAGTCCCGTAAGAGTCACGAACGCCTCGCACGGGACCAATGTGACCCGTAGGAACCGACCGCATAGTCATGGGGCTCTAAGTTTGAGTGTACGATGTAAATTTGCAAAAGGTTGGACCTAAGCATAAAAATATGCCATCGAAGGGTGAAAATGTAAAACATCCAGAAAACGGTCCCGTAAGAGTCACGAACGTCTCGCACGGGACTAATGTGACTTGTAGGGACTGATCGATTAGTCACGGGGCTCCCGGTTTGAGTGTATGACGCAAATTTGCAAAAAGTTAGACTTAAGCATAAAAATATGCCATCGAAGGGTGAAAACGTAAAACATCCACAAATCGGTCCCGTAAGAGTCACGAACGCCTCACACGGGACCAATGTGAACTGTAGGAACCGACCGCGTAGTCATGGGGCTCCCGGTTTGAGTATACGACGTAAATTTGCAAAAAGTTAGACTTAAGCATAAAAACAAGCCATCGAAGGGTGAAAATGTAAAACAAACACAAAACGGTCATGTAAGAGTCATGAACACCTCGCACGGTACCAATCTGACTTGTAGGGACCGACCGAGTAGTCACGAGGCTCCTGGTTTGAGTGTACGACGTAAATTTGTAAAAGGCTAGACTTGAGCATAAGAACATGCCATCGAAGGGTGAAAACATAAAACAGCCATAAAACGATCCTGTAAGAGTCACGAACACCTCGCACGGGACCAATGTGACCCGTAGGAACCGACCGCGTTATGACGGGGCTCCCGGTTTGAGTGGACGACGTAAATTTGCAAAAAATTAGACTTAAGCATAAAAACATGCCAACGAAGGGTGAAAATGTAAAACAAACACAAAACGGTCCCGTAAGAGTCACGAACACCTCGAACGGGACCAATGTGACATGTAGGAACCGACCGCGTAGTCATGGGGCTCCCGGTTTGAGTCTACGATGTAAATTTGCAAAAAGTTGGACTTGAGCATAAAAATATGCCATCGAAGGGTGAAAACGTAAAACAGCCACAAAACGGTCTAGTAAGAGTCACGAACGCCTCGCACGGGACAAATGTGACCTATAGGAACCCACTGCGTACTCATGGGGCTCCTAGTTTGAGAGTTCAACGTAAATTTGCATAAATATAAGACTTAAGTGTAAAAATATGCCATCGAAGACTGAAAACATAAAACAAACACAAAACGGTCCCGTAAGAGTCACAAACACCTCGCACAGGACCAATGTGAGTCGTAAGAACCGATCGATTAGTTATGGGGGCTCCCGATTTGAGTGTATGACGTAAATTTGCAAAAAGTTAGACTTAAGCATAAAAACATGCCATCAAAGAGTGAAAACATAAAACAAACAAAAAATGGTCCCATAAAAGTCACGAACACCACGCACGGGACCAATGTGACTCGTAGGAACCGACCGTGTAGTCACGAGGCTCCCAATTTGAGTGTCAACATAAATTCGTAAAAAGTTAAAACTTAAGCATAAAAAAATGCCATCAAAGGGTGAAAATGTAAAACAGCCACAAAACGGTCACGTGAGAGTCACGAACAGCTCACAGGGGACCAATGTATCCCGTAGGAACCGACCGCGTAGTCATGGGTCTCCCGGTTGGAGTGTACGACGTAAATTTACAAAAAGTAAGACTTAAAATGATCCTGTAAGAGTCACAAATACCTCGCACGGGACCAATGTGACTAGTAGGGACCGACCGCTTAGTCACGGGGCTCCCGATTTGAGTGTATGACGTAAATTCACAAATACTTAAGACTTAAGCATAAAAAATGCCATCGAAGCGTGAAAATGCAAAACAACCACAAAATGGTCCCGTAAGAGTAGTGAACGCCTCGTACGGGACGAATGTGTCCCGTAGGAACCGATCGCGTAGTCATGGGGCTCTCGGTTTGAGTGTACGACATAAATTTACAAAAAGTAAGACTTAAGCATAAAAACATGCCATCGAAGAGTAAAAACATAAAACAAACACAAAACGGTCCCATAAGAGTCACAAACACCTTGCACGGGACCAGTGACTCCTAAGGACCGACCGAGTAGTCACGGGACTCCCGGTTTG
The DNA here is from genome assembly GCA_949130495.1 of Sambucus nigra. NCBI lineage: Eukaryota > Viridiplantae > Streptophyta > Magnoliopsida > Dipsacales > Adoxaceae > Sambucus > Sambucus nigra. The sequence continues at coordinate 104,323,308 of OX422217.1, read as the reverse complement.
AGTGTACGACGTAAATTTGCAAAAAGTTAGACTTAAGTATAAAAATATGGCATCGAAGGGTGAAAACATAAAACAACCACAAAATGGTCCGATAAGAGTCATGAACACCTCGCACGGGACCAATGTGACCCGTAGGAACTGACCGCGTAGTCATGGGGCTCTCGGTTTCAGTGGACGACGTAAATTTGAAAAAAAATTGACTTAAGCATAAAAATATGCCATCGAAGGGTGAAAACGTAAAATATCCACAAAACGGTTCTATAAGAGTCACGAACACCAGGCACGGGACCAATATGACTCGTAGAAACCGACCGCGTAGTCATGGGGCTCCCAGTTTAAGTGTACGACGTAAAATTGCAATAAGTTGGACTTAAGCATAAAAACATGCTATCGAAGGGTGAAAACATAAAATAGCCACAAAACGGTCCCGTAAGAGTCACGAATGCCTCGAACAGGACCAATGTGACCCGTAGGAACCGACGTGTAGTAATGGCGCTCCCGATTTGAGTGTACGACGTAAATTAGAAAAAAGTCAGGCTTAAGCCTAAAAACATGCCATCAGAGGGTGAAAATGTAAAACAAACACAAAACGGTCCTATAAGAATCACGAACACCTCGCAGGGGACCAATGTGTCTCGTAGGAACCGGCCTAGTAATCACGGGGCTCCCGGTTTGTGTATACGACATAAATTTGCAAAAAGTTAGACTTAAGCATAAAAACATGACATTAGAGGGTGAAAACGTAAAATGAACATAAAATGTCCCGTAAGAGTCACAAACACCCCGCACGGGACCAATGTGACTCTTAGGATCCGATCGAGTAGTCACGGGGCTTTCGGTTTAAGTGTACGACGTAAATTTGCAAAAAGTTAGACTTAAGCATAAAAACATGCCATCGAAGGGTGAAAACATAAAACAAACACAAAACGGTCCCGTAAGAGTCACGAATGCCTCACACGGGACTAATGTGACTCGTAGGAATCCACCGCGTAGTCACGGGGATCCCGATTTGAGAGTACAATGTAAATTTGCAAAAAGTTAGACTTAAGCATAAAAACATGCCATCAGAGGGTGAAAACATAAAACAAACACAAAACGATCCCGTAAGAGTCACGAACACCTCACACGGGACCAAAGTGACTCATAGGGACCGACCAAGTAGTCACGGGGCTCTCGATTTGAGTGTACGACATAAATTTGCAAAAAGTTAGACTTAAGCATAAAAACACGGCATCGAAGGGTAAAAACGTAAAACAAACACAAAACGGTCCCGTAAAAGTCACGAACACCTCGCACGGGACCAATATGACTCGCAGGGACCGACCACGTAGTCACGGGGATCCCGATTAGAGTGTATAATGTAAATTTGCAAAAAGTTAGGCTTAAGCATAAAAATATGTCATCAAAGGGTGATAACGTAAAATAGCCACAAAACGGTCCCGTAAGAGTCACGAACGCCTCGCACAGGACCAATGTGACCAGTAGGAACCGACCGCATAATCATGGGGCTCTCGGTTTGAGTGTATGACGTAAATTTGCAAAACGTTAGACTTAAGCATAAAAATATGCCATCAGAGGGTGAAAACGTAAAATAGTCACAAAACGGTCCCGTAAGAGTCACGAACGCCTCGCACTGGACCAATGTGACTCGTAGGGACCGACCGAGTAGTCACGTTGCTCTCGATTTGAGTGTACGACGTAAATTAGAAAAAAGTTAGACTTAAGCATAAAAACAAGCCATCGAAGGGTGAGAACATAAAACGAACACAAAACGGTCCCGTAAAAGTCACGAGCACCTCGTACGGGACCAATATGACTCCCAGGGACCGACCGAGTAGTCACGGGGCTCCCGGTTTGTGTGTACGATGTAAATTTGTAAAAAGTTAGACTTAATAATAAAAACATGCCATCGAAGGGTGAAAACGTAAAACAAACATAAAACGGTCCCGTAAGAGTCACGAATGCCTCACACGGGACTAATGTGACTCGTAAGAACCGATCGCGTAGTCACGGGGATCCCGGTTTGAGTGTACGACGTAAATTTGCAAAAAGTTAGACTTAAGCATAAAAACATGCCATCATAGGGTGAAATCATAAAACAAACACAAAATGGTACCATAAGAGTCACGAACACCTCGCACGGGACCAATGTGACTCGTAGGGACCAATCGAGTAGTCACGGGGCTCCCGTTTTGAGTGTACGACGTAAATTTTTAAAAAGTTAGACTTAAGCATAAAAACATGACATCGAAGGGTAAAAACATAAAACAAACACAAAACAGTCATTGAAGAGTCACGAACACCTCGCACGGGACCAATATGACTCGTAGGGACCGACCGCGTAGTCACGGGGATCCCGATTTGAGTGTACAACGTAAATTTGCAAAAAGTTAGGCTTAAGCATAAAAATATGCAATCGAAGGGTGAAAATGTAAAACAAACACAAAGTGGTCCCGTAAGAGTCAGGAATGCCTCACACAGGATTAATGTGACTCGTAGGAATCGACCGCGTAGTCACGGGGATCCCGATTTGAGTGTACGACGTAAATATGCAAAGAGTTAGACTTAAACATAAAAACATGCCATCAAAGGTAGAAAACATAAAACAAACACAAAACAATCTCGTAAGAGTCACGAACACCTCGCACGGGACCAATGTGACTCGTAAGGACCGACTGAGTTGTCACGGGGCTCCCGGTTTGAGTGTACAACATAAATTTACAAAAAGTAAGACTTGAGAATAAAAGCATGCCATCGAAGAGTGAAAACATAATACAAACACAAAACGGTCACGTAAGAGTCACAAACACCTCGCACGGGACCAATGTGACTCGTAGGGACCGATCGAGTAGTCACGGGGCTCCCGATTTGAGAGTACGACGTAAATTTGCAAAAATTTAGACTTAAGCATAAAAATATGACATCGAAGGGTGAAAACATTAAACAGCCACAAAATGGTCCGGTAAGAGTCACGAACTCCTCGCACGGGACCAATGTGACCCGTAGGAACCGACCGCATAGTCACGAGGCTCTCGATCTGAGTGTACGACGTAAATTTGCAAAAAAATAGAGTTAAGCATAAAAATATGCCATCGAAGGGTGAAAACATAAAATAGCCACAAAACAGTCCAGTAAGAGTCACGAACACTAGGCATGGGACCAGCGTGACTCATAGAAACCGACCGCGTAGTCATGGGGCTCCCGATTTGACTGTACGACGTAGATTTGCAAAAAGTTAGACTTAAGCATAAAAATATGGCATCGAAGGCTAAAAACATAAAACAAACACAAAACGGCCCCGTAAGAGCCACGAACACCACGTACTGGACCAATATGACTCATAGGAACCGATCACGTAGTCACGGGGATCCCGATTTGAGTGTACAACGTAAATTTGCAACAAGTTAGGCTTAAGCATAAAAATATGTCATCGAAGGGTGAAAATGTAAAACAAACACAAAACCGTCCCGTAAGAGTCATGAATGCCTCCCACGGGACTAATGTGACTCGTAGGAATCGACCGCGTAGTCACGGGGATCCCGATTTGAGTGTACGATGTAAACATGCAATAAGTTAGAATTCAATAAAAAACATGCCATCGAAGGGTGAAAACATAAAACAGCCACAAAACGGTCCCGTAAGAGTCACGAATGCCTCGAACGGGACCAACGTGACCCGTAGGAACCGACGTGTAGTAATGGGGCTCCCGATTTGAGTGTACGACGTAAATTAGAAAAAAGTTTGGCTTAAGACTAAAAACATGCCATCAGAGGGTGAAAATGTAAAACAAACACAAAACGGTCCTGTAAGAATCACGAACACCTCGCAGGGGACTAATGTGTCTCGTAGGAACCGACCTAGTAATCACGGGGCTCCCAGTTTGTGTATACAACATAAATTTGTAAAAAGTTAGACTTTAGCATAAAAACATGACATTAGAGGGTGAAAACATAAAATGAACATAAAATGGTCCCGTAAGAGTCACGAACACCCCGCACGGGACCAATGTGACTCTTAGGATCCGATCGAGTAGTCACGGGGCTTTCGGTTTGAGTGTACGAGGTAAATTTGCAAAAAGTTAGACTTAAGAATAAAAACATGCCATCGAAGGGTGAAAACGTAAAACAAACACAAAACGGTCCCGTAAGAGTCACGAATGCCTCACACGGGACTAATGTGACTCGTAGGAATCCATCGCGTAGTCACGGGGATTCCGATTTGAGAGTACGACATAAATTTGCAAAAAGTTAGACTTAAGCATAAAAACATGCCATCAGAGGGTGAAAACATAAAACAAATACAAAACGGTCCTGTAAGAGTCACGAACACCTCACATGGGACCAATGTGACTCATAGGGTAGTCACGGGGCTCCCGACTTGAGTGTATGACATAAATTTGCAAAAAGTTACTTAAGCATAAAAACATGGCATCGAAGGATAAAAACATAAAACAAACACAAAACGGTCCCGTAAAAGTCACAAACACCTCGCACGGGACCAATATGACTCGCAGGGACCGACCACGTAGTCACGGGGATCCCGATTAGAGTCTATAACGTAAATTTGTAAAAAGTTAGGCTTAAGCATAAAAACATGTCATCAAAGGGTGATAACATAAAACAGCCACAAAACAGTCCCGTAATAGTCACGAACGCCTCGCACGGGACCAATGTGACAAGTAGGAACCGATCGCATAATCATGGGGCTCTTGGTTGGAGTGTATGACTTAAATTTACAAAACTTTAGACTTAAGCATAAAAATATGCCATCGGAGGGTGAAAACGTAAAATAGCCACAAAACGGTCCCGTAAGAGTCACGAACGCCTCGCACTGGACCAAGGTGACTCGTAGGGACCAACCGAGTAGTCACGGTGCTCCCGTTTTGAGTGTACGACGTAAATACTTAAGCATAAAAACAAGCCATCGAAGGGTGAGAACGTAAAAAAAACACAAAACAGTCCTGTAAAAGTCACGAACGCTCGTACGGGACCAATAAGACTTGCAGGGACCGACCGAGTAGTCACGGGGCTCCCGATTTGTGTGTACGATGTAAATTTGTAAAAAATTAGAATTAAGCATAAAAATATGCGATCGAAGGGTGAAAACATAAAATAGCCACAAAACGGTCCGGTAAGAGTCAAGAACACCAGGCAGGGGACCAACGTGACTCGTAAAAACCCACCGCGTAGTCATGGAGCTCCCGATTTGACTGTACGACGTAAATTTGCAATAAGTTGGACTTAAGCATAAAAACATGTCATTGAAGGGTAAAAATAAAAAACTGCCACAAAACGGTCCCGTAAGAGTCACGAATGCCTCTAACGGGACCAACGTGACCCGTAGGAACCGACCGTGTAGTAATGGGGCTCCCGATTTGAGTGTACGATGTAAATTAGAAAAAAGGTAGACTTAAGCATAAAAATATGCCATCAGAGGGTGGAAATGTAAAACAAACACAAAACGATCCTGTAAGAGTCACGAACACCTCGCACAGGACCAATGTGACTCGTAGGAACTGGCCTAGAAGTCACGGGGCACCCGATTTGTGTGTACGACGTAAATTTGCAAAAAGTTAGACTTAAGCATAAAAACATGACATTAGAGGGTGAAAACGTAAAACAAACACAAAACGGTCCGGTAAGAGTCACGAACACCTCGCACGGGACCAATATGACTCGTAGGGACCGACCGCGTAGTAACGGGGATCCCGATTTGAGTGTATAACGTAAATTTGCAAAAAGTTAGGCTTAAGCATAAAAATATGCCATCGAAGGGTGAAAATGGAAAACACACACAAAACGGTCCCGTAAGAGTAACGAATGCCTCACACGAGACTAATGTGACTCATAGGAATCGACCGCTTAGTCACGGGGATCCCGATTTGAGTGTACGACGTAAATATGCAAAAAGTTATACTTAAACATATAAACATGCCATCAAAGGTAGAAAACATAAAACAAACACAAAACAGTCCCGTAAGAGTCACGAACAGCTCGCACGGGACCAATGTGACTCGTAAGGACCGACTGAGTTGTCACGGGGCTCTCGATTTGAGTGTACAACATAAATTTACAAAAAGTAAAACTTAAGAATAAAAGCATGCCATCGAAGAGTGAAAACATAATCCAAACACAAAACGGTCACGTAAGAGTCACAAACACCTCGCACGGGACCAATGTGACTCGTAGGGACCGACCAAGTAGTCACGGGGCTCCCGGTTTGAGTGTACGACGTAAATTTGCAAAAATTTAGACTTAAGCATAAAAATATGCCATCGAAGGATGAAAACATTAAACAGCCACAAAATGATCCGGTAAGAGTCACGAACACCTCGCACGGGACCAATGTGACCCGTAGGAACCGACCGCGTAGTCACGGGGCTCTCGGTTTGAGTGTATGACGTAAATTTGCAAAAAATTAGAGTTAAGCATAAAAATATGCCATCGAAGGGTGAAAACGTAAAATTGCCACAAAACAGTCCAGTAAGAGTCACGAACACTAGGCATGGGACCAACGTGACTCGTAAAAACTGACCGCGTAGTCATGGGGCTCCCGATTTGACTGTACGACGTAAATTTGCAAAAAGTTAGACTTAAGCATAAAAATATGGCATCTAAGGGAAAAAACATAAAAGAAACACAAAACGGCCCCGTAAGAGTCACGAACACCACGCACTGGACCAATATGACCCGTAGGAACTGACCGCGTAGTCACGGGGATCCCGATTTGAGTGTACAACATAAATTTGCAACAAGTTAGGCTTAAGAATAAAAATATGTCATCGAAGGGTGAAAATGTAAAACAAACACAAAACGGTCCCGTAAGAGTCACGAATGTCTCACACGGGACTACTGTGACTCGTAGGAATCCTCCGCGTTGTCACGAGGATCCCGATTTAAGTGTACGACGTAAATTTGCAATAAGTTAGAATTCAACAAAAAAACATGCCATCAGAGGGTGAAAACATAAAAAAACACAAAACGGTACCGTAAGAGTCACGAACACTTCGCACCGGACCAATGTGACTCGTAAGGACCGACCGAGTTGTCACGGGGCTCCTGATTTGAGTGTACAACATAAATTTCCAAAAAGTAAGACTTAAGCTTAAAAACATGTCATCGAAGAGTGAAAACATAAAACAAATACAAAACGGTCCCGTAAGAGTCACGAACACCTCGCACGGGACCAATGTGACTCGTAGGGGCCGACCGAGTAACCACGGGGCTCCCGATTTGAGTGTACAACGTAAATTTTCAAAAAGTTAGACTTAAGCATAAAAACATGGCATCGAAGGGTAAAAACGTAAAACAAACACAAAACGGTCCCGTTAGAGTAACGAACACCTCACACGGGACCAATGTGACCCGTAGGAATCGATCACATAGTCACGGGGCTCTCAGTTTGAGTGTATGACGTAAATTTGTAAAAAATTAGAATTAAGCATAAAAATATGCGATCGAATGGTGAAAATGTAAAATAGCCACAAAACGGTCCGGTAAGAGTTAAGAACACCAGGCAGGGGACCAACGTGACTCGTAGAAACCCACCGCGTAGTCATGGAGCTCCCGATTTGACTGTACGACGTAAATTTGAAATAACTTGGACTTAAGCATAAAAACATGCCATCGAAGGGTGAAAATAAAAAACTGCCACAAAACGGTCCCGTAAGAGTCACGAATGCCTCGAACGGGACCAACGTGACCCGTAGGAACCGACCATGTAGTAATGGGGCTCCAGATTTGAGTGTACGATGTAAATTAGAAAAAAGTTAGACTTAAGCATAAAAATATGCCATCGGAGGGTGGAAATGTAAAACAAACACAAAACGATCCTGTGAGAGTCACGAACACCTCGCACGGGACCAATGTGACTCATAGGAACTGGCCTAGAAGTCACGGGGCTCCCGATTTGTGTGTACGACATAAATTTGCAAAAAGTTAGACTTAAGCATAAAAACATGACATTAGAGGGTGAAAACGTAAAACAAACACAAAAAGGTCCCGTAAGAGTCACGAACACCTCGCACGGGACCAATATGACTCGTAGGGACCGATCGCGTAGTCACGGGGATCCCGATTTGAGTGTATAACGTAAATTTGCAAAAAGTTAGGCTTAAGCATAAAAATATGCCATCGAAGGGTGAAAATGTAAAACACACACAAAACGGTCCCGTAAGAGTAACGAATGCCTCACACGAGACTAATGTGACTTGTAGGAACCGACCGCGTAGTCACGGGGATCCTGATTTGAGTGTACGACGTAAATTTGTAAAAAGTTAGACTTAAACATAAAAACATGCCATCAGAGGGTGAAAACATAAAACAAACACAAAAATGGTCCCGTAAGAGTCACGAACACCTCGCACGGGACCAATGTGACTCGTAAGGACCGACCGAGTTATCACGGGGCTCCCGATTTGAGTGTACAACATAAATTTACTAAAAGTAAGACTTAAGCTTAAAAATATGCCATCGAAGAGTGAAAACATAAAACAAACACAAAACGGTCCCGTAAGACTCACAAACACCTCACAAGGGACCAATGTGACTCGTAGGGATCGATCGAGTAGTCACTGGGCTCCCGTTTTGAGTGTACGATGTAAATTTATAAAAAGTTAGACTTAAGCATAAAAATATGCCATCGAAGGGTGAAAACATAAAACAGCTACAAAATGGTCCCGTAAGAGTCACGAACACCTCACACGGGACCAATGTGATCCGTAGGAATCGATCACGTAGTCCCGGGGCTCTCGGTTTGAGTGTACGATGTAAATTTGTAAAAAATTAGAGTTAAGCATAAAAATATGCCATTGAAGGGTGAAAATATAAAATAGACACAAAACAGTCCGATAAGAGTCACGAACACCAAGCACGGGACCAACGTGACTCGTAGAAACTGACCGCGTAGTCATGGAGCTCCCGATTTGACTGTATGAGGTAAATTTGCAATAAGTTGGACTTAAGCTTAAAAACATGCCATCGAAGGGTGAAAACATAAAATATCCACAAAACGGTCCCGTAAGAGTCACTAATGCCTCGAACGGGACCAACATGACCCGTAGGAACCGACCGTATAGTAATGGGGCTCCCGATTTGAGTGTACGACCTAAATTAGAAAAAAGTTAGACTTCAGCATAAAAATATGCCATCAGAGGGTGAAAATGTAAAACAAACACAAAAACGGTCCTGTAAGAGTCACGAACACCTCGCACGGGACCAATGTGACTCGTAGGGACCGACTGTGTAGTCATGGGGCTCCCGGTTTGAGGGTACGACGTAAATTTATAAAAAGTTAGACTTAAGCATAAAAACATGGGATCGAAGGGTAAAAACGTAAAACAAACACAAAATGGTCACATAAGAGTCACGAACACCTCGCACGGGACCAATATGACTCGTAAGGACCGACTGCTTAGTCACGGGGATCCCTATTTGAGTGTACAACGTAAATTTGTAACAAGTTAGGCTTAAGCATAAAAATATGCTATCGAAGGGTGAAAATGTAAAACAAACACAAAACGGTCCTGTATGAGTAACGAAATCCTCACACGGGACTAATGTGACTCGTAGGAATCCTCCGCGTAGTCACAGGGATCCCGATTTGAGTGTACGATGTAAATTTGCAATAATATAGACTTAAACATAAAAACATGCCATCAGAGGGTGAAAACATAAAACAAACACAAAACGGTCCTCTAAGAGTCACGAGCACCTCGCACCGGACCAATGTGACTCTTAGGAACCGATCGAGTAATCACGGGGCTTCCAGTTTGAGTGTACGATGTAAATTTGCAAAAAGTTAATCTTAAGCATAAAAACATGCCATCAGAAGGTGAAAACAAAAATCAAACACAAAACGGTCTCGTAAGAGTCATGAACACCTCGCACGGGACCAATGTGACTCGTAGGGGCCGATCGAGTAGTCACGGAGCTCCCGGTTTGAGTGTACAATGTAAATTTGCAAAAAGTTAGACTTAAGCATAAAAACATGGCATCGAAGGTTAAAAATGTAAAACAAACACAAAACGGTCCCATAAGAGTCACGAACACCTCGTACGGGACCAATATGACTCGTAGGGACCGACTGCGTAGTCACGGGGATCCCGATTTGAGTGTACGACATAAATTTACAAAAAGTAAGACTTAAGCATAAAAGCATGCCATCGAAATGGTGAAAACATTAAACAACCACAAAATGGTCCGGTAAGAGTCACTAACACCTCACACGGGACCAATGTGACCCGTAGGAACCGACCGCGTAGTCACGGGGATCCCGATTTGAGTGTACAACATAAATTTCCAAAAAGTTAGGCTTAAGATTAAAAATATGCCATCGAAGGGTGAAAACATAAAACAGACACAAAACGGTCCCGTAAGAATCACGAACGCCACGCATGGGACCAATGTGACCCATAGGAACCGACCGCGTAGTCATGGGGCTCTCGATTTGAGTGTATGACGTAAATTTGCGAAAAGTTTGACTTAAGCATAAAAATATGCCATCGGAGGGTGAAAACATAAAATAGCCACAAAACGGTCTCGTAGGAGTCACGAACGCCTCGCCCAGGACCAATGTGACTCTTAGGGACCGACCGAGTAGTCACGGTGCTCTCGGTTTGAGTGTACGACGTAAATTTGCAAAAAGTTAGACTTAAGCATGAAAACATGCCATCAAAGGGTGAAAATGTACAACAAACACAAAACGGTCTCGTAAGATACACGAACGCCTCGCACGGGACCAATGTGACTCGTAGGGATCGACCGAGTAGTCACGGGGCTCCCGATTTGTGTGTACGATGTAAATTTGCAAAAAGTTTGACTTAAGCATAAAATCATGCCATCGAAGGGTGAAAACGTAAAACAAACACAAAACGGTCCCGTAAGAGTCACGGACGCCTCGCACAAGACTAATGTGACTAGTAGGGACCGATCGAGTAGTCACGGGGGGCTCCCGGTTTGAGTATAGGACATAAATTTATAAAAAGTTAGAATTAAGCGTAAAAATAAGCCATCAAAGGGTCAAAATATAAAACAAACACATAACGGTCCAGTAAGAGTGGCGAACACCTCGCACAGGACTAATGTGACCCGTAGGAACCGACCGAGTAGTCACAGGGCCCTCGGTTTGAGTGTACGACGTAAATTTGCAAAAAAATAGACTTAAGCATAAAAATATGCCATCGAAGGGTGAAAATGTAAACAGGCATAAAACGGTCCGATAAGAGTAACGAACACCTGGCACGGAACCAATGTGGCTCGTTGGATCCGACCGCATAGTCCTGGGGCTCTCGGTTCGAGTGTACGATGTAAATTTCTAATAAGTTAGACTTAAGCATAAAAACATGCCATCGAAGGGTGAAACCATAAAATAGCCACAAAATGGTCCCGTAAGAGTCACGATTGCCTCGTACAGGTCCAATGTGACCTGTAGGAACCGAACCCATAGTCATGTGGCTCCCGATTTGAGTGTACGACGTAAATTTGCAAAAAGTTAGACTTAAGCATAAAAACATTCCATCGGAAGGTGAAAACGTAAAACAAACACAAAACGGTCCCGTAAGAGTCATGAACACCTCGCACGGGACCAATATGACTCGTAGGAACCGACCGAGTAGTCCCGGGAGTCCCGATTTGAGTGTACGACGTAAATTTACAAAAAGATAGACTTAAGCATAAAAATATGGCATCAAAGGGTAAAAATGTAAAATAAACACAAAACAGTCCCGTAAGAGTCACGAACACCTCGAACGAGACCAATGTGATACGTAAGAATCGATCGTGTAGTCACGGGGCTTCCGGTTTGAGTGTAGGACGTAAATTTGCTCAAAATTGGACTTAAGCATAAAAATATGCCATCGAAGGGTGAAACCCTAAAACATGCGACAAAACGGTTCGGTAAGAATCACGAATGCCTCGCATAGGACCATTGTGACTCGTAGGAACCGATCGCGTAGTCATGGGGCTCTCGGTTTGAGTGTACGACAAAAATTTGCAAAAAGTTAGACTTAAACATAAAAACATGCCATCAATGGGTGAAATCATAAAACAAACACAAAATGGTCCTGTAAGAGTCACGAACACCTCGCACGGGACCAATGTGACTCGTAAGGACCGACCAAGTTGTCACGGGGCTCCCGGTTTGAGTGTTCAACATAAATTTATAAAAAGTAAGACTTAAGCATAAAAACATGCCATCGAAGAGTGAAAACATAAAACAAACACAAAACGATCCCGTAAGAGTCACAAACACCTCGCACGGGACCAATGTGACTCATAGGGACCAATCGAGTAGTCACGGGGCTCCCGATTTGAGTGTACGACGTAAATTTGCAAAAAGTTCGACTTAAGCATAAAAATATGCCATCGAAGGGCAAAAACATAAAATATCCATAAAATGGTCTCGTAAGAGTCACGAACACCTCACACGGGACCAATGTGACCCGTAGGAACCGATCACGTAGTCACGGGACTCTCGGTTTCAGTGTACGACGTAAATTTGTAAAAAAATTAGAGTTAAGCATAAAAATATGCCATCGAAGGGTGAAAACGTAAAATAGCCACAAAATGGTCCGGTAAGAGTCACGAACACCAAGCACGAGACCAACGTGACTCATAGAAATCGACCGCGTAGTCAAGGGGCTCCCGATTTGACTGTACGACATAAATTTTCAATAAGTTGGACTTAAGCATAAAAACATGCTATCAATGGGTGAAATCATAAAACATCCACAAAACGGTCCCGTAAGAGTGACGAATGCCTCAAACGGGACCAACGTGACCCGTAGGAACCGATCGTGTAGTAATGGGGCTCCCGATTTGAGTGTACGACGTAAATTAGAAAAAAGTTATACTTCAGCATAAAAATATGCCATCAGAGGGTAAAAATGTAAAACAAACACAAAACGGTCCTGTAAGAGTGATGAACACCTCGCACGGGACCAGTGTGACTCGTAGGAACCGGCCTAGTAGTCACGGGGCTCCCGTTTTGTGTGTACGACGTAAATTTGCAAAAAGTTAGATTTAAGCATAAAAATATGACATTAGAGGGTGAAAATGTAAAACAAACACAAAAAGGTCACGTAAGAGTCATGAACACCTCGCACGAAACCAATGTGACACTTAGGAATCGATCGAGTATTAACGGGGCTTCCGATTTTAGTGTACTCAACTCAACTCAACTCAACAAAGCCTTTTCCCAATTATTTGGGGTCGGCTGGCTTCTGATTTGAGTGTACGATGTAAATTTCCAAAAAGTTCATCTTAAGCATAAAAACATGCCATCGAAGGGTGAAAATGTAAAACAAACACAAAACGGTCCCGTAAGAGTCACAAATGCCTCATACGGGACTAATGTGACTCGTAGGAACCGACCATGTAGTCACGGGGATCCCGATTTGAGTTTACAACGTAAATTTGCAAAAAGTTATACTTAAGCATAAAAACATGAAATCAAAGGGTCTAAACATAAAACAAACACAAAACGGTACCGTAAGAGTCAGGAACACCTCGCACACGACCAATGTGACTCGTAGGGACCGACCGAGTAGTCACGGGACTCCCGGTTTGAGTGTACGACGTAAATTTGCAAAAAGATAGACTTAAGTAGAAAAACATGGCATCGAAGGATAAAAATGTAAAACAAATAAAAAACGGCCCCGCAAGAGTCACGAACACCTCGCACAGGACCAATATGACTCGTAGGGACCGACCGCGTAGTCACGGGGATCCCGATTTGAGTGTACAACGTAAATTTCGAAAAAGTTAGGCTTAAGCATAAAAATATTCCATCGAAGGGTAAAAACATAAAACGATCCCGTAAGAGTCACGAACACCTCGCATGGAACCAATGTGACTCGTAGGGACCGACCGAGTAGTCATGGGGCTCCCAATTTGAGTGTACGATGTAAATTTGCAAAAAGTTTGACTTAAGCATAAAAATATGCCATCGAAGGGTGAAAATATAAAACAAACTCAAAAATGGTCCCGTAAGAGTCACGAACGCCTCGCACAGGACTAATGTGACTCGTAGGGACCGATCGAGTAGTCACGGGGGGTTCCCCGTTTGAGTGTACGACGTAAATTTGAAAAAAGTTAGACTTAAGCATAAAAACATGCCATCGAAGGGTGAAAACATAAAACAAACACAAAACGGTCCAGTAAGTATCACGAAGGCCTCGCACGGGACAAATGTGGCTCGTGGGGACCTACCGAGTAGTCACGGGACTCCCGGTTTGAGTGTAGGATGTAAATTTGCAAAAAGTTAGACTTAAGCATAAAATCATGCCATCGAAGGGTGAAAACGTAAAACAAACACAAAACGGTCCCGTAAGAGTCACGAACACCTCATACGGGACCAATGTGATCCGTAGGAACCGACCGAGTAGTCACGAGGCCCTCGATTTGAGTGTACGACGTAAATTTGCAAAAAAATAGACTTAAGCATAAAAATATGCCATCGAAGGGTGAAAACAAAATAGGCATAAAACGGTCCGATAAAAGTAACGAGCACCTGGCACGGGACCATTGTGGCTCGTTGGATCCGATCGCATAGTCTTGGGGCTCTCGGTTCGAGTGTACGATGTAAATTTGTAATAAGTTGGACTTAAGCATAAAAACATGCCATGGAAGGGTGAAATCGTAAAACAGCCAGAAAACGGTCCCGTAAGAGTCACGAATGCCTTGCACGGGTCCAATGTCACCCGTAGGAACCGACCGCGTAGTCATGGGGCTCCTGGTTTGAGTGTACAATGTAAATTTGCAAAAAGTTAGACTTAAGCATAAAAACATTCCATTGGAGGGTGAAAACGTAAAACAAACACAAAACGGTCCTGTAACAGTCACGAACACCTCGTACGGGACCAATGTGACTCGTAGGAACAGACCGAATAGTCCCGGGAGTCCCGGTTTGAGTGTACGAAGTAAATTTGCAAAATGTTAGACTTAAGCATAAAACATGCCATCGAAGGGTGAAAACATAAAACAAACACAAAACGGTCCCGTAAAGTCACGAATGCCTCACACTGGACTAATGTGACTCGTAGGAACCGATCGCGTAGTCACGGGGATCCCGATTTGAGTGTACGACGTAAATTTGTAAATAGTTAGACTTAAGCATAAAACATGCCATCGAAGGGTGAAAATGTAAAACAAATACAAAACGGTCCCGTAAGAGTCACGAACACCTCGCACGAGACCAATGTGACCCGTAAGAATCGACCGTGTAGTCACGGGGCTCCCGATTTGAGTGTAGGACGTAAATTTGCTCAAAATTGGACTTAAGCATAAAAATATGGCATCGAAGGGTGAAAATGTAAAACATGCGACAAAAATGTCCGGTAAGAGTCACGAACACCTCGCACGGGACCAATGTGACATGTAGGAAACGATCGCGTCGTCATGTAGCTCCTGGTTTGGGGGTGCGACATAAATTTGCAAAAAGTTGGACTTAAGCATAACAACTTGCAATCGAAGGGTGAAAACGTAAAACAAGAAAAAAATGGTCCCATAAGAGGGACGAACGTCCCGCATGGAATAGATGTAACTTAAGCTATTTCTGCTATACAGTTGCCCACATAATCCGATTAGCCCATGGCATTTATAGCTCCATGTCGAGTGTGTGGGTTGTGTGCGGCCATGTTATCGATCTAAAAAACAAATTATATAATAAGTATTAGTTATTGAAAAGAAAAGGGATGAACCTTCACAAAAAGGCAAAACCCAAAAATGTCTACAACTTGAAAAACTCAAAAAATGTTGGTTAGTCGATGCCGACTGTTAGCCGAGTGATATAAAAGGTGCTTACAAAAAATGTATACTTTTATATATATATATATATATATATATATATATATACACATATAATTGTTATATGTATATCTATCTATATATATATCTATCTATCTAGATAGATAGATAGATAGATAGATAGATAGATAGATAGATAGATATACATATAACAGTTATATGTGTGTGTGTGTATATATATATATATATATAACTGTTATTATATACATACATACATATTATATACGTACATACATATATACATACATACATACATACATACATATTATATACATACATACATACATACATATAACAATAATAGTTATATATACACATATAACATACATACATATATACATACATACATACATACATACATACATACATACATACATACATACATATAACAACAACATTTATATATACACATATAACATACATACATATTATATACATACATACATACATACATACATACATACATATAACAATAACAGTTATATGTATGTATATAATAACAGTTATATGTTGTTATATGTATATATATTATATGTGTATATATATACATATAACAGCATATAACTGTTATTATAATATATTGTTAGTATAACAGTTATATGTATATACATATATATACATAATGTATATGTTAACACTGTTATTATAACAATTATATGTATATGTTATATGTTAACAGTTACTGTTATATGTATATGTTATGTTAATTGTTATTATATAACTGTTATAATAACAGTATATATGTTAACATATACATTAACAGTATATATGTTAACATATACATACAACTGTTATAATAACATTATATATGTTAACATATATATAAACCTATAATAGTGTATATATATATATATACCGTTATATCACTGTTATACAGTTATACCCCCGTTATATCACTGTTATACAGTTATACATTGTTATATAGTGTTATACAGTTATATATATATATATATATATATATATATTCATATACACACAGTTATATGTATATACAGAAAGTCTCCTGTAAGGATTCCTTATAGTGCAGACCCCGATATATACTATTTTTTTTAAATAGTAAAAAAATGAATTTTTTGATGAAACTTTATGGATATGATCTTCATGGTGTGAAGATCATCTTCAATTTTTTTCGTCGAAAAATTCAATAAAAAAATTGTTGAGATGAGGTGATATGTAAAAATATAGTATAAATATGCATTTTCAACCGTTGAAATATTGGGTCCGTGCCAGCCACTTATTGATTGAATTTTTTTATGAAACTTCATGGATATGATCTTCTCACTATTGAGATCATATCCATGAAATTTCATCAAAAAATTCAATCAAAAAATGGGTGAGATGATCGCCAACATTTCGACGGTTGAAAATGCATATTTAGACCATTTTTTTACATATCACTTCATCTCAACGGTTTTTTTTATTGAATTTTTTGATGAAAAAAATTGGAGATGATCTTCCTACCATGGAGATCATATCCATGAAGTTTCATCAAAAAATTCATTTTTTTACTATTTAAAAAAAATGGTATGTTCCAGAGTCCTTACCATAAGGAGTCCTTACAGGAGTTGGTCTCTATGTATATTCATATACACTATATATATATATATATACACTGAATATGAGAATCTTGAGAAGGGGTGTATAAATAAGCATACTCACATAGCTACACGCTATCTAAACATACACACCTCTCGCAATGTCACAGTTATATAGAACAATTTATATATAAATGTTTATAAATATATAACTATAATAGTTATAAATTATTATTATCTTTTGAAGCCGGATAGATTATAATTTATTTTGTATTTTGTGTAAAATGAAAATGGATTTGCGATACATGAAAAAGTCAATGGATACGGAGGATCGAGGTACGTAGCTACTCGGATAGTTATTTAAGTTTATATATCTACTCGGATACTATTTTTAGATATTAAATTGGTGAAAGGGATTTAAGGGTGGTTTAGCTGCGTTTTTTGCCGCTGGGTTTATTTTAATGTTAAAAACAGGTTGGATTTCATGAATAAACAAAGGAAACTCTGCCAAAATTTTCTGAAATTAAATAGTATTTTAAATTGATCAAGTCAAACATACATGCATTTGAAGTTATACAAACCCATGTAGTAATTTATTTTTATATCTTGTGCAGGTTATGATGGATTTTTCTTGGAGTTATGATGTTCGTGGTGGCTTGGAGCTGCGATTTCTTATAGTGTAGGAGAGCGATATTGTCGTCATTGTTTTAGTTTACGTGGATTTTTTTAACATCTTATAATGTGTTAATGTATTAGGTTAGATCATGTTTACATCTTTTGTTATGTTCTTATTTGGGAGGCATTTATTTTGTACCTTTATACTTGGATTGTGATGAAATATTATTTTGTAATTCATATTTATGAGATTTAAGTGAAAATTGTGGAACTTTGTATTACTTATGATTGTATGAAAAATGCGTAATGTTATTTTGGATTATAAGGTTGCACGTTTGATGAAAAAATTACAGGTTTAAAAGTGCTTCCAATTGCGAAAAAATATTAGGTAATAAATAAAAACATTGTACTTTTGGCAACACAATTTTTTTTCTCCAAAATTTATCATCTACACCTATCACTTTGGATATGGCAACACATATTTGGTTGCCAAAGGTACGTCTTTTGGCAACACAAGAGTTGTGTTGCCAAAAGGTTATACCTTTGGCAACGTAAGAGTTGTGTTGCCAAAGGTATAGCCTTTTGGCAACACAACTCTTGTGTTGCCAAAAGCCGTACCTTTGGCAACACCTTATGTTGCCAAAAGCTATACCTTTTGGCAACACAGCTCTTATGTTGCCAAAATCTAGCTTTTGGCAACACAACTATTTTTATTGCTGTTGAGTGACTTTTGGCAACACAAATAATATTTTTTATTATAAATTTGACAAATTATAAAATACTTTTGGCAACACAATTGCGTGTTGCCAAAAGTATACCTTCAGCAACACAAGCCTGTTGTGTTGCCAAAGGGTTTCCTAGACAGACAATAGGCAACAAGCTGGCAACATAACAAAATATGTTGCCAATACCTTTTAGCAACATATTTCTAACTTTAGCAACACAATTTGTATGTTGCTAATGGTGAAAATTCTTGTAGTGATTTCTCTTCTCTTTTGCTATATATATATATATATTATACCATGTGTCCAGCCATAGGTTCAACACCAGACTTAGATGCATGGATCATTCGACGAGTTGCAATTGTTATGGAAGCTGTAGGTTATTGATATTAGACGCTTATCTCTTTTCATTCATTCTTAGTTCAAACATTTCAGTTTGGGCATGTGTTGCTCGTTTCCAGCTTAGTTACTTCAGATATTGTATTTTCTTTTAGCTTTTCTTTTCCTGTTGGATTGGGTGTTATGATTCTATTTGTTTTAGACTTTGAACTGGAATGTATTATCTAGTCTCATTTATTTCAATATTTAATTCATGTTCAGTATTTATTCTTGTGGAATGGGAATGGCTTATATCTTAAAGCATGGTATTTGTTAATGTATTAATTGGGTATAATTAATTTGGAAAATGTTTTGACGCTTAGCTTAATTAATTATTAGGTGATTAATAATGAAAATTGTTTTTTAACGGTGATGTTAAGAATCAACCAATCGGGCACTTTTATTTTAATTTAATAAATGACTGATCATCCAATATTTAATTAGGCGGGGTGTTACATAAGTAATGGAGGAAATTAGTTCCTTTTTGCAGGAGGATATAAATGATTTGAAGGCCTAGGTTGCAGCGAACAGGGATGTGGGCCAGGTGGGCGATCTTATTCAGGCTGATAATGATGCCTTGAAGAAGGAAGTTACCTAGGTGAAGGAGCATATTCAGCAAAAATATACCATCATAGAAAGTCTTCATAGAGACATCAAGAGGCTCAGATTCCTGTTCAGGATGGACCCTCGAGCTGAGTGATCGATAGGCTATGGCGAAGGTTAGCAATACACTCCTGTGAGACTGTAAGAAGCCCAGGACATCGCATATAAGCATGGGTGGTTAAATATCGTTACCGTGCTAAAGGAGCCGAGAGAGTCCCATCCGTGTAACATGTATCAATTGGATTGCCCAACCTATCGTTGACCTCCCTTTGGGAAGGACAAAAAGTGGAGTCCCATAGATGTTATTCCCCACCAGCTCCTAAATGATTTTGAGGTGGATCCAAGCTTTGAGGAAGAGTTCACCCCAATCCAGATGATGGACGAAGAAGACAAATAGTAGACTTTTTAGCTCACCACCCATGAACAGTTTATGTCCTTGTATAGCTCTTGTAATATTTTGTATCCCTGTACTCTTCTGGCTTTTTCCGAATGAATAAAGTTTTATTACTAACTGTAGTGTATTTTGGGCAGTTGTCGACTAAATCGAGTTAATAATTATTTTTGTATTCTGGGCTTTTATCGACTGGGAAGAGTTGATATCTTTTAATCATTTAGGGATTTTGCCAACTAAATGAGTTAATAATAATGTTAATCATTTTGGGCTTTTTCCGATTAAATGAGTTAGTGTTGGTTGTATAATCATTCTTCCAGTCCAATATGCCTTACCAATATCATTCCACATACCATACCTTTTAGGTTGTGTCGTCACAACCCCTTAGGCCTATGAAGATGATGGAAAGAATACACCTAGGTAATGGGCCATCCACCTAATCAAGATTTTAACGACCAACATAGTTGGTGAACAGCCTCAGTTGGCTTTTTGCTTAAGGATCCCTGGTAGGGCTTTTATTATTTTCGGAGCAACCTATGATGTCCTTTGTGTTTGATATGACAAAGACCTGATGATTCCAGTAATTGAAACAAACTTAACAATTTATTATAGTTAGTATGAACCCTGCTCGGGACGAGGAGATTCCTGTAATACCCCATATTTCTGAGGATATTTAATTAAATTAAATTGGTGATCTAGGATTTAATTAAATCAATGATTTGGAATTTATTTGATTCGGTGATTTGGAATTTATTTAATTTAGAGAAATTATATAATTCAGTGATTGAGAGTAAATCAGTTCAATTTAAGTTTAATTTCACGCGTTCGATATTTATAACCCTTAATTGGGAGGGGTAGAAATATATGTAGTGATCTTTAGAGTCTATTTTTAAGGTAGTGTCGAAACCTAGGAGTTCTAGACTTATTCGAATTTCGAGGACGAAATTCCTTTGTAAGGGAGAAAGTATGTAATACCCCATATTTCTGAGGATTTTTAATTAAATTAAATTGGTGATCTAGGATTTAATTAAATCAATGATTTGGAATTTATTTGATTCGGTGATTTGGAATTTATTTAATTTAGAGAAATTATATAATTCAGTGATTGAGAGTAAATCAGTTCAATTTAAGTTTAATTTCACGCGTTCGATGTTTTGAGGTGGAATTAAAATAAATTTTTTAAAGTGACTCGGATGATGATTTTGAGGTTACGGTTGGTTCCGAAAGGGCCAAAATAGTCGAAAAAGTGTACTCGGGTGTACAGTTTGGGTCCCGGGATGATTTTGGACCAACCCGACATCGTTTAAGGATATTTCGGTCATTCGAGAGTTGGATGTTTAGAGAACTCCGAAAATAATAAGTGTATATCTTCCATTAGAGATAAGGGGCTAGGGTTAACACAATCACAATAGAAGAGAGGCCATTGAAGAGAAAGCCAAAGCTTCCTACACAGTTTTTCGCCCCGAACGCAACGGAATCGAGATTGGAGCGAGGGGAGAACAACCACACCATCATATTAATGAAATCAATACCTGCTATTTAGAGGCAAGTATTTAAATAGCAATTTATATTAAGCATGTTATACTACCCATGCAGATTAGGGTTTGATTTCATGCTTTTGGAAGTTTTATATGAATTTGGGAGGGTTTAATTCATAAACTAGAGTGGGAATGCATGTAGAGATGTTCCTTAATGATGATAATATGAAATTAGTAGGTTTGGGTTGATTAATAAGAGAGAAATCTGAGTTCTTGATTTATAAAGTTGATGAATATGAGAAAAAAATTGGGGTTTTATGTTAATTAAAGAAGAATTTGATTCTTGGGTTGAATCTTTGATGTTTTGTGTAAATTTTCATTGGAAATTTATCTCTATACGAAGAAAAACTGATATTAGAGTATATTTGATGATTAAGAATGAATCTTGATGGGTTCTTGATTGAAGAACCTGAATCTTGAATGACTTAGGGTTTAATTGATGAACACAAGATGTCAATCTGCCAGAATTTTTTATGTAACTTTAAACGTATGCCATTTTAGTTTTACTTAGAATTAATATGATATCCATACATGTTTGGAAAGGTCTATGTCTTGTATTTCTAATGAACTTTGAATCAGGTCAATCGGAGTCCCGTAGAGGGAGAAATTGATGTTTTACTGTAGGGTATTTGATCTGCCAACATAGTAACTGCCAGAATTTTTGACGTAACTTTAAACGTATGCCATTTAAATTATACTTAGAATTAGAGTGATATCCATACATGATTGCAAATATCTATGTCTTATCTTTCAAAGTAGATTTGAATCAGGTCAATCGGAGTTCTGTAGAGGGAGTAATCGATATTTTACTACAGGGTGTTTAATCTGCCAGAAAATTTTCTAATCGATTTGGTTGCTCAATTTTGGCCAAAAATATCCTTTCTTTAGGACCTTTGGAAATCTTTTGGAATTAATTTGTGGGATTTAATTTCTAATATAAGGGAATTATATTGAAACACCAGTAGGCCTAGTTTGGGTTTTAGGCATGGCCTACGAGGGAAGATTAAGGGCTAAATTAATTTGGATTAATAGAGAATAAAAATCTAAATTGAAGAATAGTTCGAGTTAAGAGAATTCGAGAGGAACGAGGACTTATACCATTAGGGGGAGAGAGTTTACTTTCCAATATTGTATGTGGAATAAAGGATACCCTTCGAGTGGTGAAAAATACTCGAAAATGTATGGTAATAAACGAAGTTATAAATAATGGAATACGTAGAATATTCGGGATATAAATATACTATATATGAGGCTTGTGAAATGGGATGTGTGTGTGCCCTATTGTTATTATAAATATATATATATAGGTGTAATGAATACCTATCATTATTATATGGTTGTGTGAACACCTCGCTGATGTTATATTTATATAAGTGGAATGTGTACCTATATTATTGCTTATTATGTGTATGACATACCTACCATACTTGCTATCACGGGAGGTTGGCATTCGAAAGAGGACAATCTTATCCTGTGTTGCCTTCAGGGGGATTTTAGATTTGGTACCTCAAGAACATAGGACTGTGAATGGCTTATCTGTGAGTCGATAAGTCTGCTGACTGTGGGAGCATAGGTATGTGCGTGACCCATGGATATGAGAACTATGTTCACCTCCAATATGTGTGATTTGATATATATGGTTCGTGAGAGAAGATGAACCAATACTCCCTTGTATAATGAGAGATGTACCCGGACATGATAGCAGAGTATGCATGCACCGCAGCTGTGCCTAGGGGTGCCTTACTAGTATAGATATAATGGATGATAAATATATATACCTTTAAGATGTTTTACAGTATGCACCGCAGCTAGGTCTGGGAGGTGTCGTGTTATATATATATATATATATATATATATATATATATATTAAAAAGTGTGAATATATATATATACTTGTTATGTTATCTACTGTGTAAAATTAATGGACGAGAAAGATAGTGAAATCTTATTTGACTTAAGTATGTGAACACTAAATCCTAAAATTTGAAAAGCCTTGCCCATATTAAAGAGAAATGGATATATATTTAATAAATGTATTTGCATGGAAATACGGGTAGACGCTATGAGTTATGGGTAGCAGAATTATGATCTCAAACCAGTTAGTTGTGTGTATCTAAACTAAAAGTAATCTGAATAATGGGGTCGAGGTAACATTCCGGACCAGTACATATGGAATAACTATTGGGGTTGGGGTAACATTACGAACCAATAGCCCTTGATGTGTGATATAAGGATATAATAGCAGAGCATGTACTTACATTATATATGGTGTGTAAAATATATATACTACATGAATAATATACTTATGTGTGCTAGTAGAGAGATGAGATAATATGTATCTAAAGAACGATTAATCTACTAAAGAGTAACTAGTAGGGAGCTTAGATAGGGTATATATATATAATGATGAAGCTACTAATGTGTGAATAGTAGGAAGATAGTTAGTGAATATCTAAAATAAAGTTTTAGTAGAGAAATTTAAATGGTAAAGTTTGAACAATAACCTACATAGAAAGGGTAACTGGGGTTTAATAATAACATAGGAGAGATGCTAATTATTAAGGGTATTCGATAACGTACTGTATGGGCGGTACAGAGGAGCTATATTGATTTGGGTTTATTAGATAATGGTTGCCTAGTTAGATTGGCTAGAATTGACTAGGTGAGGTTAAGTATCAAATGTTAGGTGCGCATTATAGATGACAGATGAGGAACTCAAGGGAGTGTTCGCAACCTAACATGTGTATCTAATAACTGTTCATTTAAATTGTTATTTAAGTACTTGCTAAATGTTTTTAAATGATTTTTACTTGGGCTCTGACCCGTACTTGCAAAACCTTTTTTCAAAACCTTTTAGATGTCCAGCCACAGGGACGCCAAGCAGGATGATCTATTCTAGGGATGCGTAGCTGCAGCACTTGTGGATGCTTGCAGGATTTTGACTTAAACGATTCAGTTACTTCACTCCTAGTGTAGGGTGCGGGGCAGTACTTTATTCGGGCATGTTGCCCACAGCTATTTCATTTATGACAGTCAGACCTTGTATTCAGACTCTTATTCATGTTGGACTTTATGTTGAATTTTGTAACCGATGGTTTATTCGGTATTATTTCATTCGAGTCTTTTATATTGTGGATGGATTTATATTACTTTTGCATGGGATGTATTTATGTAATAATGTTTTGTTGGTGATTGTTTAATAAAAAGATTAAAATTTTGACATCGGCTTTTTGAATACTAGGTGGTTAGTAATGTTTTAAAAAGTTTTCGACAGTGATGCTAAGAATGAACCAAATGAGAAACCTGTTTTAATTGGATATAGGACTGATCACCCGGTATTAAATTAGGCAGGGTGTCACAATTCCTTGATTGGAATAAGTTAAATAACCCATAGTAATCTAAAGGAATTTTGTTTTGTGCGAGGAAGTTCCTTGGTTGAAGTATGCTAAGAAGCTTACTGTAACCAAGTGTAATTCTGCTTAGTATCCCAAGAATGGAGAAATTGCTTGGAAATGATGCATAAAATTGAGATACATAATATAAAATTATGACGATCAAGATGTAAGAGGAAATGGGCCTTTATTCATTAAGTAATAACTCAAGAGCAATATAAGTCTAAATTGAAATTTTGGATAAACTAGTTGTGATAAACAAGGCTAAAAATATAACTTCTTGAGGTTGGTTGCATTCCATGCTCTGGGTATCTCTCTACCCTCCAATGTTTCCAAATAATAAGCTCCTCGAAGGTTGTCCCTGATCACTTTGAAAGGTGCTTCCTAGCTTGGTCACAGTTTGCCATCTGACGATTTTACTGCATTGTCGAGGACTTTCTTTAGGAGGTAATCTCATACCTGTAATTTTGTCAGATGGACTTTCTTATTGTATTTCCCGTAACAACATGTAATTTAATCTGATAATTAATTAAATTAATTCAAAATTTAGAAAGCTAGCTTAAAAGACTCCAAATATGAGTATATATAAGTCTTGGGTCGTTTAAAAGAGTCCTTATAACATAAAACTCTCTAGGCAAAAAAATAGGGCCAAAATAAAAATCCCTCTTCAGATAATTTGTCACAACTTTAAAGCGTTGAAAACGTCCCGTAGACCCCCAATTTTAAAATTCTTATACTTTAAAATCAATTTCCTTGTTGAGATATGCGGAAGCGTAAGATGGTCCACAAAAACCCCAAACATTAATTTCTCTTCAAAATTAAAATTAAATTAAAGTGAAATATGATTAAACACACACTTATGATAATTTCACTTAAACCATATTAATTAATCCAAGTCCTAGAAAATTTGGCTAAGTCATATTTTGCAATTTTATCAAGTTAGGTCAAACCAATTTTAACAAATTAAATTAAATGACTTGAATTAAATTAACTAAACATTACCCAATATTTAATATCGCACCAAATTAAACATGTAGTGATTAAAACCAAATTTTGTCTTGAATTACCTAAGCATGCGTTCTAGGTGAGTATAGCAAGATAAAATAAATAATAAATCACTACGCCGCGATGTACGAGGAAAAATCCACAACGGGAAAAAACCTCGGTCGGCCCTAGCCTCAAATCCACTAAGTATGGAATTTACAAATACAAGACAGCAGACTTATAACACTCGACTCGATCCCTCTCAAGCCCCGACGCTCCTTCTTGTAGACATCTCCACCTAGCAAATAACCACGGAGCTCCCCCGCGGTCTTGGAATCCACCGATAGGACTTTATATGATCACCGTCACCCGAACAAGGAGCCTTTCTCCAAGTGGGTAAATCAACGCAAACATCTTTTTTTTGTGGGATTTAGAAGCGAACCCAAATGTCTATTCAAAATGGTAGAGATGAAAAACCGGTGCCAAAACTCCAAGCAAGTACAAATATATCTATGGAAGCTTGGATAAATAATATGAGTGTAAAACTAAAGTGTATAATCAATTTTTCTTGAAAACTTAGACACTTTAAAACATGAACTTTTTCCTTAATCAATTGTTCTCTCAAACTCTCTACTGGAGATAGTTGTGTATGAAAAAGTTCAGTTGGAAAAGTTCATTTTTGCACTTAAGAAATTCTGTCACAAGATAGTGGGAAAAACAAGTGGGAAAGTGGTTCAAAACTGCTTAAACTGCCAAATACCTGTTCCCGCCAAATCTCGTTCGAACGAAATATCGTTCGAATGAGGCTTCTAACGAATTTCCAGTGTGAACTCGTTAGAAATCTCGTTGGAAATCTCGTTCGAACAGCCATCTCGTTCGAACGACATTTTGAACGAAGTTCCAGTGGCCAATATGGGAACTCGTTGGCAAACTCGTTCGAACGACATTTGGTTCGAACGAAAAACTCGTTCAAACGACATTTGGTTCGAACGAAAAACTCGTTCGAACGACACTTCGAACGAACTTCCAGAAAGTGTGAAATTTTCATTTTTAGCCCAGAAACTTTATAAACTTTATTTAAAGTTTTAATTAAATCTTTCTGAAAGTCAACAACAGTTTTAAGTAAATGTTACCCATTATAAAAACATTCCAGCTCCTATATATATATATGTAATGCATTCATACCTTGGGAGCATGGAACCACTGTTGATGACGTAAAAACGAGGCACTTAAACTCGGCATTTTGATGAAGCTTTATACACTTGGTCGCTACATCTTCAACAAACACGTAATAGGCTTGAAGGATGATCAATATACTCTATCCTATGACTCAAACGTTTTTGTCCAAAATTGAACCAAAACTACAAAGGACTCAATTGGAAATTTGTGTCCTTACAAGCGTGACTAACTGTTTGTCACGGTTCTAGAGCATGACTAACAGGCGAACTATTTTAGTTTTAATAGGATTCTAATGCCACTTAAATTCTCTAATCTTTCTCTACTTAAATTAATACGGGATTAGGACTTTTCAAACATATTTTCACAACCTCTAAGAGTAGTAGACCCTTGTAATTTTCATCTTCTTCATCCTACAAACCCTAGCCCCAAAGTTATCAAGTTTTAACTCAAGATTTGAAGGCTTATTTGGTGTTTTCTCAGGTTTGGTCTAGAACGATTTTTTATTATTTTTGCCAGAGGAACGCAGTGGTGTGATCAAAATTTTTGAGGCAGAACATTATGAGTTTCTTGTGATGATTTTAAGGTATGGGTTTTACGCAATATGCTCCTTAAATCTCTCGAGAGTAGTTATTTGTTCCTCGTTTATTTGTACTCATATTATTGATATCATGATGTTTATTAGAATCTAAAATATTGATTCGATTGAGATATTGTATTTGTTGATAGGCATGGTGTCATGAAATATTTATATGGCACAGAGAATGGTCACCCGCCAATTGTCCAAAAGTCCGATAGCCAGGATGAGGCTTTAAGAAGCTTAAGTGAGGTCAGGTGAGGCCCGGTGACCTATTGATGTGTTATTGAAAAATTAAATTGGTATAATTCTCGGATGTCGCATTGAACTTGAATTCATATTTGTATTGTTGCGTTTTATTCACCATTATTGTTTTGAGCATCTATTCTTGTCATATTGTGTACTTCCTTGTATTTTTTTTAGCGACATGTTAATGTGGATTTGGACGCTACGGATTTTAGAGATCGACGTTTGGAGGATTTTATTTTTTCTGTATAGCTTGGTAGTTTAATTTATTTGGAGAGCTTAGTTTTATTTTTGAGTGAAATTTAAGTGTAATTATTTTGTAGGTGTAAATTTTGGATTGGACGTTATGTAATTTTGGATTCGTTTTGTTTATTTTTGTGGAATATGCTCTATACTAATTGTGGAGGATTTATTTTAGTTTTAATCATAGTAGAGCCTCATGTTTTACGTGGGGAGTTGAAGATTTCTAGTTTCTACTGATATGAAGAGAGCTGGATCATGGATTGCTCTCGTCCTTCACCCGTTAAGTCAAGTTTGTCATTTAGCCCTTGGTTGACCAAATTGATTCTCATGGTAGGGAAACCTGCTTCAAGTGGCATGATGGCTTCCATTTCGTATGTGAGTGCAAAAGGTGTTTCCCCTGTAGGTCTTCTAGGCATGGTACGAGAGGCCAAGAGGACGTGAGGGAGTTCATCCACCCATGAACCGTTTCCTCTTTCCAGCCTCTTCTTTAGACCATCGAGCATCGTCATGTTGGAAACTTTTACTTGATAGTTGCTCTAAAGGTATGCTACCGAGATGAAATGATGCTTGATCTTATGCTAATCATAGAAATTTTGGAAGAAACCAATCTCGAACTATTTGTCGTTGTTAGTGATGACAGCTCTTGGTACCCCAAAGCGTGTTATGATGCTCTTTCAGATGAACCTGGCCATATTAGCGTCTGAATGTTAGCTAGTGGTTTTGTCTCTACTCACTTGGTGAAGTAATCTAGGCCGACCAACATTTTCTTACATTTTTTAGGTGCAGTAGGTAGTTGTCCCATAATGTCCAACCCCCATTGTGCGAATGGCCAAGGACTAGTCAAGGTTTTCAGGTCGCTATCTGGTTGATAAACCATAGGGGAGAACTTCGGGCATTTTTCACTTCTCTGAACATAGATACTTTCATCTTTTTGCATGTCTGGCCACCGGTAGCCTTCTTTAATCACTTTGAATGCTAACGATCTTCCTCTTGCATGACTCCCATAAATATTATCATAAAGTTCACTGAGAACTTGCTCGGTGTCTTGCGGGTGTAATCATTGGAGGTAAGGACCTATAAAGGATATATTGTAGAGATTCCCTCCAGAATCAAGGTAGAAATGAGTTTCCTTCACCCTTATTTATTGAGCCAACTTCCTATCATCTGGTAGTGTCTCATTTTGTAAGTAGGCAGTGATTGGATCCATCCATCTAGGAGCTCTTTCTACGAAAAGAATATGCTCGGTGACCACTGCCTTGTTAATGCTACGTCAGGCAAGGAACCCCACTTGGATAGTTCTTCTGAGGTCAGAGTCCACTATTGAGATTGGGGATAATAAGGCATCAGGATGATTATTTTTCCCCGGTGGAACTACTGAATGTGGAATTCCTCAAATCCTACCATAAGCTCTCGTACATCGGTAAGGTAGCTTGACATCCTATCATATTTTGCGTTAGAATCTCCTCTCACTTGTTAAAAGACCAATTTGGAGTCACTTAACACATTGAGGCACTTTGCCCCAGTCATTGGGATTTGTGCAAACCAGTTATCAGTGCTTCATATTTGGCTTCGTTGTTTGAGTCTTCAAATCCTAACCTAATCCCTTGTTCGACGATAGTGTCTTCGAGTCTGACGAGGATAATCCCCACTCCTACCCCTTTAGAATTTGAGGCTCCATCAATGTATAAGGTTCGGTATTTGGACTATGCTTCCTTTCTTCTTGATTTCTCCATCATCTATTGGACAGTTGGTTTGTCTCCCTTGAATTCAGTAATGAAATTGGCCAGGACCTATCCTTCAATCGTTATCCTTGGTTATAAGTGAATATCGAACCTTTTGAGAGAGGTCGGATTTCTAAGGGACAACTTTGAGGGGGAATGAAGTGATCACCGTTATTGAGTGGTCTTTAAAATATTATTTCAACTTCCTTGAGGCAACTATCGGATCATAGGCTAACTTCTCCAAAGGCAAGTAGCGATATTCTGTATTCACGAGCGTCCAAATAGGGTACTATCTACCCTCATTATCATATATCAGAGCTGAGCTAATAATATGGTCTAAGACTGTGAGGTAAAGGTATAAGGGATCTCCATCATTGGGCATCACTAGTGGGGTGGCTTACAGATGTAGGACTTGATCTCTTCCAAAAGATCTTGAGCTTCCATCATTCCAGATGGGGCCCTTATCCTTCTTTAAGAGTTGAAAATAATAGTCAGCAACGTTCCGAGGACCTAGAGATGAAGCGATTGAGCTTTGTGATCATTTCAGTAAGCTTCTAAATAACTCACAATGTCCTTAGTGGATGGAAACACATCGATCTGATCTGGATTGGCCTCAATCCCTCCCTTATTGACTAGATAACCTAGAATTTTTCCTGACTAGACACCGAATGAGAACTAACTCACATTGATTTTTATCTGGTACTTCCTGAGGATTTATATGGTTTTGTCCATGTCTTTGAGGTGGTCGTCTTTGTCCTAGCTCTTGACTAACATGTCATCATTATAGACTTTTGTGGTGTCACCTATCTACTGCTTGAACATCTTTATGACCAATTTTTGATAAGTTACCCCCACGTTCTTTAGGCCGAACCGCGTGACCTTATAACAGTATAGACCTACTGGAATTATGAATATTGTTTTTACCTGATCGAGGCCGAATGGTAGGATCTGATGGTTCCCTAAATAGGCATTCAGAAAATTGATTCTCTCATGAGCTTCTGTGACGTCAACTATCCGATCGATCTTCGTAGAGGGAAATTATCTTTGAGGCAGGCTCTATTGGGGTCCTTCTTTCTCCACCGTTTAGCCTTTTCTAGGACTATTTGGCATGCCTTTCGAGTGTTCGGCATGAACGTTGGGTCAATGTGGAAACGGTGCCAGGCTACGTCGAGATCAATCCCAAGAAGATCGTACAGCTCCTAGGAAAAAAATCCAAATTTCTTCTCAAAAAGGTAATCAATTCTTTCTTTTCATGATCAGTAAGAGTAGTCCCGATCAGAAACTTTTTACCCGATAAGTTGTCACCAACACTAACTTCCTCCAGGCTTTCAATGACCCTATCAATGGGGTGGATCCTGGTCTCTTCCACCCCTGGTCGATCATGTCATTATTGTGATTTAGAGGGTGTAGACCCATCCTGGGCTTCCTCTAGAGTGACCTTTTGTTCCTTTTTTTGTCTTCTTTTAGGGGCAAATAGTGGTGATGAAGCATTTCCATGTGGTGGCCTATTTGCCACGAATCTCGACCAGCCTCGATCGGTGACAATCTTGAGCTTCTAGTGGTATGTAGATGGTATGACTTTCATGGCGTGTAGCCATCCTCTGCCTAAAATGGCATAGTATGGTGATTTATATCTTTCACCAAGAATTCAATCAACTTTGAACTATTTCATGCCTTGACTGACAAGACTATCTTTCCCAATGGTATCGTGATTTTCCCATAAAGCCGACCAGTGGAACTGTGGCCTTCTTGAGGTCGGCTAAGTTAAGCTTCAACTTGTGGAATAGCTCTTGGTATATCACTTCCTATGAGCTTCCTTGGTCTACTAACAATTTTTCAATGTCCTAGTTCATGATTCTGAGAGTGATCACAAGTGCATCATGGTGCGGAGTCCCCACTGCAATCAGATATTCCTTTTTGAAGATAAGATGTTTTCCCCGGTGCTTTCCAGCTTAGCTTTTTGTAGGGTCAATCTATAATGCCTCCATGACAGCTATAACCTTTTTCAGCTCCATCTGAATAAGGTTTCCTTTTATCTGGTTTAGGTCGGATGCTCCATGAATCACCGTGGACTCCTATCCAATGTCGTCATCAAGGACATTGCTCAATTTTTGGTCACCATTGGTTGTAACCTTATCATCTTTTTTTTCAAATGTACTCGTTCAAATGCCCAGCTTGGGCCAACTCTTCCAAGTACGATTTCAGTGCTTTGCAATTCTTTATCCTATAGTCGCCCTCCTTGTGGAATGCACATCTAAGCGCGTTGTTCCTTTTTGTTAGGTCACCACCCATCTTCTTGGGCCACTTGACAAATGGTTGATCCTTGATCTTGCTTAAGATTATATAGATTGGTTCTTTGAAGACTATGTTAACAGCATGGAATGCCTTTGAAGGATCGAACTTGCTTCTATTCTTAGAGCCAGTCTTGCCTGCGTTCTTATTCCCTTTCTTTGGAGTGTCATTTTTTACTCCTTATTTGATTTCTTTTATAGTACCATTGTCCCCTAGAGTGAAGTGAACCACGTCTTCAACCATGGCGTATTTTTTTATACATGCTATGAGGTCGTCAATGATGATCGTTTCTTTCTTCATCAAGGATTGGTGCAATAGAGATATGGTAACCAATCTTGAAGGATGCTCCAATAAGTTTCTCTAAGAAATCCTCCATTTTATTAAAGACCTCCCATTACCTCTTGGCATAGTCACGAAGGCTCTCTTACTAATTCTTCTTCATCGTGAGCAGTGAATCCATACTTTTGGGGTGGGAACTACTGGTTATGAAGCGAGAAGTGAAGTCCTCTACTAGGGCCTTGAATCTCTTGATCGACTTATGGGGTAGCTTCTCGAACCATTTATGATCTACTTCATATAGTCTAGAAGGGAATATTCGACACATCAAAGTGTCGTTATGGCTCTACAGGTTCATCTCCAGCCTGTACTATTGAACATAATCTATGGGATCCGTCTTATCGTCATATATTTTAAATTTTAGAACGGAAAACTTCTTCAGGGGATCATCTTCTTCAATCTCCCTTGAAAAGGGAGATTTCATTTTAGTGTTAAAAGATCTTCTAGCTAGTCTCTAGTGGACCCGACCTCTCGATGGGTTGAGTGTTAATCTATCTCTCTAAGGACTAGATCCTAATGTCTTTATCCTGACGATCATTATATTTGTGGTGCCTTTCTGATAGGCCATGATCTGATCGATCACGCTCTAACCTGCCATGCACGGACCGATCCTGGAGATCCTCCCTCGGCTGTAAGCCTTGCTTACCTGAAGACTAGGTGACCAATCGTGATGTTTTTTGGTATCTCTCTAGAATCTCTCTCCATTATTTCAAGTCGCCTATGTAGGTAAGCATTCTCTTCCATCTGGAGGTGTGTCGCCTCCTCCTTATCTTGAAGCCTAGCTTCGTAAGTGTCGACCATCCTTGCCAGTAGGGGATATAGCAGTTATTTGCAATGGAGTGGAATCTTACCTAACCAGTACTGAGGATAGCTTACGCTTCAATGGGAGGTTAGTTATCTCAGATAAAAAGGACCTATAGCACACAGTTATAGAGGAAATGCATGAGTCACGATTTTTAGTACATTCAGGGGATAAGATGTGTTAGGATGTGAGGAGGCAGTATTGGTGGGCCTGTATGGGTTAGTTCCGATAATTAGATGATCGGGCAGTGTGCCTAACTTTTCATTATAGAAAATGAGCAAGACTGCACGACGTGCCACTCAGCATTATTTTGAATTGAGATAAGATCTTTGTGTCCCACTTTTGGTATAGTTTTTCACAAGGCAATGGGGACAGAGTTGCATTTGGGAATGGTGTATCACCCACAAACCGATGGGAAAATGGAGAGGGTGAAGTAGTTGTGGAGGATATTGATGCAACTAAGAATGTGTCTCAGAAGTGCATACTCTCTAGGCTCAAGTGCAAGCATGTCGCTCAAGTAATAATTCGATAAGTCGGGAATCGATCCTCAGGAAAATAGGACAACAGAGTTGTAACGACGTTGGAAAAATGAAGGAATCCTAACTCTGACTCTAAAGAAAAAGGAAAAAAAAGATATGTTTTGGGAACTGACTATACTAAATGCAATTTTTGAAAATATTTATTTAATGCACTAAAATATGAATGGAATGCAACTATTCTAAATTATCTAAATTACTGATAATGATTGAACTGAGATTTGAACTATATGAAGAAAGAAACAGGACGGTAATACAATCCCTCAACCCTAGTGTATTGTTGGCATAAAAATAATCATAAATTTAAGTGAATAATTAGACCCAGAATTTAATACTCCCAAGCATTACGTATATGAGGTTCAAGCCCGTACCATACTTAATCAGAGGATGAGTAAATCGGTATTGCGATAGTTACACTCGAATTGCATTCTGAAGCATCCCGATTACCCTGAAGCAAACGAGATCTAAAAATCTATAATTTTTGTGTTTCTACGCAATACGATCGTAATAAATCATTAAATTCAGAGGATTAATTTTATACACATGTAACTAACACATCAGGTTGAGTTCATGTACCCCGGCCTTTAAAATTTAGCCGAACATATGAAAATTGGAAAACAACACGTTAGGAATGAAAGAAAACATTTTTAATATGAGAATAAGATGAAGAAAGATGAAATTATAAGTGAACAAATAACTAGAATAAAAATTGAAACAGAAATTAGAATGCTTTTACTTGAATTGCAACTTGAAGGTAACTAGGGTTTTTTATTATTCTTTCTTCTAAATGAATTACAAAGCTTCCTTAAGGAATTAGAAGAACTCCCCCTTAAGTTTGGGAGGAGTTACAATTTATTAACTACGAAATACAAGAGTTTTAACCAAATAGGACTCTATTTTTACAAGTGGATAAATTCGAAAAATCGACAACAGAACCGATCTAGGTAAATGGTTCGGTTCGGTTCCATCTTTTTATAGCCTTTACAGAAAGTTCTTCAAGCATGGGATCAGTTCATTATTTGCCAGCTTCGGTTCGGTTCCCTTTTTCCATCCTTTACAGAAACTTTGCCTATGAGGGATTCGGTTTGTTTTTAGCTGCTTGGGTTCGATTCCCTTTTATCAGTATTTGCAGAAACCTTGCTTTCTTGTGTTTCTTTGAAGATTTTGGTACGGAACTCGATAGGACACCGAACACCTGCAAAATAGATGACGAACACATGAAACTATACATATTCATTAGAAACTTTCCATTATCGAAGATATGATATAAACCCACTTGAATTACATTGCGCGTAGCGATAAAACCCTATAAATTACGGAGATAAATGGGAAGAATTTATGCCTAATCAAACCCCCCTAACTTAGAACGTTGATCGTCCCGAGCAATGAAAAAGAATCAAAACATGGTCTAGCTCATAAATGGGATAGGATACCTCTTTCGCGGGTACGCGGTTGCATTTAGCGTATGCAATAAGACTTTAAACCCCTAAGTTACCCTAGTAGGACGAGTTGTGTCTCGTGAGGTTTTGCAGTGAATATACCCACAAAATTTGACTCAAAGAAACTCAAAATACGCAAAATTTGTATAATTCAAACTTTCCCAGAAAATAGTCATCATCAAGTCATGTTCAAGAGTCTCAAATCAGAGTGCGTGTGTGCGAAGCTAGAAATTTAATCGCGAATTTCCACCGATTGACCATTACGTTACTTATCCAAAAATTCGTTTTGATTTCAAAATCTCATGGGATGCTCTCACTAAAGAATCACTCGGAATGTGGCTATTCTCTCGGTGTGTGTGATTTATAAGAGTAAATATATTAGAAACAAGTTCACACACACAAGTAGAAAGTTGAAAATTTTATAGTGATTGGATCTCATCAACGGAATACGGTTTGAAACACGAGAACATTGCCTCTTATACATACGTTTTATCTCTTTTATTATCTTTTTTTTTTGTTTTAGCTCTCCACACGGTAACCAATTTTGCAATTTTGAACTCGGTTAGGACTTTTCTGGGCTAAAGGTGTATAGGGTACTATGAGAATGGTATGGGAAATCTGGAATTGGAAAGTTTTCTTATGATGTCCATTTGTGTTTCTCCGGGCTTTTGCTCATTTTTTTTATTCTTTTTCTATTTTTTCTATTTTTCACTCTTTTTCTTTTCTTGCTATTTTTGTTGAGCATAGATATTCTTTTGTTGCCCCTTTTTATGCACTTTCCGGACATAATTTCTGGGATTATCAACTTTCACAATTCTGGGCCAATTGGAGTTTTTCGGGTTGTCAAACAAAAGGGAAAAATTTATTCGGCTCAAATTTGGGTTACAAAAGGGATGATTTTTTCATGACTTTTTATGGCTAATCTTTTTGGGTAACAAAAGATGGCCTACTTCATTGTTCGAATTACTTCTTAATTTATCATATGCGTCTTGAGATTAATTTAATTTAGAGATTTATTTGGCACATTTTTCAAGGCAATATCACACGCATTTTCCATAACCGATCAAAGTGAAGGAATTGAGATCCTTGACGACTTATTTGGCGTTGAAAAGAACTTTGAGTTAACAATTAACTCGGATTGATTTAAAAACTCAAAAAGATCGATAGGCTCGAAATCTCACCGGGTTTTGTTAATCTCCACACTTATTCGTTAAGTCGTCAATTTTTGCACAATTTTCATCTTTGGTCAATTTCGGCTTTGTGCATTTTGGATTTTACAATATGAGACTTTAAACCGACTTTTAATGATATTTTTGAAAAATTTGAATCCCAATTTTTATTTATTTTGAAGAAAAATATTTTTGGATTTTTCAAAATTTTATGATTTTTTTTTTAAAAAAATTGGCATTTTTTTTGAAAATTTGTGAAGTTTTAGAAATACGCACTTGTGACCCCCCCCCCCCCCTAACTTAGACTTTTGCATTGTCCTCAAGCAAAAAGGACTAAAATCTAACTCAAAGCGAATTAAAAGTGCGAAAAAACAAAACAAACAAATGAGAAAAATGCAGCAGTTATATATAAAAAGAACAAACTGTGTTACATAGAATAAGGGGAAAACACGCAAACAACCACTTTAACGACAAACAAATAGCAAACACCGATAGGGACTTCATTGGGGGGGGGGGGGGGCTGATTGGAGGACCCGGGTGCGCGTGGATCATAGGGGTCATAAAAGAAAGATGGTGGGGGACCGCCAAACTTGAGCTCATAGAGGTGTGCTTGGAGTTGGTGCATCATACTTGTGTCTCGCCGATAAGCCTCTTGGTCCCTGCAATAGGCGTCTTGATCTTGGTTGTATTGGGTGATGAACCCGTTAAAATGGGATTCCACCACTGCCAGCCATCTATCTAAATCAGCACCCAGGGGCTCAAAATCCGAGTCATTGTCTTCATTGTATTCTTCCTGTTCAACCCCTTCCATCTCAACGTCTTCCTCTACTAGCTCTTCAACCTGAATTTCTTCCTCGGCCTCTAAATTGATCGCCTCTCGGGCTGATCGAATGGCAGCTCGTTGCTGGGCACTCCTCGTACGGGATGTCTTTCCAATGGGCTCCGGGAGACCGGGGAAAGCTTGGGGTGGCTGGATACCAGCGTTGGCTAAGAGGGACGTGATGAGGCGGGCATACGGGAGGGGTACCGCACCTTTGTGATCCTAGGAGGCAAAAATGATATCTGCATAAAGCATCCTGGCCAGGTTGAGCATGAAATCGGGGTTGAACAGGTGGTACAGAAGGGTCTCTTGGCGAGGGCACATCACCGAGTCATTGGAAGTTTGAAGCAAATTGGCGCACACGATATGGAACGTGATGCGCGCCTTGTCATTGAGATGGCCCACGGGAAAAGTACCCCGGTCCCAAAAGTCGTTGGGCGCGAGTCGGTCAATGCCCTACTATTTTGGAATGGTTGGGGCGTTGGTTGGGTAGTCGTATACGTCCGGGTGGGGAACGCCCTTTTTCGCAAGCTTGTGGGCGAGGATGGCTAAGGTGAATGGAATAGGGCGGTCGTGAACAAATGATTGGCACGTAAAGTCGCCCGTGCGGACGAGAGTGCCATAGAAAGCCCAGACTTCATCCGCCCATATGACTGGATGAGGCTCTTACAAGTATTGCGTCCACCCCCTCTGGCGAAAAAGAACTATGACGGGGCGGGCAGCTCATCCCAGTTGACCACCCGCTTAATATGCAATTGGCGTGCGAAACCGAAGAAGCGGTCACACATACTCACTCCATATGGGAGCGGTATTACCCATTGCCGTTGGGCAGAACTTCGGTTGACAGATATTTGGGCGGGAGAGCGGGATTGGCCATTGGGGAAACCTGAGACTTAGGAGAGGGAGGACTAGGGTTTATAAAGAGAGAGAGAGAGAGAGAGTTGGAGGTGTGAGGGAAAAAGGAAGGAAGATAAGGTATATATAGGTGGTGGGGAGGGGTGTGGGTGAGGAATTTTGGAGGGAAAACGAGAAGAATGGGGGGAAGAGAGGGGATAAGGGGGTTGAATGGGTTCGTCGGGAAGAAGCAAAATCGTAGGAACCGAACTGATCCGGTTCAGGGGCGATTCGGTTCGGTTCTGGGGATTTTTATTTTTTTTAATTTTTCCAAATCGAACCGATCTGGCTTGCGGATTCGGTTCGGTTCCATCTGTGACAGAACCCCTTATCTCAGTCTGTTGCTATGGAATCCTATTCTCCCACTTTAATTCCTCGATGTCCTTATGAAATTTGTGTTGGAATTCATGATATTACCCCTATACTTACGTAACCTACCTACGGACTCACTCTAATCTACTAAAGCCTAACTACTATACACAAGAATTCACCCCATACGCATCGGGGGTGCAACGACCTCTCTTGTTAGCTCAATAGACACCATAAATGGGGTCCGATAACCAAAAGGTGTTGACTTCTTCCACACAGGCCTCTAGATATGGCTTTAGGCATTTTCCATTTACTTTGAATGTATTTCCCCCTTTCAAATCGTCTAACTCAACAGCTCCGTGAGGGAAAACATTCCTTACAACGAACGGGCCTAACCATCGTGACCGCAACTTGCCCTGAAAGAGATGAAGCCGAGAGTTATAGAGAAGCACTTTTTGTCTGGGAAGAAACGCTTTGCGTCAAAAGATGTTGTCGTGAGCGAGTTTCATCCGTTCTTTGGAAATTTTTGCGCTCTCATACGCATCATTGTATATCTCTTCTAACTCATTTAATTGAAGCTTGCGAGCTTCACCGGATTTATCCATGTCATAATTCAACTTCTTAATCGCCCAATATGCCTTGTGCTCTAATTCTATGGGAAGATGGCAAGGTTTACACAAAGCGGAATGGGGACATGCCGAGCGTATTTTTGCATGCGGTACGATAGGCCCATAGTGAATCGTTCAATCTAAGTGACCAATCTTTTCAGGTAGGATTGACGGTCTTTCCAAGAATGTTCTTGATTTCCCGATTCCCTAGTTTGGCCTGCTCATTCATTTGTGGGTGATAAGTCGTTCCAACCTTGTGAACGACGCCGTACTTTCTCGTGAGCTTCTCGAATGGCCTATTGCAAAAGTGTGTGCCATTATCACTAATCATCACTTTCGGAGCACCGAAGCGGGAAAGTATGTGTTCCTGCAAGAACTTAATCACCACTTTATTGTCATTTGTCTTGGTTGCTATAGCTTCCACCTATTTGGAAACGTAGTCGACTGCAACAAGGATGTATAGGAAACCAAAGGACGGGGGAAAGGGCCCATGAAGTCAATACCCCAGCATTAGAAGATCTCAATAATTAGTATCGGGGTTAATGGCATCATATCTCGTTGGGTAATAGCTCCCATCCTTTGGCATATATTGCAAGATTTACAAGCATTGTTCACATCCCAGAATATTGTGGGCCAATACAGGCCGCATTGTGGAATTTTAGCGGACGTTTTTTCATCGAAAAATGGCCTCTACAAGCTTCCGAATGACAAAATTGGATGACTTTCAAGATCTCGTCATCCGGTACACAACGTCAGATGATTTGGTCGGCGTAATATTTAAACAGAAAAGGATCATCATAGAAAAACATGCGCGACCAAGTAATAAGCCTCTTCTTATCTTGCGGTGTTCAATCGGGAGGGATGGCTCCCGTGACAAGATAGTTCACGATATTCATACACCAGGGCAAAGAAGAGGTAGCAAAGAGTTTCCCATCCAGAAAGTATTCATCTATGGGTATTGGATCACTAGGCACGTCGGATGAAAGCCCTGATAAATGGTCGGCAACGACATTTTCTACTGCTTTCTCATCTTTAATGGAGAGATTAAACTCGTGTAGGAGCAGGATCCACCTTATGAGACGTGGTTTTGTGTCTTTCTTCGCAAGTATGTATTTCAACGTCGTGTGGTCGGTGAAGCAAGTGATGGGAGAACAAATAAGGTAGGACCGAAATTTGTCAAGGGTAAAGACTACCGCTAGCAACTCCTTCTCTGTGGTAGAATAATTGAGTTGTGGTCCGGTAAGAGTCCATCTAGCATAGTAGATGACATGAGCCTTATTGTCTTTCCTTTGGCCCAAAACAGCCCCTATCGCATAGTGGCTCACATCACACATAAGTTCGAATGGTAAGGACCAATCCGGAACTTTCATGATGGGAGCGGACACAAGCATGGTTTTTAGTTTTTCAAAAGCGCTATGACATGATTCTGTCAACTCAAATGGGGTGTCCTTCATGAGTAGGTTTCTTAAGGGCCTAGAGATGGTGCTAAAGTCCTTAATGAACCTTTGATAAAACCCCACGTAGACCAAGAAGGAGGGAACGTATTTGAGAGATTTTGGTGGGGGTAGATCGGCTATGACATCTATCTTAGCTCTATCAACTTCTATCCCCTTTGATGAAACTATGTGGCCAAGAACTATTCCCTCAGTGACCATTAAGTGGCATTTCTTCCAATTCAGCACTAAGTTCTTTTCCACACACCAGGCAAGTACTTTTTCTAGCTTTTTTCCGGACAAAGATCGAAAGAGGTGCCAAAAATGCTGAAATCGTCCATTAACGCTTCAAGTCCTCTCTCGACCATGTCACTGAATAGACTCAACATGCACCTTTGAAAGGTCGCGGGTGCATTACACAAGCTGAATGGCATACGTTTGTAGGCAAATGTACCAAAGGGGAAAGTTAGAGTCGTTTTCTCTTGGTCAAATACATCTACCTCAATTTGGTTATATCCGGAATAACCATCAAGGAAGCAATAGTGAGGGTGGCCCGCTACTCTCTCAAGCATCTAATCAATAAATGACAAGGGTAAATGGTCTTTCCTAGTTCCCGCATTAAGTTTCCGGTAATCAATACAAATGCGCCACCCGGTGGTGGTACGTTGGGGAACTAGCTCTCCCTTAGCATTATTAATCACTATCATGCCCGACTTCTTCGGGACAACTTGAATAGGGCTCACCCACTTGCTATCCGAGATTGAGTATATAATCTCGGCATCCAATATCTTAATTATTTCGGTCCTCACCACTTCTTTCATATTAGGGTTTAACCTTCTTTGTATTTCTCTCGAGGGTTTGACGTCCTCTTCGAGATGGATCTTGTGGGTGAAAATCAAAGGACTTATCCCTTTCAAATCAACAATGCTCCAACTAAAAGCACCTTGGTGCTTTCTCATAATTTTTAACAGTTTACCCTACTGATCTTCGTCTAGGCTAGAAGAGACAACAACAGGAAATGTCTCATCCTCTCCTAGGTATGCATATTTAATATGGGAGGGGAGTTTCTTCAATTCGAGGGTTGGAAATTTTTTATTGGAGGGAACCATACGTGT
Source organism: Sambucus nigra (assembly GCA_949130495.1). NCBI lineage: Eukaryota > Viridiplantae > Streptophyta > Magnoliopsida > Dipsacales > Adoxaceae > Sambucus > Sambucus nigra. Next base: position 104,281,631 of record OX422217.1, on the reverse strand, counting down.
ATCCCTCAGTGGTAACTCCTCGAATCTACAAACCCAACTTATATCTCTCGCGTCCTCGTCCGACGCTCTCTTATCAAGTAACTCGTGTAACTCCTCAACCTCCTTCTCGAGTTCAGTGTACTTCCCCTCACTCTCATGGCTCGATACTAAAAAGGACCCTAGGGCATATCCACAATAATTTTCCTTTAAGTACTCCTCTACGATCTCATCTATTAAGCTTACCGCGTGAAGATCATCTTCTTCCCCCATCTGTTGGGCTATACGGAAGATATTAGTCTCTAAAGTCATGTTCCCAAAGGTGAGTTGCATTTTCCCATTTCAAGTATTGATGATGGCATTAGTTGTAGCTAAGAATGGGTGCCCAAGAATGATGGGAATATGGTTTCTTGAGGTGAAAGAGGGCTCCATGTCCCAAATGACAAAATCTACCGGGAAGTATAAAGTGTCAACTTAGACAATCACGTCCTCAACTATGCCTCTTGGGATCTTTACGGTTCGATCCGCTAATTGGAGAGTGACCTTTGTGGGCTTGAGGTCGCCCAAATCAAGTTGCCTATATATGGCGATATTGACACTTGCTCCCAAATCAAGTAAGGCTTTCTCAATTTTATTTTTCTCCAATGATGCAGGAAATGGTGGGTGCACCAGGATCTTTGAACTTGGGTGGGATATCATTAAGTAGGATGGAGCTCACGTTCTGTGCTAGAAAGACATTTTTCTTTACCTTCATCCTCCTTTTTACCGTCAATAAGTCTTTGATGATTATTGCATAAGCTGGAATTTGCTTAATAGCATCGAGGAAAGGTAATTTTAGCTTCACTTGCTTTAGTACGTCTAGCACTTCATCATGGGGGTTTCCTTTGTGGGAAGGAATCAACCTTTGAGGAAACGGTTTCACGGTGGGTGGTTTTACTACTACCTCGGTCTCACTAGTGTCCTCTTTATCACTCTCCTTCAAGGGGACATCTTCGGCCTCTTTCGTGCCGGGCGAAATCTTCTTGTCTTTGGTTGCGTCGTGTGGGGGAAGTGATAAATCAACGAATCTCCCACTACGAAGAGTAGTCACATCTTGACACTGCTCCTGATGTTCTGTCGAGGTGGAGTTAACATTAGTTTGACCTTGGGGCGGTCTTTGACCCTGGGAAGGAAACTTGCCTTTCTCTTGGATATTCAACGATGATTGCAAGTGAGAAATGTTCACATTAATGTCATTGATCATGCGCTCATACCGAGCGTTAGTTACAGTCTGGGAATTGATAAAGTGGTTGATCGTATCCTCAAGGGTTCTCCATGGTGGAGTGATATATGATCCTTGAGGTGGTGGTGCTTGCACATGTTCTTACATGTGTGGAGCTTGTTGAAAGTGCAGCGGTGGAGGAGGGGAAACAAGTGAATTAGGATTCATCGCAGCATGTTGTTGCCCATAGCTAAAACCAGGACGGTTTTTCCATGAAGGGTTGTAAGAATTCCCGTGCGGTGCACCAAAATTACCCTTGAATCCTCCTATGCCACTTACTTGTTCTTGAAGCATCACTTTGTAGGCGGGTATAGTCGGGCATTCCTCAGTTGAATGACCTTCCTCATAAATTGCACACACTTTTTCGATGGGGTTTGGGATGGATCCAGTTGGTCCTCTTCCATATACCTCACGTAGGTCTCGCAGTCCTTTCTCAAGTGTATAGAGTCGACTGTCCGTCATATAATTCTTTTCTACATGAAATAGTTCAGACGCCGATGGAGTGGTGGTCACTTGACGATTTCAATTTTGAGCATTAGGGTCAGATGTATCCCAGGATTGGGTAGTCTCGGTGACATAGCTCAGGTGAAGCTCAGTATCGTGGGCGTTTAAGTCGATAAACGGACCACTACCCATGGTTTCTACAAGTTGCTTGGAATTAATGTTCAGCCCATTATGGATAAAGGAAATGATTTGCATTTTATCAAAACCATGATGGGGACACGAAGAAATTAACTCATTGAAACGCTCGTAGCATCGATCAAATGACATATTTTCTAATTGTCAGAAAGTTTGAATTTGAGACTTGATGGAATTCGTTCGATGTGAAGGAAAGAACTTCTTGAGAAATTTGGATTGTAGCTCGTTCCATGATGAAATCGAGTTTGGAGGTAAAGACCATAGCCATGTCTTAGCCTTATCCTTTAGCGAGAATGGGAAGAGTTTAAGGCGGAGCACATCTTTTGTGCAAGTTTGATCACTGAGCGTCTCGCACGCCTCCTCAAATTCCATGATGTGGGCATATGGCTTTTTTGAATCCATTCCATGGTAAGTGGGAAGTACTTGGATCATCCCATTCCTAAAGCAAAATTACCCAGCATTGTACGGGAGTAAAATGCATCCCGGAGTGACAGTGTGCTCGGGATATAAGGTGTCTCTCAAAGGGCGATATGGGGCCTCTCCCTCATCGATGGTTGTACTACCGTGTTGTGACATGTCTCTCTCTCTCTCGCAAAAACTTTATGTCCTCACTTGATATACTCAGAGCGCGCTCTGAAGTGTGTCCTAAGAGGGAAAACAACATGTTATTTGAGATTGAGTGTGACGGTGTGGGAGGTGGCATCCAGAACTGTGGAGCGTTAGGAGTGTGAGGGCTATTAGGGTCGTACTCAACTATTGGATTTTCATGAATGTGGATTGGAGTATTATGGAGAGTTAGAGTGAGTTCAGAGTTTTACATTAACGGGCTTATGAGAGATGATGATGAATATTTTTATGTTTTTTCAAATTTTTATATTTTTTTGGATTTTTGGAATTTTTGGTCAAAATTTTAGATTGACTCGATCTAATCCTAAGTCTACCTAGTTCCCCAGCAACAGCGCCAAAAACTTGACACGACTAAGAATGTGTCTCAGAAGTGCGTACTCTCTAGGCTCAAGTGCAAGCCTTTCGCTCAAGTAATAATCCGATAAGTCGAGTATCGATCCTCAGGGAAATAGGACAACGGAGTTGTAATGACGTTGAACAGACGAAGGAATCCGAACTCTGACTCTAAAGAAAAAGAAAAAAAAGATCTGTTTTGGGAACTGACTATACTAAATGCAATTTTTGAAAATATTTATTTGATGCACTAAAATATGAATGGAATGCAACTATTCTAAATTGTCTAAATTACTGATAATGATTTAACTGAGATTCGAACTATATGATGAAAGAAACAGGATGGGAATACAATCCCTCAACCCTAGTGTATTGATGGTATAAAACTAATCATAAATTTAAGTGATTAATTAGACCCAAAATTTAGTACTCCCAAGCATTACGTATATCAGGTTCAAGCCCGCACCATACTTAATCAGAGGACGAGTAAATTGGTATTGCGATAGTTACACTCGAATTGCATTCTGAAGCATCCCGGTTACCCTGAAGCAAACGAGATCCAAAGATCTACAATTGTCATGTTTCTATGCAATACGGTCATAATAAATCATTAAATTCAGAGGATTAATTTTATACACATGCAACTAATACATCAGGTTGAGTTCATGTACCCCGACCTTTAAAATCTAGCCGGACATATGAAAACAAGAAAACAACACGTTAGGAAGGAAAGAAAACATTTTTAATGCGAGAACAAGATGAAGAAAGATGGTATTATAAGTGAACAAATAACTAGAACAAAAATTGAAACATAAATTATAATGCTTTTACTTGAATTGCAACTTGAAGGTAACTAGGGTTTTTTATCCTTCTTTCTTCTAAATGAATTACAAAGATTCCTTAAGGAATTAGAAGCTCTCCCCTTATGTTTGGGAGGAGTTACAATTTATTAACTACGAAATACAAGAGTTTGAACCAAATAGGACTCTATTTTTACAAGTGGATAAATCCGAAAAATCGATAACAGAGCCGATCTGGGTAAATGGTTCGATTCGGTTCCATCTTTTGTAGCCTTTATAGAAAGTTCTTCGGGCATGGTATCGATTCGTTATTTTCCAGCTTTGGTTCGGTTCCCTTTTTCCATCCTTTATAGAAACTTTGCCTATGAGGAATTCGGTTCGTTTTTAGCTCCTTGGGTTCGATTCCCTTTTATCAGTCTTTGCAGAAACCTTGCTTTCTTGTGTTTCTCTGAAGCTTTTGGTATGGAACTCATATTAGGACACCGAACACCTGCAAAATATATGACGAACAAATGAAACTCGACATATTCATTTGAAACTTGCCATTATCGAAGATATGATATAAACCCACTTGAATTACATTGCGCGTAGCGATAAAACCCTCTAAATTACGGGGATAAATGGGAAGAATTTATGTCTAATCAGATATGGTGAGGATGTGCAAACTGGGTTTCAAGGGATGTTGGGAGTTGTACCTCCTATTTCTAGAGTTCTCCTATAATAACACATACTAGTTCACGATAGACATGGCACCTTTTGATGCATTGTATGGTAGACCTTATCATTCAAGCACTTATTTGTTAGAGGTGGGGAATAACATGCTTCTTGGACCGGAGATGATCCAGTCCACTTCTGTAAAGATTGAGTTGATTCGAAATAGTATACAGATAGCTCATGAAGGTAGAAGTGCTATGCAGACAGACGTTGGTCGGAGACATGTGGAGTTTGATGTGGGTGATCAGGTGTTGGCATCGAGGTATGTGGGGCCTTTCCTACTCATTGAGAGGATTGGGTTAGTTGCGTATAGGCTCACCTTGAAAGAGCATTTGTAGAGGATTCCACTACACCAAATCTGTCCAATTGTCACGGTCATTGACCTTGACAAGTTCAACTTGTCAAGGTTAATGACCGTGACAATTCTGGGCGAGATAACTTTTTTTGTCATAGTCATGTCACGGTCATGGACCGTGACAAGCTTGTTAGAATTGTCACGGTCATGTCACGGTCCCTGACTGTGATAAGTTTTATCATAGTTTATGACCATGACAAGCCCGTGACAATTTATAAAAAAATTGTCACGATCATTGACCGTGACAATTCTGGGCAGAACTGAAAAAAATCTCCTGGGCAGTATGGCCACTGCCACTACCCAGCAGTATATTTGTACCTGTTATAGAAATGTTGTACCTGTTCAAACATCATATATCCAAATAAACTAGAGATAATGCAAATATAATTCAAAATAGAAACAATATGCAAACGGGACAACTTCACGTCATGTTATATTTTTGTCGTTTCAATGTTCTTATTAATTTACTTATTTTACTAATCATGTTCTTTGAACACTTTGGAAGCTTTAATTGTTCAACACCACCCTTATCTTTATTATAGTCTTCTCCAAAACTTTGGCATTCTCCATAAAGTACCTCAACTGTTCAACTCCATTGTTTGACCCCAATCCCATAATTTCAATTGTCTTTAGGTGTGATCTCAAACAATCAGGTACATACCATTCCAACCACAATGTCCCAATTTGTTCACAACAAAATGAAAAATCCTAATATAAGAAGAAACAACATTACCATCAATTATCTCAAATCTACAAACTATTTAGCTGGAAGTGATGTTATGAACCCTTGACATACGTTAAAGATAAGAACCTCTAGAAGAGGACAACTTTTGAGAAAATCTAGCACCAATTTCCTGTTCCAGTTCCACTATAAGAATTAGCCACTACAAGACACTGCACAAAAGAGATTTTATAAATGAATTGAAAAGTAATAAATCTAAAAAATATAGTCATTTATGCAAGCAACAATAGCAGAGATATTATAGCTTACCAACATGGTAGAACATAATAATGAAAGAGACTTTACATTGGAAATCCTTCGAAGAAGCTTAAATAAACATGTGGCATAACCAAGGGCAGAGCTAGGATTATCATAAGGGGTGGGCTAACAACAAGCAAATTGAAATCAGAATAATATAATGTAAATATAAAATGAAATTGAAATCGAAATCAAAATTGAAATTGAAATTGAAATATTCATATAAATATAAATACATTACCTATAGTGCCACCCAAACAGCTAACTTGAGCTCATATGGCACCTCCTTCCAACTAATGTACCCCGGGTAATCATGTCAAATATAATTCCCTTCATATCTGAACACTAAGAAATCCCATAATCCTATGGAGTTATGCTCTGCAAATTCCTTCCAACCGTTGTGTAGCCAAACATCACCAGTTGAAGTTGTCAATTCCACTTTCCATATTTTCCCATGTTTTGCTAGAGGTTCCAAGTGGTGGGGTATAGAAAGTGGAATTGACAACTTCAACTGGTGATGTTTGGCTACACAATGGTTGGAAGGAATTTGCAGAGCATCACTCCATAGGATTATGGCATTTCTTAGTATTCGGATATGAAGGGAACTCTCGCTTCATTTTTTGAGCTAAAGGATAGACGAAGAGATTCAGTATCCTCTCCACAAATAGGACACCCCAAATAACTATGTACTAGTCACCTATTAAAGGTAACAAGCGTATATTCATGGATTAGTATAAACAAAACTTAAATTTCAAATTCAAATTCAATTTATAATAGAAAGTTCCTCCAAAAGTAACAACTTTAAGCTATTAAGAATATTATACAGAAATTATGCAGTCCCAAACTGTCCAAACGCATTGTAATATTTCGGTACAAATTGGAATAACGGTCACACTTGTCAATCTAGTATGTACCCAGAGAACATTAGGATACGACTGCAGAACTTCCTCCAAAAGTTATAACTTTAAGCCACTAAGAATATTATACATAAATTATGCAATCCCAAACTGTCCAAACGGGACAATTCGAGAGATCTCATTACAGGGGTGTAATGACTCTCGAACGGGTCTAAGGGCTATTGAATGCGTACGGATAAGAACTAGAAGGCTAGTATCTATGCGCACTATATGTAATTTCAAGTATGTTTCATTTAATTATCATACTATATATATATATATATATATATATTGTTCGATATACAAAGTTATTTTTTTTTAAAGTTGAAAAATCCCACCCCCATATGGACAATAATCCAGTGGTCATGCCACTTTTAAAACTGACCAACCCAACATCGATCCACTATAATACAACAACAATGTCAACAACAAATGTGTATCCCGTACTCCTTCTAATTCATCTACTCAATTAATTATTTTCATTAATTAAACTAACAATTCAAGTATACAATTATGAATTTACTAATTTACAATGAGGGGCAATCCTACTTTCATAATTAATCATATATTAATTTGCAAATTTACAATGAGGGGCAATCATATATTAATTTACTAAAAAAATTAATAACCAATCAATTCGTTTACAAGGGACATTACGCACAAACACGCACATACACGAACACTACACACATACACACACGCGCGCACATTCACACACACACGCAGCCCCCCACCTCTACCCCACCACCCACCCACCCCTGCCCCTCCCCCACCCTGCCCCACCCCCTTCCCCCTTCCCCCACCACACACACGCACACACAACACTACACACACATGCACACACACACAAACAGCCCCCCCACCCTGCCCCACCCCACACACACGTACACACACACACATAAATATACACACACACACATATATATAAATGGAAGAGAGAGAGAGAGAGAGAGAGAGAGAGAAGGAGGGAAGAATCGATGGGGGAAAAAAGAAGGGGAAAGGGTTTTTTATTGGGACATTTGTCACGGATGTGTCACGGTCCTTGACCGTGACAATATTATATGAATTGTCACAGTCATTGACCGTGACAAGTCTTTGTCACGATATTGTCACGGTCAATGACCATGATAAAAAAATGCCTATTTTTTTGTCACGGTTAATGACCATGACAAGGCTAGCCGCTAGAAGGGTGTCAATTTACCCATTTTGGTGTAGTGTTCACGGTGTGTTCCATATGTAGTCGTGGAAGACGTATCGAAGGAGTTACATGGCTTACTAGCACATACCATTAAAGAGAGATACTTACAGCCAGATATCACGTGCGAGGATAGGCTTATTTCCATTTTAGACCATAGCGAGAGAAAGCTTCGGTCGAAGGTGGTACCGTTAGTTCGTGTTTAGTAGGGGTGTCACAATGCTAATGAGTCGATTTGGAAGCATGAGGATGACATGCAAGAAAAGTATCCGGAGCTCTTTGTGCCAGGTATATCCGATTTTTGGAGACAAAATTCCATTGTTATAGGGGAAGTATGTAACACCCCATATTTTTAAAGTATTTTAAATTACATGCGTGCACGCAATTTTAATTTAATCAAAAAGTAAATTGGCTTAAATAAATATTAATTAGAAAATAAAAAGGAGTAATATTTATGTATATTTATATTTCTTGTGTGATAAGTAAATGATAACGTATTAAATTATGTTACATCATGAATGAGTTAAGACGACGAGTATATCAACATTTCACACAGGGGTAAAGTCGTGTCGGGAATGAGATGGTCCAAAATGTTGGAGGACTCGAATGGTGGTTTTGAGTGCACCAATGGTCTGGAATGAGCCGAAATAGTCTAGATAGCTACTCGAGGTTACTATTAGGTTCCGGGGGCATAAAGGTCATTTTACCTGGGGGCGAACACTAATTCAAGATTAGAGTCACCAAAAGAGGAGTTTCATACAAATAAATCTCATAATCCATCATCTCTAAGGCAAGTATTTACTTTCTTTAATAACACTTGTGTAGTGTCAATTATCCATGCAACTTTGGTGTAGAATAACATGATTTCAGGTTAGGAAAAACTAAGGAGAATTCGAGTTTTAAATTATATAAATGAAGGGATATAATCTAATGATATTTCTATGATGAATCTGATATAAATCTATCATAAAAGATAAGTTCTTGGATGAATTAAGAAGAAGAGATCAAAATATGAAACTGGGTTTTACAATTGCATGAATTCTTTATTTAACTCGTTATTCGATGAATCAGATGTTGTTTCGAGATGGTTTTTACGTAGAAAATTTTTTGTTTATGTTTGGGGATGGATTTGGGTTCATGTATGGGGGTTTGGTGAAGGATAGGACTACCATAGATGATGGTTATAGGTAAAATCCCATCATGAGTTCGTCTTAGCAGCCCAGCAAAATCGAACTGGTTCACTAGGAGGAGCGAATCGGTTCGCTTATCGAATCATTTTGATTTAGCTAGTCAACTGGTTCGATTCTACTGGCTTGATACCTTTGCCTTTTGTTTGTTTTTTCAGACCGTTTGAGGATTGGGCATGGAATCTTTAAGTCTGGGGATGAGTTTAAGTTTTTGGGAATTCAGTGTGAGGGTTAGGAGATGTCATATGCTAATGGAGGATGAATTCCATGTAAGGAAATACATGAATAAGCAAATAAATGTTCATGGGTGGGAATCGGGAAATCGAGTTAGGATTTCGGGATGGCTAGGCTAGTACTTGGTTAGAATAACATGTTGTCCATAAGTATATAATCAGAGAGTTAAACCATTAGTAAGGGGATACTTAGAAAATTTGGGTAAGTAAGGTTAGACTTTGAGATTTGGTAGGCTAGTGCCACGAGAGATATTACACACGTAGTCGACATTATATATATATACATGTATCGAGTGTGACCAGTACATATATGTCTACGTGAGATTGACTTTATGTGAACATACCTATTCTAATATGCTATTGTTGGAGGTTGCGCATAGGGGCGTTCAACCCTGGCGTTGACAGCAGGTGTTGGATTATTTCCCTAAGTCATATTATTATTGCATGACCACTATCCATAGGTGAGGATAGGTGTTAGTTTCAAGTCCAGTTGGGTATGATGTGGTATGGTTACAACCCACGAGTGTATGTTTATAACCGTATCCGTTATGTGTTTGTGATTTAGGATTGATGGTGAGATATCGACCCAGTGGCCCGGGAGTGGTACGTGATGTACCTGGTGCCTGATAACATGCTAGGGATGCATCTAGGAGGTCCATCTCATGGATGATTTGTATATACATATAAAGAGTGATATATGCATATGTGTTTAAGTGATTGTGTTAACATTTAAGTATAGCTAGTGTATTGTTACGTTGCCTATACAGTGAGACAAAAATAATTGAGAAAACCTAAATTATAAGCTTATGGATTAACTGCATAGTACATAATATGGGGTTTCATTTGGGCAGTACGGATGGGATAGATGTTTCGAGGATCAAAGTAGGTGGAGGATGGCCATACTAGTTAGGCGGGGTAGCATAACTAGTCGAATAAAATACATGTGTGAGTGCAACACTAGGTGAACATGGATATTTCTTACTAGTTTATTATTATTGTATTTAAATACTTGCAACTGTTTTTCAAATGTTTTGGACACTGACCCATATCAAAAATATTTTCAAAACCTTTTAGGTGCTCAACCATAAGTTTTCCAGGGATAGCCATTCCATTTCAGTTAGACGATGATGCAACAGGTGTGGATGCCTAGAGGACTTGATTAGATGCTTTATTCATTTCTATCTAGATAGGAATCCAATATCGTATTTCTCTGTGGGCATGTTTCCGTAGTTGGATGGTTTTATTATTAAACATTATTTGCAATATTCAGTTTCACATTTCGATTTTTGTATTCGGATAACGAGGATTTTTTCATTTTTTAAATTTTTTTTATATGAGTAGTCTTTACGTTTAGTCACTGTGGATGATTAAGTATATATTGTGGAATGGTTCCATTGTGCATGTTAACGAGATATCCAAATTGAGACCGGACTTAATAGGTTATTAGTTTAATTAATTAGTTTTTGATAGTGATGCTAAGAACGAAATTAGATATGATTCCCATTTAATTTAATAAAGCCCTAATCAACCAGTACTAGACTAGGCCGGGGGTCACAAAATGCTTTGTTTTACGAAAGGTCATACGTAATGATACTGATCCCATAACTCCTTATGAAATTGACTAAATGTATAATGATTATAAATTATAAAACCCGCGGGTGGGGTAATTTGATTTTGAGTAGATTCCTCAGAGTAAATAAAAATTTGTTAAAAATGTCAATGTTAGATGAATATATGAATTGGAAATGAATGGGTGGGTATCGTGGAGAAACACCCCAATATTTTGATATGTAAATTCCCGACCATGCTAATACCAGGTGGTGTCACGGCGTGACACGCGATGATTATGATTTAATGTGATGTATTATTCTAGCATTGTGTAACGGGCGGAGAAGGTTTATGTGATTGTTTAACTTTGTCATATTGCATGTTTATGGGACGATCGAGAGGAAGGGGGCATGCCAGTTACATGTTGTTTAATTAACGAAATGGATTTGGAGGACTCTAAGGCATTGTAACGATTTAAATTTGTCGTACCACATGTTTATGAGATGTCTAAGAGGAAGGGGAACATGTCGGTTATGTCTTCTTAAATACTTAGAACGAGTAATTAACTAAAAGAATTGGATAATTCTAATAAATTTTGAGACTAAGTTTATAGGGTGGGATGCTCATTAAATTATTAAACTATGACTTTATCATCGATTCATATGACTGCTTTGAGTTGTGTAGCTAAGTTACTTGTTCGGATTTTGACCCATCTCTTTACGTGGAACTCATGTTCTAATGCCATACCTCCCGTATAGTTTCTTTGTTCTAGGGAACACTTATATTCATCTCTCACCCAAGATATCACTTTCAGAGACATTGTGGGTCTCTATTTATTTAGTTATGATTCTTAATTTTCAGTTTTAGTTTATTCTGGATATGTTCTAGTTTGTATATTGAGACTTAAATAGCTTGTATAATTCAGAGATTCTTTGGGATTGTTTTAAGGTATTATTGTTGAGACACTATTGTATCTCTTTAATGACTATGGACATTCTATATGAGTTTTCATTCGAGAATTTTCATATCGTTTCCCTATTACTTAGTTATTCATTCATTTGTTCTCTCCATGCTAAGAATGGTATTACATTGTTTTAATATCATGTATGATTTTATATTAGACTTACCCTCACATCCTTAAAAGATGAAAACTTATTCTCCTTCCGCCACCTCATCATCATAGGCTATGCATCGACCTCCACCTTGTTCAAGCACATTAATTGGTTCTTGTACCCATTCACTTTATCTGTTGAATTAAAATTCAATCAATCAAAATAATCCAAAAATAAATAAGAGCAAAAAATAAAATTTTAAAAATTAATAATAAAAGTTAACCTTGTCGCTCGTTAGGGAATTCAGAACGACCCTCACGTTCTTGAAAGATAAAAAGGTCTTGGAGACCTTGTTCTCCTACTACCACCTCATCATCATGGGCCATGCATCAAGAGACACCTTTTTTAAGAGCATTAATTGGGTGTTGTACGTAATCTCCTCATAGAGCCATATCTGAAAAGACGAAAACTACTAAAAAGTATATCATAAAAAGATTGCAAAAATAAATTCAAAAATCAATCTACCTCTAATAGGTATGACATTCCAGTAAAAGTGGGCTGACAACAATAGCTAAAGGCATCCAAGGCATCATACAACATCTCCAATGTCATGCTGCCCCAATCCTAGTAGTGGATATGCATCAAGTCCCACTATAATGGAAGGAACCAGAGATGAACGTCATTATTTCTCTTCACCAACCTACTCCAACAAAAATAGGTTGAACATGTGTGTAAAGTTTTCTACCTGCTGCTCATTTTTCACATTAATTACCTGCATCATTAGAGTGTTCTTTAGAAGGGCCGCACTCACTTAATCCTTGACCCTGACCCTAACCTCTTTATCAGCCCCACCAATGCCTCGATCACATCATTCATCAAACAAAGGTACCAATTGACCACTATATGCCTTCCCTCACACAAAAACCCAAGCATTTGATATACTACTACCAACGTCACAGTCATCTAACCCACACTAAAGTGGAAGCAGTGCGTGGTGTCCCACTATCTCTCCCCCAGGGTACACAACACCATCGAAGATTGCATAGTGTCATCCAATAAGCTCACCAAGTCCCTAAAGCGTGCACCTTGCACTAAGCCTTTTACCTCATTGGGATGGTTCTCTAAGATAATCTTAAGCCCGGTTGATCATTGAGCGCAAATAAACGCGATAGACTCCCCCACATGCAAAACATATGTCCCAATTAAGTTCAATAATTTCAACAATAATAATAATAATAAACGATGAACTTAATCGAAAACAATAATTAGTATCAATAATATCCATTAGGGTTTCACACACTGACAGAACGATGCACCTGAGGCTCCCTCAAAAGAACTCGCGTGTCCTTCACCAACTTGGCACCATGATACACACTCTACATACCCACGAGCATCGCCCCCTTAATTCAATTATTTAATGTTTTCCCAATCATCAACGTGTGCAATGTTCTCAAAAGCCATTTCTTTAAAAAATCACAAAATAACTCAGAATTATATTTTCTAAAGAAAAAATGAGAGAATTTGAGAGTGAGGAAAGAAGAATGAGGGTTGCCTCGCCATCTTTATATAGGGGTAAGGGGACTGCCTACTTGTAGGCACCCCTTGGAACCTACTAAACCTCTCAAAATATGTGTCCCCTAACAGAAGTAGGCTGGGACATGCCAATAGGAACCTCTTCCAGTTTTGTTATAAAAATTTCCAAAAATACTCCCAAAATTCTCCAAATTTCACAAAAATGCACATTTGTCATAGACAATATCAAAATTTAAAGTTTATAAAAAGCATCAAAAATAACATATTCTCTTAGAAAATTCAAAAAAATTTAAAAATAATCTCATATCATCACCTATCCCTTCCAAAGATATCGCACACATCTTTTAGGTCCTCGAAATTGACATTGGCCTTCAGAATTTGGCCTCGATCCCCATATTGGACGCACACACTCCTTAGGTCTTACAAATGAGACATTGTCTCTTAAAATTAGGATGTGATCCATGTATTAGTCATAGACGCTCCTTAGGTTCTCAAACTCAGGCCTTGACCCTCAAAATTAGGCCAGAATCCCCTTATTGGTCGCACACACATTAAAATTTTCCTTAGAATTAAGTCGCGATCCTCGTATTGGTCGCACATGCTCCTTAGGTCCTTAGAATCAGACTTTAACCCTCAAAATTAGGCCTCAATTACAAAAATAGTCACACACTCTTATGCCATCATATTAGACATTGACCCTTAAAGTTAGGTGGCGATCCCCACACTATTCTCACTCACTCCTTAGGTCCTCATAATCAAACATTAGCCTTCAAAATTAGGCTACAATCCCTGTATTGGTCGTATACACTCCTTAGGTCCTTAGAATATATCATTTCCCTCAAAATGAGGCCATGATATCTGTAATGGTCCCACACACTCCTTAGGTCCTCAAAATTGTACCGTATCCCTCAGACTTCATTACTCTTGTGCCTTCCATCCCTCTAAATTGGGATTTAGTTCTCCTACATCTTCCAAGCCCTCGAAATTAGTCATTCATTTTTATATCCTTTAAGCCCTCAAAATTAGGCAATATTCTTTATAAACACATCTTAGCCCTCAAAACTAGGATACAACCCTCGCAGACCTACATAGGTCCTAAAACAACCTCATCCCTTATAATCAAGTCATTACCCTTAGCATGGTCATAGCTCACCAATCACATAAGATCACTAACCTCCATTGGGTTTATATCTTTCGATGACCTTTTTTATTATCCTAAGCTCACCCATCAAGGGTGTCTATAAACACCCCACTCTAACATCCTTACACTTTCTCATAGGGTCCAAACAAAGTCCCTTCAATTCTGGACCCATAATTCTCCTTCAAACCCTAACTAGAGAACAATTGTACACTATTCGCACCTCATTTGACTTTAATCAACTCTTAAACCTAGGAATATCTTAATAAACAATCATAGAGCTCCATATCCTATTTCAAACGGTCCCGATCGTGTGAAAATCTATTAAAGTTTACATTTTACGATTAAAAACCATTTATGTCTACCTATCGACAGGACACCTCACCTACCTGCTGGCATGTTGAGAATTACTTAGACAACAAGGATAACCACCTTACTGGCAGGCAGTGTAGGGGACATGCCAAACGATAAGTCTTTGGGGGCGGCTTGGTCCTTTTATCCGATTAGCCTATTTAAGGAAACCCCAACCTCTATTGAGAGAGACGTCAACCTCGATTTTAGTGCGATAACTTTCTTCAAATTCAACATACGTCATTTTCACCACATTTTCTCAACATTATCTTAAATCACACTTTCCTCACCTTTAGCCACCACTCCACTACCACTATACACACTTTAAAATCAACCCCAAAATACCACAAAAGCATAATTTTAAAGAGCTTAAAGTCCCAAACCTAGTTCCATTTCATTACATTCATAAACTCCATTTCATATATTTTATTGTTCTTAGAATATTCTTGGCTTGTTTTTCTCATTTTCTCATTAATCTCACTCTTATTTCATATATCTTTAAACTTATTTTTATAAACCAAAAACCAAAAATGGTAGTTTACTCCACAATTCCCAATTTAGGATTATATCACTTTTTCTTATACTTTCATGACATTTTGAACACCTTTTCATAATTAAAAGAGATGTTTAAGATTAGGATTGTGGGTTTTTATTCTAGGAACTACATGGACTTTTATGCCATTTTTAGCTATGTAGGCATCCTGAAATCATTTTGAGATTTAAATCCTCCCTTATTTATGTCAGATTTATTCATGTTCATATACTAGTATTTCATTCGTATATTTAGAATTTAGTCTCCATAAAGTTAGTTTCTTTACAGATATCACTTCTTAGTGGTCTCGTATTATATGTACTCGTTCTTCTATAATGATACTACAGTTTTGGGATGCTCATACCTTATTTATTCCCACATACTTCTAGTTTGATAATATCCTTAAAAGAATCATTCCAATATTTTCCATGATATGGATATGATGATTTAACTCCTCACATACATATGCACACATTCACATTCTTTTGCATTTTCACTTTGCACACACGACACATTTTACACATGTTCACTCATTTTTGGAGAAGGATAACGTTTTGCTGACCTTGCGAGATCGAAAGGGCATAATGGGTGCCCAACATCTTCCCAGTCCGTAACATAGTCTCCGAGTTCATGTCTTATTTGTTTTTGCACATAATAGTATTCTTTTAGGTTGTATTTTCAGATATGACTTCCTCGTATTTTGCAATGTTTGAGTAAAATAGGTTGGCGACTCTTATCCCTACACATTCACAAACCACACCATTGCCATCAATGACCGTTGTTATAGTTCCCTTTGGGTTCCCATGACTCGATGTGAGAGGAGATATCAAGGGGTCGGGATGGCCAAACACAAGATCTCACCATTCTAGTATGGAGGATGATTGGGAGAGGAAGAGTTCAACCATATGGATGGGGGCACAAAAGAGGGTGGATCATTTGGTCGGCTGGTAAGGGGTACACAAACCTTAGAGAGAGTAGATTTCACCCTTCTAAAAAGGAACCATTACCCTTAAGTCCTTTTCATTCCTCAAATAACTCAGGGACAATACTTTTACAATGCTAACACTTAAAGCTCTCTCTCTCTCTCCCCCCTCCCCCACACACATATATGCACACACTATCTGATATTTTAAGGGTACCAATCTTCCTTTCAACTCCTCAAAGTCGCGTTGAAATTCTTTACTCCACTCAAATTTCACCTCCTTTCAGATTAATTTAGTTAACGACAAAGCTACAAATGAAAACCCATTTATGAATCTTTTATAATATCCAACCAGACCTGCCTCCATCACATTACTTAGTCTTTTCAATTGCACAATCTCCTCTACCTTTTTTGGATCTATATAAATTCCATTTCCCAAAACAACACCCCAAAAATACTACTTGGTTTAAATAAAATTCACGCTTGCTAAACTTAGCGAACAATTGACTATCTCGCAAGACTTCCAGTACAACTCTTAGGTTCTTCTCATGTTCCTCTTGGCTATATAATAAATCAAAACATCATCAATAAAGACAATCACAAATGAATTTATGAAAGGATGGAAGACTCGATTCATCAAATTCATAAACATGGCAGGCGCATTTTAAGAGTGTGTGTTCTCAAAACCGATATGGACAAAGAATACCCAATTAAAATTTCTTGTCAAAAGAGATAAGGTTTTCCTTTAATTTCTTGTTACAGATTAAAAAACACCAACTAACTTCAAAGTGAAAGATTATTTACCAAATAGATTACACTAAATTTTATCTTCAATATCCGGTGGTTTAATCTAAGTGCGAAAGGATAAACAATATAGCACAACACCAAAGCGTACTGTAATATCCCATTATTTCTAAGTATTTAAATTAATTAATATAATTAATTGTGAAAAGAAACAGATTTAACTCTTAGAGACATTATGTGTTAATGAGTTAGAGTGAAATAAAATTATAAAGTTTATTAGGGTTAAAATTAGAATTATGATAATTAATTGATTTAATCATTAAAATTATGGATGAAGATGGTTTAACTATTAATTAAATTTAAGTGTTAAATGTTTAAGAGAATGAGGTTTAATTATTGATTAATTTAAGTGATTAGGTTTTGATGAGAGGGTTTAAATGGTTAATTAACCTAAATTTTATATATATATATATAGGGAGAGGATCACAAGTGAACCGAAAAAATGAACCTTTTAATGAACCATAACAAAAAAAACACATAACAACTCATTAATTTTAAATCCTATGGTGTAATTGGTCCGCGCCAGTGGCAACGTTCACGCGTGTAACCCGAGAACCCTTAACCTCTACCCCCACCCCCACCATGGCAAGCCAATAGTTAAAAAAATTAAGTTGTTGGAATGTTTAGTCAGAGGTAAGGGCTACCATGGTGGGGGTATTTTTATGGCATTTAATTATGGGATTATTCAAATTAAATTGGGATAATTTAATTTACTATTAATCCGGATTTTAAAATAAATATTTACTAGCGTGACAAGAGTTAGTAATTATTGGTGAGAATTATGTTGAATATTAATTAATGAATAAAGTAATATATGAAATTGAATTTATTAAAATTTGGTCAAGTGAATAATACGACAATTATAGAAATTAAGTCGGGAGGCGTGTGTCAGTCGTGTCGGGACTAATTTAAAAAAATAAAAATTAAATTAATTCTAAGTCATCCATATGATCATTTTGAGTGCACCAATATGTCTGGAAGGGTCGAGATAGTCATAAAAGTGTACTCGGGAGTTTAGTTAGGTCCCGGGACATTTTTAGGCCTAATCAGCAACCTGGGAGGGCATTTTTGTAATTTCCAATTTTAGGCCTTAATTAATGAAGAAAATTAAAGGGTTATATCTGATGGAAGATAGAGTCCACGAGGGTTAGAAACACTTGAGTTACATAGAGGCTAAGGAAGGGAGAAGAGATAAGGTTTCCAAGGGGTAGAACCATCAATCCAACACAGCTCCCACCAATTTCAC
This sequence comes from Sambucus nigra, assembly GCA_949130495.1. NCBI lineage: Eukaryota > Viridiplantae > Streptophyta > Magnoliopsida > Dipsacales > Adoxaceae > Sambucus > Sambucus nigra. The sequence continues at coordinate 104,263,310 of OX422217.1, read as the reverse complement.
CACCAACGCATAGATCGGAAGAAGAGGATCATTCCTATACCACTCAAATTCGTCGGATCAGACCTTTGATTTCCAAGAAAGTATCTATATTGCTACTCTTGAGTTGATAATTCATCCATGTTAGAGTAGGAAACAAAATTATAAGTTTTTATGGAGATTTGATGTAATTGGAAGACTAGAATTCATGTGTTTGAATGGAAATAATGTTAGGCTGGTACTCTTATCACATGTAGAACATTTATCATGAATTTTAATGATGATTAGAGCAGTAAATATGGAAATATCATTTGGATTCTTTAATTAATATGGTAAACTAGGGTTAGAGACCAAAGCATGAATTGTGCCCATTTAATAATAAATTCTTAAGGATTTAATTTAGATTTTGCGTTAAAAATGGTTCGTACCTGTTACTATAATGTTTGTGATGTTTGGTTGGGAGTTTGGGACACTTTCATGGAGGTTTTTACGTTTAAAATGGAAGAAACCCAAAGGCATTATTTGCAGAATTTCTGGGCCAATAACTGATCGATCGATCGACCTTGAATGTCAATCGATCTACTAGGTTAATTGATCGACCATTTCCTTCGATCGATCGACTCCTCCTGGAATTTGAATCTTCTTTCATTTTTAAATGTTAATCCAACCCCAATGTATAAGGACCCTTATACATAACTTAAATACTATAATAGGACTTGGGAAGGACCAGTAGGGTTGTAGGCAAGGTTCAGGTAATACGATTTTATATGAGATTTAACCGTGGTATTTCGAGGGTATAGATCGCATGTATGTTAAATTAGGTCTTGTGAGAATTAAGGATGGCTTGGACCAGTTGGATAGAGAGCGTACACCTACTGATTTGATATTTGTCAACATGATACACTTTGAGAGTCGAGAAGTACTTAAAAACTTGCAGAAATTGAGAAAATAAAAAGAATGAATAAAATATACGTAAGGCTCGGGCGCTACATGCCACGTATGCTTAGAATATATTATGGGTCATGAGTGAACCTATCTGGATAATGTAAATATATATGTATGAGTGTATTTGTATATATCGTATGTGAACATCTGTGTTTAATCATACCCGCGCTACTTGCTATCACGGAGGTTTTTGCATCGGGACAGTCTTATTTTGATATGACCTTTACGGGGAATATTGACTCGTACACTAGAACATAGGATCCTTGGTACAGACTATTTGAGAATGATAGTCAAACAGCCCTAAGAGACGTGAGGGTATGTACTTACTTCTTAGTGACTGGGAACTATGCCTCGCCTCCAATATGTGTGTTTTATGTTAATACAGTTTAAGAGTGATTCCGAACTAGTATTTCCCTTTTTGAACGAGAGATACGGGGACTTGATAGCAGAGTATGCCCGCACCATAGATTTATGTGGGGTGCCTTATTAGTATATATATTATGAGCGATAAATATATGTACCTATGGTTCATCTATTTTGCTTGTAAGTAGATAAAATTGAATAATTAATATTAAATAAATTAAGTGTTGAGAACTTAAGGTTGTATTGAGATGTATATAGTTGGCTTGGTAAATTCATAAGAATAAATTATCATGTATAAATTATAGTTATGCGATCATGTGAATCAGGATTGATGAGGGTAGATTGGGTGAGACTAGTTAATTGTGTTAGCGTTATATAGATTAATCCAGTAGTACGTTAGGCATGCACACTAGTTGAGAGGTGAGAATTCTCAAGTGAGTGTCGAGGCACTAACATGTATGTAATATCAACTAGTAAGCATTTTATATACTTGCTAAACTATTTTTAAAGCTATTTTACACTCCGGCTCTGACCCGTTTCTTCTCATCTCCTCTTTCCCTTGTATATATATATGTGTATTACAGGTTGTGACACCCCGCCTAATTAAATACCGGGCGATCAATACTTTATTAAATTAAAATCAAGGTGAACAGTTGGTTCATTCTTAGCATCACTGTAGCAAAATAAAATTTCCCAATTTAAACACCATAAATAATTAAGCTAAGTGTCAAAACAATTTAAAACTTTATTTCCATTTTTATTAAATTCCAATTGAAAACCTTTTAAATAACCAACAGTTTAAGAATCACATAAGTGCTACGGATAGCAATCAACACAAAAGAATTAATCCATCTAGATTAACCAAACCAAATTTAAACTACAAATGAAATCATCCTGACAAGAGTTAATACTCAAAGATTACCGAATATTGAAAATAAATGAACATACATCTCTAACAAATCTATACTGAATAGGAAATGGACGACACATGCCCTAACTATGAAGAACTATAACAAGAACCGAATCAATGAAGAGGTCGTCTACAACAAAGACCTGCAACTCCCACATAAGCTATAGCGCGTCCATTCCAAAGAACCTATCCATGACGCCCCTGTGGCTGGGCACTTGTAATGCATACATATATATACAAGAGAGAAGAGAGAAGAGAGACCGATTGTAAAACAGTTTTAAAAAAATAGTTTAGCAAGTATTTAAAATGCTTACCTACTAATGCAACAACCATGCTAGTATGCGACACTCTCTTGAGAATTCTCACCTCTCATCTAATGTGCGTGTCTACCGTACTACTAAACCTCAAAAGTCTATCTCACTTAGACTCCATGAAGTTTTATCTTGAGAGTTAACAGGGTGATAATATTTAGTTTAGAAAATTAATCTCTTCAAGATTTCTCACACTATTTAGAACAAATCGGTACCGTTATGAAGTTCCCAAACCCATTAAGAAAGTTGCAACATTTATTCATAACTAACTACTTATGCGCACAGTAGAAAGTTCCCATATAAATATATATATATATTAGTCTCCCATATAATATATATACTAACGGCACCCCACATAAAAACTATGGTGTTGGCATACTCTGCTATCAAGTCCCTATATCACACATATTTAGGGAAATGCTAGTTCGGAATCACTCTCGAACTGCATTAACATAAAACACATACAAATGGAGGCGAAGCATAGTTTCAAGTCACTAAGAGGTCAGTACATACCCTCACGTCTCTTAGGACCGTCTGACTATCAATCAGATAGCCTGTACCAAGGAATCCTATGTTCGAGGGTACGAGTTAATATCCCCCATAAAGGTCCAATCGAGATAAGACCGTCTCGACATGAAACCCCCCTTGATAGCAAGTAGCCCGAGTATGATTTTTATACAGATATAATATATGCACAATCACATAGTCATATATATATATACACATCCACATAGCTAAATTAGGTGCGCTTACGACCCATAATTATAATTATCCGTTATTACACATTTTACTCGATTATTTCGTATAACGGACTCGTTATTTGTATTCTCATTTATTATTCACTTCATACTTACTTCTCCTCTCTCGAAGTATTCTAAGTATAATTTCAGGAGGCATTCACTCACTTACATTCCAGTCTAACTCCCTTACGAGTCCCGATCTTTTTATTAAATATACGCATGATTTCTTATACACATGAATCATTCCTCGTTAACCCAAAATCTCATCCTACACTAAAATGTTACTCAACGGGGTCTACCTAGGCCCTACTGGTCATCTTTATATCCCATTATACTACAACAACAACAATCAAGGGTTCCCATACATCTTAATCGAATTAAACTAATGAATGAAAAATATGTAGTTTTCCAGGAGGGGTCGATCGATCGAAGAAAAGGGGTTGATCGATCGATCAGTCGATCAATCGATGCTCTTGACTCGATCGATCGATCAAGCAGTTCTTGCCCAGAAATTGCAAATTAAACCTACGGGTTTCATCTTCCAATTTCTCCAAAAACGTCATTAACAACTCTAGAATTCTTAAATAACAGTACTACAAGTTCTATATACATATATACAAGATTTCTTACGTGAAACATGTATAAATTCATCAATGATATCATATTAATGGGTTAAAATTGACATAATCTTTAAGAACCCTAATTTTGAAAGAAATATACATTCCTCTAATTATTTCCCAGATTTCTTGTTTCTAAACTCATAATAATTCTCTGGTAATCCTCTACATATGATTGGTATATCCAGAATATATGGAATCTCTTTAAACATGCGATTTAAAGTCTCTAAATTAACAATTTCTTTCATAAAACATGATCTTGGCAATCCAAAACTAACATGGGTGAGGCATTAACCAAAAATAAAGCAAGATAGATACTTGCCTAAAATTCAAGGTTCTGATTTCGTGGATGAAATGGTATGGCTGCGTTCCTCGTCGCGTGATCTACGTTTTGGTGGTGGTGGCGGTGCAAACGAGTGAGTCCTTGGCCTTGAGTTTCTTGGAAAGCTCTCCAACTCCTTCTCTAATGGACGTTCTTTGATTTTGTGTTTGCTAACCCTAAGAGACAACTCCAAATGGCCATTATAACCTGATTAAATTCGTGGGTTTAATTACCCAAAAATGCAAGATGTCTATAATACCCTCCCGAGATGTCAAATAGGCCTAAAAATGCCCCGAGACCCAAACTAAACCCCCGGGTATACTTTTCTAACTATCTCGACCCTTTCAGACACATTGGCGCACTCAAAATGATCATACGGGAAACTTATAATTTTATTCACTTTATATAATAATAATTTAGTCCTGACACGACACGGGCGCGTCCCGACTTAAATTTCCATAATTGCCATTTTATTCACTCGTGACAATTTTTAACAAAAATCAATTCTACATATTACTTTACTCAATAAGTAATATCTAAGGAATCAACAAACTTTCAATAATTACTAACTCTCGTCACACTAGTAAATATTTAAAACAACTTTCATGATTAAAATTAAATTAATTTATCTCAATTAAATTTAATAAATCCCTAAATTTAAAAGCCATAAAAATACGGGGTATTACATACTTCCCCCCTAATAATGGAATTTCGTCCCGAAATTCGAAAAATAAGGCCTACCTGGTAAAACACATTTTGGATACCTTAACAGTACGTAACTTATCCACATAGTAAGGCGCTCAATCACTATAGCTCCTGCCTCACAGCAAGCTTGTTTAACACTCTTCATTAAAGATACTTCACATTGTGCTCCTATCCGACAACATTCTCATAAGACACGCATATACACTATTAATTCCCATTATTTCAATATCGTTGGGAGGCCGCACCTCACTACATGACAACTACTCGGCTTTATCTAAACATAAAACTCTCATTCTGAGAGAAACCATATGAACATCTGACCACTCTTGTTCGCCTAAAATAGTCGTGGAATTCCACCATAGTCATCGGATTATTCTCAACCGATCCAAAATTTCGATTAGCTGCTCACCTCTAAACATACACAGAGAGAGAATAGTTAAGTTTTTTTTTTCCATGCCAAAACTTCAATAAGCACCTTGTTCACAACAAACAGGAACAAGTGCTTCCACAGAACTCTACCATTAGGTAATATCCTCCCCCGATTATCGTATTATTCCACTTGTTAGTTGTAACTGTTGTGGAAACGAAATGATCACTAAGATTCTACAATCACCTTCACGCGGCTCCACTACTCGTTAATCACTGTGTGCCTGCTCCTCGGCTATGGGTGATACCTCCTACTCAAAACGAAACGCAATTTCCGTTGTTTCCTGAAATCCCATATTGAAGGTGGGATTCACAAATTTCATCTTGATTTAGAAAATAATACCGTGTAGAACCACATACCGGCATGATCCCTTCCTTTCAAAGGAAGACTGGGGCACACTAGTTAATATTGTAAATCACCCCAAAGGAATGACAATCACTTCCCCCTTGGGCGACTTAATCCACATGTTCGGATGAACCCTTGATCTTACCTTGAAGATGGAAACCCATCCAAGGACTTTACCGACTTTACCTCCCTCTTTCATTACAGGAAATAACCACAAAATTCTCTAGTTGATCCCCTTATTCCAACCGATCTCTATCTATGAGTGGTGCATGCAGAGACTACTCACTATGTCCACCTCAACATAGACTTTCCTTGAAATGTCTCACATTAAGTGACACTTAATACTCCCCTTCATTCCTTGGTGTATATCGAAAGTTCCGACCTGTGCACTTTTCTCCACGATGCGCACTTCTGGATCTTTTATACCATACTAACATTATCACTCTTTGTATGCACAACTCGCTCTCAATATTTGACTAATTACAACTCCGTCCTGAGTTTTCTCCATATAGTTAAATTCTACTCTTCTCAAGGAATACCCCTTTGTAAACGGCTTCCCACAGCCTTCCAACCAGATTCGGTGTGCTACTCTGATTGCACACGTATATATGGATTTATCATCTTTCACACGGTGCTTAATCCACTCTACCACTTTTACTTCGTTATGTTAGTCCCACAAACATATATTCCACATGTCTATTCCCATGTCCCTTCAACTCAGACGATTTTTAACATCAACTAACCAGGATGTCTACACACCCCATAAACCATGCATACTAGTGTAAGCATCACATACGCTTCACACCTAATAACCAAATCTTTATTTTCCTAGTGCTCACAGCGTGATTGCAACACTTGGGTACTCTCACTCACCCTAGAAATCGAAATTTTTAATCCTCCTTATCATCGTTCCACCCCTCAACTTACAATGCTTTCTTACCACAAAAACGACTCCACTGGCCTTAAATCATAATTCAACTACCAACTTACAGATATAATTATCTGCTCCTATTACAACCGAGGTATTGAACTCATGGACTAATGACCAAACATCTCCCTATTTCCAACCTTATGCTATGTTTCATACGTGGGATGTCTCGCAAAGCGAAATCCAAACAAGGAACCCCTCGGTACACTACTACCTAGCATTGTTGATTATCGAAATCCGTTTGGCCCTCCGTCCATAGCATGTACCCCTATTTTTTCCCGTTTCCTGGCAAAAAATTACATCTCCTCCCAAAATTACACTTAACAAAGAACATTTCTCCAATTTCACTATCGTGCAGTATTGGTGGTGATTGCATTCCATAAACCTCGAATACATACAATTGGGATTCTCAAAATCCCTCTCCTCAATAAGAGGGGTATAAATCTTAACTCCCACATCTCTAAAGGATAGATATAACAATGCACTCTTTCTATCACCAAGTCCTGAGCCCTAAACATAATACTGAGTTAAATCTTTTCGCTCAACCGTAAACCCGATACATATTGAATCATAACAACAAAGTCCCTACACACTGGTATCGAATATCTCAAGCCCACTATCCTCTCTGAAGTCTGTAGGATAGATAATATATAAGTGCGAGTCCAACCCTCTTGCAGGTAAGGCCTCGCCAGAACAAAACATGCTGCACTAATGCAACCATTCTGATAGCCTTGCAATAACTGACTACTATCGTACTGACCATTTCTATATAGTTGTAATCAATACCATATTATACTCGTATATCACATCACTAAAACGAGTAACCTCAATAAAGTATATAACACTATTAATATACTCATTCATCCTCCGCGGATAGCACTATGGAAAATCCCGATACACTAAGGAAAAATATGTACATAATAATATCGTTTATAGTTATACTCATTAAACTCGTCTCACATGCTAATCTAGCAACGAATAAAATATAACGACTCGCTCGTGTCATATAAAACACGCCTCATCCTCTAAGGATAAAACTTATACTTCTACCTTGCCAATCTTCTTGATTGCACAAATGGTCTCCGGACGTAACACGCCTGCCCAACCAACACAAAACTACTTTAATCGTTGTCTTTTACTAGGCACCATACTCTTATCCCTTTACTCACTTCGGGAAAACATCAACGCATGCAATTTCACTCTCCACAAAATACCTCTACACATAATCCACTTATCACCTGTCATACCAACCATATTAGGATTGTCCTTCTCTCAGACTTTGGTAGGCTCAATTCATGTTGGCTATCCCCCGTGGTTCCCTTAACCTTGTTGGCCTTAAAGAACATGCTACTGGCTACAATAGTCTTTACTGAATTCGCCATCGCTTTGGTAAGAATTTATCTATTCAAATCATTTAAATGGGTCCCCTGATGTGTATCCCCACCCCCTTCTGGTGCTACACTACCATTGTTGCATCAAGTCTTATTCTTGACTAACTTCTTCTATTCATTTAGCTTCCCACACAAAGAAGCATTAATATCTATATTGTCAAAACACAACATTGATAACTTCTGAATCGACCGTCGAGCATAATTCCCTTTTTGGTATTATTAACTATTCTTATAAGTCGATCTCCCACTTGGAGTCCTCTCCTACATTTGTATCTACATCCTCCTATATAAGATTCGCTAATGGAATAGGTTCATATTCACAAATGGAGCTCTGTCAGGTCCTCCTGTGATGAGTTCATAACAACGTTCTCTTATTATCCTGAACATCTGATGAAGGTACATGCAGTCAAACTACACCTAAGATTCTTCTACAGGCATAGCATTTAACTTCTAAAAATGGTGGCTGACTCCCACCATTATAACTTCATTCCGACAGGCTAAGAAAAATTTTCTCCAAATTTTCACTTTCAGTTAGCCACACTTCGTCCTATGTCTACACCTTTGGATACTTTACCTCCTTTGGCTAACACACACAATTCCCGTATTTCTAGAATTCCCACTGACAGTTCTCTACAATGCCTCGTCTAACTTTTCCCAGTCGTGCCACGATGGGGTGAGTTTACTCTTGCACCTCTTTCGACTATAGCAACATTTGGAAATCATAAGTTGTGCCATAGCCGTCTTTACAGTCCTGGCTTCCCGTGCCATAATAGGGGTGACCTTAACTACGGTCATCGTCCTCGAATATGCTCTACACCCTCAATTGATCCTTGCCTCCTGCTGTCCACCCAACGGCCCTTGCCTGCCATATTTCATTGTTCGAACACGACCGAACGCAATTAATATTCACTAATGTACATACGTTATAGCAGGAGAATGGAATCTCACCATAGAAAACAACAATCCTAAACATAGGGCTCTATATTAAATAAAGTAACGTTGGAACCATAGCTCTTATTCCTAAAGTTGAATCTCCCACTAACTTTGGTCAGTTTAGGCCAATTAGTATGCAGAACTTTATTAATAAGATTGTCTCTAGAATTTTGAGCAGCAGGCTTGCTAATCTTCTTCCTAATCTGATTGCCCACAATCAATCTGGCTTTATTAAAGGCAGGTCTATATCTGAAAATGTGATGTTAGCTCAAGAATGCTTGTCTAATTTAAATGCCAAGAATTATGGTGGAAATGTAGTAATGAAGTTGGATATGGCCAAGGCTTATGACAGGGTATCTTGGTTATTTTTGATTAAAGTCTTGAGGAGGTTTGGTTTTAATGAAGCATGGATTGACTATATATGGAGAATCGTTTCAAATTGCTGGTTTTCTTTGGTGCTAAATGGTGAAGTCATGGGTCATTTTCCCTCCTCTAGAGGTTTGAGGCAGGGAGACCCGCTCTCTCCCTCTTTGTTTGTGTTGATGGCAGATGCTCTATCCAGACAGTTAAATCACCTGACTTCTTCTCCTTCTTATGTGGGATACAAGCATCCTATTGGGAGTATAAAATTTAATCACTTGGCTTTTGCTGATGATCTAATTATATTTTGTTCAGGTTCCAAGAGGGAATTATCCACTCTTCTCAAAGTTCTATCACAATATGAAGCATGTTCTGGACAGTTGATTAACAAAGGCAAAAGTACTTTGATGCTATCCAATAAGATTCCTGTCTCCAGAGTAGCTGCTATTGGAAGACAAACTGGTATGCAATTGAGAGCTGGATGTATTACCTATCTTGGGTGCCCCATCTTCTCTGGTAGGAAGAAGATTATATTCTTTGAACCTCTCATCCAGAAGATTAAAAAGAAGTTGTTGGGATGGAAAGCTAAGCTTCTAAGCTCCGGAGGAAAGTTAACTCTTCTCAAATCAGTTTTATCCTCTATGCCTATGTTCCTGTTGACCTCGATTTCTCCTCCTAAAGCAGTTCTAAGAAGAGTTGAATCTTTATTTGCTCAGTTTTTCTGGAATACATCTCATGGGGTTGCTAGGCATCATTGGTGCAAATGGGAGCGTATTACTAGACCTGTGGAGGAAGGGGGCTTGGGGATTAGATCAATCACTGATGTATCTAAGGCTATGGATATAAAATTATGGTGGAAGCTTAGGACCTCAAATTCTATGTGGGCATCATATATGATTTCTAAGTATTGTAGAAATAGTCACCCAGTTATATCTTCAAATAGAGCTGCCTCCTCTTCATGGAAAAGAATCTCTGCAGTGAGAGATGTTGCTGAGGATCACATTTTATGGCATGTCAGTACGGGTACTTGTAGTATGTATTATGACAATTGGTGTGTTGGGCCAGTTAGAGATACTCTAGTGCAGGATGATGTTAGGGTTAATTGGTTTTGGAATGAGTACCATATGTGGGATAATGCTAAATTGCAGCATTTTTTCCCTATCTCAATTTGTAATCAGATTAAATATACTCTTCTATATGCCTATGACTCTGATGTTGCAGTATGGGACCTAACATGTTCTGGAGAATTCTCTCTAAAATCTGCATGGAATCTATGTAGGAAACCTTATGCAAAACAATGGAGCTCTTCATTTCTTTGGGATAAAGCCATACCTTCTAAAATGTCTATTCTTGTATGGAAACTCTTATATCACCTTCTTCCCACAGATGATAGCATTAGGTGTCTAGGTATTTGTGGTCCTTCTATTTGTCATTGTTGCCTTCTTCATCAAGAGGAATCAATTGATCATGTTTTTGCTCATGGTGATATTGCATCCAAAGTATGGGATTTCTACTGCAAAGAATATGGGATTTCTAGAGTTCAAAATGGAGTGAGAGGTCAACTTATGAACTGGTGGCTCAAGTGCAGCAGGAGTATATCAATGCATAAATCCATCCCTGTCTTTATATGTTGGAGTTTGTGGATTCATAGAAATAAATGCAAATATGAAGGGAAAAAAGGAAGTACTTCATCTGTATTTCATAATGTCAAGTACCTTCTGCAGTTATATCACATCCCTTCTATGAGTAAAGTTGTCAAGCCTATGCTGGTTAAATGGATGGTTCCTCCTTCTGGGGTTTTAAAACTAAATGTTGATGGGAGCTCAGTGGGAAATCCTGGTATGGGAGGAGCAGGGGGTATTCTTAGAAATTGTAAAGGTGAAATTGTGTGGGCTTTTTCTAGCAATCTGGGACAGGTATCTAATATTGAAGCTGAAGTTTTGGCATTGTACAAAGGCATCTCATATTACAGAGACTTGAAAGACTATGTTGTGGAGATTGAAAGTGATTCTAAGATTGTGGTTGATATTCTTAAAGGTAGAGTGAGATGCCCGTGGAGGGTTAGATGGCATATTGATAAGATAACATCTATGTTGACTGACTATACCTTCTCATTGCGACACATATATAGAGAAGCGAACTATGTGGCTGATTATTTGGCCAAATTGGGTAGCAAAGAATCTTTTAATATGTTTTCTTTCCATACGTCTGACTTTCCTAAACACCTGGTAGGATTTGTTAGAGTGGATAGGTGGGGTTTACCATCAATCAGACAGGGCTAGATGCCTTTGGGGTATCTCCTCCTTTTGGAGGCTTGTAAGTTCTCAGTTCCTTTTAATCATGTCCTAAATTTTGTAGTTGCCACGAGTGAGGCGTTTTCACTCCTATATATTGGATAGTTTAAAAAAAAAAAAAAAAAAAAAAAAAAAAAAAAAAAAAAAAAAAAAAAAAAAAAAAAAAAAAACCATAATAAGTCGTACAGATCCTAAGGACACTAGAACCTGATGCTCTGATACCACATGTGACACCCCGCCTAATAAAATACCGGGAGATCAATCCTTTATTAAATTAAAATCAAGGTGAACAGTTGGTTCATTCTTAGCATCACTGTTGCAAAATAAAATTTCCCAATTTAAACACCCTAAATAATTAAGCTAAGTGTCAAAACAATTTAAAACTTTATTTCCATTTTTATTAAATTCCAATTGAAAACCTTTTGAATAACCAACAGTTTAAGAATCACATAAGTGCTACGGATAGAAATCAACACAAAAGAATTAATCCATCTAGATTAACCAAACCAAATTTAAACTACAAATGAAATCATCCTGACAAGAGTTAATACTCAAAGAGTACCGACTATTGAAAATAAATGAACATACATCTCTAACAAATCTATACTGAATAGGAAATGGGCGACACATGCCCTAACTATGAAGAACTATAACAAGAACCGAATCAATGAAGAGGTCGTCTACAACAAAGACCTGCAACTCCCACATAAGCTACAGCGCGTCCAATGCAAAGAACCTATGCATGACGCCCCTGTGGCTGGGCACCTATAATACATACATATATATATACAAGAGAGAAGAGATAACAAAAAACGGGTCAGAGCCTGATTGTAAAACATTTTTAAAAAATAGTTTAGCAAGTATTTAAAATGTTTTCCTACTAATGCAACAACCATGCTAGTATGAGACACTCTCTTGAAAATTCTCACCTCTCATCTAATGTGCACGTCTACCGTACTACTAAACCTCAAAAGTCTATCTCACTTAGTCTCCATGAAATATTATCTCTAGAGTTAACAGGGTAATAATATTTAGTTTAGAAAATTAATCTCTTCAAGATTTCTTACACTATTTAGAACAAATCGGTACCGTTATGAAGTTCCCAAACCCATTAAGAAAGTTGCAACATTTATTCATTACTAACTACTTATACGCACAGTAGAAAGTTCCCATATAAATACACACACACACACACACACACACACACACACACACACACACACACATATATATATATATATATATATTAGTCTCCCACATAATATATATACTAACAGCACCCCACATAAAAACTATGATGCTGGCATACTCTGCTATCAAGTCCCTGTATCACACATATTTAGGGAAATGCTAGTTCGAAATCACTCTCGAACTGCATTAACATAAAACACATACAAATGGAGGCGAAGAAGGTCACTAAGAGGTCAGCACATACCCTCATGTCTCTTAGGACCGTCTGACTATCAATCAGATAGCCTGTACCAAGGAATCCTATGTTCTAGGGTACGAGTCAATATCCCCCATAAAGATCCAATCGAGATAAGACCATCCCGGCGCGGAAACCCCCGTGATAGCAAGTAGCCCGAGTATGATTTTTATACAGATATAATATATGCACAAACACACAGTCATATATATATATATATATATACACACATCCACATAGCTAAATTAGGTGCGCTCACGACCCAAAAATATAATTATCCGGTATTACACATTTTACTCGATTATTTCATATAACGAACTCGTTATTTGTATCCTCATTTATTATTCACTTCATACTTACTTCTCCTCTCTCGAAGTATTCTAAGTATAATTTCAGTAGCCATTCACTCAGTTACGTTCCGGTCTAACTCCCTTACGAGTCCCGCTCTTTTTATTAAATATACGCATGATTTCTTATACACATGATTCATTCCTCGTTAACCCAAAATCTCATCCTACACTAAAATGTTACTCAACGGGGTCTACCTAGGCCCTACTGGTCATCTCCATATCCCATTATACTCCAACAACAATAATCAAGGGTTCCCATACATCTTAATCAGATTAAACTAACGAATGAGACATATGCAGTTTTCCAGGTAGGGTCGATCGATCGATCGATCGATGCTCTTGGCTCGATCGATTGATCAAACAGTTCTTACCCATAAACTGCAAATTAAACCTACGGGTTTCATCTTCCAATTTCTCCAAAAATGTCATTAACAACTCTAGAATTCTCAAATAACAGTACTATAAGTTCTATACACATATATACAAGATTTCTTACGTGAAACATGTATAAATTCATCAACGATATCGGATTAATGGGGTAAAATTGACATAATCTTTAAGAACCCTAATTTTGAAAGAAATATACATTCCTCTAATTATTTCCCAAATTTCTTATTTCTAAACTCATAATAATTCGCTGGTAATCCTCTACATATGATGGGTATATCCAAAATATATGGAATCTCTCTAAACATGCGATTTAAAGTCTCTAAATTAATAATTTTTTTCATAAAACATGATCTTGGTAATCCTAAACTAACATAGGTGAGGCATTAACCAAAAATAAAGCAAGATAGATACCTGCCTGAAATTCAAGGTTCTGATTTCGTGGATGAAATGGTATGGTTGCGTTCCTCGTCGCGCGATCTACGTTTTGGTAGTGGTGGCGGTGCAAACGGGTGAGTCATTGGCCTTGAATTGCTTGGAAAGCTCTCCAACTCCTTCTCTAATGGCCGTTGTTTGATTTTGTGTTTGCTAACCCTAAGAGACAACTCCAAATGGCTGATATAACCAAATTAAATTCGTGGGTTTAATTACCCAAAAATGCAAGATGTCTATAATACCCTCCCGGGATGTCAAATAGGCCTAAAAACGCCCCGAGACCCAAACTAAACCCCCGGGTATACTTTTCTGACTATCTCGACCCTTCCGGACACATTAGTGCACTCAAAATGATCATGCGGGCAACTTATAATTTTATTCACTTTATATAATAATAATTTAGTCCTGACACGACACAGGCGCGTCCCGACTTAAATTTCTATAATTGCCATTTTATTCACTCGTGACAATTTTTAACAAAAATTAATTCTACATATTACTTTACTCAATAAGTAATATCTAACGAATCAACACACTTTCAATAATTACTAACTCTCGTCACACTAGTAAATATTTAAAACAACTTTCATGATTAAAATTAAATTAATTTATCTCAATTAAATTTAATAATTCCCTAAATTTAAAAGCCATAAAAATACGGGGTATTACACAGGTACCCAGCCACAAGGGCGTCAGACTTAGATCTTTGGACTGTTGACGTGCTGTAGCTAGTGTGGGAGTTGCAGGTGTTTGCATTTGGACGACTTTATCCTTGTCATCTTAGCTCCTCACTTAGTCATTTTAGATGGGGAATGTGTTGCCCATTTCCAGTTTTTATTTAGTTAGGAGAGACTTGTACTCTTTATTATTTCAGTATTCAGTTTTAGTTGGGATTGTTTTAACTATTTCATTGTCCTTCAATTTGGGATATTTTATTTGAATTGATTAATCTAGCATGCTTATTCCACTTTGATGGTTTGGGTATTCAATAGTATTATATGTGTTCATAAAATAGTCTATGTATCTATAAAATTAAATCCTTTATTAATTGTTTTCGACGGTGATGCTAAGAATGAACCAACCGGACACTTTGATTTAATTTGATAAAGGACTGATCACCCGGTATTTAATTAGGTGGGGTGTCACAGTGGGAGGTGGGGGTGTAAAAAAATATTCGATCAAAACACGTGTCTATTGCCGCTGGCGCAAACCAATTAAAACATAGGAATTAAAATTAATGGGCTGTTAGGTGTTTTTTTTTTGTTCAAGTTCATTAAAAAGTTAAGTTTTTAGGTTCACTTGTGTTCCTCTCCCTATATATATGGTGTGTTAATGATTTAAGGCCCGTGACCTTTAGAACTAGTGGGTTAATGATTTAAGGCCGAAGGATTTTATACGTGGCCACATTAGTAGGTATAATAGATAAAGGTAAGATTTGGTAGGGTAAAAGAAATTGCGGTGCACCATTACTTCTTTGGCTCTTAGGTAGGCTTTAATATCTAGGGGTTTAGATATTAATGATAGACTAAAAACAAATGAGGGGAAAAGAAGAAGAGTATACAGCAACTCTCTTGATTGTAGGAAGAAAAAAATAAAAAAAGGAGCTTGGGTGTGAGGATATTGGTCGTGTGTGTGTTAGCACTATTTATTGTTTGTGGATTATAGGTTACACATTAAATGAAGAAGAAAAGGAAGTGTATGGTAATTAATTGTAGACCTTGGCTTTCGACACTGGGAAGAAAATAGGAGGGAAGGTGATGTGACATTTTAGCAGCTCTAGTATGCCTTGATTAGAGAGGCGGCGCTTTATTAGGGAGACAAAAGGGAACAAGGCAAGGAGTTTTTTTTGGCAATTGGGTATAACATTTGGATTTTGACGGCATTAAGATAGCAAAAAGGAAGACATGAGAAGGAAGGGAAAGTAGGAAGAACTATGCGCTAATTATTGCAGCAAAAATAAAAGGGGCATCATTTCTTAACTAAAAACCTATCCCCTTTTCATTTTTTTTGGATTTCCCCAAAGTAGTTAACCCATAAACAATCCCCATTCTAACATTGTTGACACTTTACTCGGGTCTACTGAAATCACCCTCTATGTCACAATGTGATCCATTTACTTCACCTCTCGTGATCAAAGTCCACACTACTAGAACTTAGCATAGAGTTGGTGGTCTCGTAACGTCTGCAAGACTACACACAAATGTTGAGTCTTCCCATCTATAGTCCAAGAATAAATCAGGAATCATTTGTGAACACTATGGAAAACTAATTCAAACACTTTCTGAACACTAGGTTCATAAATTCCTTTAACATAGATGGTTCACTCGTCCACCTAAAAGGCATAACCATAACTCATAAGATCCATATCTCGTAAAAAATTCCACATTCGATACATTCGACTCTTGAATCACCAATTGGTTGTACCACGACCTCGAATCAATCTTCTGGAAGTATGAATCACCCCTCAATGGTTAAATAAGTGATTTATATGGGGTAATAGATACTTGTTTTGTACGGTGATCTTGTTCAACTCCTGATAATTGACACAAACTCTCAACGATCCATCATTCTTCTTCATTAAGAGGATTGAAGATCCCCATAGTAAAGTACACCTCCTAATGAACCCTATCCAACTAACTGTTGAATTTTCTCTTTCAACTCTCTCATCTCTCTTATCTCCAGTGGATCCATAAAGTAAGGTTCTCGAGCTATGGGTTTAGTGCCCTGAGATAAATCAATCAGAGATAAATTAATCACAAGCTCAATCTCCCTAATAGTAGTAACCCTAGAATCTATTGAAAGACATTAGTAAACTCATTAACTATAGGAATAGAGTCCAAAGACATAGTGACTCCCTCAGAGGTGTCCTCCTTGATGTAGTAAAAATGCATGCACGACCCTCGCTTGGGACGTGACATCTTAACTAAGTACATCTCTTGCCCTAGAATGGAAAAAATAATGGACTTACCAAAATAGTCCACACATGCATGATAAACTAATAACCAATTCATCCTCGGGATAAAGTCATACTCATACATACCTAATATCACCAAATGAGCTACAAAATATTGCCTCCCAATATCCACACCTATACCTTTACACACAAAACAAATTGGCAAACCCCAACCCAATGGTGAATAAATGTGAAATAATGTGTTTGATGTTAACTCTAACATCACAAACCAATGATAAAGGGCTCTACTAATAAATGAATGCGATACACTAATATCAAATAAAATATATTCAATGTGTCTATGGATAGGAAGCGTACATTCTATAACCTGGGATGGTAGCTGAGCATCTCTAGGTGCAATGTGATACACATACCTATACAATAATTGTTGCCCCTATGACTTGGTCAGCGGTGTTGGTACTACTGGCACCACAATAATTGGTGGGGATAATAACTCATGATGATACCCTGTGTTGCTTAGTACCCCTACTATCATCTCTATCCCTAGGCACCTTGATTTCCCTTAGGGTACTTATTGGTTTTATGCCCCACCTCACCACATGTAAAATAAGTGTCAGGAACTTCTCATGATGGTAATATCCTCGAGTTTATCCCTGTTGGCCTTGCTAGCCTCGAACCTACCATTTGCCTTATTGGACCTAGTAGGAGTATATCCCTTGACCATAATGATTGTAATGGTTACGATCATCATAACCCTTTTGCCTCTTGTGAGGATAATCTTCAATCTGAGGCCCCATTAACTGTTGACCCCCAAGTGCAAGAATAATTTATCGTGCTTCTTCCACATATCTTTCTAGTCTAGCTATAGGAATCTCCATTAGGCCTCCTCTCTCCCTTCCTTTTTTAAAACTCCCTATGGTCTTAGCATTGTAAGAACATGGCATTCACCATCTATGTATCAGTGGTGTAGGTCGATTTCCCAATAGTATGTGATTGATCCACCATGTAAAACCACGGATGAAGTAATCTATCTTCTTCTTCTCAGTATCCACATCATCTGGTTCCAACAAAGAGATTATAGTGAACTCCTACTCATAATTCGACATAGTGTATATCCCTTATATCATATTCAAAAACTATATCTTCTTCTAACCCCCGATAGCTGGTGGAAAATGCTTTCCATCAAACCTTATCCAAAACTCAGCAATCGCCATAGTGATCCTCGACTCGACAATGGTGAAAGGGTCTCACCACTGCAATGCCTCACCCCCAACTTAAAGCAGGAAATCATTTGTATCTGAACGTTATTTCACTCAATCATCCTAAAGTTCCTTTAGATGTCCTTCCCCCATCGATGTGCCACCAAAATATCAGTGGTACCTTCAGCAAAGCCACCACATTCCCTATCCCAAGTAAAAACATGTGGATAAGTTATTATGACCACCTAAGGTTATGGATGTGGGGGTTGCTGATGGTGTTGTATCATGGTGGACACTCCAATGATGAATACTTGAGAAATAATATTAGTCATATCTGGTGGGAGTGTTGTATACGGCATCTATTTCTCTTGCCAAACATCTTGCTTGGCAACCCTATTGGCAACCGATTAACCTCTTTTGTTTCGTGAGTTTTACATGTGAAAGTGAACTAATAACTCGTATTAGTTAGTGATTTAGAGATAAGAATACAAAATTTCCTAAACATAGGGATCTAATAAATCAAAGGATGCAACATAAAATTCAGTGGGAATCCTACAAAACCTAAGGCACTAGAACCTATGATGCTTTAATACCAACTGTAGCTACCACCTATTGTTTCACATACCGATAGACCATTTTGATACGCTGAAGACAGGGCGCATTGATCAATTTATATCATTCTCAGCATCAAACAATAATAATAACTGTAATGAATTTAAACTATCCAAAACAAGCGATGAAAATAAATATTAAATACTGGAATAACCAAATGTCTCAACATCCAACATAAATAAATAATATGTCTCCACTCCTAGTAATAATCTCAAGTGAATAAATAAACTAGGACCAACATAGTCCTTATAATCTCTAATAGGGTCTGACATAGAAATAAAATGACAACATATTATAAGAATGTAAATAAATGACTAAGAGTGGTGAAGTGGAAAATTTGAACTGCAAATCCCTATTGATCTTCTCTATAAATACCTGGAATTCTTTTTTATATTTTGGGTCAGAGTTCCAAAATTTTCAAGAAATGTCTCACTATATCGATGTTGTAATAATCATATGACTAGTCCCATCATCAACTGTTCCCATACTAACGGATTTTAAACATGCACATACAAGATAATGGGGGATGACCATGTAGTCAGACCATCATCTGGTTCCATACTAAAGCTCGTCTGATGGATCAAGTCATCAATGTCTTCTTATTATGAGATAATAACCAATTGAACGTGTGATCTAATATATATTGAGCTCCACATAGCCTATTCATTATCCAAGAGTGCAATACACATAAAAAATATATATACACATAAAAAAATCCACACGAGCCAGAAATATATATACACATAAAAAAAATCCCAACCAATAGATTCCCCATGAGCCAGAAATATATATACACATAAAAAAAATCCACACGTACATAATAAGATGGTCTTTTCCTCCGAACCATGTCAAACTCATACGTTACATGTCCCTATTGTACCTAATTGATTTATGCATCACGGAATAAGGCCTCTATCTATCGACTTATATTCTCATAATATTTCAGTAAAATTAGACTCTAAAGTGTCCCAATCAAATCATTTAGTGAAATTCTAAAGGAAAAACTAATCCTTAAGCCAATATATACCACCCCTTTACTTTCTACCAAAGTCCTTGTGTACGGAGCTAAAATGGCTAAACTTCCCACACTTCTAACCATATTCGTGAACATGGGTCTAGTACCAAGCCATGTGCAAGATCCCTGTTCACTACCTGGGAGGGGAATGTTAGGGATAAAAACTTAAAAATTACCCAACTCGATCATTTTTGCCACAGATCGCCTCCAACCATTATTCTAACCATAAAATGACCCTAAAACACATCAAATATATCTTTGTTAAACTTTAAATTTGGTGGCCATTTATTTAGGATGATTGGATTGCCTATAAAATGCCAAGGGCCATTGTTAATAACAGTGCCCCTGTCTTCATCTTGCTTGAGTTTCAATAGGTAGAAGCCATTGTCTTAATGTAGGACTTGAAGGAGACCATATTGATCCCCTAGTATGTGGGTTATGTTGTTCATGAGAGAATATGGGAGTCTTCTCCCTAAAAGGAAACCACCTACACTATTCATGCATATTGCATTACAAGCATATTCTACGATAGTCAGAGGTCTAACTTGGATTTTCCCATCCACGGTAGATGGCTTGTTGTATGTGAGATTTAGGTTGTGGGTTCTCTTGGGTGTTACAACAGTGCTCCAAGTTATGGAAGTTATGGTATCCATAGTTTTTGTTGAGTGGTAGAAGGAGAGTAGATATTGTTGGTAGATGTAACATGTGTAGGTTGCGAGGTAGTGGGAGGATGGGTTATAGTTTGGTTTGCTGGGTGTGTCCACTAACTGGGGTGGGGATTATGATTTAATAATAAAGGTCGCCCAGTTGGTTTGGGGGAGGGGACGGACATGGTATCCGTGTGTATTTTCTGTTGAGTTCTCCCCTTCATTACTATTAAAGGAGGACTAAAATATTGATATGGCATGGTTACCCCGCACTTGACCCTATTTTGGCCAAAGATAGAATTTGTTTGTCCAGCTGCTAGTGGTTGGTTCCTCCACATGGGTGGCCTAAAGTAGTATTGTTTGATTTCTCACCTCTATTTGAGAATATAAATATACTAATTTCTTCATGTGTGAGACTCTTACTTAAAAGGAATTTTAGATACACATTCTTTAGTCTATTGAATTCGAGCATTTGGACACGTTTTTGTTTGCTCAAGCCATGATTTCCTTAGAGATTTGGATTGCATTATCCTCTCATTCTGAGGCCTACTCATCTAAGATTGGGATTTGGCCTTCCTCAAATTCATTTCCAATAGGTAGTTCATCATCAGTTATCTCAATAGAGATAGGGATAGGAAACATATCATAGGGCACAAGTGCACCAGTTGGACTGGTAATGTCCTTACCCACATCACATGGAGCTGGTACAATAGCTGCTAAAGGGGCTGCAACGATGACATTGTTAAGGTTGGTGGAAATGGTGGTGGCTGATGTTTTTTCGTGCACAACAATAAGAAGGTCAGGGTGGGGCATGATGGTTAGGAGGTGGGAAATGAGTTTGAGTTGTGGTGGGAGAGTTTAGAGAGAGCTGAGAGTGTTTCCATTTTCCTCATGTTTGTTTGTTTTATATTCCTAATTACTACTTAAATGGGTATAGGGAATTATTAAGAAACTTTAGGATTTGATTCCACAGATGTGTAGAAACTTCATTTAGACCCAAAGAATGGTTTCTTTGAGAAACCAAAGTGCTGGAATACCGAGAGTGGTCAATTAGGTGCCTCTTGTGAGTTGTAACACCCCGTATATATGAGTATTTAGAATTTAATTAATTCTGGTATTTTTAATTACACGTGTGCAATAATTTAATTAAATAGAATATTGGGTGTTATTAAAAATTAATCGAGGGATATATTATGATTAATATATATGGAATAAATTTACTAAGTGTGTAGTAAATAACAAGTGGTGATGATTATACGCCGTATTGAGTAAGATCGACGAGACTATCGTGTTTAATGTGGATTCCATGTTGATTTGAGGATATGTTTTGTTAGATATAATTTAAACATCCTATATGATGTCTGGTTTATGTGAAGGTTTGTAAGAGTTCTATGGAGGTTGGATTGTGTAAAAATAGAAGAAAATGTAGCTAGCAGAAGATGTTCCTAGCAGGTATCGATCGATGGATCGATCGATTTTGTCGATCGATGGATCAAAGCTGAAAATGGGATCTTTGTTTAATTTAAATAGTTTTTGTTACCAACAATTATGAGGGACTTCGGTAATTTTTTATTAACTATTTAAGGACTTGGATAATGTCAGTAGACCTATTGTTACAGCTCGTATTAGTCTTATAGTGTAAAATTGGGATTAGGACCGACGAAACAAAACAATTGGGTAAATATCGAGTATCTAAATTCGGGTTACGGGAAGCATAGAACATAACCCAAGATTGTTACCAGTAGGATAGTGATGTATTAACTACTGAAAATAATTAAGGATAACTAGGAACCTTCGGGTAATAAGTGATACTCGGGAAAATAAGAAAATAATATTGAGTGTGAATCATTAGTACGTTGGGTAGTCGAGAGAAGTATACTACGTACTGGATTTTTATAGGTTGTGTGTATACATATACTAGATATACTAATAGGTTGTGTGTATACCTATGCTAGATATATTTATAGGTTATGTGTATACCTATTATAGGTGTGTGAAGCATACCTACGATGCCTGCTATCACGGGAGGTTTTGCACAGTGGGCAATCCCATCTTAGCGATGATAGTGAGGTCTAGATGTGTGCCCCAGAACATAGAACTTAGTGTGTCTCACTATTTGAGTGTACAATAGTGGGCCTATCAAGTCATTTGTGTACGTTAGGTATATGCATAGCCTAAAGGCTTAGAACTATGTTCGCCTCCATTAGTATTTTAATTTATGGTTCAAGGTGACATTGTGAACCAATAGTCTTTGATTGGGTACGAGAAGTACATAGACTTGATAGCAGAGTATGCATGCATCCGCGATTCTTAGTCCGAGAATGCAATAATTTTATATATATATTGTATATATAGATAGTGCAATATATATATATATATGTGTGTGTGTGTGTGTGTGTGTGTGTGTGTGTGATTTGTTCTACTCATGTGTGGTAGTAGAAGATATAGATAGCGTGTATCTAAAGTAACTTAAGTAAGAGAAACTTAACTAATGGTTCAAACGTAATAGTGGGAAGATATTGATTATTTTTTTGCGGTAGCGTATTGTATGGGAGATACGGGTGAACTAAGCATAGTAGTTGTTAATAGATGCTATGGGACTGGTTAGGCTGGGTAGCATAACTAGGTGCATAAAATAGGAAACGTTATGTGTGCACTATAGCTGAGAGGTGAGGAACTCAAAAGAGTGTGTGCGAAACTAACATGTGTATAATAACTGCTCTAATTTCATTTTAAATACTTGCTAAAAAAATTTCAAAGGTTTTGGGCTCTGACCTGTATCCAATCTATTTTCAAAAGCTTTTAGGTGTACAACTACAGGGACACTAGGTAGGATGATTCATTTCAGGGATTCGTAGTTGCAACACTTGTGGAGGCATGTAGAACTTATGTAGACGCTTCAGTCATTTCATTCCTAGTTCAAAATTCATATCCAGTTATTTTCAGTTAGAGCATGTTGCCCATTCAGTTCAGATTTAGTGAGATCTACCTCTTTTTTCTTTTAGGTTTTGTATTTATATTCATTTTATTTTAGTTGGATTTATATTTGGATGTTGGATTAGAGACAATGGTTTATTCGGCATTTATTTATTAAATCCTATGATTTACTTGACTTCATTATTTGTGTGTATGGTTTATATTATTTTAGTTCACACTTTGTTGTGGATATTGTTGTTTAATGAAAGAAAAAATTTTGCACCGAATTATTTTAACTTAGAAGGTTAGTAATTTAAAAAGTTTCGGCAGTGATGCTAAGAATGAATCAAATGAAATTCTTGTTTATTTTAGTAAAGGAATGATCACCCGTGATTAAAATAGGCGAGGTGTCACATGAGGATGGACATTTAGGTGCTTCTTGGGTGCCTTGAAGACGTGTGTGGAAATATAATGGCTTGGCATCACAAGAGGGATCTCAGTATTACACCTTAAGGGTGGAAAACTAGGTGTCTCTTGAGAGGGTGAACATCTGGGTTCCATTTTTGAGTGTCGGTGTGCCTTGATGTCATGAATGTATATGTGATGGATTGTTCTCACAAGATAAATCTTAGTATTGAAACTATGTCCATGTTTGTCAATGGAACAAAGACTACTTAGTTCGAGCAATATGCTAATAGCATGGTCGTGAACAAAGTGTTGTGGGTAGAGATAATGGTATTTTAAAGAAGTGATACATCGTGGAATACATATTAAGATTGGTGTTATGTGGTATTGTTAATATTATTGGACATTTATGTGCATAATACATTGTCAAGGTATAAATATTATTGTAAATGGATGCAATGTAGTGCCCGCGTACTCTTTTATCCATGAGATCAAAGTCTACATCATTTGGGGGTGTGAATGATTGGAGATGTCATGATATCTTATGGTCCTTTTCCATTTAATGGTAGGAGGCTGTTACATTTGTTAAGGAAAAATGTTTGTCGGGGGGCAAACTACAGGAAGTTGTTTTGATCGAGGCACGTGTGTTATGATCTACTATACATTCCATTAGAGATTGGATGTACAGTAATTAGTGATGCCTTGTTATTAATACGAAGAAGTAATTATTGGTATGGTTTGTGCCAATATGGTGTTCCTTCTAGTTGATACAGTAGAATACTAGAGACATCTGAGGAGGTGCAGTGTTTTAAAATTCCCATGTAAAAGTGGAAGAGTAAACCAATTGATATTCATGGGAATCGAGAATTCCAAAGAGGGCATGGGACCGTTTGGGGTCATTTGAGTTAGTTTAACCAAATATATTAGAGGTATAAGTAGGAAGCCTTTTGTGTTAGGACGTGTTCAAAACGCCTTGAGGATAACGGAATTCATAGTAGAGTGTGTGAACTTTGCCAGAGCGGGCTAAGAAATTTGAGGACAAGCGAAAGGGATGGTTAGATCTTCAGGTGAAATGTCAAACATTGTTAATTATCTCTCTAATGTGGGAATTGTGTAGTTTGGGTTCCAATAGGGAGTAGGCAACCCGATGGGAACTTCCTCTTAGAAGGCTTAAATAGGGCAAGGTCGGTGTTGTTTGCCCTTACATTATCACCGATAGTGTGCAAGATGTTTTGCACAAGTACTTATACACCCCATCCTAGTACCCCTAAAATTCCTCCTGTAGAGGGGGCTTGAAGGTAATTTTGAGATTAGAGGTAATTCCACATTAGCAACAATGTTTTGGGGATTAAGGCACCATGGCAGCTCAGCGTGACAACTTTTATTTTATCTTGTTGTAATAGTTATATTGTATCTTTGTTTATATTGACTATAAGATATAATGGTTGTAATTATGTAATGAGAATAATAATGAGTTTTAGTGTGAGGTCAAACGGTACTCGCGAGAGACCAGGCTTAGCAGGGCCTGGGAGAGCTTTCATGCTCTATCGAATGACCTCACCGCGAGAACTTTAGAGGGACTTGGTTTGGAGGATTGAGAAGTGAAGCACCGTTGGGGCTCGTCCCAACCATCTTAGATACACCTGGTAAAACACCGAAGAACCCTTACCGTGGAACCTCGAGTGGAGCAGCTTGGAGTTCCATCAGGCGTTGAGTTATGAACTAAACATCCCTCTACTTAATGTCACATCTACTATAGGTGATATCACTATCTAGATAAGCAATGTTAGGCCTGCACTTAAGTAAACCACCGTAGTATTTGAGGTTGTCAGGCAGTTGGTGAGTCACCTCTTCGACAACAGCCCCTAACACACAATGATTAGGCAAAAGGCATGTCTTGGAATTTAATGTTTATGACGTGGAGATAACTAGTTCATCAGGCATTTAATGTTGTGACATAAAGTATGAGGGATGTCTTTTATAGTCTTTAATGACTGAGTTGCCTCGGGGATGGTGTGGGGGCTATTTAAAGACCCCAACCACCCCTGAGGAGAGGATGTTCTTTTTGAGAGTTCAGAAGAGATCTTTTTGAGAGTTCAGAAGTTATTACTAGAAATAGAATATACATCGGAGAGAGTTATTACAAACCAGAGAGTTTTCTCACCCACCATTGTCATTTATGAGGAAGCTTTTAATGCTTGATAGAGATTCTTGAGGGTGGTTGGTCTGTTTTGGCTGCCTGCCAAGGTTTATATAGGGTGCTTACTTCTCTCTCCCTTTAGCTAAGTTACTTCTAAGCTCATTACTACTTTCTGAGTTATACATGAGATATTTGTGAGATCAAACTAAGTCTTATCTTCATTGAGTTCGTATTTTCATTCTCTATCACTAATCCAAGGTTTTGGCTAATTAACTTATCATTACCGTACTCAAAAGGGGTTACGCCTCCATCTTATCTAAACAACCCACTTACATTTGGCGACTCTGGTGGGGAGGCATTCTTCTAAGGAAGGACTATGGCGCAAGATAATGTTAATCTAAGGCTCAACTTTGATGACATCCATCACAATGAAGAGCAAGCTACGAGAGAACTGGAGGCTCTAAGGTATAAGGACCCTCGAATAGAGGTACCCCCGGTTCATGGGATGACAGGCATTCCAGGGGTGACACAAGCTTCCACGAGTGAAGGGTTGGGACCCACTCAGGTGGCGCTCCTCATGAGTAAGTTTTATGAGTTTTGTAAACTTCGGCAGCTTCAACGATACTGGGAGGATTGGAAGCCAATGCCTTCGTAACACCAAGGGCAGCCCCAATGACCCCACCAGGTGCAGGTGTAGCGGGAATTGTCCCAGCAAGCATGCCCTCTATTTTGAATCCAGTAGTAGGAACATCAGGAGTATCAATGGCCCCAACTGTGACGACTGCTCCATCTGCAACGGGCACTCAGTCCATTGTCCCGTTGGTTGTTTCCCCAGTAGCATTACCCATGGAGGACGCAATCTGTTGGCGAGGTAGCTTCGATTTATGATGACTTTCAAACACCTTATCCCCAAGAATACAACGATGAGCCCTACACAAAGGACTATATTCCTCTTATTTTTGAAAAATACACAGGGAAAGGTGAGAACCCGAAGGAGCACATTAAGCGCTTTATTGGACACTTGGGAGCACATTGCAATAATAAGAAGCTCAGGTTGAGGGAGTTTTCTAAATCCTTAACGGATAAAGCATATACCTGGTATTCCCATTTGTCTCCCAAGAGTGTTTTTACATGGGAGGAGATGCATGTACGATTTGTCCAGAAGTTCCTTCTGGCAGAAGATGAGTTTACTTTGACCCAACTGGGTAGGGATAAGCAAAGACCTTAGAAAGAAGTGGTGGCCTATGTTCGAAGGTTCAGGGAAATATCCCTCGACGTGAGGGAGGAGGCCAAAGAGTCCAAGTTATTACAGATCCGCGCTGAGGGGCTGCTTCCTGAGTACATCTGCTATCTCATTAATGAAACGCGCGAGGGGACTTTTTCGGCATTCTTAAAAGCGGTAAGAAATATCTCCTTGGTGGTGTGGCCTAATTCGGTGGTGGTGCCCATGATGTTTAGGTAGCCGATGCAACCCGTGGGGGGGAGGTCTCAGCCCCCACGAGTAGGGTACACGGAGGGAGGAGATGGGGGTAAGGCACTGAAGAAGGACAATAAGAGGAAGTTCAGAAGAAACAAGGAGGACCCACCACCATTACCTTATACAGTAAAGTAGGATGTCAGCTGTTACAACGCCATGGTCCAAGGAGGAACGGTCTACGAACCAAAAGACATTCCCATTGGGAACCCGATGCAGCAAGGAAGGCGGATCCTAAGTATTGTCAGGTTCATCGGAGGATCTAGCATCTAATAGAGAGATGTTTCACACTGAAGAGAATCATTGACAAGTACGTAAAGGAAGGGACGTTGCAAATCCCTCCACAGAATGCCAATAACAATCCGCTTCCAGTACATGGGGCCAATCTCGTGGTGGCCTATAATGAAGAAGCGGGGAGAGGAGAAAGAGAGTCAACGATGAAACAAGAAGAGTATGAAGAAGCTCTGGAAGATTGTAAGAGGGGAATGGCTAGTACTATCCTACGATGAGGCTAACACCAAAGATGTGGAGGATGTGTACAGCGTTGAGGGTGAGGAAGCAGACCCAGTCCTAGAGTACTGTGTAATTTCAAAATCCCTGAAATTCACTTGGTTCTTCAACCAAGTGGGGATACCGAAGGAGAGTAGGTTGGAGATAACCCAGGCAATACTTAATATCGCGAGGAAGAACGTAGTCCCTTCGCTGAGATGGAAGGGACCCATGGCCAAGTTGGTGAGAAAGTTTCTATCAGAAGTAAACTTCAGCGATGCAGATAGGGCTGTAAGATTTCCTCATAATAGGCCATTGTATGTGAGTTAGCTTTGCAAGGACTCTTATAGATGGGGGAGTTTCCATCAATATCATGACAATCAACTCTTTCCACGCAGCCAATATTCCAGAAGAAAGATTGGTCCCCATGCCTTTAGAGATTTTGGGGTATGATAACCAATCTTCCAAATCCATTGGGTACGTTAATGTTGGGATTGTAATGGGAAATCTGAGTGCCCATGTCAAGTTCCACATAATAGAAAGTGCAACTTCCTACCATCTGTTGATAGGAAGAGTATGGATGCATAATCAAGGGCTAGTACCTTCAACGTATCACCAATGTGCTAAAGCGAATATCAAGGGAATGGGGTGACCATTAGGTCTATGAAGAGGTCCTTAGCTATCGAGGAAGCTCACTTGGTTGATGCCACATTTTACACTAAATTGGAGGAGGATATCCGCATCCTAACGAGAAGAATGGAGGGAGCATGGGTTCCCTCAATCAGAGAAAGGATGGGACCCATGAATGAGCAAGGTAAAGAGGTTGCAAGCAGCACAGAAGTGATGATCGAAGAAGCTCACCAGGTGGTCCCTCAGCCCCAAAACATCTCAAAGATAGGATGAGGCCTAGAGGGGATCCGATGGAGCATGAGGTTCAATGACAAAGCGTGCTAAGACGGTTCTCAGTAGAAAGAGTTGCTGAGGCTTCTAAAGAGAAGAAGAAGAAGACAGTCACCACTACTAGTAGACAGTGCAAGAAGGTCATTATCGAGGAAGGAAAAGTGGTATATTGATTATAATGGTGTGAGCGGGCAGTCGAAGAAACTGATGATGAGGTTGACCTGATATATGAGTGCTTTCAGGTAGATCAACGGGGATAATGTATGGTGATAGATAACTCCAGTATATAGAAACTTGTGGAGGAAGTCGTTGAGGAACCAGATTACGTGACGGATAGATCGAAATCGCAGGCACAAGAACTGGAGCAGTTGAACTTGACGAGAGAAGAGGAGGACCTAAGGCCCATTTTTATCTAGAAAGATCTCGGTGAAGAAAAATGAAAGGCCTGGTAGAATTGATTCGAGAATTCATAGACATTTCTGCCTGGAAATACACAGAGATGGAAGGGCTGGATGAGGAAGTGAGCTGCCATAAGTTGAACATAATGCCTTCAGCCATTCCGGTGAAACAAGCAACAAGAATGTACAAGCCTAAGATGGATTTGAAGATCAAGGAAGAGGTTCAACATTTACTAACGGCAGGGTTCATCACACCGATACAGCACCCACTCTGGCTATCTAGCATTGTCCCAGTGAGAAAGAAAGACAAAAACCAAATAAGGATCTGTGTGGATTTTAGATATTTAAATAGTGCTTATCCCAAAGACAAGTTCCCTCTGCCCTCCATCGATAGCCTGATAGATGCAATGGTTGATCATGAGATGTATAGCTTCAAGGATGGGTATATAGGGTATAACCAGATCAAGATAGACCCCTCGAATGCAGAGAAAACAATATTCAGAACCCCGTTGGGCAACTTCATGTATAAGGTGATGCCGTTTGGTCTCAAGAATACTAGGGAGACTTACCAGAGAACAATGATGGACATTTTCCATGACTTCTTCCACAAATTTGTGGAATTCTATGCGGATGATTTGGTCATCAAATCGAGAAAGGAGGAGTCCTATCTGAGCGATTTAAGGAAGGTGTTTTCCCACTGCAGGAAGTATAAATTGAAGATAAACCCACTGAAGTGTGTTTTTGGAGTTACAAATGGGAAATTCCTAGGCTTCGTGGTTGATCTATAGGGGGTGCAGATGGACCAGGACAAGCAACGAGCGATCTTAGAGATGCCAAGCCCTAGAATGGAGAGGGAGCTGAAGAGTTTCCTTGGCAAAGTCTCCTACCTTAGGAGATTTGTGCCTGGATTAGATGAAATAACACATCCATTGATGCAGCTATTGCGAAGGGACATGAAGTTTAAGCGGGAGGATATTCACTAGGAGTCTCTCGATGGGCTGAAAAAACTTCTTGTTTCACCACAGACCATGGTTCCCCCAAAGGCAGGAATACCATTGCAGTTTTACCTCACATCCACTATAAGGTCCATGGGAGCTTTGCTGGCACAAGAGATTGACGAGTAAGAACGTCCAGTTTACTACCTCATCAGGATCACCCATGGGATAAAAGTCATATATAGCAGCTTAGAAAGGCATTGTTTAGCCTTAGTATTTGTAGCGCAAAAACTTAGAAATATTATATGTTGTCTTTTACAATTCATATTGTAACTAGATGTGATCCTATTAAGTATTTTCTAGGAAGAACGATATTGATTGGTAGATCAGCTAGGTGGTTCCTCATCCTCTTCGAGTATGACTTGAAATGTGTGGTTCCTCGCGCAATCAAAATCCAGGCGTACACCGATTTGTTGGCTATTTTCCCCTCAGGAACATTTGAGCCACCTAAAGAAAGTATCCCAGGAGACGATTTGCAGGCCAACCCCCTAGATGCAACGGAGGAAGAATGGAGGAGATTTTCCTTTCCTACAAGTTAGATTTCCCTTGTTCTAATAACGAGGCGAAATATGAAGCATTGGTCCTAGGGTTGCTAGAGGCTCTTCGGAGGGGAATTCGTTCACTTTGCATCAAAAGGGATTCAAATTTGGTGGTTCAGCAAGTGAATGGAGAGTATGCATTGAAACACATGAGCCTGGCACCATACAGAATAATCATTCAGAGGCTCTTCTGCCAGTTCCATCGGACCAAAATCAAGAGACAGTCCAGAACGATGAATTGTCACCCAAATGCATATGCCACCATTGCCCAGAAGATGGTCATGAGGAATGACACAACTACCATCGTGATTCAATGAAGAATAGCTCCTTCTATGGTATAGTCAATTTTACAAATGGAGGAGGATGTGGACTAGAGAGGAGAGATTAGGAAGCAACTAGAGTCTAGTGAGGGAACGATGGGGCTCGGAGAATTGGCCTAGTACTTTACAAACCAAGGAAACCTCTACTTCATAAATGTAAGGGGATGGCTGTCGAGGTGCATCGGCCCAGAATAAGCAGAGCGAAGATTAAAGAAAACACACGAAGAGCACTGTGAAATAACTGAGATACCCCTCTACCGAAGAATGCAAAGGGCGGGGTATTTTTGGTCAAAAATGAAACAGGACGCGACAGAGCTACAACGGAAGTGCAATAAATGCCAATTATTCTTCGAGGTAGCTGAATGTCATTTTGTGGAGGCTCAGGCTGACTGAAGATAGCCCTATATTGACTTCATTAAAGATGGAGTCGTCCCGACAGAGAAAATTGACGCGATAGGACTCCGACGAAGGTCCTCAAGATTCTACGTTCAGGAGGGGCAACTTTATCGAAGGGGAAACTTCAACAGGCCTTTGTGTTGCATCACGAAGGAAGAAGCAGCTGAGGTCCTCAAATAGGCGCACAATCCAGCTCACATAGGACGGGCTAAGTTATATGACCAGTTAATGACTTTGGGATACTATTGGCCAACGATAGAGAAAGATTCTGCTGAGTTCGTTTGAAAGTGCAAGGCTTAACAACTTCATGGAAATATGATCCATGCCCCGTCAGTGGACTTACACTCCCTGGCAACGCCTTATCCTTTTCACACTTGGGCGTTCGACCTGGTAGGAATAATACATCCTTCTTCGAGGGGGAAGATATGGATACTAGTAGCAATAGAATGTTTCACAAAGTGGGCCGAGGCAATACCACTGAGAAGGGAAATAACGGGGGTGGTGAGAAACTTCATCAGAGAATACATCATTTGTTGTTTTGGGATCCTAAAGGTTATCCTTTCAGACAATGGGACCCCTTTCGTCAATTCAGAAGTAATGATGCTCACAAATAAGTACTCCATTATCCATCATACCTCGACGGTGGAATATCCAAAGGGGAACGGTCAAGCCGAAGCAACTAACAAAACCTTGGTTAATATCTTAGCTAAAATAATGGAGGATTTCCCAGGATCTTGGGATGATAAGATAACAGTCGTATTATGGGCCTATCGAACAACTAAGGGGAATCCCATAGGGTATACACCGTTCTCTCTTATTTATGGGGAAGAGGTCATTCTCCCAGTAGAGTTAGAAGTTCCCTCGGCTTGATATTCTTTATAAAGTATCAAGCTCCCTCATAATAAACATGTGCTGATGGAAGCATTGGATGAACACAGAGACAATGCGATGCAATACTTTTAAATGTATACAAAACAACTCTCCAGGGCATATGATAACTTAGTGAGACCAAGGAAGTTCGTGGAGGGAGATCTTGTATTAAAAGCAGTAGTGAAACACATTAGGGGGCTTCCTCTACCCAAGTTTGCAGCGAATTAGGAGGGACCTTTTATTGTAAAAGAGGCTCATAACTCAGGTCATTGCTTAATTTCAAAAATGGAAGAAGATAAATCATTCAAGATTAACAATAAATGATTGAAAGTCTATCATGTATAGGTAGTTATGTTTGACCACTGATTTAGCTGGCTGTTGTTATAAATACACAAATTCTTTTTGTGATGAGTATGCATGTTCTTTTTATTATAACCCAGGTGTAGATAAAAGAATCACAAAATTTCATAAGATATGCAAATATTTGTAACACAAAGAAATGGCATGAGAAAATAAATATCTTTTTTCCATTCCTAAACTTTGGGGCATTACAAAATTGGGAGCTATTTCCCAAGAATTACATAAGAAAAGAAAATATGTACAAAGATTCATTGGCCTAAGAGAAACCATAGGTCTGGGGAAGAGAAAAAATCTCCAGGGAGGCTCGAAGAAGAAGGTTGGCAAGACTGTTGGGCATTCATAGAAACCTCCAGCCTCATTTACGCTTATGTGCTCTTGATGAGGAGTTTCTCTCGTTTCGACTTTGCCATGCGTAGAGCTTCTTCGAGGTCCCCTACCTCTTTGTCAATGGTTTCAAGAAGAGGTGCTAGCTTGGTCAACTTAGCTTCCTCGGTCCGCTAGTCCACCTGATGTTTTCGTAAGAGCTCCCTCTAGCTGTCCAGCCGTTGGCTTTTCAAAGTCTTCAAATGCGTGATAAGGCAGTCAAAATAGAAGTCGTCGTGACCTAACTCCCTCAGTTAACCTAAAAACTGGTTAAGGGGGGGTCGGGTAATGTTTACAGTTGGAGTATTGGCAATTTCAGCAACAACGGTAGCCATGACCTAAAGCTTGTAGATCATAACTGAGATGTTTGAACGAAGGCAATCCACCGTGAATGTTTCAGGATGATGGTTCGCAAGTTTCTTAACTGCCAAACGATGGTTGGCAGGCATTTGAGGAGAACATTGGATCACCATCAGGAAGAAGGTGTGAGGATATAGGTCGGGCAGAGAAAGCTCGCAACCAGATTCGCTCTTCGCAGCAGCAGCGGTCATGGAACCTTGATCATTATGGCTAGATTCTTCGGAAGCGACAGGTTCCCGATGGGACGCGGTGATGGGCGAAGGAACTGGTGGAGAATCCTCTCGAGAAACTTGAGAACAGTTAGAGGAAATATGGAGTTTATGAAAAAATCTTAACAAGTGTTTTCATTGTTAAGTCACCAATATAGGTGGAGTTTTTGGGAAAATCTTAACAAGTGTTTTCGTTGTTAAGTCACCAATATAAGTCGAGTTTATGGAAAATCTTAACAAGTGTTTCTGTCGTAAAGTCACCGATTTAGGTGGAGTTTTTAGAAAACCTTAACAAGTGCTATCGTTGTTAAGTCACCGACATAGGTGGAGTGTTTGGAAAATCTTAACAAGTGTTTCGTTGTTAAGTCACCGATATACGTGGAGTTTTTGGGAAAATCTTAACAAGTGTTTTCGTTGTTAAGTCACCAATATAGGTGGAGTTTTTTTTTTGAATCTTAACAAGTGTTTTCGTTGTTAAGTGACCGATATAAGTGGAGTTTATGGAAAATCTTAACAGGCGTTTTCATTGTTAAGTCACCGATATAAGTGGAGTTTATGAAAAAAAACTTAACAAGTGTTTTCATTGTTAAGTCACAAACACAAGTGAAGTTCGAGAAATTGAGAAATGCAGAGAGAAATTTGCGAAGTACCTCAGTAGTAGTAGAAGCGAGAATGGGAGTCCCCGCGACGGACATAATGGTAGAAATCGTTGGGGGCGGGCTCATTGCCTCAGTAGCTTCAACGGGGCCCTTGGCTGAAGAAGCCTCACTGTTAGGCAAACCTCCCTCGCCAATATAAGGTACTAAGGATAACACAGGCATATCATCAGTAGAAGACGTTGGATCTTCAAGAGATTCCCCAACGTCGGTGGGTACAGAAGAACTAACATGAGGAGCAGCAGCATCAACCTGGGCCTTAGAAAGGAAAAGGCCACTAAGAGCAAAGGGTGGAGAGAGACTTGGAAAAAACTGCAGCAACAAAGCTTAGTGTTAGAAATGACAAATCAGTACTCAAAAAGAGAGATAAATACTTATAAACATTACTTACCCCCGTTATGGCACTAAAGAGGAGAATTACAGTTAGAGGTCTCGCCAGTACAGGGGAAAGAACAAGGTTGGCTACCAGAGATGCCATCTCAACCTGGGGCACCCCAACTTATCAAGGTTCATCATATTACACAGAAAGAAAAGAGGTGGAGTAGAGAAATGTTACCAGACCTAATAGGTAATAGACAATATGTTACCTCGGGGAACCTTTCTGCAACTAGAACAAAGGGAAGAAGAGCCTTGGGCTGAGGCTCTAATTCAGAAGAAGCTAGGGGTGGGCCCATTGCCTCGGTAGATTCAACAGTAGTAACCCCCGCAGCAGCATCTCTAATCCGTTGGGAGGATGAGTGGTGAGAATAAGTAAGACTTATCAGGAGGGAACGGGGAGGAGTAGTGTCTGCTGGAGAGATACCGCAACCCCCCCCCCCCCACACACACACACACACACGAAACGACTTACAGGGGGCTGGGGGGACTAAGACCTTCTTCTTCAACTCCCTGCACCAAAACATTTTCTTACTAAGACATGAGCAGATGCAACACACCTTAAGAGAGGGGGAATAAGAAATAAAGAATTCACACATACCTCAGACCCAGAGGGAGGTAAGAAGGTATAACCACTAGTGAAGGCGACGATGAGGTAACAGAAAAAGGAGTTGGGGATAGAGGTTTCTCAGATATCCATTTCTTCTAGGACTTGGTACCCAGCGTTTTCTTCCTTGAGCTAGTTTCATCACCACCTTCATGTACTCTCGACCTCCTCCTCATTTTTCCAGTGGCTCGGTGGGATCAACCATTATCGTGGGAAAAGCAACCCAGGGAGGAACGACGATAGCGCGCCATTGGAATTCAGTATTTATTCTTTTGACCTCGGCTTGCACCTGCCTTCTCAGCTCTTCATCTACTTCTAGAGATATAGGAGGGGGAACAGAGGCAATAGGGAATGCCTCCAAAGGAGTTGGTGCCTGAGCTCGGGGCTTGAACTTCTAGGTCTTGGATTTCTTAGCTTTTAGCAGGTGGCTGAGAAGGCCCTTCTCCCATTATTCTAGCTTCGGCTGAAGGGGCAGGTGGTTTGGGCGTTACAGCGGCCTTGGTTTTGGGTGTGGCAATAGGGATCATGGTGTAGTATGGAGGAAGTTCAGTGGGAGGTTCTTTGGGGGTCTGTCTTAGAGGGAACTCAATCCCAAGAACAGAATTACCCTTCAACCCAACTCCAAGGTAGAAAATGAAAGAACTGGAGGATACACGGGATCCCCCTCGATGAATTTAGAAATTTGGGCCAGTTGCCTCTGCCAGTACTTTGTTGCAAACATAGGGGTCATGTCCCCTTGCCTTGTGATACTGGGAATGGTGACTCGCCCAACCAGTGTAGAACTCACTCCCCACGCAGTGGTTGAGGAAAACAGAGAACATGCCTCGCTAAAGGAGACCTTGAGGTTGGATAATTGAAACATCGGGTGAGGAGCCCCTTGATCAAAGCCAAACTGATGGCTGCATCGGTTGGGATTGTAGTGCTCGCTGATGTATCCCCACTCGGTGTAAGAGGGCAGGTAGCCTGGCAAAAATAGAAGGACCACGGCTAGTGAGGGGTCTTCAGTAATGAGGTCTACAGTAGTCTCCTGGACCACTCTTGCCTCATGTTTAAAAAAATCACAAGTGTAGAGAAAAATATCCTCTTCATAGGGCCTCATCACAAAACTTGAAAAGTCATCGATAAAGGAGGTCAGCTCCTTTCGGCTTTGTCTCTTGTGATAGACAAAGGAGCGTGGGGGTAAGATTGTTTCCCCCGAAGGAGGGCGGTTGGTCTTGGCTACTACGGTCGGGAAACGTACATAGAGGAAGCCCGTGAAGAGTACACAGTTGGCAAAGTTGGCCAAGTTATAACGGCCCAAAGAGAGTTCCATATCAAAAAGGGTTCTATCGAGCCATATGTAGAGGGATCCCAAGGCGATTGCAGCCAGAGGAAGCTTGGAACCCCGAGCCAAATGAAGGAACATGTTGATGAGGTCCCTTCGAGGTTGGTCATTAGGTTTCCCCATTAAAAGGAAGCAAAAAAGAATGACAAGGATATAGTCAGGAAGTTCTAGCGATGTGCCTTATCCCGGTGCAGCCTCAGAGGAACTACCTTCAGAAGGACCTTTGAAGAAATAGTTGATGAGAGGGGTGAAGGTAGCTTTATTTGAAATACCGATGCACCTTCAGCATATACGGTCTAACTCCAAAAGGTCAAAATTCTCTTGGGCATCCAGGGCTTCATCATAATAGGGCTCATGACATATTGCCTCAAGGCCTAGGAACTCACACCCCACTCAGTAATGAAAGTATGAGTGGTAACGTTCCAGCGAGATACCAGAACGGGAAGAGCAGTATTATTCTTGGACAGGGTGAACTCACCAAACCACTTGGCCTGATAAAGCCTAATCTTGGTGAGGCTATCAGCATGGGAGCTCAGCATATGGGAGTTCCAGGCAGCAAAGTGAGAAAGAGAGCCCCCAGGACCTTTAAAGTCGATGTGGGACCATGGGAAGTCCCCTCGCTCAAGATGGAATCGGAGAGTCCCCTCGGGAGGTAGAAAGCCCCAGTCATCAGCATTCTCATCTTCATTACCAAGCGTTATGGAATCATACTTGGCATAAAAAACACAACTCTTGCAAAAACTAACAAAGTCATCACCCTTTCCTAATATGGGGGACCGACGGTCTAAGCGCAACTCATCCTGGAAAGTAGCAGTCAGTGAGGCGACAGCAGAGGTGGTGACAACAGGGGTGGCTGGTGGAGCACTAGTGGCCGGTGCGGTAGGGTTGCTTGAGGAGGCCATTTTAGACAACAGCGAAGCCTGAGATTAGCTTGGTAAAAGAAGGGTTGGGAGTAAAGATGGAGAGGCATAACCAAAGGTGGTGGCGCAAAAGAGGAGAGAAGTGTGACACCCTGCCCAATTAAATTAGGGTGATCGGTCCTTTATAAAATTTATAACAGAAAGTTCGGTTGGTTCATTCTTAGCATCACTGTCGAAAACTTAAATCCAATTAATTTCCTAACATTTAATTAAGCTAGTGTCAAAACATTTTCCAATTTAACTTTAAATTAATTAATTTAGTAAATTCTAAACATGTAAATATAAACCATACATAAGAATTTAAATGCTGACTGAATCATATACTGAATAGATAAGACTGGATAAAATCTTCCAATTTACAATTACAAACCAAACCATAATAAATACTCAAACCAATTGAGAAGAACTGCAATGGAAATTAAGTATAACTCTGCTAATGAGAATGGGCAACACATGCCCTAACTGAGATATCTGAACTAGGAACTTAATGAAATGATAGAAGCGTCTAATCTCAAATAACTCGCAACTTCCACAGCAGCTGCAGCTCGGCAAACCATCCAAGTATCTAGAACCGGTATCCTTGTGGCTGGGCACCTGTACTAATATATATATATATATATATATATATATATAGCGAGAGAGAGAGAGAGAGAGAGAGAGAGAGAGAGAGAGAGAGATGCAAGAAACAGGTCAGAACCCGATGTGTAAAAATATTTATTTTAGCAAGTATTTAAAACTACATTAAAGCAAGTATTATATGCATGTTAGTTCTAACTCTCACATAAGATTCTCACCTCTCGTCTAGTGTGCACGCCTAACGTACATCTACTCCACCCTAGCCATCTGACACTTCTAACTATGTGATAGGCTTATCCATTTAATTACCCCTCCTAGTAGTGTTCTGTATATGATCTCAACGTTTATCATTTTAAGTAAGTGTTAACACACTAAAGTCAAGTATTCACCATTTACTTTACTGAAGATTTCACTATCTGAATCATCTGGTATTGTCTCATATTAGATATACCAAAAGCATAAATATATATCTTTCACTATTATATATATGTATTAACCCAATTTTAATAGCCTAAAATTATCACATTGTAAGTATAACACAAGTATATATAAATATCCACCACTATAATATATATACTAACACTGCACCCCAAGGCTATACCTGTAGTGCATTGCATACTCTGCTATCATGTCCCAGTACATCTCGTACTCAAACAAGAACTATTGGTTAGCAAATCTCCCACGAACCATATAAATAAAACACACATAATGGAGGGGAACATAGTTCACATACCTATGGGTCATGCACATACCTACGCTCCCATAGTCAGCTGACTTATTAACTCACAAATAAGCCATTCACAGTCCTATGTTCTGAGATACAAGTCAATAATCCCCTCATGATAAGATCGTCTCTACACCACCTCCCCTGATAGCAAGCAACTAGGTATTTCATACACATAATACTAGCAAGTAATAGGTATTCATACAACCCATCCAATTAAACGGTATACACAACCAAGTGTCATTTTCCATACGTAGTATTATTATCACTAAATACTATCAACGCATTTTAAGTTACAATATTCGCTCTCTCGTATTATAATCATAAGGATACTATGTCTCTCAAAAATCCTTAATACAAAATCATAATTAGTCCACAATTAACCACTAATTTTTATTCTTATAAGTTCCATTTCTTCGGAACTGATTTCGTAAGTATTTACCACTTAATACTCTTGACGCATTTAAAATTATGATTTATCTCTCTCTCGTAATCCCCGAGGTAATCTCACCGTCACGAATATTTGAATCATTACACCTAAATAACTCCCAATAATTCTACACTTATTTGGGTTCATCGAACACTAATTTTTCGTCACTTAAATCTACCATTTACTAACATAGGGGCAAAATAGGAAATTCCTTAAAAATTACAATCTCGTTCAAACCAGAAAGCCAAGTCGCTTGAACGACTTACACATGTCGCTCAAAACATTCTTCGCGCGACTTCGCACGACATCCCACGTCTCTCTAACCACTTCTCGCGAGATACCAATCTCGTAAGAACAATGCACATCACGTGACTTCACGCGACATCTCGCGACCTGGGCTGTTTCGTCTTCAATCTTAGACAGCTTTGTTTTTCACCATTTTTCAACCCTAAAACCTCTAAAATATCATCCCAAACTCCAATCAATTATTCCCAAGTTAAATCATAACATTTGTAAATGAATTCTAACAACCTAGAATCATTAAATCATCACCAATCATTCATATAATTCGAAATCCCCAATTTTATTGTCAAGAACCCTATTTCTTAAATTAATATGCATAACATCAAATTAAACCCATATTAGTTCATAGAAATCATCCAAATTTCATAGGCATCATCCTATCTACATATGGTATTCAAATCCTTATCAAATTAGTCCTAAATAATGATATCGTTCTCCAATTTCACCCAAATTAATTTTCATCACAAGGTTTATTAACCTAGACTAACATGAACATAATTATCGCTATTGAAAGCAAGAAATAAACACTTGCCTCGATTTCGAAGGTCTGATATGTTGATGTTGTTGGTGTGGATGCGTTCCTTGCGTTCTGATCTACACGATGGTGGTGGTGGTTGTGCAAGGTGGTGAAAATGACTTCTCCTCCTTTGGAATTTTCTCTCCCTCACCCACTGTGGCTCTCTCTTGATTTTAGTTTAACCTAACCCTAATTGTCTCCAATTAGCTGATATAATATTCCTCTAATTTTCGTCCATTTAATTCCTCCAAAAATCCAAATTACAAAACTACCCCTACCAGGTGTCGGCTTGGCCTAAAAATGTCTCGGAGTCCAAATAAAATACCCGGGTAGAGTTTTCTGACTATCTCGACCCCTCAGAACTCAACGGCGCACTCAAAATGATCATCAGAGTTACTTAAAAATGATTTACCTTTTTATTCCACTTAATTAGTCCTGACATAACTCACACGCGCATCTCCGACTTAATATACCAAACTGTCATATTTCACTATCACAACAAGTTATATAAAATCGTTATTCCATATTACTTATTCTCACAGTAATATTAATAATTACTAACTTCTCGTCATGCTAGTAAACATTCAAATTTAAATCCGGATTAATAATTAATTCTCACATTTTAATTTAATTAATCCCACAATAATAATAAATCACGTAATTATTTAAGTCTTCGAAAATACGGGGTACTACAAGAAGAAGGAAGCTTGGTAAAAGCTTGGGAAACAATGGAGTTCGAACAGAGTTTGCACAAAGTTTCTCTCTCTAAAGGAATGAGGGAGCTTAAAGAAGAAGAAGGAAAGAGAAGGGTTTGAAAAAAGAGACGTTTGAAGCCTTTTAAACCTTACCTTTTGAGTTTCCCACCATCGCACGTGCAAGGCCACCTATAATCATTTCAAATGAACACGTGGCACTTCGGGAAGTGTTTTAATAGATGAAAAGATAGTGCTACGTCATTTATAAAGTGACACCTAGGGAATGGAAAGGGTTGCCT
This sequence comes from Sambucus nigra, assembly GCA_949130495.1. Lineage (NCBI taxonomy): Eukaryota > Viridiplantae > Streptophyta > Magnoliopsida > Dipsacales > Adoxaceae > Sambucus > Sambucus nigra. The sequence goes on along the minus strand of OX422217.1, from coordinate 104,222,198 downwards.
TCCTAAGCAAGTTCGATTTTTGGCGCTAAATTTTTTATCAGACATATCCAGTAACTCCCAACGAAAAAGATGTCCCAACGGTTCCAAAAAGCTGCGATGTCCCCTCACCCCAAATCCAAACGTTGTTTAAATGGTGACTCAGCTACATCGGGGAGAATTTCTGCTTTTTCTAACATAGTGAAGCATTAAAAGGGATAATTTCATTTACCAAGAATTAGAACGAGTATTTGAGAAGGTTAGAAGGCCTTTCGGGAGAAGTTCAAATAATAAAGCTAGAACGGTTGAAGCACAGTATAAGGAAAAAGTGGCGATGTCCCTTCGTCAAAACCCCAACAAGTCGTAGTGCTTCGGCTCAGGTGCATCGGGGAGAATTTTACTTTTTTCTAGAAATTATAATGTTTTGGTTCTAGCGAAGGAAAGGAGGCCATAATTTTTTCACGAAGAGAAGGTACATCGGTTTGAGAAGTTTCGTGCAGACATTTCTTGCTCCAACAAATCTCTCCATGAAGGGGAAAATGTAGAGGGGGCTTGAAGGTAATTTTGAGATTAAAGATAATTCCATATTAGCAACAGCGTTTTGGGGATTAAGGCACCGTGGCAGCTCAGTGTGATAACTTGTATTTTAGCTTGTTGTATTAGTCATATTGTATCTTTTTTTATATTGACTGTAAGCTATAAAGATTGTAATTATGTAACGAGAATAATAATGAGTTTTAGTGTGAGGTCAAACGGTACTCGCGAGAGATCAGGCTTGGAAGGGCCTGGGAGAGCTTTCATGCTCTATCGAATGACCTCACCGTGGGAACTTTAGAGGGACTTGGTTTGGAGTATTGAGAAGTGAGGCACCGTTGGGTCTCATCCCAACCATCTTAGATACACCTGGTAAAACACCGAAGAACCCTAACTGTGGAACCTCGGGTGGAGCAACTTGGAGTTCCATCGGGCGTTGAGTTGTGAATCAAACATCCCTCTATTTAATGTCACATCTACAGTAGGTGATGTCACTATCCAGCTAAACAATGTCAGACCTGTACTTGAGTAAACCACCGTGGTATTTAGGGCTGTTAGGCAGTTGGTGAGCCACCTATGCGATAACAACCCCTGACACGCAGTGATTAGGCAAAAGACATGTCTTGGGATTTAATGTTTATGACGTGGAGACAACTAGTGCATCAGGCATTTAATGTTGTGACATAAAGTATGATGGATGTCTTTCATAGTCTTTAATGACCGAGTTGCCTCAGGAATGGTGTGGGGGGGCTATTTAAAAACCCTAACCACCCCTGAGGAGAGGATGATCTTTTTGAGAGTTCAGAAGAGATTTTCTTTCAGAGTTCAGAAGTTATTACTAGAGAGAGAATATACATCGAAGAGAGTTATTACAAATCAGAGAGTTTTCTCACCCACCATTGTCATTTATTAGGAAGCTTTTAATGTTTGATAGAGATTCTTAAGGGTGGTTGGTCTGTTTTGGCTGCCTGCTAAGGTGTATCTAGGGTGCTTACTTCTCTCTCCCTCTAGCTAAGTTACTCGTAAGTTAATTACTACCTTCTGAGTTATACACGAGAGATTTGTGAGATCAAACTAAGTCTTATCTTCATTGAGTTCGTATTTGAATGCTCTATCACTAATCCACGGTTTTGGCTAATTAACTTATCATTACTGTACTCAAAAGGGGTTACGCCTCCATCTTATCTAAACTACCCTCTTACACCTCCTTAGGTCCCTAACACTCCTCCTCCCATAATAAGAGCCTAAGTCCTAATCTAAAGCCTGATCTATAGGCCCCCGTTTGACTTCGCTCAACCCTTCAACCAGATCGAAGCTCATTGGAAAACAATAGGGCTCTGAATCCCCTTTCCAATGGTCCATACCATGTGCGAATAGGTCTTATGATTCGTGTGTACTTATCATTCTACTCCGAACCCTGATCTAGAGGCCATCGAGTGGTCTCGAGTCCCATTTAACATCGATCAACTATCCAAACTGAGCGAAGCTAATTGACATCATATGGGGCTCTGAATAACATTTCTAATGGTCCATACCACGCGTTAAACGTCCTCACAATTCACGTGTACTTGCCTTCTAAACCCCATTTGACATGGTCAACTCTCGAATCCAAGAGTACCTTAATGGATGAGAATACGGGGATTCGATGGGATGATTTGTATTTCAGACCAGACACATAAATTCAATATTAGTATATTTTATCTCGAATTAATATAGTGTGCATGCAATGATTTAGTCCAAATTAAATATAGCAAACCAAGCAGGCAAACACGCAAAGAAGTAAGAAAAATCCAAGCAAAACCTTTATTTCATCACTGTACAAGATTTGACAAACACAATACGACTTACAAACTACTTAGCTCACTAAGTATGATGTATAGTTATTCAAGCCTTCTACAGTAATGGCACAGTCCAACATTGCCCCCAGGAAGCAGTCTTCCCTCGGTATCCACCGATCAACCTTTTTCTTCAGTAGTTGACCCTCTACTCCACAAATCAGTAGTAAAGATGAACTCAATAAGAGTGTTTGAAACAGAAAGTGCTCTTCTTGATTTGATGTAGTGATCTCTAAATTAATAAGGGGTTTGGAGGAAAATTGGTAGAGTTTGATCACAAAATGAACTCTAAAATGGTGTGGAAAAGCTTTCAAAGGAGTTCTGTAAGACTTTAATCATCTCTATTTATAAGGATGTTGGTTACAAAAAGATAAACATTCAAGATTTGGACTATGTTTAATCAAAAAACCAAATCTCGCGCTCTCTTCAAATGACTTGGTACCTCATTCTAAAGGCGTACCCTTATTCGTTCGATGAGGCATCCAATGATACTTCGAATGACATTTCAATGCTTGACAAAAAATCATCTCGTTTGATCGTGGGAACCTACGTTCTAACAACATACCCAATATCATTTGAACGACTTCCAACTAGACTTCTAACGACATTCTAAAACTGACAAAAAAGGCATCATCCTAGATTTCGTTTGAACCACAAAACTCGTTTTAACGACGGTGTGCAACTCACGACAAGGAAATCTCATTCTGACGAGTCGTCAAAATTTTCAAAATTTTCTTAAAAGATATTTAAGAACATTTAAAAAAGCAAACTCTTCAAAAGATGTAAACTCCTGGAAAAGTAAAGGCTTTACCAAACTACCATAACTCTTCTGAATGTTGTTGAGATGAACGATTTTTCAATCCTACAAAATTCTTCAACTTTCTCTTCGAATATGTAAAACCAATCATGATGGTGCGGTGTATGTGTGACGGGATAAACTAAATAAAAATAAATTGAGCAATTATTAACCTTTCACTTACAATGGATTCTTTCAAGGCTCTGCAAACCCTTTCCAACGATCCCGGTCGTGTGTAATTTAGACTTGCAGTTTAAATTTTGTGCATATTTTACCAAAAAAGTCTGTTTCGGGCTGCCTATAGGCACCCTAGACCCCCTGCCTATCAGCAAGGTGTACTTTTCTTCGTCAGCACGGCAGGGGTGTACCAATAGGTAGGCTAGGTGCTATGCCGATCAACACCCCACTTAAACCCTAATTTTTTTTACTATTTAAGGAGACTATGAGCTCATTTTTAACATTCTCCTCGAAATCAATGCGCCAAAATTCCGTTTTTCCAAATATTCTCCCCATTTTCTTACCTCATTCTCATCCATCTTTTACAACACTTTTTAATCATACCTCACAATCATCCATCCACCTAAAAATCAATTTATACTACTATAAAATCGGATTAAAGTTTTATAGAAGGTCCTCTTATCCATTTACAACTCATTTAATTAGTAGTAATTATTTATTTTTCTTTCCACTTTTGATATATCTTTTATTTCATTTCTTCACTTCAAAACTAATCTCACTTTTTATTATTTAGTGAACACAAAACTTATCTTCATAAAATATAAAAATCCAAAAAGAGGGTTTTCCTATAAGTCCTATATTTGAATTTCCTCATTTTTCACACTCCCTACACTTGTGCACATTTTCTAAACAACAAACTAATGGAAGTTCCAATTTAGGATTTATGGGTTAAATTGCACCCTTGTGCACTTTCGAACTATATGGACTTTGATGCCTTTTGGGCTACCTAAGCGTCCTGAGCCAATCTTGGGATTCGAGTCCTATTTTCTCAATTAGTCACTTTATGTTTTCTTCTATTTAGTAGTATTGCGAATACGCATACTCCTACATATTAGTGTTCCCACTCGATATACACATTCATTTCTTTATAGTGATTTGTGATTTGATGGACACTCACATTATATTTTTATGTTATTCTTTTTCACACTACTTAGAATGATTCTTCTCCATCTTTCCCATGATGTGAGTCTGATGATTTCTTTCTCTCATTATTCACACCGCACGCATGTACACACGTGTCACATTTTGGAGAAAAAGATAACATTATCATAGCCCATAAGAGACCAAAAGGGTAGAATGGGTGCTTAACAACGTCCCATTCCATAACTTTGTCCCCGAACCCCCAACTCATTTGGTTTTGTATGCATCAGTATATCTTTTGATGTTGTTCTATTATGACAGCTACCTTCTTTTGCTAGTTTTGAGCAAAATAGGCTGGTGACTCCATTCTACATTTTTCTCCCCTTTTGACGATGGAAAATCTATACCTATGGCAAGCCACAAAGACCAGCGCGAGTGGGGGAAAGAGGATTCCCTTACCCTCGAATCCCCCCACGCATGGAGTGAAAAATTTCTTCAGTTTTCCCCCCACCAATTTTGAGGCCAGCCTGTGCCGAAGGAATTCGAATCGGATGACCACAGTGGTAATTCCACTGGAGACTATTTTTAGAGGACAAAACTCTATTTCACATTGGTTTTGTTTCCTTTGTTCCTCTCTCTCTCTCTACTTTTCTACATGTGTACATATGCCTCCACTTGTATGTTCTTCTTACTCTCATACTTACATGTTGTATGTATGCCTTGTTCATATCATATATTTTTCTTTATACCATGATCTTTTCTCATCACATGTATATATCATCTTCTTATCACATGTTTCACTCTTTACTCACTTGTATATATTCACTATGTTTCCCTCCACTTACTCTCACTTGCACATAATTCACAACACTTGTAGATATCCATGTTTAGTCTCACTAGCACACACTCTCACATCCTTTTCACTTGTATCCTGCTTACACATATGTTTCACACACCACTTATAGATATCCATGCTTTGTCACACTAGCACACACTTCCACGTTTCTCTTTCTTGTATATATCCACATTCTTATTCACTCACACATATTCACATGGCACTCTCCCACTTTTCACATGTTTCCCACTCACTTGTGTATATTCACATGTCTCAAGTTTTGTATCTATCACCATGCTTTGTATAATATCAATGCTCCATGTACATACTTGCTAGTTTTACTCTCCATTTGTATCCCCCTTATCCCATGCTACTTGTATATTCTCCCTCAAAGTTGTATTATTTCTCTTATTTATCATACATAGAACTCTCCATAAGATGTTAATTAAGACTCAAGTATTCTTGCACACTACAAAACTTGAGTAGTGCAATATTCAAAATTTTGTCCAGTACTGAGGAGGCACTTATTGATGGGTGTCGATCCTTTGGGGTGTGGTTAACTTAAGTGATATGATTCACACCTTCCATTGGCCTAGTCCTTCGACGTATATCGAATTGTTTCTGTAATACCCGCACTTTTTATATTACGTACTTGTATTTTGGCCTATTTATATGTCAACATGCCATAAACGAAAATTCTACATTACATGACTCGCATGGGAATTTATTTACGTTTATATGATTTATTTAATCACTCTGGTAAAGTTTGACGCAAATTCGGATGAGAAACGAACGATGCACGGACACGAGTAGTAGAAAACAACACTTTTGGACGGTATTCGACACTGTGAAAACATAACTTTGTACGAATTGTGTAAGACAATTGGTAATTCAAAAACACAATTTGACCAGATATGTAAAGTCATAAAAATACATATAAAATTACCATGGGGTCAAAAAAATAAAAATAAAAAATCATTTTTGTCAAAAAATGAGTGCTCGAAAAAATCTAAAACTTAATAAAAATGTAAAATTTAATTTTGAATAACTTTTCCTTCTTTGTCATCTTCAAAAAAACCTTTAGACAGGGTTTTAGGCAAAATTTAAGTCTGAAGTATAATAAAATTAGTTTAGGTGGTGTGGTTGGATCATTTAATGGGTGGTTGGCTCATTTAATGAGTTAAAATATATTTCACTTGTATTTTCAAGCCTAAGAGACTTAAATGAGTCAAAAAAAATAGAAAGGGAAGCTTGAAAATTGGTATAAACAAGGGTGGGGGGATTCATGAACCTAGGAAACCAAATAAACATAAAATCCTCCATTATCTTCCTCTCTATTATATTCTCTAAGGCAACAAACACTCTGAAAATTCGTAGCTCTCTAATTTACCCACATTCTCACCCATCAAACACCACCAAAGAGGTTCAAAACATCACTAAAACATCACACAAGGGTTGGATTATCTTGGTGTGGCTTGGAATCTTGATTTTGGGAGCATAGGAGTGGATTTTAAGAGCAATCTAGGAGGACTTGAAGTTTTATTCTCCAAATGTATTTCCTCTTCATGTCAAGTAGGGTTTTCCTCTTCCAAAACTCATGTTTTCAAAAGCTTAAAACACATCATGTTAATGAAATATGCTTTCTTGTTAAAAATTGATAGTTCTTGTATTTTTTCTATTATCCAAACCCATGATTTTTATGTGTTAAAATGAACTAGGTTTGTTGATTAAATTTCGGAATATCATGCTTGTATAAATGAATGATTAGAACATGAAAATTGTTAGAAAAATATTATAATCATTAACTACTTGAATATGAATGTGTAGGATGCATATACATGGATTTCTTTGGTAGAAATCCTCATTTCATGTGAATATGCTTGAATAATTTTTAGACATGATAAATGATTTGTTTTGAAATGAAATTGATTGATTTCATCATGTTTTGAAAGAATGATAAATTTCAGCCCCTGCCTTGATGTTGTTAAAAAGTAAAGATGGTGACTTAAAACGGTGTAGAAAACCCGCTCAAAATCTTCTTTCTTTTTTTTGGGGTGGGTGGGGTAATTAAGAAGCACATTTAAAACAAAGGAATATGCAATAAAAGGGAGGTAATACCCTCCTTGGATCAATTTTCACAAGAGAAAATAATCCACATAAAGCATGAAAAGAAACGTTTAAACCTCAAAATACAATGAACAAGTAGCTTACTAACTAAGCAGTATTTGATTATCATCTAAACCCTAATTCTTGTTGATAAGACAACTGTTGAAATTCTACTTGATTTTGTCCATTTATGAGATTTGAATTTGACAAGGAAGCTAATGTCTCTCATGATTATATTTGAACTCTACATTGTGACACCCCGTCTAATTAAATATTGGGTAGCTACTCCTTTATTAAATTAATACATAATATCAAGTTGATTCAGTCTTAGCATCACTGTCGAAAAACATTTAATTAGTTACTAGCCACCTAATATTTAAAAAGTTAGATACCAAATTTTATTAATTTAATTAACTTACAACCAAGTAATGAAAAATCAACCATTCAACATTCACATAAACAATCTCATAGGAATAATTAATGTAATGAAATAAATTGAGACTGGAGTAATACTCCAAATAAACCCAAAGCAAAATATAATATCAATACAAAAGTCTGAACAAATAAATCCAACATCTGAAATAAATGAAAGTCTGAAACTTCTATCTCTGAATAAATGATTCAATTCAAGGAGCTGAATATGTTGAAGATGAACACGGGTCTGATCATACACATGGGAGTGGAGATAAATTTGCACAAAACCCTTTGTTAATTTCTAGTGGTCTAATTGCAAGACTTAGAGCCAAACATTTTAAGGAAGCACTTATTGGGTTGATCCAAGAGAAGTGGGTTGGTTCTGAAAAGATGGAGACCAAGATGGGCCCAAATGATAATCAAAGCTTAGTCCATATTATTAAAGCAATTTAGGGAGATAATTATCATGCAAAAAAGTGACCATTATGTTCACACCATAAATGGGCATGAATTTATCTATTTTCAAGGTTAAGAAATGGGGGATGAATCTAGTCTTGGTTGGTTATCTTTAAATACATTGAACTTAGTCATTTAGTCATATTTTGTTATTTTCCAAGTCCAAGTGGACTAAAAAATGTGGTAACTTGTTTACTTTGACAATTGTGTTTTTTTAATGCTGTATTTATTTCTTTTCCCACTCTTGGAGGGTTGTTCCAAGTATAAATAAGGGGAGCTACGAATTTTATAAGCACTTTTTGATATAAACTAATATTATTATGAGGTATTTTTGTTCCTCTTGGTTCTTAAGAAAACTTTCTGAACTTATCAAGTTAATCTTGTGGCGTTCAAACAACCAAATTTATCACCTTGATTCGTGAGAGATTCTTGGGTTTCTTGGTGTGGTGTTTTAATCCTTTGTAGTCTTGGTTCTTATCTTACTAGGTAACGTGTCAAGGCTTAATAAACTTTGTTTATATGATCTTAGGTTCTTTAACCATCATTGTTATTGGGTTTAACACAATTGTTGGTGGGGTTCATATCAATAAGAATGGACAACATGCCCTAACTTATATGAATGACTCCGAAGTAAGCAAAGATAGATGTGGAGGCATCTAATACCGAGATCCTGTAACTTCCACAGAAGCTACAGCACGTCAACTGAATGGAACTCTTATGCTTGGCATCCCTGTGGATGGGCACCTAAAAGGTTTTTACAAAAACGAAATAGATTTGGAAGAAAACGGGTCAGAGCCCGAGGTGAAAATATTTTTAAAATAGCAAGTGTTTAATTGCATTAAACAATAAATATCAGATATAAGTTAGTCATGCGCTCTCACATGAGTTTCTCACCCCTCAACTAAAGTGCACACCTAACGCATACCTTTAACCCATCATAGTTATGCTACTACCTAACTAGTCTGTATACAATCCTCCCCTAAGTTATCACCCATAGTGCCCCCATATATTTCCCATGATATGCCATATTGAATGTTTTTCCATCTTTTATTTCGAAGTGGAGTTCTCACAATCTAAAGTTAAGTATTCCCATACTAGCTTTATTTTAGGTTTCATTATTTTTCTTATCTACTAAGTTCACATAGTAGAATACATCATAAGTACCTATATTTATCACTATAATATATATATACTAATATGGCACTCCTAGGCTAAGCTGCGGTGCAGGCATACTCTGCTATCAAATCTCGGTACATCACATACATAAGGGTTACAAGTTCTGAATCACTCAAGAATCGTATCAATACAAATCACACATATTTGAGGCGAACATAGTTCACATACCCATGGGTCACGCACATACCTACACTCCCATGGTCATTTGACTTATCAACTCACAAATAATTCTTCACAGTCCTATGTTCTTGAGGTACCAAATCTAAATCCCCCCAAAGGCACACAAGATAAGATTGTCATCTTCTTACAACCTCCCGTGATAGAAAGTATAGTAGGTATGTCATATACATAATAATCCATATACTAGGTAATCACACAACCTAAGTAATCATCATTTCAATATAGGTATACTCCTGTCCTATATTATAAGTCTCATACATAGTATAGTTTCATCAGGTTTATTTTACGTAATAAGTTTAGCGCGACAACTCTTGACATATAAATCCGAGTACTTAAACCTATCCCAAAAGGTTACTAAGTCTCCCACTTGCCTCTAAGGTTATTCCGGTAATCTAAAGTCCCTCTACTATTGTTCCTAACCTTAAGTTATCATTCATCAAATTTCAGTTCCAATTTATAGAATTTCTAACCGCACCTCACTCGGCAAGCACTCGTAAGTATACCATTTAATCTCATAAGGTATAACATTTTTGGGGCATTAACTACGACCCTACTGACCTTAATTAAATCCCATAATATTCTATCAATCACACTAAGAGTTATTATAAGCTTTGTATTTTGTCAAACCTTAAAGGAAAATAATTAACAAAACTCAAGTGGAGTCGATCGATCGAAGGAAATGGTCGATCGATCGACGATCGATCGATATCCTTGGGTCGATCGATCGATCCATCAGATATCGGCCTATGATTTTTGCATATTTTTTACTACGGGTTTCATCAATTTTAACCCTCAAATCCTCGATTATAATGTCCCAAACTCCCAAATATTTATATCAAACATTATACCAACATAAACACATAAATTCTAGTGTATTAGTTACATCAAATCATTATGGGTTATCATTTTCTTGGATCAAATCATGTATATTTCATAAATATCCCATTTCTTCTATTTTCTTCAAGAACATCATAGAACTCAACATAAACTCAAAATTCTCTATACATGGATCATAATTTCGTGGCTGCTATATTTCCAGAAGTAAATCTACCTGCAAAATCTACCAAGATTAAGATTTAAATCTCCAAATCCATCAATTCATCATGTTTCAAGGTTTTTCTCCAATTCTAAACTATCATGGATAATATATACACTGAATTATTGAAAGTTAAATCACTTGCCTTGAGATGAAAGTTATGATCCTTTGGAGAAGGTGATATGGTGGTGATGTTCTCTTTCCAATCAAAAATTCGGCAGTGGTGGTGGTGCAAGGTAGTTATTTGGCCCTAGCAACCTTTGAAAACCCTTCCTTTCTCTCTACTTCTATCTCTCAAGTTTGTAGCAGCCAATAAACTTAATAATCCTAAGGGTTGGCAGATATATTAATCCTAAATTTCGTAGGTCACTATTCATCAAATAGTAAAATGACTAAAATACCGTCTCAGGTTGCCGGTTTGGCCTAAAACTGCCTCGGGACCCAAACTAAACCCCTGGGTAGTCTTTTATGACTATCTTGATCCTTTCTAACACATTGGCGCACTCAAAATGACCATAAGGATGAAATAAAAATCAATTGATTTATAATTCATTAAATTGGTCCCGACAAGACTAACACGCGCGTCCCAACTTAATTTCTAAAACTGTCGTATTTTCTACTCGTAACAATTTTAATAAATTCATAATCATATATTACTATACTCGCTCAGTAATATTCAGTATAATTATCATAATCAAGTACTAACTCTCATCTCGCTAGTATTTAAATCCAAATCAATTACCAATTAATTTCCCATTTTTAATTCAATTAATCCTGTAATTAAAATCAGTAAAAATACAGGGTATTACATACTTCCCCCCTAATAATGGAATTTCATCCCAAAATTCTTAAATAAAGGCATACCTAGAAAAAGAACTCTGGATATTTTTCGCGCATCTCATCCCCGCGCTCCGAGGTAGACTCCTCGGCATTATTATGCCGCCACTGAACGCGTACTAGCGGTACTATCTTCGATCTTAATTTCCTCTCGCTACGGTCTAGGATAGCAATCATCCCCTCCTCATAGGAACTATCGGGATGCAGATCAATCTCCTCCAAAGCAATGTGAGTATGGTCCAACTCATCCCAAAGATATCTCCTTAGCGAAGAAATATAGAACACGTCATGAATCATATGCAAGTGCTCCGATAACCCAAGTCTATAAGTAACTGGCCTAATCCGTTCAATTTTAGGGAATGGCCCTACAAATCTCGATGCCAACTTCCCTTTCTTATAAAATGCATTATCTTCTTCATAGGAGATACTCTCAGCAACACCTGGTCTCCCACATTCAACTCCCGGAAGAACCTCTTGGCATTGGCGTAGCTCTTTTGTCTATCCTGAGCAATTATAATACGGCTTCGAATTATCTCTATCCTGGTCGAAGTATCCTGGATCACGTCCGGCCCAAGTAGCTTGTTGTCCCCCACCTCTAACCAACACGCTGGAGAATGATAAGGTCTACCGTATAACACCTCGAATGGAGACATGCCAATCATAAACTGGTAGGAGTTATTAGAGGCAAACTCCACTATTAGGAGAGACTGATCCCATCTCCCGTCGAAATCTAGGATGCATGTTCATAACATATTCTCTAACATCTGATTCGTTCGCTCAGTCTGCCCATCAGTCTGCGGGTGATAGGTTGAACTCAATCTTAATTTCGTACCCATGACCTCCTGGAAGATCTCTTAAAATTTGGACATAAAAATCTTATCCCGATCGGATACAATATCAAGGGGCACCCCGTGAAGTCTCACTATCTCGGCTATAAAGATCTGAGCGTACTGTCCTATAGTGTAGTCCGTTTGAACTGGCAGAAAGTCAGCTACCTTAGTCAAATGATCCACAGTCACCCATATCGAGTTGTGACCTCACTGAGATATAAGCAACCCCGTGATGAAATCCATGGAAAGGCTCTACTATTTCCACATAGGAGTCTCTAACGGCCGTAGGAGCCCTAGCGGCCTCTGGTGGTCCACTTTTACCAGCTGACAAGTGGCACATTTCGAAACAAACTCAGCAATATCCTTCTTTATTCCACTGCACCAGTACTATCGCCTCTTATCCTGGTACATCTTATCCCCACCGAGATGTATCATAAAATGTGAATCGTGTGACTCTGTCATCACCTCGTGTTGCAAGTCCTCCCCCTCAGGAACAACCAGTCTCCCACTGAAGCGCAACCCTTCATCCAAACCAACAGTGTAAAACTCAGCCCCTGTCCTAGAAGCTTACTATCCGATCCTGGAAAAATGGATCCGTTGCCTGAGCCTGTACCACCCTCGAAATAATCTGAGGCGTAACTGTCATAACAGACATAAATGATCGGACCACGACATTTTGGTGTCCCAACTCCTTCCATTTTGCTTTCCACACCTCGTCCACCTCACCTACTGGCCTACAGCTCAACGCATCTGCTACCATGTTAGCCTTCCCCGAGTGGTAATGGATATCAAACTGATAGTCCTTCTTCACAAATTCAAGCCATCTGCGCTAATGCATATTCAACTCCTTCGGGGTGAAGAGGTACTGCAGTGACTTGTGATCTGTGAAAATGCAAAATTTCTCCCCCAAGAGATAATGTATCCATATTCGAAGAGCAGACACGATTATTGTTAGATCCAAGTCATGGGTGGGGTAATTCCTCTCGTGAGGCTTAAGATTACGGGAGGATAAGCTATAGCATGTTCCTACTGCTGAAGCACACCCCCAAGTCCATGTAAGGATGCATCAGTGTAGACTAAATACCTAACTCCCAACCTGTGCAGCGTTAAGATGGGTGTCAAAGTCAACTTGTCCTTCAGCTCATCAAAGGCTAACTGACAAGCGTCATCCCAGATGAATGGCACCCCCTTGCGAGTCAGGTGTGTCAATGGACCCGCTATCTTCGAGAATCCCTGAATAAACTTCATGTACTATCCTACTAGACCCAAGAAACTACGCATCTCTGTCGGTGTCATGGTTGTCCCCATTCCCTCACCGATGACATCTTCCCTGGATCCACGGATATCCCTCTATCGAAAATAATGAGCTCCAAAAATTGAACCTCCTTCAGCCGGAGCCCACTGTAATACCCCGTATTTTTGGCTATATTTATTTTTGGGATTAATTAATTAAATACGTATTAATTGGAAATTAATCCGGGTTAAAAATACTAACGAGATGCGAGTTGGTATTTGATTATGTGCATATATGATTATATATGAATTTGGAATTATGAAATTTGTCGTGAGATTTATATACGGCATTTTAGAAATTTTGTTGAGACGCGTGAGACCGCCGCGTCGCGGTGTAATATTTTGATAATAAAAGTGAATTTAAAATCTATAAACTGTATGGTCGTTTTGAGTGCGTCAACGCGTCCGGAAGGGTCGAGATAGTCAGAAAACACTAGCCGGGGGTGTAGTTTGGATTCCGGGGTATTTTTAGGCCATACCGGCATCATAAAGGGTATTTTGGTAATTTTACATTTTGAGGAATTAAAAGTGACGAAAATTGGGAGTTTTAATCTGATGTGGATTTAACCCACTAAACCCACTAACCAACCCATATTAACCCATTAAGCTACGGAGGCTATCATTAGGTTTACAAGTTCCCCAAATCAAACCCTAGCCACCTTAAGCCACCATTGGAGAAGAAGCTTGGGGAGAAGAAATTCTGCAGAAATCTTCACCAAACCAACATCAAAATCAGAAATCAATCAAGGCAAGTGACTTTATTCCATTTAATTTCAGAGAATGCCCTTTCCATGTTAGAAATTGAAGAATTTTAATTGTTCTTGAAAGTTGAATGAAAACCCATGTTGATTGGATTTAGAACTTGAATATTGAGGACAAATCGCATGTAGAATTACATAGAGATGATTATTCTGGTATTAATGTATGTTGGTTGTAACAAAAACGGATTTAATTCGGGGATTTGATGATGATAAAGATCTAGGGTTCATGTTCTTATAAATTGGGGAAAAATATAGAATCTTGTGATTTAATGATGTATAGGGTGCAATAAAGCCTTAAAAGATGTTAGTTTATGACCTTAGCATGTTTTAGGATGATTAGAGAACTTAAAACATTGTTGGGACGAACTTTGGAGAAGATTTGAGGAGTAGAAATGGATGAAAAACGAGATTAGACAAATTTGGGACGAATCTGGTAGGTCGTTAGAAGCCCCTGCCCAGGTCGTTCGAAAGAACTCGTTCGAACGAGCTTCTAACGAGTTGACCAGTCGCTGATAACGAGAAGGGATTTCATTCGATATCTCGTTCGAACGAGATATCGTTAGAAGGTACAGTTCGTTCGACCGAACTGGAATCTCGTTCGAACAGCCTCGTTCGAACGAGACTTCTAACGAGTCGACAGAGGAATCTCGTTCGAACAGCCTCGTTCGAACGAGACTTCTAACGAGTTGACAGTTTGGTCCTTTTTGGACTGTTTTGATTTTTGGAGTCCCGTAAACTTGTTCGAGGATATAGATAACATTTCGATGATGATATAATGATAGAATTGGGACTTTTGGGTATTTATGAGAAGGAAATTATATACGAGAGTTATATTAAATGGACGGTTTGGGTTGAGACGTGAGTGTCTACTACGACGTGAGAATGAATTATGGCGCGTATAATTACAAACCGGAATAATATAAGTTGTAGATATTATAAGTTGGTATAAGAATGCGAGATGTACTACGATTAAACTACGGGATTACTAAGACGTGTGTTTACTTAGTATTGGTATATGAATTGTGTGTATGACATACCTACCATACTTGATATCACGGGAGGTTTGCGTTCGCTTAGGGCCCTCTAATCCTTGTGTTTCCCGGATTTAGACTGGTTACCTTGATGAACATAGGTCATAGAAAGACTTATTGGGATATTAATAAGTCCGCTGATCGTGGGAGCGTAGGTATGTGCGTGACCCATGTGATGTGACTGTGTTCGCCTCCATTATTTGTGATGTTGTTATCTGTGAACTATTCCTGAGAGATTCGGAATATGTGATCCTTATGTACGTGATGTACCGGGATGGATAGCAGAGTATGTATGCACCGCAGCTTAGTTCTCAGGGTGCTTGTATTGTATATTTATGATGTGAATAATATACACTTAATTAATGAGAACCTTCATGTTAATGATGTGAATATAATTACGGTATTGTTTCGAGAAATATAACGAGTTAACTGATAGTTATATATATTGCATATTAAACATCTGAGTTACGTTAAACCCCTACTTAATTACGAGCGATATAATGTTAAAAGAACCGAGTAATAAGGGTAGGACCTATGATAGTCTAGCTAGATATGTTGTCACTTAGCTAGTAGTTTGTATCACTCTAGATGGGTACTTACGTTAGGAGTGCACAGTTAGACGAGAGGTGAGAATATCATGTGAGTGCACGTCCTAACATGTACTTTGCATTTAATGTTTTAAATGTTTTTAAATCACTTGCAGGTTTTTAAAATATAACTCCACATTCGGACTCAGATCCGTTTGCTTTCAAATCTACTTTTCTTTGTAAAACCATTTTAGGTGCCCAGCCACAAGGACACCAAGCATAGGATACTCATTCAGGTGACGAGTTGTAGCTGTTTGTGGAAGCTACAGGGACTTTGCTTGTAGACGCTTCGATCTTTTGGATTCCAGATTTATTATCTATTAGTTGTAGGGCATGTTGCCCATTTCTATTAGACATTTTTTCTATTTACAGTTTTCAGACTTTGGCATGTACCGTTTTAGTTTTCGGTTTACTTATTTCAGTTGTGGGATTGTAGTGAGGAGTTTTCCTCCAGACTTTATTTACCGTATGTGATGATTATTCTATTTCTTTCAGTATGGTGAATGGTATTAGTTATTTTTTTTATTACACTTGTTGCATGTTAATCAGACTTAACTTAAAATTTGGCACTTACTTTTTAAATACTAGGTGGTTAGTAATCATAAAAAAATGTTTTCGACAGTGATGCTATTAACTGGACCAACTTGACATTTTGAATTAATTTAATAAAGGAGTAGCTACCCGGTATTTAATTAGTCGGGGTGTCACAGGTGGTATCAGAGCATCAGGTTCTAGTGTCCTTTAGGATCTGACGGCTTATTATTTTTCCGCTAAGTTTCTTTGATATAGAGCCCTGTATTTTAGGACTGTTGTACTCTTTTTGTGTATGCTTCGTTCTTCAGCTATCTTAAGTTTATAAACAGCGAACTTATAAACTTTGTTCTTATTTCAGATGCCTCCATGACGTGCACGACAAGTTCCCAGGGATGCAACGCCCGAACCCCAGCCCGCTCCAATTCAGGGCATGATGAACACCGCTGAGGTTGCAGCTATAGTAGCCCAAGAGGTAAATGCCGCCATTGCCATTGTTCAGCAGGCACCACCTCAGACGCCGGTTGTCGCGCCAGTACAGGCTAA
The DNA here is from genome assembly GCA_949130495.1 of Sambucus nigra. Lineage (NCBI taxonomy): Eukaryota > Viridiplantae > Streptophyta > Magnoliopsida > Dipsacales > Adoxaceae > Sambucus > Sambucus nigra. The sequence continues at coordinate 104,205,340 of OX422217.1, read as the reverse complement.
TGCATTCCCGTCTGCTTGGGAGCGTGTACGTGACGCTTTTCAGAAAGCGCATCCACCAGAGTTTGCAGGTAGCTCAGATGTGGTAATCTCGAGCCAGTGGAGGAAGGACATGCAGAGGCACTTGAGGATGTATGAGTGCACGGACGTCCAGAAGCAGGTGCTAGCTACTTTCAAGCTAGTTGGATCTGCGCTACAATGGTGGGAGTCTATTACCACCATGGAGGAGAGGGATACTCTCACGATTCAGGAGTTTTGGGTGCGGTTCGACCGTAAGTACTTTCCGTCAGCTGTTCATACGGAAATGAGGAGGAGATTGATGAGTTTGAGGCAGGAGGGCAAGACTGTGGCCGAGTATGAGGCCGATTTCACGAACCTGTTGAATATCGTTTCAGATGAGATACCAACAGAGAAGAAGAAGATTGAGAAGTTCACGGACGGGTTGACTTGGAGGATCCGTCAGCATCTGCTAGGGAACCTATCGTTGGCCACCTATTTTGATGTGGTTAATGCTGCATTGTTACACTGCCAGGACCACCGTTTTCATATGGCCGAGGGAAAGAGGTCGGGGGAGTCTAGCCATCAGGGCAGGACTGGAGGACATGGTGCCAGCGGGGCACAATCTGGTCAGGGGCAGAGACAGAATGAGCAGGGCTCCCAGCAGGGGGATAATAAGAGGTTCCGGTCAGGGAACTACAGATAGGGACAGGGAGGTTTCCGTCAGGGCCATCAGGGTCCAAACGGCCATCAGGGCCAACAGGGGCAGAATGGGTAGCAGTTTCACCAGGGCCAGCAGGGCCAAGGGAGGAACGGTAATGGCCACCAGGGCCGGGGACAGCAGGGGCAGAGAGGAGGGAACTTCCCATGGAAGTGCTTTGTTTGTGGCAAGACTGTCCATAAGCGACAGGATTGTCCTGATAGGGGCAGGGCCCCACAGCAGCAGCAGCAGGGTGCTCGCCAGGAGTCACAGAGGCCTATGTTTCCCGCCGCTCTTCCCGCACCGCCACAGATGGAAGCATTGCCACCCATTCCAGCAGTCCCAGTTCAGCAGGGGCAGCTACAGTATGGACGTGTCTATAACGTCCACCAGGCTGCAGTTCCTCAGGCACCGCCCGCGATTGAGGGTACGTTTCCTATCTATGGCACTATGGGTCGGGTATTGTTTGATACGGGGGCTACACATTATTTTATAGCTACACACTTTGCGAAAGCTTTAGGATTGTTAGCTACGGCAGAGAGCATAGTGACGTGTGTCGACTCACCATTGGGGAGTGGGTCACTTATATTCTTTATATGCCGGGGAGTGGGAGTAGGGATTGGTAGTCTGGTATTACCAGCAGATATGTTGGTATTAGATATGCATGTTCACGATGTGATCATCGGTATGGATTGGCTCGTAGCTTATAGGGCCATGATTGATTGCTTCAGCGGGAGCATTGTTTTTGCCATTCCGGGGCAAGAGATGTTCGTAGTGGCGATGCCTTGCCCAGAGGGAGGATCGACCGCTCATTTGTATTACCTAGAGGAGGATACCTCTAAGGAGGTTGTGATTCCTTTAGATTCTATCCCAGTCGTCAGGGAGTATTCGGATGTGTTTCAAGAGATACCAGGCTTACCACCCAGTCGAGAGATAGACTTTGTTATAGATTTGCTACCGGGTACGAGACCTATAGCACGTGCACCGTACCGTATGGCTCCAGCTGAAATGCTAGAGTTACGGGATCAGATAGAGCAGCTGTTAGGTCAGGGCTTTATTCGCAGGAGGCGCTCCAGTTTTGTTTGTGAAGAAGAGGGACGGTTCACTGAGATTGTGTGTGGACTACCGAGAGTTGAATAAGGTCACGATACGGAATAAGTATCCGTTGCCTCGAATCGATGACTTATTCGACCAGTTGAGAGGAGCTTCTTTCTTCTCGAAGATTGATTTGAGATCGGGATACCATTAGTTGCGTATCAGGGAGGAGGATGTCTCGAAGACTGCGTTCTTGTCGAGATATGGTTCTTACGAGTTTCGGGTTATGCCTTTTGGTTTGACCAACGCTCCAGCTGTGTTTATGGACTTGATGAACAGAGTGTTCAGGGATTTTCTAGATCAGTTTGTCATTGTCTTCATTGATGACATTCTGGTTTACTCCCAGACAGAGAAGGAGCACGCCGAGCATTTGAGGCAGGTTTTGCAGACACTTCGTCAGAACGAGTTGTATGCAAAATATGAGAAGTGCGGGTTTTGGCTGAAGGAAGTCCAGTTTTTGGGACATATCATTTTCGACCGGGGAATATCTGTTGATCCGGGGAAAGTATCAGCGGTGAGGGAGTGGGGACAGCCCACGACACCGACTGAGATTCGTAGTTTCTTGGGCCTAGCAGGATACTACAGGAGGTTTATTCGAGGTTTCTCGGAGATAGCAGGTCCTTTGACACATCTGACTCGTAAGGGTGTGCCCTACATCTGGAGTGATGCCTGTCAGTTGGCATTCGATGAATTGAAGGACAAATTGACCTCAGCACCTGTGTTAGCATTGCCGAGACCGGGAGTTGAGTATTTGGTTTACACCGATGCGTCCTTGCAAGGACTGGGAGGTGTATTGCAGCAGGAGAGACAGGCCATAGCTTATGCTTCCCGTAAGCTTAAGCCTCATGAGAAGAATTACCCCACGCATGATTTGGAGTTGGCGGTAGTGGTATTTGCCCTACGGATTTGGAGGCACTATCTTTTGGGGGAGAAGTTCCAACTATTCACGGACCACAAGTCCCTACAGTATCTGTTCACGCAAAAGGAATTGAATATGCGGCAGCGTAGGTGGCTTGAGTTTGTGAAGGACTACCAGTTCGACATCCAGTATCACCCGGGTAAGGCTAACGTGGTAGCATACGCGTTGAGCCGTAGGCCAACAGATGAGGTGGCAGAGGTGTGGAAGGCTAAGTGGAAGGAATTGGGACACCAGGATGCAATGGCCCGATCTTTCATGTTTGTGATGACCGTCACACCGCAGATTGTCACGAAGGTAGTACGGGCACAGGCTAATGACTCGTTCTGTCAGGAGCAGATAGTTCGATTGCTAGCAGAGGGAGCCGAGTCCTATACCGTTAGCTCAGACGGGGGATTACGCTTCAATGGGAGATTGGTAGTTTTGGAAGGGGATGAATTGCGACACGATGTGATGGCAGAGTCGCACGGCTCACGGTTCGCGGTACATCCCGGAGGGGACAAAATGTATCAGGACATGAGACGGCAATATTGGTGGAGCGGTATGAAGAGAGATATCGCTGAGTTTGTTTCGAAATGCGCCACTTATCATCTTGTAAAAGTGGATCATCAGAGACCGGCAGGATTGCTACAGCCATTGGAGGTTCCGGTGTGGATGTGGGAGAGCATATCCATGGACTTTATCACGGGGTTGCCTACGTCGCAGAGGGGTCACGACTCCGTTTGGGTAATTATGGACAGGTTGTCCAAAGTCGCTCACTTTTTACCCGTAAGGACTGACTACACTACGGGACAGTATGCCCAGCTCTTCATTTCAGAGATTGTGAGACTTCATGGTGTGCCCCTAAATATCGTGTCTGACAGAGACAAGATATTTGTTTCGAGGTTTTGGGAGAGTTTCCAGGAGGCCATGGGCACGGAATTACAGTTGAGTACGGCGTATCATCCGCAGACTGATGGGCAGACTGAGCGCACAAATCAGATGTTGGAGGACATGCTACGCATGTGCATTATTGACTTCGGGGGTGGATGGGAACAGTATCTTCCACTGGTGGAGTTTGCTTACAACAACTCCTATCAGTTTACTATTGGCATGGCTCCGTTTGAGGCATTGTACGGTAGGCCTTGTCGTTCCCCAGCATGTTGGTTAGAGGTGGGGGACAACAAACTGCTTGGGCCAGAAGTCATTCAGGATACTTCGGCAAGGATTGAGTTGATTCGGAGTCGCATTAAGGTAGCTCAAGACAGGCAGAAGAGTTATGCTGATGCGAAGAGATTTTTCAGGGAGTTCCAAGTGGGGGACCAGGTTTTGCTCAGGGTATCTCCGATGAAGGGGATTATGCGATTCGGGAAGAAGGGGAAGTTGGCACCGAGGTATGTGGCGCCGTTTCCTATTATTGAGCGGATCGGACCGGTTGCGTATAGACTTGGACTACCGGAGCATTTGCATCGGATTCACGATGTGTTTCATATTTCCTCACTGAGGAAATACCTTAGAGATAATTTGGCTCATTCTCACATTGCTGTGGAGGACATCGATCTCCAGCCTGATAGCTCCTACGAGGAGGGGCCGATTGCTATTTCGGACCGAAGCGAGAGGAAACTGCGGTCAAAGATAGTTCCGTTAGTGCGTGTTCAGTGGAGACATCACAATGTCGAGGAGTCTACATGGGAGCGCGAGAATGAGATGCGCGAACGTTATCCAGAGCTGTTTTTAGCAGGTACTTTCTAGTTTCGAATTTCGGGACGAAATTCAGTTATTAGGGGGGAAGTATGTAATACCCCGTATTTTTGGCTATATTTATTTTTGGGATTAATTAATTAAATACGTATTAATTAGAAATTAATCCGGGTTAAAAATACTAACGAGATGCGAGTTGGTATTTGATTATGTGCATATATGATTATATATGAATTTGGAATTATGAAATTTGTCGTGAGATTTATATACGGCATTTTAGAAATTTTGTTGAGACGCGTGAGACCGCCGCGTCACGGTGTAATATTTTGATAATAAAAGTGAAATTAAAATCTATAAACCGTATGGTTGTTTTGAGTGCGCCAACGCGTCCGGAAGGGTCGAGATAGTCAGAAAACACTAGCCGGGGGTGTAGTTTGGATTCCGGGGTATTTTTAGGCTATACCGGCATCATAAAGGGTATTTTGGTAATTTTACATTTTGAGGAATTAAAAGTGACGAAAATTGGGAGTTTTAATCTAATGTGGATTTAACCCACTAAACCCACTAACCAACCCATATTAACCCATTAAGCTACGGAGGCTATCATTAGGTTTACAAGTTCCCCAAATCAAACCCTAGCCACCTTAAGCCACCATTGGAGAAGAAGCTTGGGGAGAAGAAATTCTGCAGAAATCTTCACCAAACCAACATCAAAATCAGAAATCAATCAAGGCAAGTGACTTTATTCCATTTAATTTCAGAGAATGTCCTTTACATGTTAGAAATTGAACAATTTTAATTGTTCTTGAAAGTTGAATGAAAACCCATGTTGATTGGATTTAGAACTTGAATATTGAGGACAAATCGCATGTAGAATTACATAGAGATGATTATTCTGGTATTAATGTATGTTGGTTGTAACAAAAACTGATTTAATTCGGGGATTTGATGATGATAAAGATCTAGCGTTCATGTTCTTATAAATTGGGGAAAAATATAGAATCTTGTGATTTAATGATGTATAGGGTGCAATAAAGCCTTAAAAGATGTTAGTTTATGACCTTAGCATGTTTTAGGATGATTAGAGAACTTAAAACATTGTTGGGACGAACTTTGGAGAAGATTTGAGGAGTAGAAATGGATGAAAAACGAGATTAGACAAATCTGGGACGAATCTGGTAGGTCGTTAGAAGCCCCTGCCCAGGTCGTTCGAAAGAACTCGTTCGAACGAGCTTCTAACGAGTTGACCAGTCGCTGATAACGAGAAGGGATTTCGTTCGATATCTCGTTCGAACGAGATATCGTTAGAAGGTACAGTTCGTTCGAACGAACTGGAATCTCGTTCGAACAGCCTCGTTCGAACGAGACTTCTAACGAGTCGACAGAGGAATCTCGTTCGAACAGCCTCGTTCGAACGAGACTTCTAACGAGTTGACAGTTTGGTCCTTTTTGGACTGTTTTGATTTTTGGAGTCCCGTAAACTTGTTCGAGGATATAGATAACATTCCGATGATGATATAATGATAGAATTGGGACTTTTGGGTATTTATGAGAAGGAAATTATATACGAGAGTTATATTAAATGGACGGTTTGGGTTGAGACGTGAGTGTCTACTACGACGTGAGAATGAATTATGGCGCGTATAATTACAAACCGGAATAATATAAGTTGTAGATATTATAAGTTGGTACAAGAATGCGAGATGTACTACGATTAAACTACGGGATTACTAAGACGTGTGTTTACTTAGTATTGGTATATGAATTGTGTGTATGACATACCTACCATACTTGCTATCACGGGAGGTTTGCGTTCGCTTAGGGCCCTCTAATCCTTGTGTTGCCCGGATTTAGACTGGTTACCTTGATGAACATAGGTCATAGAAAGACTTATTGGGATATTAATAAGTCCGCTGATCGTGGGAGCATAGGTATGTGCGTGACCCATGTGATGTGACTGTGTTCGCCTCCATTATTTGTGATGTTGTTATCTGTGAACTATTCCTGAGAGATTCGGAATATGTGATCCTTATGTACGTGATGTACCGGGATGGATAGCAGAGTATGTATGCACCGTAGCTTAGTTCTCGGGGTGCTTGTATTGTATATTTATGATGTGAATAATATACACTTAATTAATGAGAACCTTCATGTTAATGATGTGAATATAATTACGGTATTGTTTCGAGAAATATAACGAGTTAACTGATAGTTATATATATTGCATATTGAACATCTGAGTTACGTTAAACCCCTACTTAATTACGAGCGATATAATGTTAAAAGAACCGAGTAATAAGGGTAGGACCTATGATAGTCTAGCTAGATATGTTGTCACTTAGCTAGTAGTTTGTATCACTCTAGATGGGTACTTACGTTAGGAGTGCACAGTTAGACGAGAGGTGAGAATATCATGTGAGTGCACGTCCTAACATGTACTTTGCATTTAATGTTTTAAATGTTTTTAAAGCACTTGCAGGTTTTTAAAATATAACTCCACATTCGGGCTCTGACCCGTTTGCTTTCAAATCTACTTTTCTTTGTAAAACCACTTTAGGTGCCCAGCCATAAGGACACCAAGCATAGGATACTCATTCAGGTGACGAGCTGTAGCTGTTTGTGGAATCTACAGGGACTTTGCTTGTAGACGCTTCGATCTTTTGGATTCCAGAGTTATTATCTATTAGTTGTAGGGCATGTTGCCCATTTCTATTAGACATTTTTTCTATTTACAGTTTTCAGACTTTGGCATGTACCGTTTTAGTTTTCGGTTTACTTATTTCAGTTGTGGGATTGTAGTGAGGAGTTTTCCTCCAGACTTTATTTACCGTATGTGATGATTATTCTATTTCTTTCAGTATGGTGAATGGTATTAGTTATTTTTTTTATTACACTTGTTGCATGTTAATCAGACTTAACTTAAAATTTGGCACTTACTTTTTAAATACTAGGTGGTTAGTAATCATAAAAAAATGTTTTCGACAGTGATGCTATTAACTGGACCAACTTGACATTTTGAATTAATTTAATAAAGGAGTAGCTACCCGGTATTTAATTAGTTGGGGTGTCACACCCACACTTCTCAAATTTTGCATACAACTCGTGCTGACGTAGTGTCTGCAAAACCTATCGCAAATGCTTGGTATGCTCTTCCTCCATCTAAAAATAGATCAGTATGTCATCTATGAAGACAATGACAAATTGATCAAGGAAATCTCTGAACACCCTGTTCATTAAGTCTATGAATATTATCGGCAGGTTAGTTAGCTCAAAAGGCATACCAATAAATTTGTAGTGTCCATATCTCGTCAATAATGAAGTCTTAGACACGTCCTGCTCCCTGATACGTAACTGATGGTATCCCGATCTCAAGTCTATCTTCGAGAAGAAGGCAACTCCTCTCAACTAGTCAAATAAGTCATCGATTCGGGGCAACGAATACTTATTCTGTATCATGACTTTATTCAACTCTTGGTAATTAATACACAACCGTAATGACCTATCATGATATGAATTTAAACCTCAGTTATTTAGGGTGCCCATACACCCTTGTTCTGTGCGTACCTATACTAATATTTTATTTTAGCATACTTGCCTTGTACCTAGCTCTACATTTCTAGCACAACTATCCAACAAAGTTTTTACTCCATACCCTACTAATCGCAACTATATTTTCCTTCCTTGTTACACCGATTTATTCACATTGTAAAACATTCAACAACGCTTCTAACATCGTATTATACGGCTTTACTGACCGTGAATAGTGATATAATGAAACTTGAGGTTATCGTTTTCGTTACAGATGACAACCTTTACAGATGACAACCAGGGTACCAAACTCGTGTACTAAAGGCCAAACACTCCCAGCTCCCGACGTTCGCTTTGTTTCATACGTGGGATGTCTCGCAAAGCGAAATCCAAATAAGGAAACCCCCCGATACACTACTAACTAACATTGTTGGTCAACGAGATTTGTGGGCCCTTAGTATCTGACTTTTACCCCGCATCCCTACTTCTTGCGATAAAATTAACTCATCTATTCTCATGTTACAAGATACGATATTCAACATATTACTCCTACTAACTTGGAGTTAGACTCTTAAATTTACCACGAGATAATCCCCATGCTCAGAAAGATTTTATCTTATCTTGAATCACTTTAGTAAACATCCCTACCCACAGCGATTAGATATAACCATACTACATACTCCACGAAGTATCTATACGATACAGTATATATATAGAGAGACACATGTGGCTCCGCTTTCTCTCAGGTAATAATTAGCTCAATAACTTTCTATCCTGGACTAACGAACACAAAAATATCACTATAACGGTCTATTATCACTCAAACCATCGTTAGCCAGTTCTAAAATCAGGATAATAATATGTTCTACGCTTGTGTTTCTCAAAGTAGTACAAATAAACTGTAACGCATCTAAGTCATTCAATATTTTCCTTTTATCTTAAAGGACACTTAAATAATAAATTATCGTACCTCCAAACGCGGATGGTAATTACGGTATCAGTGCCATAATCGTATATCAGGCATTATAGGCACGTCCATACTGTACTTCCTGATGTTGCTATGGAGTCTGTGTTGTTGGGATAATATCCCTGCTTCCCCATGTTGGGAATTCTGTGGTTCCAGGCGGGCACCCTGGTGCTGCTACAGGGTCCTTCCCTTCTTAGGGTAATTTTGACGAGAGTGACCCTGTTCACCACATATAAAACACTTACCATCAAAGTTTCCTCTATTTTGGCCCTACTGAGCACGCTGTTGGCCCTGATGGCCCAGCTGACCTTGTTGATTTGACATAGGATGTCCTCCAGCTCATTGCGGGAAAACTTGGCGTTGGTGTCCATTTCGTCCACACTTAAAACACTTTTTTCTTTGAGATCTCCTTATTCTTGGCCACGCTGGCCCTAACGGCTTTGGTTCTGAATCTCATCTCCTTTGCTCCCATGGTCTTGGCATCCCTGAGGAACTTGTCGCTGTTATAATGGTGCTCCCCCACTATTGTTACCCCTTTTTCTGACAGTTGACTAACTACTTTTGCCCTCTTGTCCCATTTAAGCTGGACATGGTGATCTTGGAAGTTTAATATTGCAATTATAACTTTTTATGCAACTATGCTTACCACCTCTGTGATTGTCATCGTTTCCTGGGGTACTTGGGGTACTTGTTGATCTTATCCCTCACTTGCTTCTTCGGCGGTGTTAGTTTGTCGCTCCCTCATAAGCGACATCTAAAATTCAAATGAATTATATAAGTCCACCAACCATACATAACATTGTAGCAGAAGTACGTAATCTACAACACGTAACAAGGAATGCAATAGTCCTAATAATAGGGCTATATATCAAATAACGCTGCGCTAAAAGTATAATAAGCCGTACAGATACTAAGGACTCTAGAACTTGATGTTCTGATACCACTTGTGACACCCCGTTTAATTAAATACCGGGTAGCTACTCCTTTATTAAACTAATACAGAATATCAAGTTGGTTCAGTCTTAGCATCACTGTCGAAAAATATTTAATTAGTTACTAGCCACCTAATATTTAAATAGTGAGATGCCAAATTTTATTAATTGAATTAACTTACAACTAAGTAATGAATAACCAACCATTAAACATTCACATAAACAATCTCATACGAATAATTAATGTAATGAAATAAACTGAGACTGGAGTAACACTCCATATAGTCCCAAAGCAATACATAATCTTAATACGAAAGTTTGAATAAATAAATCCAACATCTGAATTAAATGAAAGTCTGAAACTACTATCTCTGAATAAGAATGGTCAACATGCCCTAACTGATATGAATGACCCCAAAATAAGCAAAGATAGATGTGGAGGCGTCTAATACCGAGATCCTGTAACTTCCACAACAACTACAGCATGTCAACATAATGTAACTCTTATGCTTGGCGTCTCTGTGGCTCGGCACCTAAAAGGTTTTTACAAAAACAAAAAAGATTGGGAAGAAAACGGGTCAAAGCCCAAGGTGAAAATATTTTTAAAACAGCAAGTGTTTAATTGTATTAAACAGTAAATATTATATACATGTTAGTCACGTGCTCTCACATGAGTTTCTCACCCCTCAACTAAAGTGCATGCCTAACGCATACACTTAACCCATCGTAGTTATGCTACTACCTAACTAGTATAGTTTCATCCCGATTATTTTACGTAATAAGTTTACCATACGTAGTATACCATTTAATCCCATAAGGTATAACATTTTTCGGGCATTAACTACGACCCTACTAACCTTAACTATGTCCCATAATATTCTATTAATCACACTAAGAGTTCTTATAAGCTTGGGATTTTGTAAAACCTTAAAGGAAAACAATTAACAAAATTCAGGAGGAGTCGATCGATCAAAGGAAATGGTCGAGCGATCGATCGACATTCTTGGGTCGATCGATTGATCCATCATATATTAGCCTACGATTTCTGCATATTTTTGCCTACGTCAATTTTAACCATAAAATCCTCTATTATAATGTCCCAAACTACCAAATATTTATACCAAACATTATACCAACATAAACACATAAATTATAACGTCTTAGAATCATTAAATCATGGTTATCATTTTCTTGGATCAAGTTATGTATATTTCATAAAAACCCTATTTCTTCTATTTTCTTCAAGTACATCATATAACTCAACTGAAATTCGTAATTCTCTACACATGGATCATAATTTCGTGGTTGTTATATTTCCAGAAGTAAATCTACATGCAAAACCTACCAAGATTAAGATTTAAATCTCCAAATCCATTATGGTATAACCCTAATGTTCCTAAGGGTTAGTTGATATATCAATCCTAAATTTCGTAGGTCACTATTCATCAAATAGTAAAATGATTAAAATACCCTCCCGGGTTGCTGGTTTGGACTAAATTTGCTCTGGGACCCAAACTAAACCCTCGGGTAGTCTTTTCTGACTATATCGACCCTTTCGGACACATTGGGATACTCAAAATGACCATAAGGATGACATAAAAATAAATAACTTTATAATCCATTGAATTGGTCCCGACACGACTGACACACGCGTCCTAACTTAATTTCCAAAATTGTCATTTTTTCCACTCATGACAATTTTAATAAATTCATAATCCTATATGACTATACTCGCTCAGTAATATTCAACATAATTATCATAATCAAATACTAACTCTCGTATCGCTAGTATTTAAATCCCAATTAATTTCCAATTTTTAATTCAATTAATCCTTTAATTAAAATCAGTAAAAATACGGGGTATTACATGCATTAAATGGTAATTTTAAAGATTAAATTTAAGATTAAATGTGTAAAATAATGTAGAAAACAATTAGTAATTATAATGTTATGATTCCCACTTGAAAACTCGTTAAAACGATGAAAATTGGTGTAAGAATGATGTGGAAAACCCATTTGAACTTTGTATTATAAAGTTTATATTAAAATGATGATTTTAATGACTTAATAAATGTTAGAATGGGTAATATATAATCGAAAAATAGTAAGGTATTATAAAGATATGTTTTTTTTCTTGAAAACCCATTTAAATGATGCATTTTGGTGTAAATATGGCATTATGGTAGTTTTGGTAATTATGAGAAAACCTAGTGGAAGATAATGTTTCCTTACTTTAAAATGGTAGTAAAACCATTTTTAAGGTAATAAAAATGTGTTAATGCACAAATGAATAAATAATGTAAATATTGAATATAAGTGTTCAAAGTACGGTGTTATTATTAGTTGGCCTCCTCGGCTATTTAAAAGTAAGGCAAATAATGAAGTAAAGAAGTAACATCGAAAGATTAATGCAAGTGCTTGGAATAATGAGAATAATCATAAGAATGTGAACTTTTTGAAGAATGTGAATATAGGAAAAAGTAATAATATTCGGATGATGCTGTAAAGAATAATTAAGAAGGGAACGACGTCCTTAGTGTTGAAAGACCCCAAACAACCTGGCACTATAGAAGATGTGTGCTCGATACCGACGGTTAAAAGCTGTGAAATCGTGGATGTTGGAAAATCCAAAAGTAATATTCATGAAAGATTGGGAAAATGAATGGATTAATAAATTTGAATAAATGGAACTTATTAATATCATCATGACAACATAGTTGGATTAACAAGTTAAGTCTCTAACACGAGACATGAAAATGCTTAAGTGTGAGTTGGGCACATAGTCGGGGTGCATTGCATGTATTTGCGTTAATATTTAATGAAATGAAAATTGTTTTATAAAATACCGAAAGACATTGTATATGTATAGTATTTTGTTTATCAAATTATTGCTTAGTATTTTCTACCCTACTGGGCATTCGCTCACCCTCTTACTTTTCCCCACCCAGGTACTTCAGTTGGTGACACTGGAAAGGATCTCGGTAAGGATGTTGAGGGTGCTACTAGACGTTAGATGCTCTGTTGACCATTCCATAATATGTTTAAGAAGTATATATTTAGTACTCTAATTAATATGTTAGAACTCTATTATGGGATTTGGACTATTGTGTTGTTTTACTTAGTGAACTTCATTTCGATAGATTAATAGTGGTATCAAATGGTTTTTCATGGACAAATTCATAAGTTTATTTCATTATGCATGTTAAACGTTTGTTCTTCTTAAATTGAAATTTGAGAAATGAATATTATGTCCTTAAATCAATTAAATAAATGTTTTTCTTAACTAATAAAGAAAACTTTTTCCCCTCCCCTCAAACACCTCAATTCGGATTTGGGTTTTTCCAACGGTAATCAAACTCCAGGTCGGGGTGTTACATTTCCTTGCCCCTATCGTACTGCTTGACCAAACACACGACGGGACGTATATATTCAGGGAACTCGTTCACGTACATTGAGCATATCGAATTCGCTCTCACACGTACCGATGAATGATCTCCCTTATAGGCAAGAGGTATATCATGAAAGTCATGCCAAGGGGGAGAACTGTTCCACTAACCCACTAAATGAATCAACCTCATTTAGGTGTCTACCCAAGGACACTCATACCTAGTTTACGGGTAACAATGCGAAACTCTATCGGAATTTCAGATCACCTTACCACTCGAATTTTTGTGTTATTTCGCACATTTTTAAAACAGAATCTTGTTCGCGAGTCTGGAAACGAGTCCAACCATGTCTTGCATCATGTACCCTATCTTTTCCCCAAACTCGAGTCATGTCCGACATTTTTCTTGCATCCTAGGCAAAACATAATACAAGTGGAACCTAATAATAATAATAACATTGAGGATTTTCCTTTTTCCCCTTTTAAAAAAAGTACTAAAAATATTTTCCCCTTTTTCAAAAAGAAAAATATAAAAACCAAAAATATTCCTATTTCCCTCAAAATAAACCTAAAAATCATTTTCTTCTCAGGTGTGATCACGTACCTTCAGGAAATGCAACGACGCCGGGTTCACACTCCGAGGCTATTGTGCCCCAAATCCTCTTTCCCCATGCCATAGGTCCACCTACTCCTAAACCAATATGGGTTGCAAAAGAGTATCAGGATGCCTCGCATGCCTCACCTGTCAATGGGCTGCTGCAAACTCAGCTACTAATATCAAATCTTGCCCAGTCAAGGGTTATTCTACTAATACCAGTTGCTCCCAAGGAGTAAGAACTTAACAAGGTCAAAGAAGACCTTAGATTTCTCTCTGAAAGGTTCGACCAGGTTAAGATCTCAAAGAACTACATGGACTGCACCCACATGTCTCCTTATCCCAAGGACCGATTACTGAAAAAATTCAAAATGCCGAACATCGAGAAGTTTGAAGGCAGTGGGCATCTAATTATGCACCTAAGCAGATATCATTATGCCATGACTCTCCTTAGGGATTCAGAGGAGGTAGTGGCACGAATGTTCCAACAAACCCTCAAGGAAGGTGCCCTCGGTTGGTTCATATCCCTTGAAGAGTCTAGAAGCCGCAATTGGGAAGATGTAGAAAAAGAGTTCATACATAGTATAAGTATAATGAAGAGTTGGAAGTTACCCATCAGAATTTAGAACTATTGAAATATAATCTAAAACACCAAATTATATTGTATGCTCTGATACCAATTTGAAAAGTGAGATGGTTCCATATTTTCATAATTTTTATATTTCTTTAAGTTTAAATTTTCATTTTTAAAACAAAATTTCAATTCAAGTTCAAATTAGCACAAACCAAACTAAACATGAATTTTGCTAAAATAACCTTTTTTTTAAAACTAGCACGACCCAGATTAATTAAACACCAATTACAACTTTTTTGTGGTTAAAACAAATTTATCTTTTTAACCTAAGCATGCATCTAGGTGTAAATTTGCAAGATAAAATAGATAACCACAATGATATGAGGAAAACCCATAATGAAAAAAATCTTGGATAGCCCATCCGTAAGTCCACTAAGTACAAAATTACTACAAGCACACAACAGGAGACTTACTCAACGACTCGATACCCTATCAAGCCTTGACGCTCTCCATTCCTTCAATCTCTACCTAGTGACAACGTAGGAGTCCAACTATGTCTCGAAGTCCACCGATGGGGTGTAGCTACCGTCACACATATGGAGTCCACTGTATGTGTACCAATGAACACGAGAACCTCCACAAAAAATAATCCCCAATGATGTAGAGAATGATAATCCCAATGCCAAAACTTGATCTCAAGCATATATCATGTAGAAGCTTGGATCTTGAAACAAATTGGGTGTGTCACGACCCCGTCCCAAAATTAGTAGTAGGGAACGAGTGTCTTGACATGCCACCAAGACAACATATATTCTGACTTAAATTGTTTCCTTAAATAAGTGCAACGAAAATATAATCACATGGTTATGCATCATAAACTACTGAAAGTAAAGGAATTACGTCATCAGAGCTTTCTAAAAGGAAACTTAATTTATTTTAAAAGTGACAACGAGTTACAACTTAAAATAAAATTTAAAACTTATTACAAGAGAGCCAAACATGCTCTAAATGATAAAACAAACATAATAACAAAAAGAGCTCTAAAAGATGAATCTTCAACACAGTCCTTTTTCGTTACCTCCGCAAACCTACTTATTTCCTGAAAAATGGTTATTTATACAACATCAGCTAAAAGCCGAGTGAGAATTAATCTCCAGACATTCCATGGTTTTTCAAAAAATTGATACCTATTCAGTTTACAACATAAGGCATATACATATATGGACAGGAATTTGCAGTAAAATATATAAAGCAAACTGATAGTATATATTTTCAGAATAAACAGTTAATAACAGAACAGATAAAACAATTTGAGCAATATGTCAATTATTCAATTTTATTTTGATGGCCATGTACGCTCTAATACCCAGATAAACAGATGGTGTTACCAAACGTTTCCACCCGACAACAACACAGACAGAAAATCATGATATCTGAAACAACGCCTTATTTAGGGCACACCAGCGATAAACCAGTTGGGAAGGTACCACCCAAATATTTCCACCGAGTAGTCGAGGCCAACATAGTAAGAGAGTTTCCATAAGTCGAATCAATAATTTCATAATTCAAATCAGATGAATATATCGAGAGATATACACATATAACAAACGACGGAATCATCGGTATCAGATGTATTTGAGAATAAAATCATGTCATAAAATATATGTAGTTTGAATAATATCATATAATCAAAATACACAAGGAATGTCAGAGTACTCACTTAGAATAGAAATCTGAAGTTAGAGATACAGAGTCTTGGATCGCTCGTTAATCTTAAGACATAACTTCTTCTTAAACTTCCTCACACTTTCTCTCACTATTTATCTTTTATATTTGGGATGGATTTCGTGTAAGACTGATCCTAAGGATTCTATTTATAGTTTCCCAAAGTTATCTAGGTGATAACACATGCCCCGATGACTAAGCATTCATTTTGGCGAGTCAGCATGTCGTGTGTCGTGTGTCGCGTGTCGCGTAACGGGGCTATCTTGCAGTCTTAATTTCACCCAATCCCGACACGTGTTTTAGCCTTATTTAACTGAATGACATGCGTTTTATCCTTATTTATATGGATGACACATGTAAGGTGTGGTGGCAAGAATACAGCACAAGGTGTAAAGTTATTAAGGGTATTAGGGTCATTTTACACGTGAAGGGTATTTTAGTAATTTTACACTATACATTTTCAATATTTCTTAGACGTACTTGAAAATATTTTATTTACAAAATGGTTCTTTTTATATTTTCATTTTAGTCCCTGAAACTTTTATTATTTCAAAATCAAGTCCCTAAAGTTTCTTAAAATTTCATTTTCTACCGCCAAAACTTATCATTTAGCTTAGGATATGCTATAAGACTTTGATTTAATCCATTTTGATGAACAAGGAGCTTATTTAAAAGTGTTTAAGTCGTCATAACTATCCTCCCCTTCCCACCAATCAAAATATAACACATGGTGTGGTAATAAGACAAAATACGACTTAAAGGATGGACAAATTTGCCCTTATTTCGTAATTTTGGTATAACTTATTTTTTGAACCTCCGTTTAGCACACCGTTTATTGTGTTACAAACCTAATTCATATATATACAACTTTTTAGTTTTTATCTCAAGTCAATTGTTATATTAATATGGTCAAAACTAGTCTCTAATATGAACATTCCTACCGAAAACTTTAAAATTTTATGTTTGTAACTAATTTGATATTTCATGATTTATAAAAGGATGATTAGACTAAAATAATAAATTAACATTATTCATATCACATATGAAATAATACAACATTTAAAACTATATATAAAAGTGGGGTCAATACAGGGTGTAAACATGTGTTTTGTTTTGAAAGCTAAACCACGAGTTTAGAACAAAAACAACCTTAAACCTAAAGGTTTCTCACACTTAGAAATTGGAAAAGTCTCTGATAAATCCTACACTACATAGATGGTTGGGAAAAAGTTGTGTGGAGTTAAGACAAAAAACTGCCTCAAAAATTGCTCCGGTCGTTCGAATGAAAAGCTATCTCATTCGAACGACATAGCCATCTCATTCGAATGAGATAGGAACAAGACTTATAATGAGAAGTCAGAAAAAACCAAAAAGAGACCTCATAAAACTCATTCGAATGAACCCAAATCTTTTTTGAATGACTTGGGAAAGTCGTTCTAACGACCTGGCAAAAATTAAAATATTTTTCTTGGAAAAATATTAAGTCATTTCAAAATAGCTTAACAAAATTCTAACACCCAATAATAAATTTCCAAGGCTCAACGTGAAATATGCATTCATACCTGAGAGATCCTTGGATTGTTGATGATGAAAATGAGGCACGAAACACGACATAGGATGTCATCTCTCCGATATAGCCGCTACATCTTCAACAAAAAGGTCATATGCGTGGAAGGTCACAAACACAACTTATATCCTATGACTCAAAGAGTTTTGTCCAAAATTAATTCAATGCATACAAATTGACACAATTGAAAATTTGTCCTTACAGAATCCAAGGGAATCATTCAGTAGCTTCATCAGAAGGTGGAGAGAGAAAGAAGCCACCATAATAAACCGACCGTCGGAGGAAGGATAGGTGAGCATAGTGAAGAAGAACTTCTTGCCCCATATCCAAGCTTTAATGGGAAGTCAGGTACTACCATAACTTCATATCCCTCCAGGACCTTGGGTATAATTTGAAGAAGGTGGTTCCATTCATAAAGCAAAATCTGAACCGAAAAGGCTGACTGGGCAGTTCGAGCTACAAAAGTATGACAAATTAGCCAGCACCTTAATCTCGACCATCAATAATATATTCCAACCAGCCACTTTTTGGACACCTGAAATTCATCTTAACCCTACCAAAAAGGAGTATAATGAACCTTATGCTCCTTTGTCCTTTTCCCGAAACCTCATTAAACCTTTGGAACCCACACTATTTCCAAACCTCTTCCCAAAAATTTCAAACATGATTCTCATTACAACTTCCACCAAATCGTTGGGCATACCACTGATCAATGCTTCCATCTCAAGAATTTTGTCCAAAGTCTCATAGACAGGGGTATCATTTCCCCCACCAGCCAATTTTAATCGCAATACTACCCATAATCCTCTCCCAGCATACAAAACTAGGGAGAATTGCATCCTTTCAGAAGGAGACCCAGAATTCGTGCCCTCAAATGGAATCAAACCCATTAAAATACCCAATCTACTTACCATCTCACCTAAACCCCTCAAAATATGTCTTTCCTTTCTCCTACACCCTACAAACCCTATCGATCAAGCTAAATCACTCCTTATCAGAGAATGTATTACCGTTTGTACCCGCTCAGAAGGGGGTGGCATGGAACTGCCTACAATTCTAGATCAATTTTATAAGTTTGGGCTAAAATTTCCCTCATAGATGATCATTAATTGTGGAAATATTACCGGCCTATTTATGCAAGCCCGAAAGTGGGCTCGACAATCTGACGAATGGGTTTTACCCTCAAAAGAGTTTATCCTTGACAACATTATAGGTAATATCATATATGTTCCTCCAGAAGTTAAACATATGCATTATCTTCAAGTTACTCACGATTTTAAAACTCTAAGGGTGCTTGGTACCTTCATTCCATCACTTCCCCGGTGAATGGGAAGATCTGTATGATAAAGTCGTAGAGGTTGTTGAGTGTATAGATTTTTCATGGAAAGCTGATATCGTTGCCACTGATCGAGGGAAAGTTTAACCATTGCAAAACCTTTCCAATGGTCCCGGGCAGGTGCAATTCAGATTTACAATTTGTATTTTGTGCCTATTTTTTCGAAAAAGTCCGTTTCGGACTGCCTATAGGCATCCTAGACTCCCTTCCTAACGGAAGGGTATATTTTCCTTCACCAGTAAGGCAGGGGTGTTCCAATAGGCAAACCATAGGCTATGTTTATCGGCACCCCCCTTAAACCTTAAATTTTTTACTATATAAAGAGACCGTGAGCTCATTCCCAAGGCCCCTTTTCCAAAGTCTAAGCATTCTCCTCGAAATCAGTGCATCGAAATTCCATTTTTCTAAATATTCTCTCCATTTTATTACATCATTCTCATCCATTTTTCACCACACTTTTTACTCTTACCTCACCATCATCCAACCACCTAAAAATCAGCCTCTAGTACTACAAAATCAGAATTAAAGTTCTATAGAAGGTTTACTCTTATCCAATTACAACTCATTTAATTAGTAGTAATTATTTATTTTTCTTTCCACTTTTGATATATCTTTTATTTTATTTCTTAACTTCAAAACGAATCTCACTTTTTATTATTTATTACACACAAAACTTATCTTCATAAAATATAAAAAGCCAAAAAGAGGGTTTTCCTATAAACCCTAAATTAGAATTTCTTCATTTTTCAAACCCCCTAAACTTGTGCACATGTTCCAAAAAACAAATTAATGGAAGTTCTAGTTTAGGATTTGTGGGTTAAACTCCACCATTTTGTACTTTCGAACTAAGTGAACTTTGATGCCTTTTGGGCTACGTAAGCATCCCAAGTCAATCTTGGGATTCGAGTCCTATTTTCTCATTTAGTCACTTTATGTTTTTTTGCGTTTAGTATTATTGGGAATACACGTACTCTGATGATACACAAATATTGCATATTTCATCCTCTGAACCTACACATTTTAGCCCCCTCGGGTATCTTATTCTCTATATTTATGCTCGTTAACTAGACAACCTCAGATTTCTACGTTAACGTGTTTTGCAGAGGTTAATTGAGATTTTATAGGTAATTGGACGCTAAGTGTGAAGTTCGGACGCATTCCGCTCGATTCCCGTACCCGATTGCACGTTCAAGGGAATTTTGGTCTTTTCATAGCTTGGGCACCTGGCCCGACATCTCACGAAAGTTGTATCCCTCCTTGATAGCTTCGTGTGGCTACAAATGGTGCACGATTCTGAGTCTGTATGAAGAAGTTACGGGAGTTTTAGGGGAGGAGAAAAGCTTGGAAACCAAAAGAGGAGGAGAAGAGGAAGAAAAGAATGCAGTGTGTTCTGCCCCTTCTTGATCGATCGATCGACCAAAGGGGTCGATTGATTGATCCTCATTGATAGTGGGATTTTTTTTACCAAAGGGGTCGATCGATCGATCATCATCGATAGTAGGATTTTTTTTCATGATCGATTGATCGACCAAAGGGGTCGATCGATCGATCCCCTATTTTCAGCAGATATTTTACCTTTTCTTTTCTTTTCTCTTTTATTTTCTAATTTAATTATAACTTACTATAAATAGCATTTTTTGTTGTAATAACAAATATATACGATTTTAGCATAGGTTAGCTTAGGGTTTGGGTGATTTGAAGAGTTCTTCTTAAATTGTTCTTGGATTGACACCCCATTTGGGTTGAATGTTGCACTATTCATCATCCTCTCCATTAATATAGTTTGTATTTCTTCATTTCTTTCTTTCTAGTTAATTTACAAGCTTTCTAATTTAGGTTTACATGATTTATTTTCTTGCTTTCTAGTATAGATTTATCGCGTTTATTTACTCGCTTTATTTACCACGTTTTTACGATGCTTTCTAGGTAATTTAAATTAGGTTGTGTTTGAATTGAACTCACTCGATTTAACGCGTTGCTTTGCTTGGTGATAGTGTTTACGGGTGTATTTCAGGCGCGTTGTCCTAGTTATTACGCCTAGGATATTTGACATGGCATATCATGTATGTCCTGTGCTTACGACCTTTCGGGTGTAATTTCTGAGACATTTGTTGACGCCAAAATCTTATTAGGATTTTATGAGGATTTAGGTACATGACAACCCTTGGTTCAATTAACTGTCGAAACGAGACGCATTTGTAATAACTTGTCAACCCATGTAACTATTTTATACAAATTAACCCGGGTGAGTGATATTCGTCGCTACCTATAGTTTTACTCGCTTTCATAATCTAGTTTCAATACCCTTGCCTAGATTAATCTTTTTCCTTTCACGTATCTTTTCTTTTAGTTTATAATCATCTTTTACACTTTTATTTCGGAGAACTAAATCATATAAATTCTAGCATCTCGTCCCTGTGGATTTTTGATACCCGACTTACCGTTGTACTTGTCTCGCAAGTGTAGTAGTAATTTAGGTGCGTTTGTATTGAGTAGGCGAAACAAAAACAACGATTAGCATCGTTACACGAGCTAACTTTGGCTCTCGATCAAAATGGCGCCATTCTCGGGGATGATTTGCTTTGAATCGTAATTGGTTTAGTGCTTTGATCCCGATAACTTTCTCGATCAAAATGGCGCCGTTGTCAGGGACTTGTTTGTTTTAGACTTTATTTGATTTAGTATTTCATATTATTTTCTTTCTATTTGTATTATTTTCTAATCTTTTTGCAGGACTTCCACATTTGAGCATTTAGAAACACTCGAATTTTTCCCGCGCGCACTTACTTTGTGGAATCCACCAGTTCGAGCCATTTTTGGGGTAAGCATGTCTTATTCCAATTCTTTCGATAATCCTTGTTATAATTCTCAAAATTCTCGCAATCCTATGACTTTTGGTCAATACTTAGAATTCCAAAGTATAACAAACTCAAATATGACTTTGGGCGAGTATAACGAAAGTCAAAATTTGGGTTATTGGAATTTTGATGATGATGATGATGATAATGATTTTGGGCCTTTACCTCCTTATAATAGGCATTTTGAAACAAATTGCAATAGTTTTAAAAATTCCTACAATAATGAGTTTTCATTTAAGTCTAATGGCAATTTTCAAAGTTCCCATTTTCATGCATCCGCAGCTCGACCTATGACATTTGGTGAGGGTTTGCGTATGTATGAGAATGAGAAAATTGAAAATAATTATCGGGAAGAAAATCGTTGTTGGGAACATGAGTTGGATTTATTATTTGAGTCCGGGGACAATTTTGCTTCCGAGACTTTTGAAGTCGAGGAATGTTTTGAACCAAATGAGGTACTTGTGCCTGCTTTGGAACAAACCATTCTAGATTTTGCCCATTTCATAATAGATATTGAAAGTGAGGATGAAAATGATGTAATATCTATTTGCAATGAAATGATTTCTTCTTTGGCCCCCAAAGAAGAACATTTCATTGAAAATGATATTATTTCCTTCGAAACTCAATCTTCATGCGATGATGATTCATCTCATGAGTTTAAATTTATTTCATACCTACTTTCATTCTCTATTATCATACTTTCACAAGTACCCAATGATTCGGTTTCAAACTTTAATGTTTTAAACCTTTTCGCTGATGAGGAGTACTTACTCGAGTCGCCCTCCACAATCGCATCTTTACCTTTGTGTGCGCCGCCTCCCATTCCAATTTCAAAATCTTTGGGAGGATATTCGGCTTTTCTCGGTCCGCACATGTTCTTGTCACCCGTTCAATTCAAACCCCCCATCATCCCTCCAAAACTTTTAATTGGCGACGGTTCCTTTCTTTCGCCTTACACATGCCTTCCGTTGTTCACACATAATTCATATTTTTCGAAAGGCATGCTTGTATGTGAGGGTACACCGGTTTTCCTCCAAAGTCAAATCGTTTTCACGGTGTACCCTCAATTATTTAGACTTCTAGTGTATAGTTAGTGTGAAGCCTAAATAGTAGGTTGTATATTGTTAGATTTCTTTCTTTTTATTTTTTCTTTCCTTTTTAATTTAGTTTAATGTAATTAGTTAAATTTTTGTTATTTGTTATTTGTTTTTGCTATGCTCGGTACTAACTTGTTTTGTAGATTCTTTGGACTTGTTCTTATGGGGATCGCTCCAGTTTTGGATAATATCGCTCTTTTCCTCTCTTTAACATGGTTCTTAATTTACACTGAGGACAATGTCAAGTTTTAAGTTAGGGGATGTGGGATATTCTATCCATTTCTTTATTTAATCCATGTTTTTGTCACATGTTAGTTACTTAGTATGCTTTTCTTAGAAAAATTAAAATTTTCAAAAAGATTCTTTCTTTTTTCTCCTTTATTGGGCTTTTTGCCTTTGTTTCCGATGATAAATTTTAATAATTGCCCGATCCAATAAACAACCCAATGATGCATGTTCTCGATTTTAGAAGTTATTAGACTTAAGTCTCGATTATTGATATTGTGAATAACTTCATGAATTAAACTTTAATCCCATGAGCACATGCACTTTTCTTACCATATTGATTTGGTTTAATATTTTTCTAACTCGGTAATCTTTTGTTGCATTGTATATATTTACACCGAGTAAGCTGTGTACCTTTCGTCATTTGTGAGTGTATACACTATTCTTTTCTCATTGAAAATGTTGAATTTGTTGGTAATCTCTCTATTCTTTCATTTGATCGTTCATTAATTGAGTTCATACTTGAAATGTGTTACTTGATAATGATTTTCATCTATTGTTTTGATTCGAGAATTGCATAAACTTTGTGAATTGATCATACGCATTATTTGTTATATCACCCATATTAGCCTTGACCTTACCCTTATATGTTTACCCTCGTTAACCTCTTTGAGCTTAAATATAGCCTTTCGTTTTATAACCCCAATTCCCATAACCAACTCTGCATTGGAGTTTTAGACCATACATACACTTTCCACACCCTTGTTTGGAATGTTACTTGGGATTGAATGATGTTGTTATGATGTCGGTTGCAAGTTAGGCATATGAGAGTGAGATAAGTAAAGAAAAGAAAGTAGTGAAAAAAGTGAAGAAAAAGAGAAAGAAAAAAGCAAAAGAAAAGAAAAGAGAAAATGAGAAAAAGAAGAAAAGAAAAGAAAGAGAAAGTTGTAAATGTTATATAGTGTCCAATAAGCTTTTATTACTCTCCCCGGTGATATATGTAATGTCGTTTTGGAACCTATTTTCCAATTTTGATTTTTCCCTCATTTTCCCATTATCCCCAGTTTTCATCCCGAACACTTTGAATCCGTGCATACATATCCTTCATTTCATACCCTAGCCTAGCCTACATAATAACCCTATTAAAGTCCTATGTGATCTTAGGTTGATGTAATTTAAAAGTCATAATAGTTTTGATAATCTGTGAAAATGCATTTTGCTTCTTTTAGTGTGCGGTATCCTTTCATTGAGATTACAGTTTTTCAGTTTATATATAGCGCTCTTCATTTGTGACATGTGTGCGGCCTAGTTTCCATTTACATTTACTCTTTATGCCCGCATGTTCCGTGTGTTACCTCCCTGTTTCGAGTGAATTCACTTGATGAGCATAATGCCCGTAAGGATTGAATGTATGCTTGCTTTAACTTTTAGTACCCGGTTTATATAAGTTTTTTGCCAAATCACACTTTGCATGTGCTCTCTCCCCTCCCACATTTTAAAGTTTCAATTCTATGAGGTGCATTCTATATTGTTAAAGATTAGAACCTTTGTGTGAATTCATTCACTTTGTTAATAATGCATATGAAATCCTTTTCGCCATCGTTAGGCTTGTCGCCTGTTGGGTTGGGCATATTTTGAGGAAACCACATGATGTTTGTGGGCACCATCCTTTAAAACCCTTACGAGACAACACTCGTCCGCTAGGGTAACCTAGGGGTTTAACGACTTATTGCATATGCTAAATGCAATCGAATCGCCCACGAAAGTGGCCTTTTGCTTTTATACCATAATTTTGTACTATCTCCTGATTTTGGTTTGCTTGTAGTTCTTGTTGCATCCTATTTCATTGCTAGGGACTAGCAATGTGTAAGTTAGGGGATGTGATTATACGCAAATATTGCGTATTTCATCCTCCGAACCTATGCATTTTAGCCCCCTTGGGTATCTTATTCCCTATATTTATGCTCGTTAACCATACAACCTCGGATTTCTACGTTAACATGTTTTGCATGGGTTAATTGATCTTTTATAGGTAATTGGATGCTAAGTGTGAAGTTCGAACGCATTCCGCTTGATTCCCGTACGCGATTGAGCGTTCAAGGGCATTTTGGTCTTTTCACAGCTTGGGCACCTGGCCCGACATCTCACGAAAGTTGTATCCCTCCTCGCTAGCTTTGCATGGCCATGAACGGTGTGCGATTCTGAGTCCGTATGAAGAAGTTACGGGAGTTTTAGCGGAGGAGAAAAGCTTAGAAACCAAAAGAGGAGGTGAAGAGGAAGAAAAGAATGCAGTGTGTTCTGCCCCTGCTTGATCGATCAATCTTGATCGATCGATCGACCAAAGGGGTCGATCGATCGATCCTCATCGACAGTGGGAATTTTGTTCATGATCGATCAATCGACCAAAGGGGTCGATCGATCGATCCCCTATTTTTAGCAGATATTTTGCCTTTTCTTTTCTTTTCTTTTCTCTGTTCTTTTCTAATTTAATTCTAACTTACTATAAATAGCATTTTTTTGTTGTAATAACAGATATACATGATTTTAGCTTAGGTTAGCTTAGGGTTTGGGTGATTTCGAGAGTTCTTCTTCAATTGTTCTTGAATTGACACCCCATTTGGGTTGAATGTTGCATTATTCATCATCGTGTCCATTAATATAGTTTGTATTTCTTCATTTCTTGATTTCTAGTTAATTTACACGCTTTCTAATTTAGGTTTACATGCTTTATTTCCTTGCTTTCTAGTATAGATTTATCTCATTTATTTACTCGCTTTATTTATCGCGTTTTTACGATGCTTTCTAGGTAATTTAAATTAAGTTGTGTTTGAATTGAACTCACTCGGGTTAACGCATTGCTCTGCTTGGTGATAGTGTTTACGGGTGTATTTCGGGTGCGTTGTCCTAGTTATTACGCCTAGGATATTTGACATGGCATATCATGTATGTCCCGTGCTTACGACCTTTCGCGCGTAATTTCTGAGACTTTTGTTGACACCAAAATCTTATTTGGCTTTTATGAGTAATTTAGTGGCGTGACAACCCTTGGTTCAATTAATTGACGAAACGAGACGCATTTGTAATAACTCGTCGACCCATGTAACCATTTTATACAAATTAACCCGAGTGAGGGATATTCGCCGCAACCTATAGTTTTACTCACTTTCATAATCTAGTTTCAATACCCTTGCCTAGATTAATCTTTTTCCTTTCATGCATCTTTTCTTTTAGTTTGTAATCATCTTGTACACTTTTATTTTGGATCACTAAATCATATAAATTCTAGCATCTCGTCCCTGTGGATTTTCGATACCCGACTTACCGTTTTGCTTGCCTCACAAGTGTAATAGTAATTTAGGTGTGTTTGTATTGAGTAGGGGAAACGAAAACAACGATTAGCGTCTTTACACATGCTACTTTTCGCATTCGATCATACTCCTACATATTAATGTTCTCACTCGATATACACATTAACTTCTTCATAGCGATTTATGATTTGACGGACACTCACATTATATTTTGATGTCATTCTTTTGCACACTCCTTAGAATGATTTCGCTTTATCTTTCCCATGAAGTGAGTCAGATGATTTCTTTCTCTCATTATTCACACCACACATGTACACACGTATCATATTTTAGAGAAAATAAGAACATTACAATAGTCCATGAGAGACCGAAAGAGCGAAATGGGTACCTAGCACCTTCATATTCCGTAACTTAGTCCTTGGATACCCGACTCATTTGATTTCTTATGCATCAGTATGACTTTTAATGTTGTTCTCTTGGAACGGCTACCTTTTTTTGCTTGTTTTGAGCAAAATAGGCTGGCAACTCCATTTCTACATTTTTCTCCCCTTTGATAATGGTCGATTTATATATGTGGCAGTCCGCGAAGACCAATACGAGTGGCAGAAAGATAATTCACTTATCCTTGAATCCCCGCACACGTGGAGATAGAAATTTCTGCGATTTTCTCTCCCCTCTAATTTTTGGGCCAACCCACACCGAAGGAATCTAACCCAAATGGCCACATGTACAGGAAGGAGGGGTTTTTTGAGTAACAAGTTGATGTTTTAACGATTAGACTAGTTTGGTTTAGAGTTTAGTCGAACGAGATTTACAACTTGAGAGACCTTAGGGTATGCTAGGTCAAAGTTTGAGTAGGTTCCTTTATCGTAGTGTGAGGATGCTATGGGTGAGATATCCTAATATTTGAGTATATCTATAAAGCATTCCTCTTTTGAGGATGAAATTCCTTGTTTAAGTGACTTATTAAATTGAAGAAAATTAATTATGTGTCCTTTATTGTGACAAGTGATGTCACTATTTACATTTTTATTTGTTATTTAATTCGGATTTGAAATTGGATTTAATACACAGTAATTCATAAATTAAATAATTTGATATTTGGACTCATATCGGTTGATTATTAAATATCTAGGTTGCTAGTTATTTATTTTGGTATATTTTATATTGGTCTTTTGGGACATATAGACTATTCATTTTTAGTTTAAAATAGTGGACTATAGGAATATTGAGTTAGCATAGAGCCTAGGCAAGGTTTTAAGTCACGTAGATGGGATTTTGGGCTCCTTTAGCTAAGGCCCATTTAGATCCCAAGCCTACTTTCATGGATTAATGATTTTAATGAGTCGTTTGGGGACATCATAAGTCAAATAACATAATTGGGAAAGCTCCATGAGATGAGAGAGAAGGAATTTACAGTTTAGAGAAGGAATTCGGGGACGGTTCTCTCCACCAAATTAATTAAGATAAGTTTATATAGAATTAGATTATGATTGAATGTGTGTTGAGATTATATCTATTCATTAAACTATCAATAATCATGTCCTAATTCCTATTTGAAGGAATTAAATTGATTAATTTCGTATTAACCTAATCAAGATAGTAATTAGTTTATATTCCTTCTAAATTGATTAATTTTCTCATGAATTGGATACAAAATTATTAAAAATATGTTTTTGTTGTAAACTAATTAAAATTCATCTGGTTATGTGTATAAATCAATTGAAATCAAAAACAATTTGAAAAAATTGGTAACTATAGGATTCTTGAATAAGAAATTGGTTTTCTTCTGAATCATGATATAAACTTAGGGATTTGATGTAAAAATAAGTTCCAATTGTTTATATGATGTATTTTTATTGTTTGGATGATGGTTGGGGGCGTGGGTGAAGATTTTAGAGAAGAAATTGGGTTTTGGAGGAGGAGAATCTCGTAACAAGGAAGTGTCAAGTTTTCGGTAGGTTCGATCAATCGACCCCAAGTTGCCAATCGATCCATGGTTCCAGGTTTAGACAAGTGTAGAATTTTGTTTATTTGATTGAATTGTTGGAATTTTGGGATAAGGGCTAGGATGATCTTATAGACTTCTTATACCATTTGAGTGGAGATGAACTCTGTTAATTTGATATGTTGGAAATTAGTGCTTGGTTTATCAGTATAATTGTGAAATTAGTTGGTTTAAAGGGGTTAAATTGAGTTTAGGAAAATACCTTACAAACTCGAGAGTTAAAGGGTCATTCATTGCAATTTTAGAAGTTTGATGGATCGGGATCGTTGGCCGGGATTATTAGAGTCTTAGTGATAGTCTAGTGGGGCATTTATCCTTTAGGTGATATTGAGATTGAGTTAATAAACCCTAGAGTGGGGTAGTTATTAGGTTCAATGGTTTTATTAAAATTACGTGTGGATTGATACCTAGATGGGAAGCCTTGAGAAATTAGGCTAGGGCTATATGAGATGGAATGTAATGACATACATGTTTTTAGAGACTAACCCTAGATTTGGTAACCCTTGGTGTTGGGTTAAAATAAAATGAGATAAATATTAGGTTAAAGATGTGCTTTACCATTTTATAACAGCGATGCTAAATATGACCTGGTAGCGTGGGTAATTTTTATATATGTTTATTTGATTCACTGGTTAGCGAGGGTTATATTTGATTGGATGCTTTATGTGTAGTGCATACCATGTGTGAGTGCTCGTGGCAAAGGTACTTGGGGGATTCCATTATGGGGGCACATGCGACGTCGATCGCAATGGTACCTCGATGAGTAGATGAGTTTTCCATGGTCATTTTACCCGAGGGTCGTATGTCAAGGTATCCGTGTACGAAGATGGTTCCATGGAGATAGTTCGTCATATAGTTTTATGAATTTTAGGCTATATGTAAGACATGAAGGCGTAGCTATTTATGCCTTGATTATGATGGTGTCTTACGTTTGGGTCAGCCTAAAACTCTATACCTAGTATGTGCGAATGATCCTCGAAAGCGATAAGAATAGACCTTCGTTATGTGTGGGCATGCGAGTAGCCCATTTATTTGTACACACCAGGTGCTATACCTATCTATGGATGTTAGACGTAGAGATTGTTTTTATCATAGCTTATGTGATTATATTGTGGTATTAGAGATATTCGTACCATTTTATGCGTTATACTAGATATGTATATGAATTATAGTAGGGATGCCTACCTACATACTTATGACTCGAATTTGTATATTACATATACTAGAGATGTGTATATTGCATTATTGGTGTGAGGTAGCCTGATGGGGATAGACTTGAGATCTAAGCTTATTATTTTACTGAGACATAGCTTAGGTTTGAAACCTTATTACATCATGCCATTAATAACGAAATAGACTAACCTAGTATTGTAATGGTAAAGATTAAAGAATGAACATGTAAAAATTTGATCACATGGTCTACATATGGGTTTGGGATTTAGAACCGCATGTTATTTTAGGTTGTTGGGTTCGGTAACTAATAACTTAAAATCAACTAAAAGACGAGAGGAAGGTGTGTAGCTATAATGTGGCCCAGATTCAGTTATAATATTATTCTACATAGACTTGCTAACTACGTTATTATTATATTTGTCTCCATAAGTCTTAGGTCGAGTTGGTTCCGGTAGACTAGGCTTATTGGAGGAGCATCTTTAGAGATGTTTCATTCATTACTCATAGGTTGTAGGAGTTGATCAAGTGTAGATCCTCCTCTTTTGTACTTTGTAGGTTCAGTCGGTTTGTATATGTGGTACTTATATTTAGTGTTGGACCTTTGAACTTAAAGTAAATAAAATTGAATATCAAATAAATTTTGCTAAATCCGAATCGATTTGGTATGTGCACTTATGTTCTTATGCTAATTACTTTGTATTTAAATACGGACTTATACAAACTTCAATCTCATTTCAGATGCTGCCAAAGGGAACTCGTCGGACGAGAGCGAATGCTGGGGAGGGAGCCCCACGGGGAAACATTTCAGTGGTAAATGTGGCCGAAATCGTTGCGCATGCAGTAAATGTGGCAATGGACGCAATGGCACAACACTTTCTGTAGATTCAACCACAGCCACATGTAGCACTAGTTGTTCATGCCCACCGAGGCCATTTAACTGAAAGAGAGTGAGGGAAGCGTTAAAGAAGGGCCACCCATTGGATTTTTAAGGTAGCCTAGACGTAGTCGTGGCCAGTCAGTGGAAGAAAGACATGCTATGCCACCTTAGTATGGTTGAGTACAGTGACACTCGGAAATAGTTCTTGGCAACAATCAAGTTAGTGAGTGCGACTTTGTAGTGATGGGAGTCTATGACCACAGTAGAGGAGAAAGATGTGATGATTATTGGGGAGTTTTGGGCGCGATTTGACTGTAAGTATTTTTCGTCCGCTATTCAGACATAGATGCGACGTAAGTTTCTTGATGTCTCTCAACAAGACCGGACCGTAGCGGAATACGAAAAGGAGTTCACTCGTTTAGCATTTTTTATGAAGGATGAGGTGAACACTGAAGACAAGAAGATGAGAAAGTTCATGGATAGACTTTCCAGAGGATTCGATAACACTTTTTGGGTAATCCGACGTTGGAGACATACACTGAGGTCGTCAATATCGCTCTACTTCATTGCTAGGACCAGTGCTTCCATATGAAGGATAGAAAGTGAGTTATTGATACTAGTCAGACTGGGAATGTAGGTGGGAACGGTGCCAGTGGGGTACCACAATAGCAAGGACGGGATTCTCAGCGAGGGATCAGGATAAGAGATTCAGATCCGAAGGTTATCGATTCGAGAGTGGTGGTTTCAGGCAAGGCCAATAGGGCCCTCAGCAACAACAGTAGCATTCTGTTCCTCGGGGCCGCCAGGGCAAAGGGAATAGCAGGGGAGGCCAGTAGGGCTAGTCCTAGAGACAGGAAGGTTTTTCTGGTAGTTGTTTCTGTTGTGGAGAGACGGGCCATGGGAAGAGGGATTGCCAAAAGAAAGACAGGGGCAACTACAGGATGAGGTCTTGGATGTACAACCATTGCAGCAAATCTTGGGTCAGTTCCGACGTGAGAATTACGTTCAGTAATCCATCAACCAGGCAAGGCAGATGGCAAATGGAGGTAAAAAAATTGTTTTATCCTTACGAATATGAGGAAGGTGTTTGGTGACATGGGTGTGTCACAATATAACTTGTAACACTAAAATTCACGGGTGAGTCGGGTTTAGTGGGTGCGTTAGCAGTTCAGCCTTGTAATTATGAATGTATTTACCGTTAGGTAGTGGGACTCTTTGATGTTTATATTGTGTGGTAGTTAGGGTTGTGTTTCCGCCGGATCAGATCGAAAAATGCCTTGTCGAAATTTTTTTTGATATTTTCAAAAATAAAATAATTATTCCGATTTTCGATCCGATTTTTTCGAAAAATCGAAAATCCACAAAATATATTAAAAATCCAAAAATTTTGAAAATTCCAAAATTTCAAAAAATAAATTATGGATTTTTTATTACTCAAAATTCTCATTTTAAAGAAATAACGAAAAGGGCTTAACCCAATATGTAAGCACATGAGGATTTGGCCCATTTTTTCATTTGTATAGAAGTTTGGAGGATACTCTCTATTTATAGAGCACATTTTGGAGCCCTCTCCCTCTCCCAACCGATGTGGGATATGGAAAACATTCAAAAAATTAGAGAAAAAAATAAAAAAATCGAAAATAATTCGAGAAAAATTCGAAAAAAATCGGATCGACATAAGTTTCGAAAATTTAGAATTATTTTCGATTTTTTTCGGAAAAATCAGAAATCGAAAATCATCATACTAAAATTTCATTCCAAATTTGGAAAAAATCGAATCGAAATTCCAAAAAAAAACACAACCCTAGTGGAAGTTTTTGCTCCTTCTGAGAATTATGATAGTAGAGAATGTTATTATCTTGTGTAGTGACTGATTAGCAAGGGTTCGAGTGGTAGTGTATGGTTATGGTAAGACTATCGTGCTTATTATTCTAGGTTGAGATATATTATTTTGCAAGGTATCACTTGAAAGAGGGTTGAGCCTGCATATAAATTGTATTTTATAGCAGACTTCGGAGAGCATAGTTGTCTCGTTACATTTGATCCCGATGCATGGGGACGTTTACTGATATGATTCAAGGTATATCGGATTTAACATTGAGCGGAGAGATTTATCTCGTTATTGATTTAGTGCTAAGAACTTAGTGATAGTGATAGCACAGTGTTTTATTAGTCCTTGAGTGATGGGGAGTGAATGATTTGAATTATGCGTTGAGGGACAAGATTTGAGATGTCTTAGCTATGTGGTATTTAGGTCATGGATCTAGTACACTAGTTGTAGCACAGATGTGTGGTTAAAATCGTGAGTTGAAAGTTACTTTATGATTTAAAACTAGTAGGATCCTGGTAGTAGTTGTGCAGTTGTGCGCGGTATATATGGTGTATTGGCGCCCTAGTTATTGGATTTTTAGTATAGTCACTAAAAGATGGGGAAATGTATGTGTAATGTAAGAGTAAATAAATAAGGGAGTCGACACATGGGGATGTTAGAGCTTTTCCTAGTAGAGGAAGTATTTTAGCTGTTAATAGATAGGCTCATCGTAGTGGAAAATATTGGACGAAATTCTACTATATACTGTAATCGCCAAGTGGAAATGATAGATAAAATAATGGGATACTTCGGTGTAAGGTGACTAAAGTGGATCGAAGGTTAGTTTGAACGGTAGTATGTAGACCATCGGACTGAAAGATACCGTTAGTAGAGGTGTAGTGGAAACATCACAACGATTTTGACTTTAGGAATTGACGGATGTTGTGCAAAGATATAACCAAAGATTTTAAGTACCAAGCTTATACAAATTTCAAATATGAAATTCCTTTGTAAGGGGGGGGGGAGTATGTAACACCCTGTAGTTCTGAGTAATTAGAAATTTATTAATTCAATTATTTTTAAATTACACGTGTGCCGTAATTTAATTAAATTAAATATTATGTGTTTATTAAAATATTAATCAGGAGAGAAATGATTAATGTTTATCGAATATAATTACTAAGTGAACAGCAAATAATTATTTTTCGTCATAGCGAGTGATAGTGACGTGGTAGTGTTATATCTCAACCGAGTGTCATGTGTGTAGACTATTTGAGGTCGAGATAGGAAATTATTATAGAGTGACTTAGATGATGATTTTGAGGTCACGGTTGATTTCGAATGGATCAAAATAGTCGGAATAGTATACCCAGATGTATTATTTGGGTCCCGGAGCGATTTAGACCAACCCAGCACCATATGAGGGCGTTTTGGTCATTTAGAGGACTAGGGTAGGAAGAACTCCGAAAATTGAAAGATTATATCAGCCCCTCAGAGTTAGAGTCTAAGGTTAACACAACCTTGATAGAGGAGAGGCTATTAGAGAGGAAGAAGAGAGAGTTCTTAGAGATTCAACGCCTTTTTTGCATCACCTTTACCACTGGAGTGCAAATTGGGAGAGGAAGGCATCTTCATCACACAAAAATGAAATCATACCTGCTATTGCAAAGGCAAGTGTTTATCTTGTATGTCTTCAAAGAAGTTATATTACCCATGGTAGAATTGATGTGATCTAACATGAAACATATCATTTTGAGATAAAACAAGGAGATAAATTCATGTTAATGATTAGGATTCATGTTAGAGTTTTGATTTCAAAGATTGATAATATGAAATCTGATTTTTGGTAGACTTTGTGTCACGCCCCAAACCGAAATCCATTTTTAATCATTTATTTTTATAATAATAATTAAATCATAATCTTCAATAATTTGAAATATAATTCATTTATAACTATTTTCATTCATAATGGATATGATTCTATTCTTTGTACCACAACATAATTAACATTAGAGTCATAATTAAGAGAGCATGCAATACTATTACAGTTATCAAGCTAAACCATTCTAACTCAATATATACAATGTGTGAGTGTAGTAGAATCGTCAGTGTGACGATGACAAAAACCCCATATCTAGACCCCAACTCTTTCTAACGGTGCAACTCTCAAAATCACCGATCATATAGTATTCTAGCTGGCAGCATACAAACCTGAAAATGTTAAAATATAAATCGTAAGCATTAAACTTAGTGAGTTACTTCTTCCCTGCAATGAAATGACAGTTCTATATCAAATTCGTGGATGTAAATTTCAAACAATCCTACCCGTTGGCAATAACAAATCCTAGTTCATAAGACCCAAACAAATCCTGGATCATAAGATCCAAACAAATCCTGGATATTTGAATATCCAAACAAATCCTGAATACCGAAGTATTCAAACCAATCCGCCTTTAGAGCTATATTCATATTTATATATGAAACAATCATAAGTACACTCACCTTGGCAACTTATCAGACTTTCCTTTTTCCTTTATCTGGCACTTGCTTAGTCAGTTCTTCTTCCCTTCCTATCATTCTTACCATATTAGTATCATCATAAGAATATTATCAAACCAAGGAATATCTTAAACATAACTCAATTCATAATCATCCTATTATTTCATTCAAATCATTTATCATAAATGAAGTTCTATCTAAATTCATGTTAGATATTTAACATGTCCAAATCATAGCCCAAACATCGATGCGAGGGAAACCGAGTGTTCGTGTAGGGACACTGTCATTGATTTCGTCTTCCGCTCTACATGCAAAAACCTAAACTACAACTACACTTGACAAGCAAGCACAGCGGTAAGTCGGGTATGGTAAGAAATCCACAAGGAGTGATTGAATTTTAGATTTTAATTGCTTTAAAACTTCAAGAATAAAAGTGTTAAAGGTCGGTTGAAATGGTGAAAAAGGAAAAAAATAAGAAGTTAACGCTAAATTACAACTAATTAAAACGAGAGTCGGGATCGCGAACCCACCATGGTCTAAATAACTAATTATTAGAATTTCGATTCAAAAACGTTTAACCGAGCATTTTTAATTAATCATACACATCACACAATAAGGAATTTAACCCAAAGTTGGGAGATTAAACATTTAATCAAAAATGGTCACACGAGGATTAAATTCGGATTATCGCAATAAACACTAACGTTGCGTGACAAAGAAAGTTAAACGCATAATAATCCAACTTTAATACGTGAGGTTTCAATTAAATGCAATTTTACACAAAACCTAATTTTCGGAGCTCGACGCACATCAATGGCGGGCACACAACCCAAACCCTTTTTAACTACTCACTACACATGATTAAACTAATTAAACAACTAATTAACTAATTAAAGAAAGAAAGAAATTAATTAAACTAATTTATCTAGGCATGGAAAGTAAGGAATAAGAAAGAAATAAGTTAAAATAAGTTGAATGTAATACCACGTAATTTTAATGACTTTTAAAATGTGTTATATTTTAAATTAATGGATTAATTGGGTTTTATTATAAATTAATTCATTTGGGTTTTATCCGAATTATGGATATTAAAATGAATGATTCTGTATATTACTTAAATATAGGTAGGTAATATATGAATGTGATGTTATTGATATTGCTGTGAGTTATTAATTCAATAATTTGAATTTTTAGTCGGACGCGGTATGGGACGTGTCGAAACTAATTTGTTAAATTAAAAAGAAAACTTATTTTTATCAACCTAATAGTCATTTCAAGTGCGTCGTTGCATCTGGAAGGGTTGAAATAGTCAGAAAAGTCTATTTGGATGTTGGTTTTGAGTCTCGGGTCATTTGAAAATGAAAAGACACCTAAAAAGGGTATTTTGGTCATTTTTAAAGGGGGGATGAATAGTGATTTCGGATTTTGTCTTATTATAAATATTTGGAGATTAGTTGTACGTGGGTTCATTCATCTCTTCTACAAAAAATTGAGAGTTCACCTTTTGAGAGAGAGTGAAAGGTTGCTTGGGAGAAGAGAAGCTTGCTTGGAAAGGAGGAGAACCAAGTACCAAAAGGTCACCACCACCAACCACCACTGGAAGTTGACCGGAGAATGGGAGAACCATCTGTGTTATACAACCCCAAAGGATCATACCTTCATTAGAGGCAAGTATTTGATTATTCGAATCTAGTTAGTATATTGTCCATATTAGGATAGTTATTAAAAAGATGAGATTTTACATGTTTGGAAGATAAAGCTAGAGTTGTTGATTGATTTCAGAAAAATGGAAATATATAGGAATAAAACTCATGTTGTAGGTAGATAGTAATCCACGAAATAATCATTAAGTTGTTGAAGAAATTCTGAGAATCATTGGTGTGTTCTTGAAGATATCATGTATATAATTTTCTGGAAAAATAGGATAAATATATGCTTTTAATTCAAACTCTCGATGATTCTAGGATGTTTAGATCATTAGAAATCATTTACATATGTTGATATATCATTTAGTAAGGATTATAAGGAATTTGGGTTGTTAATATGAAGGTTTGAATGATCAAAAGTTATGAAACCCGTAGTATAAGAATTGGAGAAATTTGGGCTGATATCTGGGCGATCGATCGATCGACCCCCTACCTTCGATCGATCGACCTCCCCAGAATTCATGATGTTGTTTCTTTTTTAATTCTTTATCTTATCCCAAATCTTTTGTAAATCTTTGGTGATTATTAATTGGATATAATGGGACTTAGGGAAGATCAGTAAGCCCTATATAAGAATTGAATTAATGTGATTGGGATTTAATTGATTAGAATTATGATAATTAAATTGAAAGAAATTTCGGTTGCTAGATGCATGTGTTGGATTATAATTTGTATGCATGAGGATTAAGGATAGTTCCAGTAGGGAAAATTTAATAAATCACCTGGGCAGCCTTAGGTTTACAAGAGGGTTCAATCCTAGGTGAAAGAAGATGTGTTTATAAGAGATTAGAAACTATCGGTTATAACCCTAATTAAAGGGGAGTTTAATTCGTAGTAATTCGGGAGATAAGATGATATGGACTAGTAGGATATTTGTGACTTCTTACTGAATAAATATATTGAGGAAAAACCTATTTAAACCTTGAGTAATTAGTGAGACTTTGGAATAATTAAATTAAAGAAGTAAAGTCATAATATTTTAATACGTAGGATTTAAAGAGATATAATGCTACATATGGGAATTATCTTAGGGTAGTGTGAGTACCATGTTGATATTATATTTATATAGGTAGATGATAATGGATATTTGATTAATTGATGATTTATGTGTATGACATACCTAGCTTACTTGCTATCGATGGCAGGTTTGCGCGTGAGGGCAGTCATATCCTGATGAATCCATGGGATTTTTGATTTGTCGCTCGAGAACATCGATCTATGAAAGACTTATCGGGGAGTTGATAAGTCCGCTGACTATGGGAACGTAGGTATGTGCGTGACCCGTGGATACGAGAACTATGTTCGCCTCCAATTTTTGTGTTGTTGTTTGTGGTTCGAGGAATCCTTACCGAACCTTTTAGTCCCCTATTCGGCGACCAGCGATACTCGGACGTGATAACAGAGTAATGCATGCACCACAACTGTGACTCGGGGTGCCGTATTATATATGTATATATATAATGAATTAAATGAATGTATATAGAGTGGTTTGATTAAT
The DNA here is from genome assembly GCA_949130495.1 of Sambucus nigra. NCBI lineage: Eukaryota > Viridiplantae > Streptophyta > Magnoliopsida > Dipsacales > Adoxaceae > Sambucus > Sambucus nigra. Next base: position 104,167,287 of record OX422217.1, on the reverse strand, counting down.
CTATTGTGTGATAATTGTAGATAACGGTGAATAAAAAAAGAGAATTGAATTAAGTTAATGAATATTTATTGGAAAAGCCTAATTCATATTAATGGGAAATGTATATGAATGATTATATTATGTATGGTATGGTACATACGGGGTTATGATATGGGATAGAATCATATTATGGAAACTAGTTAGGAGGAACCATTAACTAGGAGGTTAATAGGAAACGTTAAGCGTGCACTCTAGATGAGGGGTGAGAATATCAAAGTGAGAGTCTGATACTAACATGTACATAATAAATGCTTCATTTCACTTGTTAAATACTTGTTGTTTTCAAAACTATTTTTACATCGGGCTCTGACCCGTTTCCTTGCATATTCTCTTTTCTATTGTACCTTCTATATCAGGTGTCCAGCAGTAGGGACGCCAACCTTAGAGAATTATGACGAGCTATGGAGTATTTCTTAGACGCCTATCTTCATTTGATTCACATTATCTAGTGTTCTTTTATTTAGGGCATGTCGCCCAAAGGAATTCAGTTATCTCTTTTCTATCTGAGTCAAATACTCTTGTATTCGTGTCATTTTAATACATTTATTATTGTTAGGATTACTGTATTGGATTATTATTTGGGACTGTGTATTCCAGTAACATTTAAATTCTTTTGAGTTATCTGTTCAGTCATTATTGTGATAGGATAAAATGTGTAGTGTTATTCGTAAACTAAAAATGAATTTTATTGAATTAAAATTTGGAAAGTTTTTAACACCAGTTTAATTGGGTATCGGGTGAGTTGTAAATGTTTTCGACAGTGATGCTGAGAATGAGCCAACTGTATATTATGTTTTAATTTGGTATGGGACTGGACACCCGGTATTTAATTAGGCGGGGTGTTACATTGAATAAATGAGGAAGAAGATGAATAGTGCTTGCAAATGAGGAAGAAGATGAATAGTGCTTACAACAATCCAAATGGTACAAACCTAGGAGAGAGAAGCTCCACCCAACAAATCCCCTCTTCTAACCTAAAATGAATTATATGAAGTCTAAAAAAAGATGTCCCACTTAATAAAATTCTTTTACCCCACCAAAACCCACTTGAAAATAGAGATTTGCGGACTTTCAACCAAATTGATTCGCACCTAACAGTGCTGAATTCTCAGCTTTGTCCAACTTTACGAAAAATACCGTAACTTCTTCATTATCACTCTAAATTAGGCACAGTCGAAGGCTAAGCGAAGATAACTCAGAGGGATACAACATCCAAGAAGATATTAGTCCAAAAAAACAAATTATGAAATGACTAAAATGCCCTTGAATGTGACCTTGAGTGTGATTTTGAAGACAAAATGACCCCAAAAATGCCATAACTCCCTCATTATACATTGAAATCATGCACTGTCGGCGGCCACGCGAATAGAAATCAAAGGTATTCAACTTACTTGAAGAGTTAAGGATCAAAAACCGAATGCTAAAATTATAAAAATTCCCCCAAAGCTGCAATCTTTAACGAAACTTTTTCGAAAAGTGACCAAACTTCACGCTAAGCACTTTAATACTTACAAATACGCAATTATACCTCATATAGAATGTAAACATATAAAACGGAGGTTTTTTGGTTAACGAGCATTAATATAGGAATTAAGGTACCCGAGAGGGATAAAATGCAAAAGTATTAGGGGTGAAAAATACAATATTCGTGCCGAATCAAACATACTTTAACTTATTCTTGGTAACCCAATCCTTATCATATTAGGTTTCCAACACAAAAGACGGCACATCATTTCAAGTTTTCTGGAGCAAGATACATCCATTTCTTTACTACATAACAAATCCGCCTTATAGGCTTCTCTATCATTCAGTCAACTTCCAGGAATTTTCATAATTTTTTCTTTATCATAATTCCTATGATATTCCATCCAATATCAATAAACATACTTATTAACACAAAATTAAAGTTTCATAATTTTTAAGGTTCATTTGTTATGTCAAGCAAAACATCGAACGCATGGTATATACTTACACTTTCAGGGCAGATTTTTTATCTAAACTTCAAACTATCACTGAAGATTCATTTTTTTGTATTTTTCATCATTTTTGGGTATGATCTATATATATGAGTCTATGTTAATATACAAATGGAATTAATAAATTTCATTAAGTACACAAAAAGATATAGAAGTTTGAATACACAAGGTTTCTAAACGAAGCGATTTCAGGAGTTTACACGTTCAACTTTGCTTAAACTTGCATCTATCCATACGTACATATCAAGACATGGAAGTTTAGTAAAAAAATGAAGATTTCTATCATTTTAATCAGAAATACCAAAAATATAACAAGATTTATGGGTAAAATTACCTTAGGAACTTTTACGTCATTTCCTATGAATTTTCCCTCGCCTTTTTCCTTCCAAAACTTCTCGATTCTCTCTCCTTAGGCTAAAACTCTTCCATGGATGAAATATACTAAAGAAGGAGATTATTTCAAGGTCTCTAAGTCGGAATAAGGTCACCCCCTTGGTCCAATCAAAACATAACATGTGGCGCCATATAAGACAAAATAGCATTTAAGGCTAAATGACTACTTTACCCCCTGTTCGTAAAAAGATGATATCTTCTCACTCGAATGTATGTTTGGTACACCATTTGTTTCCTTACAAACTTAACTAGCATATATACAACTATCTAGTTTTCACCTCAATTCAATTGTTGTATTACAAGGATCAAAACCAATCTCCAATATAAACATTTCTACCGAAAACTTCAAAATTTTGTGTTTGTAACTAATTCAATATTTCATGCTTTATGAAGGTAGGATTAGACTAAACATAATAACTTAATAGTATATATATTAATAACACACTACCCATATCACATAAGCTAAGCATGATTCAAACATAATTGATCATAATTATATGCGGGATGTCATAAAAATTTGGGTTTCCTTAAGAACATGCATGAAATTATGAGACTGGGGTTTTGTAGACAAACCATGGATAAATTCTTGATTATTATGGATTTATTTGATGTTGGGTTAAATTATGTTGGAGTTTGGGTACGATGCATGAAGGTTTGGTTCGATAAAAATGGTAGAAAATGTAACAATTAAACGAAGAATACAATCTTCTAGGGTTGAATCGATTCGGTTGGATGACCGATTCAATTTGGTAGGCGAATCAATTCAGTTCTTCACCGAATCGATTCGTTTGCCCAGATTTTGGCAAAATTTATAGTTTATGACCTAAATTTTATGAATAATCGACGGGAGGACTTTTTTATTATTGTTAAACTCTTGGGAGGGCCCTATTAAATTCCAGTAGACTATGGTAAAGATTTGGTTTAGCCAAAATGAGATAAATAAGTCTAGGACCTTTGGGGCATAATATGAAATTTAAGGAGTTTCGAGAATCGGAACGGTCGATAGCGTGAGTAAACCTAAGTTGTGAACCAGTAGGACAGAGATATATTAACTAATGATATTAATTAAGGGGTAACTAGGACCCTTCGAGTAGCGAGGGATACTCGGGAATATATGAAAAGAGGTTATCTTTAGTACGTTGAGTATTCGAGAGATATATACTACGTACAAGTTTATATGATGGATTGTGTGTATACCTACTGAATAATATGTGTATATATAGGTTGTGTGAATACCAATTATTTTTATTTGATTATGTGAGTGAACATACCTACATTACCCGCTATCACGAGAGGTTTCGCATAGAAAGCGATCCCACCTTGGCGATTCCAGTGAGGACTGGATATGTGTCCCATAACATAGAACTTAGGGCGGCTCACTATGTGCAGTGTATTAGTGGGACCAACATGTCATGTGGATACATTAGGTATGTGCATAGCCCAAAGGCTTAGAACTATGTCCGCCTCCAATCTGTGTTATTTAATTTAGGGCTCGAGGAGACATTATAAACCAATAGTCCTTGATTAGTACGAGAGGTATATGAACTTGATAGCAGAGTATGCATGCATCATCGTGTTCATTCCGGGGGATTCTATAGTTGTATATATTATAGTGTGATAAATATATACAAGTGTGATTATTCTACTCATGTGTGATAGTAGAAAAGATAGATAATGTATATCTAAAAGCAACTTAAGTGTGATGAAACTTACCTAATGGTGCTATAATAAAGTGTGATTATTCTACTTTTGTGATGGTAGGAAAGATAGATAGTTTATATCTAAAAGTTATGTAAGTATGGAAAACTTAATAAAATGATTCAATAATAATGTGCGGATAATATTAGTTATTGGTAGATCGGTAGCATATTGTATGGGCAGTATAGGGAGTTGAACCTTCTGTGGTTAGTTAGATATGGATGTCTAGTTAGGTTGGGTAGCATAGCTAGGTACGATTCATTAGGTATGCATTATGGTTCAGAGGTTAGGAACTTAAGGGAATGTATGTGGAACTAATGTGTGTATCTAATAGCTGCTTTTAAACTATGATTTAAATGCTTGGAAAATATTTTTAAAAGGTTTTGGGCTCTAACCCTTGTCAAATCTATTTTCCAAAACATTTTAGGTCTCCAGTCACAGGGACGCCAAGCTTGATGAGTCATTCCAGGGATGCGTAGCCGCAGCATTTGTGGAGGCTTGTAGGATTGATATAGGCGCTTTAGTTATTCATTCCTCGATAGGATTTCATTTCAGTATTTCATTTGGGCATGTTGTCCCTTCAAACTATTCAGTATTTCAGTAATTCACTATTTGTCAGACTTGATTTTGATTACTTTAGACTGGTAGTTGGATTTTGTGTAGGGAGCAATGGTTTATTCGATATTATTTCATTCGGTTATTCATCGTATGATTGGTTTTTACTATTATCTTGCATGGATGGTTTGGTTATTGTTTTTATTCCACATGTTGTTGTTGTAATGAAATATAAAATTTGGCACCGGCTTAATTTAACATAGGTAATTAGTAATTTAAAAAGTTTTCAACAGTGATGCTAAGAATGAACCAAATGAGATTCCTAGTTAATTTGATAAAGGACTGATCACCCATGGTTAAATAAAATAGGTTTCGATCATTTAGTGGACTACAGTACGAAGAACTCTGAAAATTAAAAGATCCATCAGCCCCTTGGAGTTAGAGGCTAGGGTTAGTACAACCTTAAGAGAGGAGAGGCCATTAGAGAGGAAAAATAGAGAGTTCTTGGAGATTCAACACCTTCATTGCATCATCACCTTTATCACCGGAGTGCAAATCAAAAGGAGTGGAAGGTATCTTCATCACACGAAAATGAAATTAGGCCTGCTTTTACAAAGGCAAGTGTTTATCTTACATGTTTTTAAAGAAATTATGATACCCATGGTAGGACTAGATGAAATCTAGTATGAACACATAATTTTTAGATAAAACCATGTGTTGAATTCATGTTAATGATTGGGATTCATATTAGATTTTGATTTTTGAAATTAAAAATACTAAATCTCAATTTATGGGAGATTTTGAGAGATTAAAATTTGGGTTTGTTGAAGAACATGAATGAAAAAGTGAAACTAGGGTTTTATATAACAATAACACTTTATTATAACACCATTAAGTAAGTTTTATCACACTTAAGTTGCTTTTAGATATACACTATCTATCTTTTCTACTATCACACATAAGTAGAATATTCTTTCATGTATATATTTATCACGCTATAATACATACAACTATAGCATTCCCCAAAATGACCACCGCGAATCATGCGTACTCTACTATTAAGTTCTTGTACCTCTCATACCAAATCAAGAACTATTATTAGGAATGTCTCCTCGAACCCTAAATCAAACAACACACAATGGAGGCGAACATAGTTTTAAGCCATTGGGTTATGCACATACCTAACATACTAAATGACACGCCAGTCCCACTAATACACTGCACATAGTAAGTGACACTAAGTTCTATGTTTTGGAACACACATCCAGACCTCACTAAAAATGTCAAGGTGAGATACCCCTATGTGTGGAACCTCTCGTGATAGCAGGAAGCGTAGGTATGTTCACACACATAATCAAATAACAATAATAGGTATTCACCCAACTTATATATACACATATTATTCAGTATGTATACACACAACCCATCATATAAACCCGTACGTAGTATATATCTCTCGAATATTCAACGTACTAATGATAACCTTTTTTCAGATATTCTCGAGTGTCACTCACTACCCGAAGGGTCCTAGTTACCCCTCAATTAATATTAGTATTTAATATATATATCTCCTGCTGGTTCACAACTTGAGTTTACTCACGCTCTCCGTAACCCATTCTGATTCTCAAAATTCCTTAAATTTCATATTATGCCCAAAAACTCCGCCTTATTTCTCTCATTTTGGCTAAATCAAATCCTTACCATAGTCTACTGGAATTTAATAGGTCCATCCCTATAGTTTATAAATAATACCAAAGTCCCTCCATTGATTATTCGTGAAATTTAGGGAATAAACTATAAATTTTCCAAAATCTAGGCAGCCGAATCGATTTGATTAAGAACCCGAATGGATTCGCCTACCGAATCGGTTAGGTCATCCATCCAAATCTATTCTCCCCTTGCAGGTCATCTTCTTCATTTGACTATTACATTTTCTACCATTTTTATCCAACTAAACCTTCATGCATGGTACCCAAAACTCCAACATAATTTAATCCAACATCAAATAAGAGTATATGAATGATTTCTAAAGAATTTCTAATACCCAAACATCATTAAATTCGTAATAATCAAGAGTTCATCAATGGTTTATTCTACAAAACCCTAGTTTCACTTTTTCATTCATGTTCTTCAAGAAACCTAGATTTTAATCTCTCAAAATCTCCCAAAAATTTAGATTTCGTATTTTCAATCTCAAAAACATGAATCCTAATAATTAACATGAATTTCGCACATGGTTTTATCTCAAAATTATGTGTTCATACAAGATTTCATCAAGTCCTACCATGGGTATTATAACTTCTTCAAACACATGCAAAATAAACACTTGTCGTTGCAATAGCAGGTCTGATTTCATTTTTGTGTGATGAAGATACCTTCCTCTCCTTTCGATTTGCACTCCGATGGTAAAGGTGATGCAAAGAATGTGTTGAATCTCCAAGAACTCTCTCTTCTTCCTCTCTAATGGTCTCTCCTCTCCCAAAATTGTATTAACCCTAACCTCTAACTCTAAGGGGCTGATATAATATTTTAATTTTTGAACTTCTTCCTACCCTAGTCCACCAAATGATTGAAACGCCCTCATATGCTGTTGAGTTCGTTAAAAATCATCCCGAGACCCAAACAATACACTCAGGTATTCTATTTCGAGTATTTCTACCCATTTGAAATCAACCATGACCTCGAAATCATCATCCAAGTCACTCTACAATAATTTCCTATCTCGCCCTCATATAGTTTACACATGACACCCTATTGTGATATAACACTGTCACGTCACTATCACTCATTATGACGTAAAATAATTATGTACTATTGAATTAGTAATTTTATTCAATAACCATTAACATTTCTCTCTCGATTAATACTTTAATCAACACATAATATTTAATTAAATTAAATTACGGCACATGTGTAATTTAAAAATAACTGAATTAATTAAATCATAATTACTCAGAATTATGGGGTGTTACATACAGTTGGTATCAGAGCATCCCAGGTTCTAGTGTCCTAGGGATCTTGAGTGTGTCCGTCATTTTTCCCCATTGCATTATGAAAAGTGCGACTGTGTGATAATTGATTTAAATTAAATTCGCAAGTTTCCAAGTACCCCTTATTTAATTAGAGTCCCTAAACATGCATCTAAGGTGCGTGTGTCAATCAATAAATAAATAAAGCATGCAACACAGTAAATATGCTGAGACACAAATTTCAGGAAAAAACCCTTTCAGGTAAAACCTTTATTTCACTATGAATATACAAATCGCAACTTACAATTACATAGAGAAATCTGTAATGGATCAACACGCAGCCAACCCACAAAGACATGCAGTCTTGAACTCGGCAAGAGAATCGCAACCCAAATAACAAAGAAAGAACTGCCGCTCTCCTCAATGACACGCAACCATAACACTTTGTAGAGACTCCCTCAGCAATGACACGCAGCCCTCAATTGCAAAGATCTACCCGCAAAGGTTGAACAATAGCAAAGCTTGTGTTCTAGGGTTCCAAAAGATTCACAAAAGTAATTGGGATTTTTGTGTGTGAATCAAAAATACGTTTGGCACATCAAAAATTGAAGTCTTGCTGTGTTTGAACTCTTAGAAACGTTTTCTCAAAGACTTGGAAAATTCATCACCGAAATAGGTATATATATAGGAAATATAAGTTGGTGGAAAAACAACACACGGAACTGTTTGAATTTATCGCAGGCGTACCGGTTCCGGCTTGGAGGCGGATTGGTCCGACCTCGGACCGTCTCATGTTTAAACGAGGCTTCATCAGTTTGCATTCGATCTAGGGTATACTGTTTCTATGCACAGCGGATCGGTCCGGTATAGAGGCGGACCGGTCCGAGGGCGGATCGGTTCGGTATAGAGGCAGACCGATCCGACTTCCCAGAAAAATAAAAAACTTTTAAAAGCCTCATTTTGCTTGAAAAAACTTACTTCTTATTTTTATAAAAAACATTTTATAAAAATTTCCCAATACTAAGTATGAACTTTAAGGGACTTAAAAATAAAACTTTACCAAGTTCATTCTCGCAGAGGTTATGATGTTGAAGACGCTTTGATATTCGGATCCGTTGATGTATATGCGATCTTGAATTTCTTCAACGGTGTAACGGCGTACGACATACAAATTGATGATGGACAAAAATGCCCTTACACATTATGTGTCCACTTTAGAGCCTTATCATTTTGGGGTTGCATTCTCTATAACGACGATTGTTTACGGGGTTCCACGCCATTGTTTCCTGATGAATGACTCGAATAAAACAAGTGTATCAGGAGGGTTCCATGTTTGGATTTCTCTTAAAAGACATCCAACACGACTTCGATCGAGATTTAGGATCTTTGGGGCATAATACCTTTAGCATTTTTTTGGCGTAAAGTTCAAGGGGAAATGTTTTCACTCACCATCCTAATAGCATTATAATTAAGATTTTGAAGACCTCATGTATACAACTATGTAACCGAATGGCCCAATCAAAATCATAAACAGTGTCTCAAAGTAAATATGAAGTAATGGAAAACTAAACTAAATCAATACGCATAAGGTAGAGCAACTCCAAATGCACCTCCAAGAAAATCTTCAAATATTTCTATGTAGCTTCTCCAAATACTATTTCCTGAAAAGTTAGTCAACGTACGAGGTCAGAGCCCCAAGCATGAATACACACTACTCCCTTCAAAGAGGGTTCATGAACCCAGTCCCAAATTGTTAATTTAATTAAATTCATCACATATATGATTCTTCACACTTTATTATTAGGTATGGTGGTCCTCCTGCCACGGGTAATTTCTCCACCAAAATACACATCCCCTCGTCAAAACGCCAGCTGATCCGTTTAATCTGTCGATTCATTCTGATTGATGAGGTTCCACACACGACACGACATGACATAAAACGTCGATTGAATCGTTTAAATTGTCGTCCCTCGCTGATTATGTCACCAATATATTTTAATAACTGTCTTATTATCTTAGCTATTAATTCTCAATTTCTCAATTTCATAATTAACAAATTACCCCACCCTTTTAATCGATGTGGGATCCTCAAAGTATCCCCTAGTCACATACCTAAGGGTCCCCAAGTCACCAATATGTCCTACCCTATGTATTGGATGAATTTCTAACATAAATCTCGACCTAGTCTCATGCCTAGGCTAGCGTAACGACGATAAAGTATCAAAAATCTTCCCACCCCTAATATAATAAAGTCGTAATAATCTACCCTCACTCGTCCCATACCTAGAAGGCATAAATCATTAAAAGGCCTACTCACTAGTCCCATACCTAGAAGGTATCCTAAAAATTAGGGAGAGAAAAAATACCCAACAACCCGTCGTCACAATGGTAATTTAATAATACCAAAAAGTCACACAAACAAGCATAAATCAACGTATAAAACTACGCATAATAGTCCAATTTAATTAAATCTTAATTTAATTATCTCATCGTCATAAACACCCAATTAATCCCATTTAATTATTTTAAATTAAAAACACCGAGATTTCATCATTAATACATCATATTTCTAATTTCATTATCTCTACACAATTTTCATGAGTTATACGTCCCCAAAATTCATTTAATTCAAAACCAAGGTTTTTCTACATGAAACCTATACCAAAAAAAACTAAAATCCACTCATCAATCGTACTACCCAAGGGTTATGGATATATTCAGATTAAAAGATTTAATAAAAACACTCCCATAATTAGTGTCAACTTTCTCTAATTAAGTTAGTAATTGATTTTAATCAAAAACACAAGATTAAGGGTTTAGGCGACACTTAAAACGCATAATACTAAAGGAAATGAATAGAGTATTCATGCCTGAGATTAAGTTGAGGAAAAACTATTAGTACGGTTGGATTCCTCTCGAAAAATTAGTAAAGAAGCGTTCTTGAACAAACTTGATTAAACCCCATTTAAGCCTTCCAAAACTTGTGTCAAAAACTTGATTATGTTAGAGGTTGATGATTATGGTTGAAAGGGAAAACTTATGGAAGTGTTCTTTGGAGAAAAAACTTGTGAAAACGTGATTATGAGAAGTCCCCCCACGAATTATTAGTTTTATATACCAATTAAGAATCCTAAACCAACTCAAAATCTGGGCATAGTCAATAGATCGACTCCCAGGGTTGATCGATCGACCCTACAGATCTGACGACAGTGCCCCCACAAAATGCCTATAAGGCAAAAATAATTGAAAACTCCCTAAAAATCCATTTTAAATCCGATTTCAATTCCGCTTGAAGTTTTATTCTTCTAAAATCATAAGCAACATATTTCTTTAATAAAAATTATTAAACTCAAATTTTATTTTTTTCGAATATTCCAAATATTAATTTTTTAAAAAATACCCATTTAAAAATCCGGGGTGTTACATACTTCCCCACTAGCAAAGAATTTCATCCTCGAAATTAGACGAAGCATACACATCAAACATAAATTGCTAAACATAAAAATAAGGCTCATATATGCCTACCCTTAGAGTGCCACAATTAGGCGCTCATACACCCAGTCCTACGCACACCTACCCCACGAACAACAAAATAATATATATATCCTACCACGTATATATACATAACTATGAAAATAACGGCATACCATGCGCTCTCGCAAATCACCACTCGATACTATTTTTGATAATCTTCGCAGCCCTAAATCCTCAAATCTAATCACCTTGTTGCATTAATATAAGACATGGCCAAAATTCATACTAACGATCTCCCACACAAAATATCGTCTCCAAAAATCAACTCTATAGATCCTCACATCAAGCTTACTAATTCTAAACTCAATGTCTACAACGTCCTTAATACCAAAATCCATGTCTCCAAGAAACACATCTAACACGTATGATAGACCCTTACCTTAAGGAGTATGAATCAATAAAGGGAATCAAAGATCAATAATGCCAAAGATAAATGGACTCACAACCTATGAGACCTAAGACCATGCTCTGATACCATCTGTCACACACCGCCTAATTATATCATCGGCCGCCAATAAAACTAAGTTGGGAGTGAGTAAATAAAATACCATTCTTAGCATGAGACAGATATGAGACATATGAAATTAATCCACAAGATAAATGATAATCAATCCCAAAAGATAAACCAATCAACTAAGCAATAAAAGATCCATCTCGACGCTAAACTCAAAGTAAATCCAATCTCTAATAATATGAAATTGAATAATCTCCAACTGAATCCAATGAAATAACTGAATAAAACCCATAACAACTTTGGAACCGACTGGCCCAATCAAAATCATAACTGTGTCTTAAAGTAATACGAAGGAATGGAAAACTAAACTAAATCAATAGCATAAGGTAGAGCAACTCCAACTGCACCTCCAAGCAAATCTTCAAATATTTCTATTCAGCTTCTCTAAATACTATTTTCTGAAAAGTTAGTCAACGCACAAGGTCAGAGCCCCGAGCATGAACACACACTACTCCCCTCAAAGAGGGTCCGTGAACCCAGACAATAGCATTACGCAATAAATATCACAACAGAATATTTTAATTAATACGAGATAATTAAAGGCAAGAAAGGTAAATTACTAAACACCCCCAAAGATTCTTATAAAATCACACCAATATCATTTTAAATATCCAACAATCCCAAATTGTTAATTTAATTAAATTCACCACATATATGATTCTTCTCACTTTATTATTAGGTATGGCGGTCCTCCCGCCTCGGGTGATTCTCCCACCAAAATATATTATTATAGCGGTCCTCCCGCCGCGGGTAATTTCTCCACCAAAATACACATCCCCTCGTCAAAATGCCAGCTGGTCCATTTAAACTGTCGATCCCTGTTGATTGACGAGGTTCCAAGCACGACACGACACGACATAAAACGTCGGTTGGACCGTTTAAACTTTTGGCCCTCGCTGATTATGTCGCTAATATATTTTAATACATGTCTTATTATCTTAGGTATTAATTCTCAATTTCTCAATTTCATAATGAACAAATTACCCCACCCTTTTAATCGATGTGAGATCCTCAAAGTATCCCTTAGTCACATACCTAAGGGTCCCCAAGTCACCAATACGTCCTACCCTACGTATAGGATGAATTTCTACCATAAATCTCGACCTAGTCTCGTGCCTAGGCTAGCGTAACGACGATAAAGTATCAAAAATCAGACCACCCCCGACATAATAAAGTTGTAATAATCTACCCTCACTCGTCCCATACCTAGAAGGCGTAAATCATTAAAAGGACAACTCACTAGTCCCATACCTAGAAGGCATCCTAAAAAATAGGGAGAGAAAGAATACCCAACAACCCGTCGTCACAATGGCAATTTAATAATACCAACAAGTCACACAAACAAGCATAATCAATCAACGTATAAAACTACGCATAATAGTCAAATTCAATTAATCTTAATTTAATTATCTCATCCTCATAAACACCCAATTAATCCCATTTAATTATTTTAAATTAAATACACTGAGACTTCATCATTAATACATCATATTTCCAATTTCATTATCTCTACACAATTTGCATGAGTTATACGTCCCCAAAATTCATTTAATTCAAAACCAAGGTTTTTCTACATGCAACCTATACCAAGAAAACCCAAAATTTACTCATCAATCCTACGTACCCAAGGGTTATGAATATTATTCAGATTAAAAGATTTAATAAAAACCCTCCCATTATTAGTGTCCACTTTCTCTAATTAAGTTACTAATTGATTTTAATTAAAAACACAGGATTAAGGGTTTAGGCGACACTTAAAACGCATCATACTAAAGGAAAGGAATAGAGTATTCATGCCTGAGATTAAGTTAAGAAAAAACTATTGGTACGGTTGGATTCCTCTCAAAAAATTCGTAAAGAAGCATTCTTGAACAAACTTGATTAAACCCCATTTAAGCCTTCCAAAACTTGTGACAAAAACTTGATTATGTCGGAGGTTGATGATTATGGTTGAGAGGGAAAACTTTTGGAAGTGTTCTCTGGAGAAAAACTTGTGAAAAAGTGATTACGAGAAGTCCCCCCATGAATTATTAGCCTTATATACCAATTAAGAATCCTAAACCAACTCAAACTCTAAAAAGATAACTCACTGACCCAAAATATGGGAATAGTCGATCGATCGACTCCCAGGGTCGATCGATCGACCCTATAGATCTAGCGACAGTGCCCCCACAAAATGCCTATAAGGTAAAAATGATTAAAAACTCCACTAAAAATCCATTTTAAATCCGATTTCAATTCCGTTTGAAGTTTTATTCTTCTAAAATCATAACCAACATATTTCTTTAATAAAAATCATTGAATTCAAAAGTTTATTTTTTCCGAATATTCCAATATTAATTTTAAAAAAATATCCATTTAAAAATTCGGGGTGTTACATTTCGTGTTGTAGAAACCATATATGAGAGGTTTGGCAGGTGTTACTAGATAACTCGTTCTTCCCCACTTGTGCTCAGGTGGTTGAAGTTGTCCTCCTACATTAGTACGCATCATAACTATTATAGGGATAGATCCCTCCGATTTGAAAAGACTAAGGAAAAAGGGGGACAAATGAATAGACATGGTATAGTATAGACCAGAGTAGAGGGAACTCACCAGTAGATGGAACTGCATAGGGGGAGCTGACCCCAAGAGGTTTCAAGAGTAGAGGATATAATCTATTTTGGCCCATAGGGATAGGGGAATTATAGCCAATGGAGCCATGATCTATGAAATAAGGGAAAACGATGCAAATTTTAGCCTAAATGACCAAAGAAGTAAAGTCAGTGGGGCTTCCTGTAGGGCCGTGTTATGATTGTGGCGACTGAGGTTACCTTGTTATTAGATGCCTTAGTGGCAACCAACTTTTTAGGGTACCTCTAGTGGATGGTTATGGTTACGTTTATTGCTCATATGCATGATTTTATCTTAGATATCAAGTATTTTTAATTCTTTATGAGTAGTGCATATACTATTATTATTAGGTGTATATATTTTGACTCCAAGATTTTTGTATACGTGGATACCCCGGCGAGTAGGGAGATTCTTTACGTTATGATTACATAGACATAGTAGTTTATTTAATCAGCTTAGTTTTTGGTTGCTTTGTTGATTTTCGGATGAGATATCATCGTGTTATTAGTAAGCTTGGTGTGTGTGTGTGTGTGTGTGTGTGTATATATATATATATATATATATATATATATATAGTATGGGACTTACTTTGCGTAGTTGTGCTTAGGCTCGGAAGAAGGTCTGACATACTTGGTTACGTATGGATGTGAGTATATTAGAAGAGACTACGGTTGCATAAAGATATGGCCGATAGTCCAAGGTTATTCTAGTCTTTAGTTGTAGGGGTGCTGAGTTATCAGCTACATAAGAGTTTAGTTTCTTCCTTGGAGTTGGCACTAGAATTGGATTTGTCGCAAGGGAATTCAATAGGACTGACTTCGTCAAGCATGGTAGATGTGTCGTGGGAGAAGACACCACAGCTTTTGAGCCAATAGAGTATTCGGGAATGGCTTTACCGAAAAAAGATTAAAAAGAGGGATGGTTAGGGTCAAGATACGGGGCAAATGTTTGTTGTCCCATAGAAATGACCTATCAAAACAATTAAGGAGAGTGTTTTATTCCCAGAAAGTGTGACAGGATCGAGTTATCGATAGTGGTATGATCGGGTGGAAAATATCCCAAAGGCAGCTTTCTAGCACAATATGGAATGCTTGCGTCATTAGTGGATATTTTATCCCACAAAGGGGTAGTTCGTTGCGATTTGTGATGGGGTAGTAGTGGTGTCCGCTAAACCCAAATATGTTATTAGGGGTGGTTTATGCCCCAACATTGAAGTTTACCAAGAGTGGGTATGCAAATAGCATTGGGAATATGTCCTTTCTCCATTTGATGACAGGAAGGTTATATTTTTCAAGGAAAAATGTTTTTTGGGGGTTCCCAAACTAAGGGAAGTATTTTGACCAAGGCGCGTGTTTTGTGATCTGTAATACATTTAATTATTTATTGGTGTATAGTAACTAGGGAGACCATATTGTTCATACGAGGAAGTAATTATTGGTATGGCTTGTGCCAAGATGGTGTTCATTCCAATTAATATAGTAGAATACCAAATACATATAAGAATATGCAGTGTTTTAAAACTCAAAGTAAAAGTGGGAGATTAAACCAATTGATTTTTATAGGAATTGGAAGTTCCAAAGCGGGCATGGGACCATTTGGGGCCGTTTGAGTTATTTTAACCAAACAAATTAGACCTATGAGTCGAAAGATTTTCATGTTATGACATGTTCGGAACACCTTGAGGATAAGGCATTCATACTAGAGCATGTGAACTTTGTCGAAGCAGGCTATGGAATTTGAGGATGTGCTAAAGCGTGGGTTGGAGCTTCAGGTTAAATGTCAAATGTAGTTAATGATCTCTCTAGTGTGGGATTTGTGAAGTTTTGTAACACCCCGTAATTTTGAGGATTTAATATTTAATTATTTTTGGGAGATATAAAAATATTTAAAATTGAAGAAACTTAAATTTATAATTTGGAGAATTTATTTTAGTGGGAAGAATTATTTATATTTTGCGACTTTAAGTTTAATTGTTCGATATTTCGTGTGTTGCATTTTGAGGTCAAAATTGGAGAATGTTATAAAGTATTTCGAATGACAATTCTGAGTGCTTGGTTGAGTTCGAATGGGACGGGATAGTAAAAAAAGAGTACTCGGGGGTAGTAATCGGGTCTCGGGGCATTTTTGGGCATAGTCGGGCCCATACGGGGTGATTTGGGCCATTTTAATTAGGCCCGAATGGCCTAAAACCGGATTAGGGGTTTTAAACCTAATTGGGAGAAAAGTTAAACAGCAGTTAACAAATTAAAAACCTAGAGTTTGAGATAGAGACGGAGGAAAACAAATCACGAGCCAATTGGGGATTTTTTTTTAGCGAAATTAAGGGACTAATTGGGGTGTTCTTCATCAACACCTTAACTAAACCAACGGATCAGACTCCACGAATGATTCCAGATAAGTGGTTAACTATTGTGATTTGTTAAATTGTGATAATCAATTCATATCATAGTATGTGTATCAAAAATCTGTTTTGGTTATGGGTCAAATTGCTAAAAAGGAGTTTTTCGGATTTGATTAGTATACGTAGATTTGAGACTAAACTAATGGTGAAAATGGATATGGGATTGCTGGAATCAATTGTAGGATTATAATTAGTAAGTATTTGTGACAAATTTCGAATCAATGGGACAAATTCATATCTCTGTAGGATAAACCCGGGTGAGACCCAATTCGGGAAAAGTTTGGGACTTTGATGAATTGATGAATAATTTAAGTCTTCTAGGAAATTTAGAATATATTTCTATATAAATGAAATGTTGGTTGTGATTGGGTAAGGGTTTGGAATGAGAATAAAATCTTGAGGGTTCATTCATGGCCTAACAGAAGGCTAGAGAAGATGATGACCTAGTCGATCGATCGATCGACCTAGGGGGATCGATCGATCGATGATCCGGAATTTTTGGCAGTGACGCCAGTTTTTAATTACATGGGAGATATTTATTAAAAAAGGGTCTTGGGCTAATTTAAATGATGAAATTAAATAGGGGCATGACCCTTGGTACTTTTAGGTAATTATAATTGGGTTTAGGAGGGTGATAATTGTATGTCACAGGACGATTAAATTTCGGGAATGAATTCGTAGGTATTGGGTTTGGACTGAGGGAAAAGGTTCGGATATTGTAGTTGAGTGGTACTACATTATTAAAGGAATATAGGTGTAATTAATTAGTTATGGGGCAAAATATAGAGTCGGGTATTAACGATGGTACGGACCAAGTCAGCGAGTCCGGGTATAATGGTTGGGTGACACCAAGCGTTAGATTAATTAATGTGTAAATTGATTAAATTAGAGTCGGACCATAGACTCGGATTGGTAATAATTAATTAATGTCTAAATTAATTAAATTAAAGTCGGACCGTAGACTCATGAAAGTAATTAATTATTAAGGAGTGAATTAATTAAATTTGAGTCGAACCATAGACTCGGGAATATATAGGCTAGTGTTACGAGTTTTAGTACACGGTAAAGCGGGGATTTATATATATATATGTGTGTGTGTGTGTGTGTGTGTGTGTGTGTGTGTGTGTGTGTGTCTGTACTTTATGTGTGTTATTAAATATCAGGGACTAGATATTTATTTAAGTTATATACTCTAGTGCTATCAAGGGAGGTTGCGCGACGTGGGTGAATCACCTAGCTTGAGGAGTAGGGTGAGTATATCCCCACGTCATAGCGTTCGGTATATGGGTGAGGGGTTTATCTCACTTTCAGGGAAGGAATATGACCGCCTCCACTACGTTTATATTTTGGGCCAGGTTGGTGAGCGATTCCAACTTGGGGAACTAGGTTATGTGAGCACACCTAGTGAGATATCATTTTAGAGGGAATCATCCGGTGAGGGTGTACTCGGAGGGATGGATATACATATGATATTTGTGTGGATGTTGTGGTAAAGGTACGTATATAATGGTAGTAAATATTGTATGCGGGTAATAATAAAGTGTGTGATGTAATTGTTTTATATAACTTGTGTCACAGTTATATGTTATTATTTAAAGAAAAACAATTAAGTTAATTAGTGAGATAACTTACAACCCAGTGATAATAATACTCGGTTTAGAGTGGAAAGGAAAAGGAGGATTACAAGGACTAGTTGGACAAGGTAGTACAACTAAGTGGGGTTAAGGTAATCGTTAGGTGTGCACATTAGTGGAGGGGTTAGAATGTCCTCAAGAGAGTAGCGACACTAACTTAAATATGGAGCGCATTCACATATTTTAAATTACTGCAGTTAATTCACTTGCTAAATATTTTCAAAATGTTTTAGGTTCTAACCTTTGCTATAAAATTATTTTCAAAACCTTTTAGGTGTCCAGCAACAGGGACGCCAAACTTGATATTATATTCCAGGGACACGGTGCTGCGGCATATGTGGATGCTAGCAGGAGCTTGGATTAGACGCATCGTTCATTCATTCCTAGAGTAGGAATCATTTATCAGTTTCAGTTTTATTTAGGGCATGTCGCCCAGATTTCCGTTGTAGTTTTCTGATTTATTTATTCAAGTTTTGAATATTTGTATTGGATTAGATACTTTGGTGACCGATGGCTTATTTGGCATGTAGTTTATTATTTATTCAGTTGATTTATTCCAGTCATGGTGAATGACACATATTATATTTTCGCATGTTATTGATTGTTTAATTAAAAAGATTAAATTTAGCACCAGTTTTTTGGAATACTAGGTGGTTAGTAAGTTTTAAAAAGGTTTTCGACAGTGATGCTAAGGATGAAACAACTCGGATTCCTGTTTTAATTTTGTATAGGACTGATCACCCGGTATTTTATTAGGCGGGGTGTCACAGATGGTATCAGAGCATCAAGTTCTAGTGTCCTTAGGATATGTGTGTCTTTTCACGTTTCAGCTTAGCATTCTTTGATGTAGAACCATATCATAGGATTGTTGTATTCTCATACGTATGCACATTTATGTCCTTCTGTCAATTACTTTATATTTGAGGGTGAAATCATACGATTCGATTTTCATTTCAGATGCCGCCTAGGAGAGATAGGGCAGCTAGGGCAGCAGGGGGAGGTGAGACTAAAAAGACTCATCAGGAGCAAGAGTTATCGCAGCAACTGCTAGAGATGATTTCGGTAGCACAGGTAACTGAAATAGTGGCACTGGAAGTTCAGGCGATGATGATCGCAATGGAAAGGTACTTTCTACGAGATCAGCCACAGGTGTTAGTGGTACCGTATGTTCAGGCCCACCCGGGGCCGTCGGGGTGGCAGCAAGTACTAGAGGTTTTTCAAAAAGGGCGTCCACCAAAGTTTCGACGGGGTTCAGATGCGGTGGTAGCGTGTCAGTGGAAGAGAGATATTCAGCATCACCTACGCATGGTAGATTGCAATGAGGTACAGAAGCATATTCTAGCCACTTTTAGGTTAGTGGGAGTAGCGCTACAGTGGTGGGAGTCGATTCCCACAGTTGAGGAAAGGGATACATTAACTATTGCAGAGTTTTGGGTTCGGTTCGACCGCAAGTATTTTCTGCCAGCAGTCGAGGTTGAAATGAGGAGAAAATTCAGTGAGGTGACTCAGGGGGGCTGTTTAGTGGTCGATTACGAGGAAGGATTCACTCATTTGGCAAATTTTGTATCAGATGAGGTACGCAATGAAGAAAGAAAGAAGTCAAAGTTCATGGATGGGTTAGTCTGGAGGATAAGATAACATTTGATTGGCAATCCCGCTTTAGTAGCTTATACCGACGTTGTTAATGCAGCACTCCTGCATTGCTAGGAATATTGCTTCCACATGAAAGGAAGCAAGAGGGGAGTGGAACCCAGTCAGTCGAATAAAGCAGGAGGGAACAATACCAATGGGGTATCCCAAAAGCAGACAGGGGGACACCAGGGGCAGGATTTTCGGAAGGAGAATCAGGCCAAACGATTTAGATCTGGGGGCTATCGATAGGAGGGCCAGGACTTCCAACAGGGCCAGTAAGGAAGGGATCAGTGGCAGGGTGAATATTTTAGAAGGTGTTTTGTTTGTGGGGAAGTGGGACACGTGAAGAGAGATTGTCTTAAGCGAGGTAGGGATCAACTACAGGATGAGGTTCGGGATGTACATCCACTACAACAAGTCATGGGTACGTTCGGGCAGGGGGAAGTTGCTCAGGAACTCGAGGATCAGCCATTGCAGCTAGAGTATGGAGGTAATTATATTTTTATCCTATGAGCATGGGGTATGTTTTAGGTGACAGTGAGGGTGTCACTATATAAAATCATTTTGTTCACTAAAATTCGCGAGTAAGTCGGATCTAGTAGGTGCGTTGGCTGTAGCATCCATAGTATGTAGATAAAAAAAATTTGTGGGGTAGCAGAGTCCTTTGGTGTTAACCACGAGAGAGTGGAGGTACACACTGAGATAAGGTTTGAATTATGCAAGGGGTAGCTACTTTTGAGAATTATGGAAGTAGGGTAGATGATTTTTATATCGGCTGGATAGTGATGGATTTGAACTATTGTAAATAGTGAGGGTAAGTTTTGATGTTCGCGACACCAGGGTATTAAAGATTTTTACTAGGTATCACCTGAGAGGGAGTTTAGCCTATATATATATGTTGTATTGTGTGGTGCGATTGACACATAATGAGGTCTTGTGTTCTCATATTTTATCCCGGTAAGTAAGGGAGTCTACTGAAGTGAATCAGGGTGGCTAAGTTTATTTTCAAGCTGGGAGAGATAACTCGGGGTTTATTTTGCGCAAGAGCTAGTGATAGTAAGGGCGCGGCATTTTATGTTGTCTTTTGTAGCATAAGAGTAGGCATGTATGCTTTTGTGTTAATAGACAAGTATTTGGGGGTACGTACTATGGGGTCTAACAGATCTCAATGACCGACAATGTTAGGTAGTAGTGTATTGAGGGGGTTCCTTGTTTGGATTTTGCTTGCGAGACATCCCACACATGAAACTTAGTGCAACATTGGAAGTGGGGAGATGTTTGGTCATTAGTACATGAGTCGGGTACCCCGGTTATTATTCATATATGTGATATGACTACGGGTTAGAAGTTATATTACGGGTCACGACTAGCATAGTCGGGTAACTTTCGTGCGGTAAAGCACGGGGATAGGGTGTATGGGAACCCGGGGTAATTAAGGCAACTTTTGTGCGGTCAAGCACGGGTACAAGGTACATAGGCGCCCTAGTTAATTAAAATATATAATTTTGTAACTCATAGTTAGAAGCAGGAGAGATAGATGTAGCGAGCTTAGAAGCACAGGAATATGTGATATTCGAAACTTGGAGTACTAAGCTTATCTTAATTTCGAGGACGAAATTCCTTTGTAAGGGGGGAAGTATGTAACACCCCGTAATTTTGAGGATTTAATATTTAATTATTTTTGGGAGTTATAAAAATATTTAAAATTGGAGGAACTTAAATTTATAATTTGGAGAATTTATTTTAGTGGGAAGAATTATTTATATTTGGCGACTTTAAGTTTAATTGTTCGATATTTCGTGTGTTGCACTTTGAGGTCAAAATTGGAGAATGTTATAAAGTATTTTGGATGACAATTCTAAGTTCGCAGTTGAGTCCGAATGGGTCGGGATAGTCAGAAATAAGTACTCGAGGGTAGTAATCGGGTCTAGGGGCATTTTTTGGTATAGCCGGACCCACACGGGGTGATTTGGGCCATTTTAATTAGGCCCGTATGGCCTAAAACGGGATTAGGGGTTTTAAACCTAATTTGGGGAAAAGTTGAAAGGCAGTTAACAAATTAAAAACCTAGGGTTTGAGAGAGACACAGAGGAAAGCAAATCAAAAGCCAATAGGGGATTTTTTTGGACCGAAATTAAGAGACTAATTGGGGTGTTCTTCATCAACACCATAACTACACCAACGGATCAGACTCCACGAATGATTCCAGGCAAGTGGTTAACTATTGTGATTTGTTAAATTATGATAATCAATTCATATCATAGTATGTGTATCAAAAATCTGTTTTGGTTATGGGTTAAATAGCTAAAAAGGGGGTTTTCAGATTTGATTAGTATACGTAGATTTGAGACTAAACTAATGGTGAAAATGGATATGGGATTGCTGGAATCAATTTTAGGATTATAATTAGTAAGTATTGGTGACAAATTTTGAATCAGTGGAACGAATTCATATCTCCGTAGGATAAACCCGGGTGAGACCCAATTCGGGAAAAGTTTGGGATTTTGATGAATGATTTAAGCCTTCTAGGAAGTTTAGAATATATTTATATGTAAATGAAATGTTGGTTATGATTGGGTAAGGATTTGGAATGATAATAAAAGCTTGAGGGTTCATCCATGGCTGAACAGAAGGCTGGAGAAGACGATGACATGGTCGATCGATCGATGATCCGGAATTTTTGGCAGTGATGCCAGTTTTAATTACATGGGAAATATTTATTGAAAAAAGGTCTTGGGCTGATTTAAATGATGAAATTAAATAGGGGCATCACTCTTCGTCCTTTTAGGTAATTATAATTTGATTTAGGAGGGTGATAATTGTATGTCACGGGACGATTAAATTTCGGCAATGAATTCGTAGGTATTGGGTTTGGACCGAGGGAAAAGGTTCGGATATTGTAGTTGAGTGGTACCACATTATTAAAGGAATCGAGGTGTAATTAATTAGTTATGGGGCGAAATATAGAATCGGTTATTAACGATGGTATGGGCCAAGTGAGCGAGTCCAGATATAATGGTTGGGTGACACCAAGCGTTAGATTAATTCATGTGTAAATTAATTAAATTAGAGTCGGACCATAGACTCGGATTGGTAATAATTAATTAATGTGTAAATTAATTAAATTAGAGTTGAACTGTAGACTCAGGAAAGTAATAAATTATTAAGGATTGAATTAATTAAATTTGAGTCGAAATATAGACTCGGGAATATATAGGCTAGAGTTACGGGTTTTAGTACACAGTAAAGCCGGGATTTATATTATAATTATATATATATATATATATGTGTGTGTGTGTGTGTGTGTGTGTGTGTGTGTGTGTGTGTGTGTGTGTGTACTTTATGTGTGTTATTAAATATCAGGGACTAGATATTTATTTAAGTTATATACTCTAGTGCTATCAAGGGAGGTTGTGCGACGTGGGTGAATCCCCTAGCTTGAGGAGTAGGGTGAGTATATCCCCACGTCATAGCGTTCGGTATATGGGTGAGGGGTTTATCTCACTTTCAGGGAAGGAATATGACCGCCTCCACTACTTTTATATTTTGGGCCAGGTTGGTGAGCGATTCCAACTTGAGGAACTAGGTTATGTGACCACACCTAGTGAGATAGCATTTTAGATGGAATCATCCGGTGAGGGTGTACTCGGAGGGATGGATATACATATGATATATGTGTGGATGTTGTGGTAAAGGTACGTATATAATGGTAGTAAATATTGTATGCGGGTAATAATACAGTGTGTGTGATGTAATTGTTTTATATAACTGGTGTCACAGTTATATGATATTATTTAAAGGAAATTGATTAAGTTAATTAGTGAGATAACTTACAACCCAGGGATAATAATACTGGGTTTAGAGTGGAAAGGCAAGGGAGGATTACAAGGACTAGTTGGACGGGGTAGTACAACTAGGTGGGGTTAAGGTAATCGTTAGGTGTGCACATTAGTGGAGGGGTGAGAATGTCCTCAAGAGAGTGTGATACTAACTTAAATATGGAGCGCATTCATATATTTTAAATTACTGCAGTTAATTCACTTGCTAAACATTTTCAAAATGTTTTGGGTTCTAACCCTTGCTATAAAATTATTTTCAAAATATTTTAGGTGTCCAGCCACAGGGACGCCAGACTTGATATTCTATTCCAAGAACATGGAGCTGCGGCATATGTGGATGCTAGCACGAGCTTGGATTAGACACATCGTTCATTTATTCCTAGAGTAGGAATCATTTATGAGTTTCAGTTTTACTTAGGGCATGTCGCCCAGACTTTTCAGTTGTAGTTTTCAGATTTATTTATTCAGGTTTTGAATATTTGTATTGGATTATTTACTTTGGTGACCGATGGTTTATTCGGCATGTAGTTTATTATTTATTCAGTTGATTTATTTCAGTCGTGGTGTATGACTCATATTATCTTTCTGCATGTTATGGATTGTTTAATTAAAAAGATAAAATTTGGCACCAGATTTTTGGATACTAGGTGGTTAGTAAGTTTTAAAAAGGTTTTCGAGAGTGATGATAAGGATGAACCAACTGGGATTCCTGTTTTAATTTGGTATAAGACTGATCACCCGGTATTTTATTAGCCAGTGTGTCACTGGTTCTAATAACGAGTAGGCAACCCAATGGGAAGTTCCTCTTTGAAGGCTTAAATAGGGTGAGGCCTGTATCATTTGACCTCACCTTATCACCGATAGTGTGCACGATGTTTTCCATAGGTACAGGATGGAGGGATTCCTTAAGTGACAATTTGGTGTTTTAACGCTTTGACTATATTGATTTAGAATTCAGCCGAACGCGATTTACAATGTGGGAGATCTTAGGGTATGCTAGGTCATAGTTTGAGTAGATTCCTTTATCGTAGTGTGAGTATGCTACAGGTGAAATGTCTTTAGACTTTCGAGTATATCTATAAAGAATTTAAATTTTGGGGACGAAATTCCTTGTTTAAGGGGGAAGAATGTAATACCCCATATTTTACGTGAATTATTAAATGGAAGAAAATTAATCATATGTGCTTAATGGTGACATGAAATGTCACTATTTACATCTTTATGTGTTATTTAATTCGAATTTGAAATCGAATTTAATACTCGGTAATTCATATATTAAATAATTTGATGTTTGGACTCGTACCGGTTAATTATTAAACAACTGGGTTGCTAGTTTTTAATTTTTCTATATTTTGTATTGTACTTTTGGGATGCACAGAATGTCCGCTTTTAGTTTAAAATGGCGTACTATAGGCCTATTGGGTTAGTATATGTGAGGTTTTAAATCATTTGGCGGTAATTTTGGGCTCTTTTAGGTGAGGCCCATTTAGGGCCCAATTCTAATTTCATGGATTAAAGGTTTTAATGAGTCATTTGGGGATCTCATAAGTCACATAACGTAATTGGCAAATATCCTTCAGATGAAAAAGAAATAACTTAAAGATAAGAGAAGGACTTGGGGGATTTTGGCATAGTTCTCTCTACCAAATCAATTGAGACAAGTTTATCTTAAATTAGATTATGATTGCATGTGTGTTAAGACTATTGTGACACCCCGTAATAGTTAAAAATAGATTAATTGGTTCTAAATTAAACAGTATAGGATTCTAAACACATGAGTAGCATTATAAGCATGCAACAAAAGAAATAAACTGAAACCAAAACTAATAATCCATGAAGAAAGATATTCAATAACTCTGATACCTTCCACAAGAGTCAAATCTAATATGGCAAAACCACTAACTATATGCTTTATAAAAATTATGAATACAAATGTGTCCCTCTCTATTTTAATGAAAAATAAATGAAGTGATAAAATTTACATGCAAGCCAGTGACACCTACATCCTAAAGTAGATTTGCAATAGAAGGATGAGTGATAACAACACTATCGATCAAAGCTGCGGAACAGGTGGCCACGGTCCTGAGATATTAAATCCACAATGTTAATGGCAAGTTTAAAGACGATAAAAGTATAACTAAAGTTGAAATAAATCTGAACTATGCATCTTCCTCTAGCACTTTAACATCTTTGAGATTTACCCCACCCTGCAATCCTAATATCATACGCATCTAAGGTTCTGAAATCCCAAGTGATCCCATGCTTAAATTTTAACTACAAATAGGAAAAGAAATAATTGAATTAGAGATAACGTTACACAAATCAAAGTAAAGTATTATAAAACAATTAAAATAATCTTAGAGTTTAAGGAACACATAAGTAAGTCAAGCAACAAAGGCCTATCTTTAATTTCTTCGGGGATCACTCGTGCGTACTAAGTATAGTCTTAGGTCGTCCTGAACCTAAGACCTCATCAAGGCAAGGGATAAATCACCACGTCTACCTATCAATCATAGATCCTAGCATACCTAATACTATATAAAGGAAATATCCATGTAATCCATCTCGGATATGGGTACATAGACATGTGACCCATGGGTAAAAATTTGACCAAGGCATCTCGTCTACTCACCGAGGAACCATAGTGGTCTTAGTCGTACATTTCCCTTTAAATAGAAATCCCCCTTAGTATGTTAACCACGAGCACTCACACATGGTAAGCAATAAATAAAAAAAACACAACAAATAATATCCATCTTAACCACGGATTTCACGTTCCGACTACATTTATCCACTTTAATTCCATTTAGAAGTAAATAAAAAATCCATCCATTACCATAAATTGGAGTCATCCAATTCAAACTATAAACAAAGTCATATATATAAATTTAGGTCAAAAGTTATCCCGAAACAACCTCTAAATACAAACTTCTCTATGAAAAATAATAAGTGAAGTTGTTAAAATATCTGAGGCAACGGTCAACTGCTGGAACTGATGGAATAATACCGATCGACCCCGTGCTTTAGTGTTTTGAAAAATTCTCACTACGGAGTCTGTCTTCTCCCCAACACAACAAATCAATATTAACCTCCATTAAAGATCGAAAAAACTTCATATATTATTCACATAACATATAAACAATGTATCCATGTACAAAACATGATTGGAACACAATTAGATCATCAAAATTGTAATTCAAAAGAACTCAATTGAAACCCATTTTCTCTCTCAAAAACCCTAACATCCTAATTAATAACAATTTCATTTTAATTTTATACATATTATGTATAAGATCCTTGGATTTTAGTTCTATTATATTAATAATATATTACCTATCCAAGATCTATTCAAAACACATCGATTTTTGGGAAGATTCAATCAAAATGATGTTAAATATATAATAATTAATTCCTAATTGGGTTGATTACAAAATTACTTGATTTAAATCATTTAAATTAGATTATATTCACTTAGTTAGGGTCTTGATTCAAATGAATATGCATAATCTACAACAATTTCAATTATACAAGAATTAAAATTAAATTTGCCTACAAATTTGGGTAGAACTAGGGATCCAATATTAAAAAATACTCTCTCTTCCTTTTATCCTTCTTCTCTCGAAGTTCTTATATCTATAGTTTTGTATTTTGTGTTAAGTGAGCCTCCCAAGGGTTCAATACTAACTCTTAAAGACCTAACTGGTCTTGGGCCTAACTTAAGGTCTTAATTAGCTAACCCAAAATGACCCTTAGTCCCCCAATTCATATTTTAAGTTAAATTTTTCATTGTTTTAAATACTCCCAACCCTCATAATCCATCATCCTCATAACCAATAATGGTAATTACCACAAATATGAATTATTAGCAAAATTAGTTGTAATTTACTTAAATCGACTAATTGGTTTTTGTTGACATGGCATTATAGTTGACTAATTCATAGTCATTGGGACCCAACACTGAGGGAATAATCCAAACAAGGAAACCCTCGATTTCAAACCCTAGACAATTCCATAATCTCCTATAATACATAGTCATGTTCAAAATATTTATTAATGTTTTACCGTCTCTTAATTTCAATATTTATTTTTATATATATAAGTAAGTTATAACATAACATGTTGTAAGGACATAATTTTATAAATGTCCAGGTAGAATCTAGGAATTTTCTGTTTTCCCTATATCACAGTTTGTATGTCTGATACCGTTACATTCGGCACGTCATCACGATCATCCTCGACGGCCTTTATCCGAATCCCTGCTTCAATCATCTTCACACGTGAATCAAGCTACATGCTACATACTGCTCAACCGTTTCCCACAACTCCACGACGCACTATTAGTAAAATGATTAATTGGAGTTGTTTATATTTGCATAAATATTTGGGAATTTTTTAGAAAATATTTTTTTAAAAGTCTGAAATTATTTTTTATCAAATGCATAATTTTTTCTAAGCTGAATCGGACTTTTTTGGAAAGCGTGCTCGTTCAAACGACATGGACATCTCGCGTGATGTCGTTCGAATGACACGTGTCCTCATTTGAGCGACATTCAATGTCGTTCAAACGATGCCGCTAACCTCGATTTCTGTGTCAAATGTTGTCACCGCTTCTTAGTGGTCAAAACACCTTTGCAACATGCTGAGCAAAAATCGGCCCTTAATTTGCCATCTTTTTATAAAAATGTTTTTTAGGCCATTTTCTTTCCTTATAAATGCACACTTAATTCCCATTTGTCAAGTGCACATCATAAACCTTCAAGAGATTATTCTTACTCATTTGGGAGTATTTTGTGGACAAGATGGTATCTTCTTCATTGCTGCCCATCTGGAATTCTTGCGAAAGATTTCAGCCGACGACATCTGAACCGACACCTACGGGGATTTTTGCCCTGCGGGGATTTTTCCTGATATGTTGTGTCACGTGCTATATTTATTTTATTTGATAAATCATCTAGATGCATGTTTTTAGGATTTAATTGAAAATTTGTGTTTAATTAAATAATTCCTTTATTTGAACAAAAGCGCACTCTTCAAATTGGTATCAGAGCCAATTACACAATATACCGTGTAATTTTCTGCAAAATTTTTCTAAGATATCAATTTTCTGAAAAATTGATCTTTGAAAAAGGGTGTGTTCAATGGAGAAATTATATAATGAAATTTCAGTTTTTTATGGGACAAACTATGCGTACTAAAAAGCCCACATGAAATCGGTCTTAAAATCCATTGATGAACGTGTTTGGATTTTAGTAAAAAAAGGATGGACACCTCCTTCCGTCACTGCTAATAACGTGACTAATTTAAAATCTGTAAGTGATTGGATTGAAGAAGAATTTAAATGGTCATCTTTTAATTCTAAGGGTTTAAGTGCTATTTCTGGATCCGTCACACCTGACGAGTTCCGACGAATTATGACGTGTACCACGTCAAAAGAGGCATGGGATGTTTTGCAACTTACCCATGAAGGAACTAATGCAGTGAAAGAATCTAAATTACAAAATTTAACAACTCAATTTGAAACTATCACCATCCTTGAGACTAAATGTTTTGATGATTTTATGCAAGGTTATCTGATATTGTTAACTCTAGTTTTAATCTTGGTGAACACATTCCTAATGCTAGAGCTGTTAAAAAGATTCTAAGATCTCTTCCTAAGAGTTTTTTCCCTAAAGTCACTATGCGAAATTCTATAGGTAATTTAAACACGCTTAAATTTGAGGAACTTGTAGGAGACTAACAAACTTATGAAATTGATAGGCTCCCTAAATCCTTCAAACCTAAAGATAAAGGTATTGCACTTAATGCCTAGGCTAGAAAAAGTGAGGGGTCGACAAGAAAGAGAGTTGTGTCATCTAGAAAAAGGGAGATAGAAACGTCAGATTCTGAGTGTGATTTTGATTTAGATGATTTGGCCCTATTCATTACAAATTTCAAGAAAATTCTCAAATTCAAGAAAAATGAAAATTTCAAAGATAAAAAGTTTTTTGAGAAAAATAAGAAAAATGAAAAAGGCTTTAAATACCCTCCTAAAGACAGTGAGAGATGTTATGAGTGCGACGATAAGGGTCATAGAGCTTTTGAGTGTGCTACTAGGCTGAACAGACTTGCAAAATAAAAGGGCAAAGCTGTCTTTAATGCTACCCTTAGTCACGACAGTGAGGTCGAGTTGGTGGATTCTGGAGACGAGTCACCGCATGAATGCAACTTCACCGCATTCATGGCTAGTTATACTTCTAGTGCTCCTCACGATGTTGAGGATGATACTTCACAGGGGATCCTCGACAGTGAGAATGATGTGAGTGAGGGGGAGGATGATGCAAGTGAGAGCGAGTGTAATCTTCAACGTGCCTACGCTAAGTTATATAATGAGTCATTTAAAACCAAAAAGCGTAACAATGCTCTAGTTCTTAGGATCACCGGTTTAAAGGAAGATTTAGAAAAAGTGAGAGAGAGAGATAATCCTCCACCTGCACTTCCTTGAGCGAAAGAGAGTCTGCATGTGTTGAGAAAGAAAGCTTGTTTAGAGAGAGAGAGAGAGAGAGACTGATTGGAGAGAGAAAGAGTGGTTTTGAGAAAGAGAAAGGAGACTTGACTAAACAAGTGGCTAGTCTTACGAGTGAGCTTCATTCCTCCCTGAAGACTCGAAAAAAACTTGAAGCCCTTGTTATCCTGCTTACTCATGATCTTGAGCGAGCACGGGAAGTCAAGGTTCAAATCGAGGACAAATCTGGAAAGATGGGAAAGATGCTCCTCGGTCCCGCTTTAGGTTTTAGTGATAGGAATGGAATAGGTTATGATGGTTCCACCACGTCTCAAATTGCACCTGGACTAGTTCCTGAGTTTACTACGACTCCATATGGCCATCGTCAAATACCACGAAGGATAGTTCGACCAAGAAAAACAAAAGAGGTCTGCCTAAGACTGTGCTTTTTTGCACGTACTACAAAAGAAAAGGCCTCCTCAGGGATTTTTATTATAGTTTGGGTCGAAAACGATGTACTACTGCTCTACCACATCATACTGATGATTTTGCCAGTCTGAGAGAGCATGTTGAGCTTTTAGCTGCCACATCACAGAGTCTAATGGAGGAATTCCGATAGATATCTTTGTCGTCAGTAAATGCTTCTCGCATCCCGGCTAAAACCAACAACAACAAGGGTAAACAAAAGGCTACCACGTCTTGGGTACCTAAAAAAGACGAAAAGGCCCTTGTTGTTCATGTCGCTCTCAAAGCACATAATACCTCACAGTGGTATTTTGACAGTGGGTGCTCCAGACATATGACAGGTGATGTCTCATTCTTTACCTACCTAGAGGATTATAAGGATGGTAGAGTCACCTTTGGAGACGGAAGCAAATCTAGCATTGTAGGATGAGGTACAATTGTGTTACTAGGATTTCCTAAGATAGAGAATGTTTTGTACGTCAAAGGTTTGAAGGCAAACCTTCTCAGCATTAGCCAGCTGTGCGACGTTGACTTTGCCGTAAAGTTTGATCGGGACGTGTGTAATATCTATAATCAATCCGATAAACTTTTAGTGCAAGGGGTGAGGACAGAAGATAATTATTATGGGACTGTACCCATATCCTCACTTGTCTGCAACAGCGCCACGATCACTCCTATGGATTTGTGGCATCAGCGTCTAGGTCATGTGAATGTAAGAGATTTGACACGTTTAGCTAAAAAGGACCTAGTACGTGGCTTACAATCTCTTGGAGTTTGTGGACCCTGTCAGCTGGAAAAGAAAATATGTAGTCCCCACGGGAAGTTGCATTCCATTACCAAGTGTGCTTGAGTTAATTCACATGGATCTTATAGGTCCTACTCGTACTGAGAGTTTGGGTGGTAAGAGGTACATCCTCGTGATGGTAGATGATTTCTCCAGATATTCGATTGTTGGTTTTCTGAAAGATAAATCCGATGTTGTAGAGTTTTTAATGATCTACTGTCGTGTCCTGCAAAATTAACACGGAGTCACTATTAATAGGATTCGTAGTGACAATGGCACGGAATTTAAGGAAGCAAAGGTAGATCTTTACTGTGACAGCCTAGGAATCAAACATGAGTTTTCTGCTATGAAGACTCCTCAGCAAAATGGGATTGTTGAGAGAAAGAATAGGACGATTCAAGAAATTGCTAGATCTATGCCTCTAGGTCATAAGGTTGCTAGGAGATTTTAGGCAGAGGCAGTGTCTACTGCATGCCATACGGTGAATAGGGTCTACCTACGTCCACACACACTTAAGACGCCTTATAAATTATGGACTGGTAAGAAACCTAACCTTGCATATTTTCGTGTATTTAGGAGTAAATGCTACATCCTACGTGATAAAGAGCAACTAGGAAAGTTTGACTCCAAGAGCGACGAGGGAATATTGCTAGGATATTCATCAAATTGTAGAGCGTACCGAGTTTTTAACCTAAAGAGCTCTAAGGTTATGGAGTCAATAAGCGTCACCGTAAAAGATGACAAACCTTCAGCGTTTATTGATCCTAACCTTCAGTGTGAGGTTGAGGACTTTTCTGGTAGCAACTTACTTGTCCCTCACCCACACTATGTGGACTCTACTCCTGTGTTAGGCTACACACCTGCTTGGGTTCGCAAGAGTCATGATCCTTCTTCCATTATTGGCGATCCCACTTTAGGGGTCAAGACTCGTGCTCAACTAGAGAACGTTGTTAGTCATTTTTGCTACATGTCCACAGTCGGTCCCAATAATCATAAAGAATCACTCAAGGATGAACACTGGATATCTACCATGCAGGATAAGTTGCTTCAATTTAAAAAGAATAATGTCTGGGAACTTGTCCCCCGACCTAGTGAGACTAATGTGATAGGTACCAGGGGGATTTTCATGAATAAAATGGATGAAAATGGTACCATAATCATAAATAAGGCTAGGTTGGTTGCTCAAGGCTACACACAGATTGAGGGTGTTGACTTTGGGGATACATTTTCTCCTATTGCAAGGATTGAGTCCGTTCTCTTACTACTCCCCATCGCATGTCATATGCGTTTCAAGTTATATCAGATCGATGTCAAGAGTGCCTTTCTTAATGTCATTCTACAGGAAGTGGTCTATGTGGTTCAACCAAAAGGGTTTGAAGTCCCTCAGCACCCGGAGCACGTATACTATCTGAGGAAAGCCTTATATGGTTTGAAGCAAGCATCTTGTGCTTAGTACGAGAGGCTTACTTCCTATATCTTAGCTTGTGGCTTCAAGAGAGGGGGAGTTGATATGACGTTGTTCGTCAGGAGATATTTTGGTGCTATTTTGGTTGCCCAGGTCTATGTGGACCACATAGTCTTTGTATCCATGTGCTCCTAGCATGCTCACCACTTTGAGGAAGAAATGAAAATTGAGTTTGAGATGAGCATGGTGGGTGAGCTTACATTCTTCCTTAGTCTCCAGGTTCGTCAGCTAGAGGATGGGATGTTCATCTCTCAATCTAAGTATACTAGAGACCTTGTGAAGAAATTTGGCTTAGACTCCGCTAAGCATGCTCGTACACCTATGAGTACTTCTATCAAGCTTAGTAAGGACACTTCAGGCAAGGATGTAGAACAAACCTTTTATCGGAGTATGATAGGTAGTCTTCTTTACTTGACTACCAGTCGTCCTGACATAGCCTTTAGTATTGGAGTCTGTGCGCGATATCAGGCGTCCCCGAAAGATTAACACTTACTCTCTCTAAAAACGTATTATCAAATACGTGAGTGGGACTCTCTCATACGGTATTTGGTATTCCTTTGATACCGGTGACCATTTGTCCGCCTATTTAGATGTCGATTGGGCTGGGGATGTAGATGGTTGTAAGAGCACTTCTGGTGGGTGTTTTTATTTTGGTTCTGCTCTTGTCTCCTAGTTAATCAAGAAGCAAAACTCCATCTCTTTATCCACTGCGGAGGTTGAGTACATAGCCGCCGGGAGTTGTTGCACGCAACTCTTGTGGATGAAACAGATGCTGGAGGATTATGGCATTTCACAGGACACCATGCCCATTTCCTATGATAACACGAGCACGATACACATATCACGTGGGATAGGATGCTTTATCATGTTCATATAAAATGATTCCTGTTGCTAGATTGTATCATGTGTATATATTTATTTATTTTTAAATTGAAAAGAACAAAAAGATTTTCTTTTTATAAAAATTTAGAAAAGAACAAAAAGATTTTCTTTTTATAAAAAAAATTCTTATTATAAAAATTTTAGAAAGAACAAAAAGGTTTTCTTTTTAATAAAAAAAATCTTATTATAAAAATTTTAGAAAAGAACAAAATGATTTTGGTATTTACACCTTTTTATGGATGAGCATTTAAGATATCCAAGTCATAATTTCATTCCATTTATTCATGTGACTATTTGATAGTGTTTCGAGATAATATATCATGTCATCTTTGTGCTTTATAATGTTTGGAGTCATTAAGATGTAATTAAGTGTTACTTCCTACATGTTTGACTCGTGCTTTCGTTTATTGCACACATGCACGGATTTGTTTGATTATTATACTTGTCTTATCACATGTTGGTTGGGTGCTTTCACGTCAATTATGTCCTTAAAATGAACCAAACGTGATAAAACTTGATAAGAAAGGTGTGCATGTAAAAATCGTTTGGTGAGAATGTGTGGTAGGTTAAAAATGGGGAGGGGCTATGAAAGGTAATTATCTATCCTTTGCACTAAAGCCACCATTAAAACGGACCTAAAAAATTGAGGAATTTTATTATCCAGGGTCCAAAGAGGTTAAAATAGCCCGAAAAAATTAAAGGCAATAAAAAGCAATACATGCCAACTATGGGCCATTAGGTTTCACCATCAATTCTCCAAAGTTTGAGAATTTCGATCACCTCATTCAAAATATAAATCTGAGGGAGTTTGGTTGGAAAATTTAAACGAGTTTGCACGTCCTTGAAAATCTTGAAAAAGCGTTAAATAGTTTTGGACGTTATTGGTGTGAAAATCACTTTAACTTTGATTTGTTGATTTGATTAAGATGATGTCATCTAAATTCAACATTTTTTACACCTAAGGATACTTTTGATGTTCATTCGTTAGGAGTTCACATATGCATCGTGCACATATGATTGATTGACTTTATTTACCTATCGAATGTGTTCACACCCCTACATTTACGCTATCATCGACTTGGTTGTTTTTGTGTTCTTGCACGGTGTGATTCCTTGTTGTATACATTGTGTAAAAAAAAATTAAAAAAATCAAAAATATAAGATTCTTTAATTCTTTGTTGTAAATTGTGTGTAAAAAAATTTAGAGATTCTTTAATTCTTTGTTGTATATTTTGAGTAAAAATTTTGAAAAATTCAAAAGTGGATATTTTTTCTGTGACATTTTCCATATTTATGCTTGTCATATCTATCTATTTGGGGACATCATAAAAGGGGGAGAATGAATTATGGGGGAGAAAATCTTGTTGATTTATCTATGATTTTCTTAAGCAAATTTGATCTTTGATTTTTGCATATTATTATATTTCAAACTGTTGCGTGTCACGGGTAACTGCTTTTTCTCATGTGTGTAGGTTCAAAGTTGATATCTATTGGATTGCACACCCTGATGAGAAAAGCTTTGGGAGTTTTTGAAGTGTTGAAGATTCTAAGATGTTGAAGTTTGATTCAAGATATGTCACTTAATATTCTCAGTTTGAGGGTTTAATGGGGATATTATCTTATGTCATTTGTTTTGGGGAGTTTGCATAATTCGAATTTTTTATGTATGTACCGGCATAGACATAGGGGGAGATTTGTAAGGACATAATTTTATAAATGTCCAGGTAGAATCTAGGAATTTTCTGTTTTCCCCAGATCACAGTTTGTATGTCTGATACCGCTACATTTGGCACGTCATCACGATCATCCTCGACGGCCTTTATCCGAATCCATGCTTCCATCATCTTCACTCGTGCATCAAGCTACATGCTACGTACTGCTTAACCATTTCCCGCAACTCCACGATGCACTATCAGTAAAATGATTAACTGGAGTTGTTTATATTTGCATAAATATTTGGGAAATTTTTAGAAAATGTTTTTTAAAAAGTCTGAAATTATTTTTTATCAAATGCAGAATTTTTTCTAAGTTGAATCGGACTTTTTTTTGGAAAGCATGCTCGTTCAAACGAGATGTCACCGCTGTTCGAATGACATTAACATCTCACGCGATGTCATTCGAACGACGCGTGTCCTCGTTCAAGCGACATCGAATGTCATTCAAACGACGTCGTCGACCTCGATTTCTGTGTCAAATGTTGTCACCACCTCTTAGTGGTCAAAACACCTTTGCAACATGCTGAGCAAAAACCGGCCCTTAATCTGCCATCTTTTTATAAAAATGTTTTTTAGGCCATTGTCTTTCCTTATAAATGCACACTTAATTCCCATTTATCAAGTGCACATCATAAACCTTCAAGGATTTTTCCTGATATGTTGTGTCACATGCTATATTTATTTTATTTGATAAATCATCTAGATGCATGTTTTTAGGATTTAATTGAAAAACTGTGTTTAATTAAATAATTCCTTTATTTGAACAAAGCGCACTGTTCACATGTCACTTAAGCACACGTAATATTTATATTCTATTTGTATATATATAGGGATAATACAGGTTATTACATTCCTCCCCCCTTATTTAAGGATTTTTGTCCTCAAATTTTGGAATACCCACCCTCAGTGTGAGCCCTCACGGACTTCTCTCATTAGCTCTTGAACTTCAGTAGGATGAACATATTTGAGTAAAGACATCACGAATCCCCTTCTAAACATAATTCCTCCTTCAAGCACTTATCTATCTGCCTTGTAGCGGAGTCTTCTTACCTTTTTTGGATCTTTAGGTACTACCCCGATCTCCAAATATGCTTGGATTAGGTCCATCCATGATGGACCCATATTCAACTACAATATAAGCAAGCACTCTTTTTTATACTACGTTGCGACAAGATCTCAATGGGCACTATTTTTCGAATTCCAACTCTTGTTGTTGATGCCAGATGAGCAAGTGCATCTAGTCGGGCATTTTCATCTCTTGGGATTCCGACCAACTGTATAGTCGAGAATCTTTACAATAACATTTTTACCTTAGCTAATTTTTTTTCCATGGACTCTTCTTTGTCTTCATAGAGTCCAAGGACTTGGTTCAGGACTACTTAAAAATCACTTTGAACCGACAACTGTCTACCGCCCAATAATAACGTCAATCTCTGTCCTGCTACAAGAGCTTCGTATTCTATCTCGTCATTGGAGGCATCAAAATTAAACCTGAGGGCATACTCAACATCATGTGTTGTAATTATAAGCTCTGCTCCCCTGTCATTAACATCTACAAACAACAGCCACACAGGAGGCTCTTTTTCAAAACTTCCTTTAACCAAACATTCATCCTTAAATAACCATTTCATCTGCTCCGAGTCGCAAGCTCTTTCTTCTTATCTAGTCGATGACTCTGGTTGCTCATTGTACTGCTCGACTGGCTTTTTTACTATCTGCTCGACTGGTTTCTCCTCAAAAGTGAACTCTACTATAAAATCGACCTGTACTTGGCCCTTAATCGTCATTTTAAGCTCATATAATACGTCATAATCTCCTAGTTTTATAGCCCAAGCCATCAATCTTCCTGATTTTTCAAGTTTATGAATAGCTTATCATGGACAGAGGCCTCTATAAATAATAATCATATGTGCCTGACAGTATGGCTTTATTCTCTAAGAAGCTTCAATCGAAGTTAGTGCTAACTTCTCCACCCTAGGATACCAATTTTTTGCTCCACGATACGCCTTTATAGTATATTATATGTGCTTTTAGACTCCATCTTCTTATTGGACTAAAGTCGAGCTGATTATGAATTCTGATACTGCCAAGAGAATAAGTAAAGCTTTTTACAAAGGACTGGCCTTGACGACAAAGGCATAGATCCTACGTACTTTTTTAACTCCATGGAGGCTCTATCACAATCCCTATTCCACTCAAAGGTATTTATGAGCACTGAAGAAATGAAGACAGCGGTCAATCACCCTTGAAATAAAATAATTGACGATGAAGCCTAAAAACTTTCCTTTTCGAACTTCAAGGGCACATTTTGTTGGATTAAGATTCATTTAGTACTTCTCTAGTTGATCAAATATTTTGCTGAGATCACTCATGTGATCGGTTGCGTTCTTACTTTTCATCAGTATATCATCCACATAGACCTTCATGGTCTTTTCGATTTATTCCTCAAGGACTCAGTTCACTAGTCTTTGGTCTATTGCTCCAGTATTTTTCAACTCGAAGGGCATAACATTATAGTAGTATGTACCTCAGATGGTAATGAATGAGGTCTTTTCCTTATCTTTAGGTTTCATCCTGATCTGATTTATCCCGAATAAGCATCCATAAAACTGAGAAGCTCGTGCCTAGAAGTGGTGTCAATTTGTTGGTTAATTCAGCACAGAGAATAAAGATCTTTGGGGAATGCCTTGTTGAGGCCAGTAAAATGGACGCACATGTGCCACTTGACATTCTTCTTTCGAATCATGATAACATTTATGAGCCATTCTGGATAATTAACATCCTTAATAAAGTTTGTTTTCTTCAACTTGTCAAACTCCTCTTGAATATCCATGTTCTTCTCCTGGATAAACACATGGCATTTTTATTTGATGGGCTTCGTGTCCTTCGTGATACTGAGCTCATAGCAAAGGACAGTTGGATATATCCCTGGTATGTCCTCGTGACTCCAGGCAAACACGTTCCACCTTTGCCTTAGAAAATTAATAAATTCCTTATCGAGAGCAGGATCTAGTGACAAACCAATATGGGATATCCTTTTTGGATGATCATCATATAAGATTACTAGCACAATCTACTCAACAACCTCGCATGTGACCAGTTTATCACCATTTCAAGGATCTAATGTCTCGATCTAATACGTAGTGGACAGTTTCTTATGTTCTGTTGATGTATAGTATCATTCATGTGCTTCCATTTTATTCCTTTAACAACACCAACTTTAAAGCTTGTAGGGAACTTTAAACATTGGTGGATGGCGGAGAGAACAACCTCTAACTTCTTCAATCCAACCCTACCAAAGAGATGTTGTAAGTCGAGATGACATTTTCATTAAGGATGAAGAAATGTATCATCTCGGTTTTGCAGGTCGGCCATATGACGATGACGACTTTGAGATCTATCTTTCCTAAGGGGTACACCTTCTCCCTCGAAAAACTAATAAGTGCCATGTGGTACGCCTCCAATATTTCATCTTTTAACCTACACTTTTAAAACGGTCATAGAATAGCACATCCACAGAACAATCATCATCCACCATAATTTTCGCTACCCTTCTTTCACGGACCATCACAATGATGACTAGAGGTTCGTCATGTGAATATAATACATTATACAGATCGTCATTATAAAAACTAATAATAAGACGGTTCGTATTTACCTTCTAAGGATGGGTTGCTATAGCATCGTCTAGATTCACCTCACTGACATGAGCTCAATATTTCACCTCATCGAGGTAATTTTTTCTCTTTTCTGGTTTATCACCACCACCAGCGTCGCCTCCAACTATAAAGTGACATCCGAAAGAGATCATGTCAACCTTATTCACGTGTTTCGTAGGCTTTTTAGGAAAATCTTGATAAGACCCATAATCAGAGTCCTCGTCTCGGCCATGCTTCTTCTCGTCGGCCTTATTACAATGAGACTTAGATCATCTCCTGAGCTTCTGCTCGTCCCTTTTATTTTTTTGGCCACCCTTCTCAACATACTTTAGCAGCTTTCCTCGTCAGATTAGAGCTTCTATCTCATTCTTCAAGGCTAAGAAATTATCGATGGTGTGGTCACGATCTTTATGGAACTTGCATTACATGTTCTTATCCCTTTTTTTAGGTGGAGCCTTCAACTTTTCGGGACACTTGAGGTCACTACTTCCTTGGATTTCATCGAGGATGTAGTAGATGCCTACACTGCGCGGTGTAGATTTGTCTTACCTCTCCGGCTTAACAAATTTCATCAAGCCCTTAGATTTATCCTTCTTATT
The DNA here is from genome assembly GCA_949130495.1 of Sambucus nigra. Lineage (NCBI taxonomy): Eukaryota > Viridiplantae > Streptophyta > Magnoliopsida > Dipsacales > Adoxaceae > Sambucus > Sambucus nigra. Next base: position 104,127,440 of record OX422217.1, on the reverse strand, counting down.
TGAGCTATTGCCAAAGTTAGACTTTTCATGGCAGGATTACATTGCCTCCTTGACATTAATAATTTTCCCACATTGGCCAAGAGCTCAGCTATTATGCTCGACGGTTTCATTGCCAATGCCCAATACATTGAATCTTGTGATGAACTCCCTTGTCGTTTCAATCGCTTTTTGGGGAACTCTAAACAAGTGATCCACCCTATTTTTCGTCATAGTGCCAAAGCAAAAATTATTGATTAAGAGGTCGACCAAAAATTTCAAATTTGCCTCGAGGGAGGCTGTTGTACTAGATTTAAGAGTCAATCTAGTGAAAGTACTAGAGAAGGCTCTACAACGCATCTCATCTGAGATGGAATAGATATTTAAAGCATTGGTACTGCTCTATGTGCAGCATTGGATCAAATTTCCCATCACAACTGGGAGTGATGAAAGGTGGCTTGAACTTTGCGGGTGTTAAATTACCCATAACTATAGTTATAAATGGTGAACCTTGGGCATAAACCCTCTATAAAGGGTTCTTTGTCTTGATAATCTAGCCCAGCAAATCTTTCAGGCATTGGATAGACCTTTTTCAGGGTTATTCCTCCTGTTTGGCCCTAACTGTCATTGTCTTCTCTGGTTGGCCTCGACTTTTGGCTGAGCTTTATTCCTAAGAAGTTTGCTCAGCCTTAGACAATCCTTTCACACTCTTTCGTGACTTGATTAAGCACTCTAACCTCTTGGTCTCAGTTCTTCTGGATTTTTCTTTATACTCCCTTGGCTCTTTAGGATCTATGTACTGATGTGCCCCTGCAGCTCTTAGGCTTAATCGATCAAAAGTAGACCCTCTACTAAGTCTTTCCAAAATGCTCGAACATTCTATAGAGTACATCTGATCATCGTCGTATCAGATTGATATGATAGTGGATGTCACCCTAAGCCTGTAAGACCTACCATCTCGCCTGGACCCAGAGTATTTGGACCTGTTGCCTTTGCCCCACGAGCTCAAATCCAACCTTCTTGGAGAATCAATTCCTCTATTATGGTGTTCTTGCATCATGTCCCCGTATAAGGCTGGAGGTGGCATCTCATGCCTCCTATCATATTTTTTCCAAGCTACTAGGGTAATGAGGTTCATCCTGGGCTTGTTTTGCCTGAAGAAAATACTCTACACCAGCTACTTCATGCTCTCCTACATAGCTTTCTAACCTCTATTCAGGCTCTATAACATCCCATGTAGTTCGGCATACCTACATGCATAGAGGGTGGAACCCCCTCTCCAATTTGACTGTTTTCTAGGTTTTTAACCATTTTTATAGAATTTGCCAAAAAACACGGGAATTATAGAAAAGGTGAATCTAAAGTTGGAAATGCATATCTAAATGAGGATTCAAGGAACTAAATAGAATTGAAAAGAATTTTCAAATTAGCATACTTCAACCCAACGAAACATATTTGAAGCAGAGTGCGATTCATTGGTTTACCGGAGATGGGTATCCTCGAACTACATAAATTAACTATGGTGAAAAGCGACAAAGTTATTTCCCATAGACGGCGCCAATCTGTTATCGCCTAAACTAGTATATTGGTAGGAGTTTACAAATTATAAGTTATAATAGATGAAGAAATAAAAATTACACAAATGGTAATCTAAAGAAAACGGTAAAAAATGAGAGAAAGATAAATAAGACATGATTTATATAGTTTGGCCTGATGCGGTGCCTACATCCACAGGTGCGGGTGTTAATTGTATTGATTTAATAGGCAAATGACATGGATGTATACAAGATATAAGCTCTCAAGGTCTCTCTAGAGTTTGACAACATAACAGTATGGAAAATGTCTCGGATCCCTTTAATATAGGAGTGTGTGCGATATTTATAGGATGTTGGAAGAGAGAGAAAAGTGAGGGGCATGCGTCATGCCTTTAGAGGTTAGGCAGACACACACTTTACATGCTAGTGAGAGAATAATCATAAAGTTAGTTACGGGAACATGGGGGAATATTTTCATATCTCCCCCACGTGTGTGCACTGCCGACGTCATTCAATTAAAGTACATTCTTTTTCTGACGGAGTAACTTAACGATGTTAGCCTGCTGTGAGCTAACGGGGTTAACTGGGTTGTCTAAAATACTAGAACCAACCATATCTAAATGGTAGCTTACTCTTCTGATTGTTCCATGAGCCACCAACTGTTTTGGCACCTCCAAGAGAAGATGGAGAATAAATTTCATAATACACGTGATTAATTATACTCCGGGGACTAGTAGAGAACAATTCGTTATCATAAAAATTGGTCAGGTAAATGATAGTAACTCCCAATGGATTCACATCATTACTCGATAGGTTTTAAGTGGATTCACGAGAACGTTTGTAGCTAACATTTCTAATCTTTAAAGGAGCCATTTTTGGGCAAAAGAGAAAGAAGATGAAGAGGCAAACGGCTTAGGTGAAAGACTGGAGTGTTGATTGATTGGGATGGAAATGTTCTTACTATCACAAGGCGTACATTTATGTTATAGAGTAATGATAATCAGACGTGGAGTGGTGGCGTTATTTTTTCCAAAAATCATTAGTGCAGAGGGTATGTTTACACCACATTATCACAGTCCAATGAAGTATTGCCACGTGGGATTATAAACTGATAAAAATAGTTGAACTATAATACACTAGCTCATGGCAGCCTGCACTTATGACACGTGAAAAAATAGAGGAAAATTATCTAAATAGGTGCATTAGTGCACCTAGGAGGGAAGCAATTGGGATGAATAACCACCCAACAATTACGATCAATTGATTTTCATGGAAAGAAACTCAATAAATAAACAACTTGAAGACAAGGGGGAAAAGGACTTCCTCACCAAAAAACTACATTTACTCGTTTTTTCCTTTTTTTTTTCTTTTCATTTCATTTATTTACTGTTTTTCTTTCATTTGAAGTAGATTGTAAGTATATTGATTGTAACTTCATTTACAACTCATTAAAAGTTGCTTGCCTTTACATTTGATTTGTTTTATTTTCTTGCTTTTCATTTCATAGTGTAGTCATTTACTTTAACGCGTTTTTTTTTTCAAAGTGTTACTTTCATTTTTGTTTATGCAATTTACAGTTTTTTCTTTTTTCGAGTTAGTTATCGTAATTTAGAACTCACATCAAAGTCTTCCCTAAGGGAAGCACAAGTCTTTTTAATTGAAGCACTGAATGGTACACAATCATATGATATTATCACAAGGCTAAGAAATATTGGTTGTAAAGACCATAAACTTGCATGGAACGCTCGCAAGTAAATTTATTAAGTGAAAACAACAAACACCTAGTATAATCCATATGCCCAAGTAGTAGGCCCAAACTCTCTAGAAACCCAATGATTCCCAAGCCCATGATTTATTATACCTATATAGATTGATATAAGCTATGGTTTTGAGTTGCATAATCATTATTAAAGGTATGGAGGGAGAGAGAAAACACTATTCCTGATTTTGTGAAGAGTCTTAGAGAGATAGGTCATTATCTCACTAAAAAATAAAGGTTTTCATCTCTAAAGGTTCCCAAACACCTACCTTGCTTTAGGATGATCATATACTAGAAGATCTAAGCCTTTTATTGCTATCTAGGAAGTTTTTGGTGGACCAAAAAAAGGTTGACCTTTCATCCTCTTCAAATTATTCTTATCCATACTCGGATCACCAATTGGATCTGAAAAGGTATCGTGATTCGAAACCTTGGGTTTATGCTTTAAACCTAGTTTTTGTTTTGTACTTTCTATCACATGATCATTCGAAGATTTTGGGCATAATTTTTTCGCCACATAACTCATCGTACTAACTAAAATACATACGTTTTACCACTTAGTTCTTTTCCTCACATATATTAAATTATTCATTTAGCTATACTCAAAATAATAATCTCATTTTGTTAAAATTATACCTTAATATTATTCTTAAATTTTTTAACATAACTTTAATATTCATTTTAATTTATTTATGATGATTAAACATTCGCACCAATACTAAAATAACTAGCCCAATTATATACCACAAATGCACGACAATATCAAGACTTTATTATAATACTCAACTAATTAATTATTAAAATCCCGAGTTATTACATGCATACTCGAGCTATAACCATATAGGCTTGTCCGAATTGATCAAGAGAAAACATCCTTGATTGACAATCTAGGACTCTATTGCTACATAATTATGTTGTTCAGCTTCAAGAATATTGCGTAAACATATCAACGTGTCTTAACCATGGAGGTTTATATTGACAACATGCTTAAGATAAAACTTATAGTCAACTACATCAGAGATCTCTCCAAAACCTTTAATATTCTAAGGAATTACATAGTGAAGTTAAACACTTCCAGGTGTGCCTTTGGGGTCAACTCTAGTAGCATTTATAGGTTACCTCATGATGTAGAGAGGAATTTAAGTTAACCTAATTAAATCAAAGCCTTATAATATATAAAGAAACTTACTATGGTTAAAGACATTCAAATCTTGACTGGGATTCTAGTAACCCTCAACCGTTCCATATCCCGATTATCCGATAAGTGTCGACATTTCTTTTTAGCTTTGTAAAAGGAAAATATGACTCAACACAAGAATGTAATATATCATTAGAGAGAATCGAACACTACTTAGGATAGACCCAATTATTCTCAGTGTTAATTAGTAATGAGAATCTCCACTTGTACAAGGTCATTTCTCAATATGTAACCAATGGTGCGTTAGTTCGGTCTGAAAATGGAAAGCAACGACTGGTTTATTACGTCATCACTCTCTCCTTGAATATGAAAGGTGATACATGCCTATTCAGAAACTAGATTTGGCACTGGTGATGCCATTAAGGAAACTATAACACTATTTTAAGAAGTTTAGAAGAAAGTTGATATATCTAACAAGATGACTAAGTGGTCCTTGAAATGGCCCAATTTGATATCATTTATGATCCCTAAACTGTTATAAAGGGGCAAGTATTGGCCGAACTCATTATTTAATCCTTAGTAAGCATGTGGTTGATTTTAATAAGTGCCACAAATGCATGAGCTACTGATAGAATAACATGTAAGTACGAGTCGATCCCATGAGAAAATGATCAGTTTTATAAAGTATATTTTCCTTTTAAACAACTTTGACTTTTTAATAATGATTAAGATTAAACAATTATAGCAACTAACACATATATCTAAGCAACATATGAGACAATGATGAGAGAGAATTACTAGGATTTCGGAGCCATCTACCAATTTTAAGTAGCCACGATGTCAATATAAATTTTGATTCCAGATTTTTATAAATTGTAATTCATCATATCTATCGATGTAAAATTTATAAGTTAAATCAATAAAATTCAATTTTTAATTCATTTTAATCGTATTCATAAGGCTCAAATCCCTATTTCCTTCAAGGTATCAACTATACGCATTTTAAGACGTAATTAAGCATGGTCTCAATTGATTACACTAAAGCATAACCCATCAAAATTAATCATACATGAAATCATAGAATATAATACTGTTTGATTTAGAATGATAAAATATCAATCTCGTAAAATTTTATGCAAATAATATATTTTTTAAATGTTTAAATAATTTTCATGAATAATAAATTTAATTGAACATAAACTACTAAATAAGCATGGTAATCAATCAAAATCATAACAATTAAATTTAAGTTATCATAATGAATAATAAAATATTTCAAGATACAATGGACAATTGAGTTCATTGGAATTGGAAACACTTCCAATCTGCGAATATTGTTTAGAAAGTAAAATGACCAAGACGCCCTATATGAGAAAAATCTAAAGAATAAAATATATATTGGAATTGATTCGTTTCCATTTGTGGGCATATGACTATCTGATCAAGAGGTCGTTGTGAGTACTTCATCAATTTCATAGATAATTATTCAAAGTATGGACATGCTTACTTTATGAATAACAAGTCTTAAGCCTTCGATCAGTTCAAAGTGTACAAGGCTAAGGGGGAGCATGTGTATGGTAAACTAATCCAAATTGTACGATCTGATTATGGGAGTGTATACATCTTAGGAGAGTTTAAGAATCATTTATCGGAGGTGGGGATCATATCCCAATTATCTACACCATGTACTCTACATGAAATGGTGTAGCAAAAATAATGAATATGACTCTTTTGGATATGGTGAGGTTCATAACTAGTTATCTAGGGCTGCAACATTCTTGTTGGGATTTTACATTAGAGATGGATATATACATTCTTAATTTAGTTACATCCAAATCGATCTCTTTAACTCCCATGGAACTATGGAATAGGCATTTTCCCACTCTAAGACATGTTTAGATTTGGGGGTTCCCGACACTTGTGCTATGGAATGAGCCAAGGAAGTTGAAATCGATAACATAAGTTTGTCTCTTTGTTGGTTATCCCAAAGGTTCTAAAGGTGGATTGTTTTATATTCCTAAGAAAAAAAGGTCATTGATGGTATTAATGTCCGATTCTTACAAGATGATTATATAATGAACAACGTGCCCTGGGGTAAGCTAGCCTTACAAGATAATATATAGGAAGATGATATTACCTGTGTTGCTAGACCCTCCATACAGGAAGAAATACAACTTAATATCAATAACACATTAGCTAACGATAGTATAGTGGGAGTATTACTGATTATCAAGTAACACGTGTCACTGATGCTGGATCACAAGTTAGTGTCTTTGGGTGAACATTTCTGCTAGATCTCAAGAAAACACGAACTAGGTCCTAGGAGTTATAATGAGTCATTCCAAGATAATATCTTCTAACTTTAGGTTAAAATTATGGGTCTTATGTTGGATTCGATATATTCAAATAAGTTCAAGGAGCTTGTAGACTCCCTATTGGAGTGCAATTGTAATTATTTTATGGAATTAATTATAATTAAATAGAAAACAAAACAAAATACAAGGTGTAATTTAGGATTTTCATATTTATGTTTGGAAGTTAGTTTAATTATTTCCTTTGGATCCCTACTATAGTCCATATACCAAGGACTTAGCCCAAAACTCTTCGAAAGTCATATTTGGCCAAAGACGACTTCATGTTCCTAAATATATGGTTTAAGGGAAGGGGTTTCATAAGGGTTATGAAGGGAGAAAAAAATATTATTCACATTTTTGTGAGGGGGTTAGGAGAGAGAAAGTATTTTTCCTCTTACTTCACAAAATTTTCATCTCCAGAAATGCCCACTCACATGGCTTGCTTTGGGTGAATAAAATTAGGCAGGATATAAGGTTTTTTCACATCTAAGAATGGATTAAAGTTGGGGAAATACCTAGAATGTCTTCTTCATCAATTATGTCTCCTATATTGGATCACCTAAAGGATCCGCAAAGGTATGTGATCTTAACCCTAAACCAAAAATATGACCAATCTAAGTCCTCACTACACCAAAACTGGCTTTTAGTAGTGGTATTTTACCTTTACAAAAATAATTAGTAACGGTAATTTTTCATTAGAAAAAAGGCATGAGGAAAAAATTAGTAATAGATATTTACTATTACCAATGCCTTGGATTTTTTGTAAGGATATTTCATCACACCAAAAGTATATATGTGAATCAAATGAGATAATGAGAATCAAATGAGATATGTAAGGATTATATCAAAAGAAATAGTCAAGCTTTTATGTGTATATAAAAAGCACATTTAGGGGACACGTATACAAGCATGTACAAATCACATAGTAGAATGTAATGCAAATCATGGACAATGAGAAACAAAGATAAATTAGTCATTTTGTAACCCTCCAATATACTAACTCGAGCCAAGAAGTGCATCGACAATGAAACTTCTTTCTCCCGACAGTACATAATTCAATATCTTTGCATCCTACTCTGGACTTCCTCCTTACAAGCTATTTAGAGTACAACAAGGCATCTCATACTCTATTAGCACCAAAAAATAAATGAAATGATTAAAATTAAAGTAGCTAAGATTAATCATATATATAAAAAATGAAACTAAAAAATTGAACTTGTCAAAAACATTTACAAACTACTTAAAGAAAAATGTTAAATGGATTAAATGAAAATTTCTCAAACTTATCTGAGGTAACGTCAAGTACCAAACCAGGACATGTTGACACCATTACTGGCAATATATGCATGAATATAATATGTGATCATAAATTTCAAGTCGAGAGGGAGAAAGCATAAATCTAACACAAAAATAAACATCAATGAAGTTGAAATTAGCTTTTGCTAATGCCAAAGTTGAAGCATTTAATAAAATCTAGTTCAATAATCAAATTGGTCTTCATGCGACATTCTCTACATGGCAGCCCCTAAATTTTCCTTACCCCTCTATAACACTTAATTTCCTTCAACCTGCTGATCGCAATAGAATTGAGTTGCCACAAAAAAGTCCCAATGAAAAAATAACATCTATTTTTCATGAAAAATGTAAATCGAGGGTTAATTATACAGTAAACTTCACTAAACTATAGTATTTTCAATTCACTCCTGAAATATAAGAATAAGAAAATACCCTTAAACTTTTCAAATTTAGTTTGTGACTACATTTAATCCAGTGATGGGAGGATTCGAAACATAGAGAACATTTCACCCCTGAAATTTATAACTATTTCATAAGGCCGACTAATTCAATGCTTTGACCAAATTATGGGTAATTTGAAGGTAAAATTTGTCAAAACTATCGCCATATTTTCTTTCTCTTATCACAGGCAACAAAGCCCTAGTTTCCAAATCAACCTTCATAATTTATTATTTATATAATCACAAACTCACAATTGAAAACATTATCCCAACAATTACCATATACATGGTGTTGAAACAACCATGTCAAAGTCGATGGGTTGAAACAACCATCTAAGTGATAATGCCATTATTTAACATATATACCATTACATCAATTTCAAATTATAAGGTTAAAGAACATTTACATTAAAATACCTGAGATGAGTAAGGTTAGCCATGTTAGCCGCCAACTCCTCAATTAAAAACTTAATGGCTGGAAATAGAACAAAATTTGCATTTATCAGATTCATTCAACAAAGTTTAAATTATTTGACAAACTTAATCTATCAACAAAATGAAAATTAATGTTTAAGCCCTGAAATATTATATAGATAAGAAAAACATAAAACAAATTAAAATTTAGACCCATGCATTTTGAGAAACATTTAAAATCACTATTTAGAATTTTATCAAACATATAAAATACGACATTTGAGACACTAAATTATACATGAAGACCAAATGATAGCTATCAAGAACTTGTAATATAAAAAAATATATCCACTTACTACTAACTTCAAGGATGTGAAACCATCTTATCACAAAGACTTTAACTAGACAAAAAATGAACCAAAATAAATTAAGAGAGAGAGAGAGAGAGAGAAAGAATTCCTTGACTAACGTGTGTAAAGATTGAAGAGAATGCAATAACCAATATCTACAAAAACTAAAAACATAAAATTAAATCTCCAAATCATACAAACTTGGAGGGGGAATAAAGTTTCTAACACGTACCGGTTATGAATGAGACTTCGCTCAAAATGATGCCTAATTAAGATGGTAGGACAAGTGAGTTAACAAATTGAGAAGAGAATGTGAGGGATTAATTTATTTCATACAAACGAGTTTTGATCATGGCAACACCATGAGTTTTGTGCTAAATTTATGAGAGAAACGATAAGGGAAAATTTGGGAATTTTCTTGATTAGAAGGGATAACATTTTAGTTCACTCCATAAAAATAGATAAAACTATCAAGAGAGGAATACCCATTCAAGATTATCCACATCAAACATAGAAGTTACTTGGTTCAACTTGTGAACACAAAGTTCTAAAGTTCACATCTCCAAATCTCCTGAAATTTATTGCAAATGACCAATCAAACCAAAACATGTATTTAACATATAAATATAATTCATATCCAGTTTAAGAACATGTTAAATATATTGCAGATTAATTTTTACCTTCTGGGTCAAATGTACAAACCCAAGAAGGTGTTTGTCAGTTTGTTATATCAATATAAGGTGATTTTAGATACTAATGACATTAATTTTTTATTGTCATAAATATGAATATTTATGCAGACCAAAGATTTTTTTGAATCGATTATGCAAAATGGAAGGTCTGAATAAGAACCTAAATCGATTATTAACTAAAACCCTAACTCGATTCATGAATCCATGAATTGTAAACCCAAAGAAAACCCCTAAAATACCAAATGGATGCCCTATTAACGATTATGAATCGTTAAGAGAAAGAAAAAATTAGGTTTTACCTTGTAAATGTCGGAGATAGTGAGAGAGTGTCATCGTCTAGGTGAGGGTGTTGACACCATGAGTTTCGTTCCAAAGAAAATGAAAGAAACACAAAATTCTTATAAGGTTTAGGCTCTATGGAAATGATGGGGCATTTGAGTAATTCTTTTTTCCACTTCTAGTTAAACTCTTTAAAGTGTCCTTCTTTGTTATAATAATAACATAAGAACTTCACCTTCCTTTGGTTCTTCTTATAATAATCGTTTATAGAAGAAACTCCAATCGATGATAATGAAATGGACGGAGATGCAAAGCTAGTCTGGCCACTAGAATGTGTGCCCACACTATCAACAAATTCTAGACATCATTTGTCTTTCACTATTCCAACAAAGATATTTTGTTCAATAAGTCCATACCAGAGATTTCACTATTAAGCAAGGATTTTCTCTTAAAATCAACCTCAAGATGAAAAAAGTCATTGTTACTTCCATTTAAAGCAAGCAGATTACCAAACACCACCACACGTTAAGCATCCAAATTGCTCAAACTACTCTCACTCACCATAACCCTTTCTTATTCAACATTCGCCAGCATGGTGTGGAGTTTTATGTTAAGCTTTTTGAGTTATGTGGACTCCTCTTAAAGCTTAACATATTTGGATTGAAGATCAGCTTCCTCTTCCTCACTAGTTCTCAAAGAGGTGCCGGAAGGAATCATATCCTCTAAAACCATGGAAGGAACATCAAATTCCTCAAAATCATTGAACTCACCAAGTCTCGGGCCATAAAAGCCACATATTTGCTAACATGAGAATCGCATTTTGAGTCTGCGTTATCATCACAAAAAATGGATTGATAAGCATATTTGTCATTACCTTTACTCATTTTTTATAGACATTGCTTAGAGACATGACCTCAACTACCACAATTAAAACAAGTGATGGGTTTTGGAGAGTCATTCTTATTTTCTCCACTTCCTTGTAATGTTTCAAATCTAAGCGGATACTATTTGTACAAGCCTTTTGGTTGAAATCATTTCTTCCATGTCTTGTAAAATTTCTTAGTGATGAAGGACATCAATGGAATAAAGAGACACCTTGTGAGATTTAGGTGGGCACCCCCAGCGGTACCCAAATGGCACTACAAGTGGCATGAATACCTCTTGTGCGTCCAACGTAACACATAGCAACAGGATGTGCAGCTGTGGGACTCCCGATTTGAGGATAAGACACAAATTCAAAAATAGACACACTTAGGATTAAAAATATGCCGTGAGGGCGGGCACCCCCCAGCAGCACCCAAATGGCACCACGAGTGGCACGAACACCTCGTGAGCAACTATTTAGAGCTCAAGAGTTTTGCAACTTTTTGAGCTCAAGGGTTTGTAAACATGACATTAATTGGAGAGAGATGGGGGGGAGAAATTAGGAAGCCTACATTCTATGATAACCAATAATTATCCAACAATCAAACCAATAATTATCCCGTACTCCATCTATCATCTAAAAGATTTAAAAGATGATGCATATCAATTATATAACTACTTCAGTTAAAGTGAAGACTACTTGGTTACTTGGAATCAAGAAGGCCATAAATAGAGTCTTCTGAATGTGTGATTTGACCAAATTGCCCCTGGTTCCCCCAGCATATTCTTGTACATGTAAGTTTGTCAATTAGTTTCTTTGATACAATCTTCATAAAATGAAGCTAATTTAACTTCATTTTATGAAGACTACATCAATGAAACTGATCAACACTGTATATGTATAGGAACACGTGGAAATGAGGTTGGGTTTATTTGATCCAATCACAAACTCAAATGACTCTATTCTCAAACCAAGCATCTTGTGAAAGTTTTCCATGCCCCCGCATTCGATTGAACATCAAATATTATCGAAAGTTAACTTACATGACTCCAAATCAATATTTGGAGGCAGGAAAATGGAAATTGTTCATTAAAATTGGTATATGTCAATGTAGTCTTATTACACACCATACGTGCATTATCTAAGAAAAGTTTTGAATTGTCACAAGTAAACATACGTAAATCATATTACGCATTCGTAAAATTAACTAAACATTCATACATCAAAGTAAAGTGCCAATACAGTGTCAATATCATAATAGGATAAGACTGATAAGGATAAAATAATATATAGATACTCAATCTTCCTCTAAATCAACTAAAAGATCCTTCAAATTAAGGTTGTCATCAAGAGCTAACATGGACTTTTTTGGAGCATTTAATGCGTCTACTTAAGTAGTCGTACCCTTTGGTGTGTGCACAATAATATTCCAATTTCCATTGTTTATGCACTTCGAGTATAATACCTTCTTTACATTATGAAAGGCACAAATAAAAGGCTTGTCGACTATAAGTTCTTTACTCTTTAGCTTTGATAAATCTACCATAATAATTCTGGAGTTAGGATCAACTTTGCAAGCATTTGTAGTATTTACCCAATCATAATAGAATACGTTTTTTTATGAAATCTAAGCAATCAAGTTCTAGAATTTATTGGATTATCCCATAATAGGTTTGCACCGTATTCTTCGGCTTTTTATCGCTTTTACTAGAGATACAGGTGGTCAAGGCAGAAATTGATATTCCACGATTTTTCATCAAAAGCTTTTCCTCATATGGATGTGAAATGAAATCAAAACCATTGGTGCAGAATTTCTTAAACTCTTTTGCACGAAAATTATGACATTTTTCTAGGCGTGCAAGCCTAGAAGGGACATCACCCATTTTTTGAAGTTGCATTTATCAATGAATTTGTATTAGGGCATACTTTTACCATGCATGAATAAATAACCGCACATATAAGATGTGAAAATTACCTCTTTTGATACCCATGCCCTAAATCAATTGTCGAATAATTTCTCCTTTGATTTTGAGCAATTTCATTCTCGTACTTCCTATCGATAAATTATAGAGTTTGAATCATAAAATGTAAAATACATATAATTAAAGAAGAAGAATTCAGTACATACTTACTCTCTCTAGTCTTTAACTTCATCTTGCGATTCGAAGACATAACGAGTTGCTTGCTCGTATTGTAGATTTATGAGTTTCACCTCTTTAGGGTTCCCAAACGGAAATTCCTCCTCAAACTCATCAGGTTCCTCGCTCACTCATTCTCCATAAGGATTGAACCTCCTCACCTCTTGTCCAGGCATATGTTCCCTAGCGTATAGTGACGATTCCACAGTTACGTATTCTTCAGCAATTGACCCTCTAATACATCGTGTATTCTTTATGAAATCTTTAAAGGTTTTCATTAAGCTCTCAAAAGGATACATCGAACAATACCTAATGGGACCACATAATAAAGATTCGTCACATAAATGCACAACTAGGGAAAATACTAATATCGAAGAACAACGGAGGAAAATATTTCTCTAATACATAAATTGCCTCGGCTAAAATTGATTTCGGAATTTTAATGTGCCTTCTGTTTATCACTTTTTCAAAAATTAGGGTAAAACACAAACTAATTTTCATAATTTCCCGACGGAGATCTTTGTGTTCAGGGAAGCAATGCCAAAATAGCAGAGAAAATTAATTGGATGACTACGTGTCGATCGTGAGACTTGCACTATTTCAAATCATTTATTTGGTAGCTTACTACCCTACGTAAATTACCAGAATAATTGGTTAGTGTCTTCAAGTTGAACAACGTCTCTAAGAGTATCTTCAATTCATTAGTAGTAAAAGTGAAAGTAGCTGGGGGGTAGAAATCCATCTTGTTGTAGAATCATTTTTTAACAATAGTTTCTTCTCTATTTTTATATCCTGTAAATCTCAGCGGGCCCGCTCTCCATCTTTGGAATGAGATCCACCTGTACATGTCCTATTAGATGTTCTACAACATCAATATCTTTGTGCATCACATCAATTACATGCCTTACACGATGATCTTTCCAATACAACAAACCAAAAAATATTAATTGCCTGGACCATGGCTTTGCTTTACTAGGGTCATTCGGATCCCCCTAGTTTTACATTTCAAGTTTACAAACTAGGGGTGTTTGCCTACATACCTATTCCCTGTAGTAGAAATCGTCGCCTTCTCCTCGATCTGCTAACCAGAAAGTTGAGCAGGCGGCCTCCTGCACTCGGGAACTACAGGAAAAAAATAGACTTTTTATTCCTGAAAGGGTGACTGGTCGGTAGAAATCTACGATGACCCGTGTAACTCATCTTACTACTATGTTGTAGCCAAATGGCTTCAGTTTCCTCCCCACATATGGGACATCCATAATAACCATAACATTACAACCGGACAAAGTCCCATAAGCAGTAAGGTCATGGATTATCCACATAACCATTGCTTTAAGTGTGAACTCTTCACCCTTATGAGAGTCGAATGTCGTCACGCATTTATCCAACAACTCTTTAAGTTCTTTGATTAATGGTGCTAAGAATATATCAACATCATCATCAGGAGCCTTCGACCCAGGTATCAATAAAGATAACAATATGAACTCCTTTCTCAAGCAAAGTGTCGGAGGGAGACTTAAAGGCGCCAAGAGCACTGGATAATAACTCTGGCTAGTACTTAGATTAAAGAAAGGGTTAAACCCATTGGTTGAGATTGCAAGATGAACGTTACACGATTTCTTTGCAAATTCATGATTTTGTACATCTAAAATTTTCCAGATGAGTGAATCAACTGGATAATGCATCAGATTCTCGCCCACCTTGCATCGAGTGTGCCATGTCATGGCATCCACTATCCACAGTACTGTAAAAAACCGTCTTAACCGTGGCCCAAGCGGAAAATACTTCAAAACCTTTTGTGGAAATTGTGAGCACTTACGATATTTTGCAGCTTTTACCTTCTCACAAACCATGTATTTAGGCTCACTGCATACAAGACATTCATCATTCTCTTCATGCTCGTTGTAGTAAAATATGCAATCATACTTGCATACACGAATATATTTGTATTTCAAACTCAAACCCTTCAAGATCTTCTTCATGAATAGTTTTGTCTGAAAATATGTTCTCTTCTGGGAGAATTTCTTTAACCCGCTTAAGAATTCCAATTACACTATTCGCTGACAAACCAAATTGACTTTTTAAATTGTAAACCAATCATTGCATGTAATATCGAGTGATCTTCATCACAATATTTATACAACGGTCTAGCCACATCAGCTATCAGTCGTACTTATTCCCGATCTCCTGGTAGTTCAGCATCGAATTTTTCATTTACTTGGTCATAATGTGCATTATTCGTGTCCATGGGTTGGTGGTTTTAATGGTTGTGGAGTCTGTAAGCATTATCAACTAAGTCGGCCAATGGACGATGTGTTGGTGAAACATGTACGACTTCCACTCGTTGGGGGTTCATTACACGATCGGTTATGAGCAATTCTTCATAAGGTATATTTTTTTCACAATGGTATGTTCATATTTTATAGTCTTAACAGATTCCTCACTTTATTAAATGCAACTCCACGTCTTCCAATGACTTATATTTTTCATTCATACAATGGGTGCACGGACACAGAATCTTGTCACTTTTAAGATTTTTGGAAGTGTATATAATAAATTCTTGAATGCCCTTTACATGATTATTTGTTATTCGGTTAATTTCTCCCATACACTTTTTTGTATTGTGGGAAATCCATGTAATAATCTTCAAATTTCAGTCCTATGTTAATAGGTTAAAAAAAATGTCATGTTGCATACAAGAAATTAATATGATTACAAAAATATTATTACAACTGAAACCAGAAAAAATATTATTACAACTGAAACAAAAATAATAATCTTACAACTGAAACAAAAAAATATATATATTATTACAACTCAAACAAAAAAAATGTTATAACAAATGAAACGAAAGAACATATTATTAGAGCTTGACTAACAAATAAAATGGCCAAGTAATAAAAGATTTCGCATAATCCTCAATTCCCTCCCTTCCCCGTTGTTAACATACACAGGTACATCTTTACAGTCGTTGTATATTTTATCGACCATTATTTGAGCATCGCCCCTCTCCTAAACTCAATCGTGTACTGGAGTTTCGACAACTACAGAGATGAGAGTGCACAAGGCAACAAACCTCGTATTACTTATGTCCCTGAAATAGTACTATTGGCCATAGTTACCGTGAGTTATTGACAATGATCCAAGTCCCGTGATCGGTTGAGGAACATGGATGGGGAATGTTGGAGGAGTCGGCATTTAGGAGGGGAATGTTGAAGGAAGCGGCATTTGGGAAGGATAACTTGAAAGGGAAGGGGACATTGGGGGCCTATAACCTTTAAAAAGAGTCACAAGTCTCCCAATTTGATTCGACAAGAATCCCAAGTTATTTTTAATCTCCTGGGAATACCCATTGATACTAGATTGTTGTTCATCTTGGGTCGATATACGATCCTTAACCGAAGATAGCTCATCCACAAAAGGGTATAAATTTTGTTTTTGGCATATGTTAGTTGTAACACCCCGTGTTTTATTAATTAATTTATTAAAATATTAGAGAAAAATAAAATTTTGGATTTAATGGTTTTCAATAATTAAACATGTGGGCTTTCATATTTGAGTAGTAAATTCTCAACCGGAATTTAATCGGAGTTATAACAGAATGTTAGGAAATTATTTTTAATATATTTTATCAAGCAGGTACGTTTTTGTTAAGTTAATGAAAATTCTTCTAAGTGCAAAGGCGGTGTTTTAAAGATTTTGTTTTGAAGTTGGGGTCGTTCAAATGACAGCATATGTCATTCGAACGACGTAGCATCTCATTCAAACGACAGCTATCAGTCATTCGAGCGATAGGAGGCGGTGGGTTAATTAGAGTCCTAATTGTATTCTAACTCTTAAACCCTTTAAATAGGTTGGAAAATTCAAAACACTTTTCTCTCAAACTTTTCTCCAGTAAGGTTCTCTAAACATATTTTCTCTCATCTTCAACCCCTAGCCCCAACTTTTAACAAGTTTTAACTCAAGAATTGAAGATTCAATTGGTATTTTCTTAAGAGGAATCCAATTGTCTACTCAGATTTTTATGCGACTAATTCCAGGCATGAATACTCTATTCCTTTCCTTTAGTATTATGCATTTTAAGTGTCGCCTAAACACTTAATTACAGGTTTTTCTTAAAAATCAATTAGTAACTTAATTAGAGAAAGTGGACACTTAATTATGGGACTGTTTTTATGAAACTTTTAAATATGAATTAATCTTTGAAAACCTTGGGTGCGTAGGTTAGATTATTTGGTTTTTATTATTTTTGGGGTGTAGGTTTGCATGTAGAAGTTATGGGATTATTTATATGTAATGTGGGACACGAACACACTTATAAAAATTAGAAGATTTATAAAGGAGAACGATTATGTCATATTGAATATCATCGCATGTTAAATAAATTCATATTATTGAATAGAATGAATTATGTTGAAAATAACGACGGTGCTATTAATTAAATTACATTAAATTGGGACCTTTATGACTATATTGTCGTGTTGTTTTTATGATTTATGTTATGGTGGCGATTATTATTATTCACTTTTGCCATCGCGGGGACGAGGGTCTTTTGGGTGGTATATTGCTCACCTTGATTATAGGATGCTTACTAGGTATGGGACTAGTGGGTAGGCCTTGGTTATAATTTATGTTTGCTAGGTATGGGACTAGTTAGTGTAAATTCATGGGAATTTTATATTCTGGGGGTGGGCTGATTTTTATGTTTAATTATTGTCACGTTATCCTAGGCATGATACTAGGATGTATTTTATATTAAAAATTCATCATATATGTAGGATAGGACATATGTGTACTTGGGAGGCCTTAGGTATAGGACTAAGGGATATTTTGAGGATCTCACATCGATTAAAAAGGGTGGGGTAATTTGTAAATTGTAAAATTGAGAAAATGAGAATTAATGCCTAAGATAAAAAAAACGGGTATTAAAATTTATGGCGACATAATGTGGGGGGCCCGACAGTTTAAACGGGTCGGCTGGCTATTTATGTCGTGTCGTGTGAGGAACCTTGTCAAATTGTGGGGGATCGACAGTTTAAATGGATCCGGATGGAATTTGGGCAAGGGAAAGTGTAAAACTTTGGTGGAAAGTACCACCCGGGACGGGATGACCGCTATAATAAAATGTGAGAATAATGATAATTTTGGTTAATTTAATTAAATTAATACTTGGGACCGTGGGATAATTAAAATTATATTGGTGTGACTTTTATAAGAATCTCTGGGGGTGGTTAGTAATTTATCTCTACGGCATTTAATTATATTCGTTTAATTAAAATACTCTATTGTAATATTTATTACGTATAATGCTACTGTCTAGGTCCACGGACCCTATTTGAGGGGAGTATGGTGTATTCATGCTCGGGGCTCGGACCTCGTGCGTTGACTAACCTTTTCAGGAATAAGTTTGGAGAAGCTGCATAGGATTATTTTGAGACTTTCTTGAAGGTGCAGGTGGAGTTATTTACTTTATGTGTATTATTTTAGTTTAGTTTCCTTTCCTTCATATTTGACTTGAGACTCAGTTTATGGTTTTATTGGGCCATTCGGTTCCAAAGGTGTATGGGTTTTATTCAGATATTTCATTTTGGGGTCAGTCGGAGTTTACTCAGTTTTTAATTAAATCATTATTGGAGATTAGATTTATTCGAAGTTTTAGCATGTGATGGATCTATTATCGTTCAGTTGTTATTATCATTTGGGATTGATTCAATTATTTATCTTGTGGATTGATTTCATTATGTCTCATATCTGTCTCATGCCAAGAATGATATTTTATTTAGTTCACGCTAGGCATAGTTTTGGGGGCGACTGACGCCAAAATTGCGCGGGGTGTGACATGAGCCAACACCTCTAGTCCTCCCCCTGTTATCCTTTCCAGAGGTCTGGGTCAGGGCATGATTTTTAAGGTCATCAAAAGGGATCTAACTTGACTGATTGCTGATGCCTCTATTGATTTTACTGTCTTAGCCAAGTGCGGATGGAATTTATTATCTTCGTCCCGTCGAGCATGAATGTATAAGTCTGCTCGATTTGATTGTTTACCGCCATCTAGACCATCCTTCGTCCTACTCCCCCATTCATTCTTCAAATCCTCATATGATTTAGAGCCCAGCTTATGGATATCAGTTTTTTGCCCTACTTTGTTTGTTTTGCTCCCTTTGGACTAACTTTTTCTCCTTACCTCGTTCTCCAAAAAATTATTCCACTGCACCATCGAAATTTCAACATTGGGAGGCACTCTATCTTTCAAATCCAAAATATATGAGATCGTTGCCTTCTTTGGGAAATGTTTCTTCCGAAGGTTTCTCCTATATGTCCTCAATGCTTCAGCAACCCGAGAAAAAACCTTATTCTTGGAATGTTCGGGAAATGAGAAACGCTTGCAGAGTTGATCATATATGTCATCTTTGATGGCTTGATCAATAAGGTTCCAGTTGTCTGGTCCACCAACTCCTACATTCATTTTTCCCAACGACAAACACTGGGCTTTCAAGTTCAGCAGGTCATTACTATCACCCGTCAAGTTATTCCCAATAAGCGAGAACCCGATGGGCTTCTTTTCATTTGAGCGGGAGGTGTCGGGAGTGCTGGATGGGAGAGTTGGAGCACTTAGAATTGGACTTGGTGTGGAGTGAACCATTGGTGGATTTGTGAATTTCTCAGCCATTGGTTTTGAGAATTCGGTTTATGCACAAGATGAGGAACCTCGTTGGGGATATCACCTCACCACTTGGTACCTTTTGGTTGTTTCCTCCCTACATTATCTACAAAAATCAAGAACCAAAAGTGACTAAATAATTATAATAATATGAAATTATAACTAATTTATTTAGCTTATAATTAATTATAATAATATGAAATTATATATATATATATATATATATATATACCTTTTTAAATTAAGACTTTAGAATATGTTCAATGTGTATGATCTCCATCCATTCGGTATTAGTTTCTAAAAACCTATGAATTTTTGCACGTGGCCATCTAGGAGGAAAGATACCTATGATTGATGTGTAGATATTCTTGACATGAACTAAGAACCCCATATTTCTCAGCTTGTTGGCAATATTCAATTTTACGTGCATATGGTACGAGACATCCCAGTCTATGTCAATGCTCTGTATACGCAGTCGTATCCATAACATAGTGGATTTTTTTCCACCTTCTCCAACAATGTAAGGAGGGTCAGGGCTACATCGGGATTATGTGTGTGAAATATTTTTGTATAGCGTCATCCCAACATTTTGGGAGGAAAAATAGAATATGATCGAACAGGTACCCCTGTTGGAGATCAACTCCACTATTTACAGTGTAGTTAAATTATTCGATCTTTTTATTTCCATATCGATAGAATATGAGTACACTTTATATGGTGAACACTAATAATAAAGTTATATGTGTGGTCCAATTGCAACTTCTCGTACTCTTGTTGCCAATGATTATCACCGTGCCTCATTTTTCCTAAGAAAAGTATACAAGGGCGTGAATACGAGTTCTACAATTAAGGGCTCCAATAAATTAATAACTATTCATTCTAACAAATGAGGTGTAAGGGTTTGATTAAAGTTTTGATTCATCACTACTCTCCTCTTAACCCCTTGCATTTTGGATCTCACCGATGTGAAATCCCAACAAGAACCCGCCGTAAGTCTTAAAACACATTTTGTTAGGGTTCATTATAAAAGAGTTTAAAAGTATATGTGTATTATCAATCCAAGAAATCCAACATGGTATCCAATAATCAAGCCAATAACCAATAATTATCCCGTACTCCTTCTATCGTCTACGTGATAGAAAAAACATACCCATAATCACAAATCTCATTAAAGTAAGGTCATTTCTCATTAATGATATACATTAAGAATAGGGTTTCAATTTTATACATGATAAATTCATAAATGACAAAGTTACTAATCTGCACACATGTTTGCGATTCATATTTAAAGTAAATAATTAAAGAATTGCTAAAGTTTGTTAATAATTTATATGTTTAGCATTGCCAACAATTTCACCAACAATATACCTAAAAACCATTGTTAACGCAAAAATTCTCCATCTACGAGGACCAATCAGGAAAGGACACATGTCATCCTACGTGGCAATATTCGACACCCGAGGAGAGTTGGTCGGCACCCGAGGAGTGTTAGTCGGCACCCGAGGAGAGTTGGTCGGTACCCGAGGAGAGTTAGTCGACACCCAAGGAGAGTTAGTCGGCACCCGAGGAGATTTAGTCGGCATACCAATCGGGAAGATCAAAGGATAACTGCGCATTTAATGAGCATTAATGTACATTTATACTGTAGATGACAACACATAGCATACCGAGCAATTCAACAATTAGATTCGTTGAATGTAAACATAATGTATAAATGTCTACATACAATGAATCTCTTTATCTCCCATCACTATAAATATATGTATTCCCTTATCCAAAGGAGAAAAACCAAGAACCGAGAGACACCATACACAAGATCCACACCTTTTTCTCCCTCTCTCTACCACATTGTGCTATTGTAAACCCCTGGGAATAAAATAACAGTGGACGTAGGCTTTTCCTTATAGCTGAACCACTTTAAAAATCTTTGTCTCTTATATGTTTGATGTGAATGTTTATCTTCATCTTCAATCTCATCCTCATCATTTATCTGTTGTTGACGCCACTAAAATGGCAGCGGCCATTTTCTGTCTTCAAAAGATTGGCGCCGTCTGTGGGAATGTGTTACAAGCATTGTTCTCCATCAAAAGCTAAGTTTTTATTTTCTATATGTATAATCAACTATATATTATACATACATCTTTTGATTCAATCGTGATTTTTATGTTTATATACATAAATTAATTGTCCAATTTTTATCTGCAAAATGTTGCATATCATGATTTTTAAATCATAACTGCTAGATTAAGTCTTATTTAGATATCTGAAAAATAGTGGATTTCATAAATCATAAATTTTTGCTTGATTCTCAAGTTTCAATTTTATATCATGGAATAAATATTTTAAATGATTAAATATACCAATATATACGACGATGATAAGATTTGATAATTTTCTTTGTTGATTTTGAAATAATTTGTGAAAGATCTTTGATGACTATTCAAATTCCCATTATATTTTTGTTCAAATCATGATTCTCATATGTTTATATCCATAAAATTAGAGATCAAATCAATTATATATTGTGCATACATCTTTTAATTCAAACATGATTTTATATTCACAAATTGTTGAATCTAATTTTATAAATCTGCATAAATGTACATTTCATAATCACAAAGTTTGAGAAATTTGTGAACATATTATATTATTTCTTCTTTAAGGAGATAAAATAATTTCTCTATATTCATAAATCTCTTTTATATGAGTATATACAAATTTGATTCATTTGGAAATCTTTTAATTTAGTCATAATTTTTATATGCACTAACTGTGTGATCGATTTCAATTTGGGGATCTGGTGAATTTTATACTCATAAATATTATACAAATCCTTGCATCTATGGATCCACTTGAAGATTTTCTGAACAAATATGTTAGGATAGGGATAAGCATTAATAACGATTATGTATTTTTCATTCCGATATTAACATGAATTGAATCAGACCCATTTTCTCTCTCTTCAATAAAACTATATTCTCTGCACAAATAATCATATTATGTAATTGTGTTGATACGATCAATTTTATCCATATATGAATAATCAATTATATGTTTTACATACATACATACATCTTTTGATTCCGTCATGCTTTTTATGATTATAAAAATAAATTAGTTATCCAATTTTTCATTTATCAAATCTGCAAAATACTGCAAATCACGATTTTATTAAATTAGTGGATCGGTTTTTATTTCCAAATATGAATAAACGAAAATTTCATAATCACAAGTCCGTTAAAGATTTTTATGGAGACACGTTTATGTACATCATATTTTTATGAGAACACGAGATATTTTGATTGTTATCTCTCATATTATTATCTGCAAATTTAAATTGTCCAATATTGAATCCGATGCACACTATATATTGGTTGGCTGAATAATTATTCTAATCGTAATTTTTATATGATTCAGCCTCAACAGGTGCTCAGGCAAATTTATTTGTCCATACAATTCTTGGATGCTCATCAACAACACATAAAGACCTTAAAAGGTCAATACCGAATAAAAACAACGCAGCTAGACTGCACACAGCACAGCAGCAAGACTGCAAACAACAATTCAATTGGCACCATCAGATTCATTTCATACATGCCCCAATCCTGGTCATAGAGCTTCATACTTGACTTAATCGAGTTAAGAGAAGAGATACATGTAGGCCTTTCTAATTAATAATTCAAACATCTATTCCTCAAACACTCGTACTGAGCTAAAGAACACATGTAGAAATTCCCAAGTTGGAATTCAAATAGATTCTTCAAAAGACGACAAGAGTCATATGATGGAAGAAATGTAGAAATTCATAATTGAAATGTCAACATATATTCTTCTTAAACACTTGAACTGAGTTAAATAATAGAAGCCAGAAAATGTAAACATGCAAAGATCTCAGGGAGTCATTTCATGGAATATTTCCTCGACCTTATTTTTCCAGCAAGAACAACATATTTTAAGGCCAAGAAAGTACTCAAAGTTTATATTCCACACTTGGGGGCTTCTATTACAAATTCAGTTGTTCATTCGGTGGCACATTCTCATAACATCATGCAGTCGAGTATCAAATTCAACTCCACAAACTTACACGGAGGCATATTGAAGTTCAGGAGTCAAATTCAGCATCTACAGCACTGAGATCTTTACCACTGTCCCAACCAATAATAAAGAAGAAGTTGTATAAAAATGTTTCGAAGTCCACCACTAGCTTGGTACTAACAAGATTGAAGAGTTGGGTTCAAAAGCTAATATGTTACTCGACAAAGTATCCAGAGGATCATAAATCAGAAAAATCAAGCACGTAAAGTTAGCATTCAGTTGCTCGACACAGGAAGCAGTTGGTCGGTTGGCAAACCAATCAACATACTTGAAGATTATGATAAGCTACAAGCTGCATACTACGGCATGGCTGCATCCAAATTCCCAGGGGTGATACATAGCGGAGTTCCTCAAAAGAAAGATTAGCAACCATCGATCAACCTGCATCATATGTCGTCCAGGAGATAATGCACTTTATGTTGAACAAATCAAGAAGGTAGATCAAGAATTTTATGAGCATTGAGCAACACTGCAGAATAAATACTCCATCCTTTTAAGTAAACCATCAAGCATGGAGCATTGGGGGCTTCTGTTAACACAAAAATTCTCCATCTACGAGGACCAATCAGAAAAGGACACATGTCATCCTACGTGGCAATATTCGATACCCGAGGAGAGTTGGTCGGCACCCGATGAGTGTTAGTCGGCACCCGAGGAGAGTTGGTCGGTACCCGAGGAGAGTTATTCGACACCCAAGGAGAGTTAGTCGGCACCCGAAGAGATTTAGTCGGCATATTTATCGGGAAGATCAAAGGATAACTACGCATTTAATGAGCATTAATGTACATTTATACTGTAGATGACAACACATAGCATAACAAGCAATTCAACAATTAGATTCATTGAATGTAGACATAATGTATAAATGTCTACATACAATGAATCTCTTTATCTCCCATCACTATAAATATATGTATTCCCTTAGCCAAAGGAGAAAAACCAAGAACCGAGAGACACCATACACAAGATCCACACCTTTTTCTCCCTCTCTCTACCACATTGTGCTATTGTAAACCCCTGGGAATAAAATAACAGTGGACGTAGGCTTTTCCTTATAGCCGAACCACTTTAAAAATATTTGTCTCTTATACGTTTGATGTGAATGTTTATCTTCATCTTCAATCTCATCCTCATCATTTACATTTTAGTGGCGTCAACAACCGTCATATCAAGTTAACTAATGTATATATTTAGCATTATAAAATGAAAAGAAAACAAATCAAATACACATACATATATATATATCTATTTTGAAACAAAACAAATCAAATACACACACATATACCCAAAATAAAATTTTCTAAATACCCAGTATCCTATATCTAGTTTGAAACATGTCAAAAACACACGCATATACATCCCCTTCTCTTGAAAAATAACTATGTATGTCCACTTTTGTTAAAGTTTGCCCAAAAAATATTCTCAAAAACAATACAATTCAAAAGTCAACATTCTAAATATCCCCAATTATTACAAAACCTACCCAAACTCCAACAAATAATTTATGGCAAAAAAATTAAATACCAATATATTCCCAAACACCAAATACCATTTAAATGCTTGCCCAAACACCTACACAATTTTATTACAGTCCAAATGCCAAAAAAATAAAAACGTGTCCTGCCCAAACACTAATAATTATAATAAAAAATCAACTTCGATTGAATTGTGTAAGATTCGAAGTGACCTGCTTGGGGCATGAGGAATTGGGGAATAGGGTTGTTGGTACGCACACATATACACACAGTACACATATAATACACACACATATGCACACACATACACACATATACACAGAAATATACATATATACAAAATATTAGGGTTCAACAAATAAATACACACGTATATAAAAAAAATAGGGTTTAACATAAAAATACACACACATATACAAAATATTAGGGTTACCTTTGAGATTGAGATAGATATTAGAGGGTTTGGATGAAATACACATGAAATCGCACAGGCTGAGTTCGAGAGAGAAAGGGTTGGACGCACGATGAAAAATTAATTTGGGGCTACTGATTTTAGTATAAGGAACCTGGTCACGGCCTAGAGCCATGACTCACAGCCGTGATCGATTAATTTTTAACACATCAACTCATGACAAAAGATATGGTCACCGCCTCCAGTCATGACCCACGCGCGTGAGAAGTATGAGACGGTTACGCCCCCAAGTCGTGACCCACTGTGTTTCTTTTGTGGCCTTGGTTATGCACGTGGTCATGGCCTTAGTCCGTGACCCCGTCGTGACCTAACGTGAAATGAATTTTTGCGTGAATTTGGTGCCAAGATGGTCATGCCATAGTCACAACTGTGGTCCGTGACCCACAGTGGTTAGGAATTTGGTTCGTGACCACTTTCAAAAGCATCCATGACCACAATGGGTCACGAACTGGTTACGCCAAAGGTTGATATAGTCACAGCTTTGGGTCATGACCAGCAGATCATGGATTTGGATAGTGACCCCCAGGCCATGACCATTCAAGGGATTTGGTGTAGTGAAGGAACCAAGATTTCGTCGGTGGAGCTTGAGAACATTAAAGAAATGGATGAATAATAATGACATCACTACTGATGTTTAGAAGGACGATTTAAAGAGAATGAACAAAGAAGTGAAATATGATGACATGATAAGTTTTGATTGGGTGTATCATAAATAACTGTAAAATCGACTATAACTTCTTTGTCAGAATTTGACTTATATCCCGATGATCATAATCGTCCTTTAAATGAGATGGCAAAGTCTTCTCATAAGAAATCTGATGACATCAAAGCTGTAAATGATTTAGCCAATTTAGCTCGACAGGTAAGCAAATTGACTAAAGAAAATCCTAAAATTAAATTGAAGTTAGAGGAGAAAGACACCCAACTCAAAGAAAGTAATGAGTAGTGTGTTAAACTGAAGAGAACCTTAAGATGTTGGAGGAGGATAATGCCCAAAAAATTCTTTTCAATAATATCTTAAAACTTCAATTTAAAGAGTTAAGAAAGAACGACAGTGAACGAATAAAAAAGTTAAAGGACGATAAGGCCCAACAAATTTGTTTGAATAATCATTTAAAAATTCAACTTCAAGAGTCGAAGAAGAAAAAATGTGACTGAATAAAAAGGTTGGAGGAAGATAATGCCCAACTAATAAGTGAAAATGAAAATCTGGAGAATAAGTTGAAGATTGCTAAAGATTCTGAAGAAAACCAGAGGATCATAACAAACAGCTTCAGCAAAGCAACAACTACTTGTCTGGAGCCAACGAAAAGGTTCTTAAAAGATAAAGATAAAGCTTTTACAAAACTCAATAAGGAGTTAATTTGGTGATATTTGAAATCATTTGTCCATATTTATGGTAAATTCCATGCATTATCAATCAAGTACACGCATTGGTTATTTAAATACACACATAACACTTGAAAGTATTTTTAAATATTATGTAATTCTACGTGTACTTTGTAATATTATCTGTGTACTTTGATATTTTTATTTATTCTTCGAACATAATGGAAAGTTCACGCATAACATTATAAAGTACGCATGAACTTATTCTTACTTTTACGTTTACATTGTAATGTTTTGCGTGAACTTTAAGAATATGTGTTTGTTATGAGCAAATAATGCAAAGTACACGCATAATACTCAAAGTACACGCATTATGCATGCATAGTTACATAAAGTACATGCATATTTTTATAAAGTACATGCATATTTTCATAGTACATGCATTTTGTAAAGATGATTATCCATATTTTTATATAGTACATGCATAGTTTTATAAAGTACACAAATTATCAATTTAATAAACCCACATTTTCTCATGTAGTTTGAAATTTGTTTCATGTTCTTTGAGTTTTAGTGCATGTACTTTAAGAATATGTTTATGAAATAATCCATAAGTTAAACATGATAATTTAGTTTTCTCCAGAAAACGACTAATAAAATTCCCCGAGAACAAATTGGAGGTTTGGGGAAGTCCCTTTCTCAAAAGGATGAGGAAATTAAGCAGCAAAACTCAATGTATGACAGAATACAAGAAAGTGACGATCGAAAACAAAATATCAATGATGATTTTATTTTTCAACATCTTATTAAGGTTCTTCAAAAAGGTGAAAAGAAGAAAAAAAATTCTAATAAAGGTCTTGCTGAATTGCAGCATAATAAAAGAAAGCGGACAAATAATAAAAATCTGAAGTGGCAGCAAAAATAAGAAAAGGGCAACAAAATAAAGCCCAAGTCTTCTTCAAAGTCAACCGAAGAAGTAGACCTACCAACTTACCCATGTGCAAAATACCTTACTGAAGATGCCAAAAATATATTGCAAGAATATTTCATACGAAAAACGAAATCGGGGTAAAGTCTACTATTTGTCCATGTTGAAACCAACAACTATTTTTATTGTGAAATGCACTTATTTTTATTTTTGATAAGCACCCAAAACTTTATAATTTATATCCCAAATAGATGTATTTTAGTTGCTAATTCTCGACAATATGGGTCTTCTGTGCTTAAATATTTATTATGCAGGCCGAATGCAAGTTGCGGTGTTTAAATGCGTATTTCAAGGCAATTGTGCATTTAATGGAGCTAATTACCTCTCCCCTACCCTAACCCGAGCCTAAACCCAACCTAAACTTACCTCGAACCCCGTGTGTGTCTAATTTGCCCTTTTATTATTTTTTAGATTTTTAGTTTGAATCATTTCTATTTTTAGGATTTATTTTAGATTTATTTAATATTTTTTAGGTTTATTTTAGAATTTTTAGATTTATTTTCTATTTTTATTTTTTATTAGTATAATTTTATTTTATTTTGATTTTTATTAGTTTCTAGTTCTATTTTATTTTATTAGGATTTTAATTTTTAGGATTTCATTTATTTCTTAGTTTTATTAGATTTTATATTTTAGGATTTTAATTTTTAGTTTAATAGAATTCTATTTTTATTTTTTTATTTCTTTTTATTTTTATTTTTTTAATTTAATCTTTATTTTGTTTTTTAGTAGGAATTTATTTATTTTTAGATTTTTAGTTTTTTTTAGTTTTAATAGTTTTATTTTTTATTAGTTAGTGTCATTTTTAGGGGTTCAAATTAAACACACGCACATTATCTCATATACAAACTTATCCTACACATACACACCAATCACCCTTCACCCCCACCTAACTCCCCTACACCCTCACACACACTAAACCCCCCCACTTCATCTTCTACCTTTAACCCCCATCTATTTCTCTCTCCTAAATCCCCATAAACCATCAAAACCTCTCACCATAACTTTCGAACTCGGAGCTTCGACACCATACAACTCGAGCTCCGGCAACAACCCGAACCAGCGCTGCCTCTGGCCGAGACTCACCCCGACGACGCCCCCTCTGTCTCCCTATCGCCCACCTGTCCAGCCCTTGCCTCTGCCAAAAACCCTCCGCCCCTTATGCCTCCATATCCGGCCAGTTTCCAACCCCTGCTACCCATAACCGGAGCTCACCTCCCCGATCGCCTAAACCCGCGAGTTCCGGTAGCACCTATACCCAACCCGAGTTCACCCAATTCAACCCTCTCCAACCTTATACCCATTTCCAAACCTTACCCATGTCCATTTTCAAAGACCCATTTTCCCAAAGCCACGACCTGCAAATTCAAAACCAAACAAAGCCAATCTAAAAAATGCCACTTAAGTGCCCATGTGCCCATTTAATTCCTTTACCCCCATTTTACCCATCTTACCCCCAACTAGCCACTTTCCTAAAATACCCCATAAAACAAATCAGATTTTATCCTCACCACCCTCACCCACATGACCTCACACCTCTCAAGTGCACATCCTTATTTTACCAATTTAACCCCTTAGCTCCAATTGCATATAAAAGAAGACCTCAAGGCCATTTGAAGATAATCTAAAGCTTGTAGAGAGAAAATTCTAGAGAGAGAGATATGTTAGACTATAAAATAAATTAGGTAGAATATTTTTGTAAATAATTTTGTTTTTATTTTTTTAGATATTTGTGAGAAATTAATTGTTGAATGATTCAAATGAGTGTTTGTATGTAATTGAATATTGTGGAAAGCTCATTTGGAATGGATGTTGCCCAATTTCAATAGGGGATTAGAGTCCAATTTTGCAAATCAAGGAGACTTGTTGGAAGATTTGTCCTCTTACCCTTCTATTTTATTTGTCCTTTGATTATTAATTTGTCAAATTTTACACCATGTTAGGCTAAATCCCCTTTCAATGGTGTGGGGTGAAACCCTTATTTGATATTATTGTAGTTTAATTAGTTTGCTTGCTTGAAATTTCCCTTTGAATGTTAAATTTGATCCCTCACCCTTAGATTTACGCCTCGAGAGAGGGTAAATGATTTTCGAGAGAAAATCGAAATTCTAGTGATAATACCCATTTTAGATTCGAACTAGAGATAGGGGTTTCTTAAGTGGGGTATTATCATTTGAATTCCAACTCTAAATTTAATTTCTAAGATTGACATAAATTCTAATTGATCGATCCTAGCAGGTGATTAATTAAAAGGAGTGTTGATCTAATTTTTAGAGTTGTGGGGTGTTAATTTTAATTTTTTAAAAGATTACTATTCTGATTACACTTGCAACAAGAGTTGGTTTGTAATTTTAATATTAATTTGGGAGAATTCAAATAATTAAATTAATTAATTAGAATAAATAAAATTTGTGGTGTAATCCCACTCCTTGATTGTTCTCACAATTATTTTCCTCACTTTATCTCTTATTTTTAGTGTTAGACTTTATTTTCATTTTAGTCACTTTTTAATTAGTTGTTTAGATTAGTTTAGATCTCACCTCACCCAATTGTTTTAATATTGCAAAAGCTAAAAAAAAAGTAGAAAAAGTAAAAAAACACAAAAAAATAAAAAGTGAATTACAATTGAATTTGTTCCATTTGCTTTACTCCCTAGAAAGTGGATTGACATCCTTACTTACCACGCTATACTTGAGTTGTTATATTTTGTAGGTATTTGAGGATTTTTGACTAACTTGGCTTTCAACAACAACGACATACACACGCAAAAGTCACGTTATCAATTTTATAATGCACTTATGTATATATACGAATATTACAATGCTTGTTTATTTGGTAAATTATAGCTACGTATTTAAGTACACACATAGTTTTATAAAGTACGTACATTTTGAAATGAAGAACATTCATAGTTTAGTAAAGTACACATATCATCAATAAAATACACGCATTTTTTGCTCAAGTAAATTATTGATTTTATAAAGGATACTCATTTTTGTACTGAACTACATGTGTGTGTTTTATAAAGTACATGCATATTTCCAGATAATACACGCATTTTTAATGATAATCATCCATAGTTTTATAAAGTACACGCATATATTCATAAAGTACACGCATATTTTTTAATGATCATAGATTACAACGTTGTTTTAATTATTATTCTAACATTATTCCCTGTCTTGAAATTTAGGGAATGTCTTTATAGAGAACAAGAGTCCTTCGTTTGTGCAAATGATATAAAATAAATGTTGAAAGGCGAGGAAATTTTGAATAAAGTATGTAATCTAAGGACAATCATTAATTTTGCATTTTTACACCCTTACCTTTTTAAATGTATGAAACAAATAATTCAAGCATATTCTCATTTAATAATAATAAAAAAAAGAGGAATGAAAGGCTTTGAAATACACACACTTTTAGTCCATATGCTTGTGTAAGGAAAATAAAATCTAAAGCTTTGTCCATCAGCATTAGTTAAATGGAAAATAAAATCTAAAGCTTTGTCCATCGGCATTAGTTAAATACTATCATTATATTTCTTACTAACAAATCTATAACTTTTAGCAGGAAGCCGCCTGAACAAATAATGACGTCCTGAAGAAGGCGAATATAAAACATGACATTTTGACATTTTTAGGCATTTGTGATATACTATTCCTTCCAATTAGGCATTCATTATTAAATAGTGAAGGACATTTTGCATTGTTTGTTTTATACTAAGAAGAAAATAAAGTTGTCCATATGGACTCTCTCGGCTCGGACAATCACAATCAACTCACATCGTACTACAACGACGCCAAAAAGATAGTTACACCCTAAATTTATTTACATTACATTTACTTTTGTATTTTATATACACTTATGGTTTTTCCTCTTGGCCGTTTGATGCTTTCCAAGAAAGACTGTACAAATTCAAAGATGAAGCACCACAAATACAGGAAGAAGGTAAACGAGTAAGATACTTCGAAGGGCCTCCTCTTGAAGATGCCCTAAGCCAAGAGTAAAAAAGTACGATAGACTTTGATTAGGCATAAATTCTTCCCAATTTATCCCTTTAATTTAGTTACTTTTAGCACATCGAATAACGTAATCGATTTGACTTTATCTCATAATCTTGCTACTGACTTATCCTAACGAGTACACCGAGTTTCTGGTATTTCGTATTGATTTAGACGTATTTGATGTCAATTAAAGAAAGAAAGAAACTGAGAGAATCAGAAAAGAAAATAAGGAAAGTCAAAAGGGCAAAAGTGTAATTTCTACCCGAAATTCGGATGAGGCACCTAAAGAGATGTTGAAGATATCAAGTTCATGAGCACATAGGAAGAAACGGCACCTCAATCGGATCCCGGTGTGAAAGATATGAGCAGTCAAAGTTTGAGAAAAAAAGTCAAAGGAAGCCCGGACCGATCCGGGCCGGACCGATCCGCATTGCCAATTTCCAGAGAATCCCGGACCAAAGATAAACCGAAGCTGGAAGAAAATAAAAAGAATCGATCCATCGCAAATCGATTAGCCCGAGAATAAAAATAACCGGTCGGATTCCAGGCAGACCGATCCACAGGAGGCCCGGACCGGTCCGACTGTCGAGATTTGAATTTTTATCTTTCTCTAATGGAGAGTCCTAGTGCAACTAAAACTCCTGAAGTTTTGTAGGGTATAAAAAATGTTTTATTATCATTCTTTGTACGGAGGATTAATATAATTTTTCATTCTTTTTGTAAAACCCTAGTTTTGAAGGTAGATTATAATTTTAATTCCAAGAGTGAAGATTATTCAGATTTCTGTGATTACAAGTGTTCTTAATTGCTGCTTTTACTGCTTTGGTAAGATTAGGAGTTAATTTTCTTCAGTTTAATTTCCTTTCTGCATCATTCTATAATTCTTCCTTAGTTTAATCATGGTTTTCTGCAATTCCAACATCATTTTCATTAATTTCATCATAGTAGGCTAGACTTTTAAAGGTCGGGATACATGAACCCAACCTGATGTGATAGTTGCATGTGTATAACATTAATCCTCTGAATTTAGTAATTTATTATGACCGTATTGCGTAGGAACACGACAATTGTAGATCTTTAGATCTCGTTTGATTTCAAGTAACCGGGATGCTTTAGAATACAATTTGAGTGTAACTATTGCAATACGATTTACTCGTCCTTAGATTAAGTATGATGCGGGCTTGAACCTCATATACGTAATGCTTGGGAGTACTAAATTCTGGGTCTAATTAATCACTTAAATTTACGATTAGTTTTATAACATCAATACACTAGGGTTGGCGGATTGTATTCTCGTCTTGTTTTTCTCATCATATAGTTTACAGATCTAAATCATTCTTCATCAGCATTTTAGGTAATTTATAATAGTTGCATTTTTCCATAATTTCAAAATTGCATTTAGTTGTAGCCAATTCCCAAAACCAAATCATATTTTCTTTTTCTTTAGAGTCAGAGTTACAATTTCTTCATCTTTCCAACGTCATCACAACTCTGTTGTCCTATTTCCCTGAGGATACGATACCGACTTACCGGGTTTATTACTAACGCGATAGGCTTGCACTTGAGCCTAGAGAGTACGCACTTCTGAGACACATTCTTAGTTGCGTCAAGTTTTTGGCGCCGTTGCTGGGGATTTAGGTAAACTTAGGATTAGATTGAGTCAATCTAAAACTTTGAACAAAAATCTTCACAAAAATCCAAAAATATATAAAAAATTCAAGAAGCACAAAAAGATTCATCATCATCTCTCATAAGCTGTTAATGAAAAATTTTGAACTCACTCCAACTCCCCATAATACTCCAACCCACATTCACGAAAATTCAATTGTTGAGTACGACCCTCATATCCCGCACACTCCAAATGCTCCATAATTCTGGGTTTCACCTCCCACACCGTCACACTCAATCTCAAACAACACGCCATTTTCCTTCTTAGGACACACTTCAGAGAGCACTCCTAGTATACCAAGTGAGGATACCGAATGTTTGAGAGAGAGAGAGAGAGAGATGTCACAACACGGTAGTGCAGCTACCGACGAGGGAGAGGCCCCGTATCGCCCTTTGAGAGACGTCTTATATCCCGAGCGCACTGTCACTCCGGGATGCATTTTACTGCCATACAATGCGGGACAGTTTCGCTTTAGGAATGGGATGATCCAGATACTTCCCACTTACCATGGACTGGATTCAAAAAAGCCATATGCCCACATTATGGAATTTGAGGAGGCGTGCGAGACGCTCAGTGATCAAACTTCCACAAAAGATGTGCTCCGCCTAAAACTCTTCCCATTCTCGCTAAAGGATAAGGCTAAGACCTGGCTATAGTCTTTACCTCCAAACTCGATTTCATCATAGAACGAGCTACAATCTAAATTTTTTAAGAAATTCTTTCCTCCACATCGAACGAATTCTGTCAAGGCTCAAATTCAAACATTTCGACAATTAGAAAATGAGTCATTCGAATGATGCTACGAGCGGTTCAATGAGTTAATTACCTCGTATACCCATCATGGTTTTGATAAAACGCAAATCATTTCCTTTATCCATAATGGGCTGAACATTAACTTCAAGCAACTCGTTGAGACCATGGGTAGTGGTCCGTTTGTCGACTTAGACGCCCACGATGCTGAGCTTCACTTGAGGGATGTCGTCGAGACTACCCAATCTTGGGATACATCTGACCCTAATGCTCAGAATCGAAATCGTCAGGTGATCACCACTCCATCGACGTCTGGCCTATTTCATGTAGAAAATAATTCTATAGCGGATAGTCAACTTGATATGCTTGAGAAAGTACTGCGAGACGTACGTGAGGTATTGGCAAGAGGATCAACTGGATCTATCCCAAACCCTGTTGAGAAGGTGTGTGCGATTTGTGAGGCGGGCCATTCAACTGAGGAATGCCCGACTATACTCGCCTACAAAGTGATGCTTCAAGAGCAAGTCAGTGGCATAGGAGGCTTTAAGGGTAATTTCGGTGCCCCGGATGGGAATTCCTATAACCCTTCATGGAAAAACCACCCTGGTTTTAGATATGGGCAACAACATGATGCGATGAATCCTAATTCACATGTTTCCCCTCCTCCACTATCGCACTTTTAACAAGCTTCACACATACAAGGACATGTACAGGCACCACCACCTCAAGGAGCATACATCCCTCCACCGCGAAGAAGTCTCGAAGATACGATCAACCACTTTATCAATACCCAGACTACAACTAATGCTAGGCATGAGCGCATAATGAACGACATAAATGCGAACATCTCACAGTTGCAATCATCGTTAAGTATCCAAGATAAGGGAAAGTTTCCTGCCCAGGGCCAAAGACCACCCCAAGGTCAAACTAGTGTTAGCTCCACCTCGACAGAACATCAGGAGCAATGTCAAGCTGTGACCACTCTTCATAGTGGGATAGTCATTGATTTATCACCTCCTCCACACGGTGCTACCAAAGACGGAGATTTCACCCGGCACAAAAGAGGCCAAAGATGTCCCCTTTAATGAGAGTGAGAAAGAGGACACTAGTGAGACCGATGTAGTAGTGAAACCCCCCATCGCGACATCATTTCCTTAAAGGTTGATTCCTTCCCATAAAGGAGACCCTCGTGATGAAGTGCTAGACGTGCTAAAGCAAGTAAAGCTGAATTTACCTTTCCTCAATGCCATTAAGCAAATTTCAGCTTATGCGAAAGTCATCAAAGACTTATTGACGGTAAAGAGGAGGATGAAGGTAAAGAAAAATGTCATCCTAGCACAGAACGTGAGCTCCATCCTACTTAATGATCTCCCACCCAAATTCAAAGATCCCGGTGCACCCACCATTTCCTGCATCATTGGAGAAAATAAAATTGAGAAAGACTTACTTGATTTGGGAGCAAGTGTCAATATCCTCCCCTACGCCATCTATAGGCAACTTGACTTGGGCGACCTCAAACCCACAAAGGTCACTCTCTAATTAGCGGATCAAATCGTGAAGGTCCCACGAGGCATAGTTGAGGACGTGATCGTCCAAGTTGACACTTTTTACTTCCCGATAGACTTTGTCATTTGGGACACGGAGCCCTCCTTCACCTCGAGCAACCATGTTCCCATCATTCTTGGGCGCCCGTTCTTAGCTACGGCTAACGCAATCATCAATACTCAGAATGGGCGAATGCAACTCACTTTTTGGAACATGACTTTAGAGACTAACATCTTCCACATCGCCCAACAGACGGGGGAAGAAGAAGATCTTCACGCGGTAAGCCTAATAGACGAGATCGTAGAGGATTATTTCGAGAAAACTTATTATGGAGACGCCTTAGGGTCCTATTTAGTGTCGAGTCATGAGAGTGAGGGGATGTACACCACATTCGAAAGGGAGGTTAAGGAGTTGAGAGAGTTATTTGATGAGAAAGCGTCGGACGAGGACGCGAGAAATGTAAGTTGGGTTTCTAGATTCGAGGAGTTACCACAGAGGGATACACGCATGGTTCCCTCTAGCCTAGACGATGAGCAGGAGGGTAAGTTGTTAAAGATTCTGAGGAAGCACCAAGGTGCCTTTGGTTGGTGCATTACTGATTTGAAAGGGATAAATCCTTTGATTTGCACTCACAAGATCCATCTCAAAGAGGATATCAAGCCCTCGAGAGAAATGCAAAGAAGGCTAAACACTAATATGAAAGAAGTGGTGAGGACCGAAATAATTAAGTTATTGGATGCTGGGATTATCTACCCAATCTCGGATAGCAAGTGGGTGAGCCCTATTCAAGTTGTCCCAAAGAAGTCGGGCATGACAGCGATTGATAATGCTAAAGGAGAGATAGTTCCCCAACGTACCACCACCGGTTGGCACGTTTGCATTGATTACCGGAAACTCAATGCGGGAACTAGGAAATACCACTTCCCCTTACCATTTATCAATCAGATGCTTGAGAGAGTAGCAGGCCACCCTTACTATTGCTTCCTTGATGGTTATTCCGGATATAACCAAATTGAGGTAGATGTACTTGACCAGGAGAAAACAACCCTCACTTGCCTTTTGCTACGTTTGCCTACAAACGTATGCCATTCGGCTTGTGTAATGCATCCGCGACCTTTCAATGGGGCATGTTGAGCCTATTTAGCGACATGGTCAAGAGAGGACTTGAAGTGTTCATGGACGATTTTAGCATTTTTGGCACCTCTTTCGTTCTGTCTTGAAAAATTGGAAAAAGTACTCGCCCGGTATATGGAAAAGAACTTAGTGCTGAATTAGGAGAAATGTCATTTCATGGTCACTGAGGGAATAGTTCTTGGCCACATAGTATCATCCAAAGGGATAGAAGTTCATAGGGCAAAAATAGATGTCATAGCTGATCTTCCCCCACCAAAATCGCTCAAAGACATGCGCTCCTTCTTGGGCCACGCGGGGTTTTATCGAAGGTTCATTAAGGATTTTAGCGCCATCGCTAGACCCTTAAGAAACCTACTCATGAAGGACACCCCATTCGAGTGGACGGAAGCATGTCAAAACTCTTTTGAAAAACTGAAAACCATGCTTGTGTCCGCTCCCATCATGCAAGTTCCGGATTGGTCTTTACCATTCGAACTTATGTGTGATGCTAGTGATTATGCAATAGGGGCTGTTTTGGGCCAAAGAAAAGATAAGCAGGCTCACGTCATCTACTACGCTAATCGGACTCTTACCGGACCACAACTGATGTTTAGAAGGAAGATTTAAAGAGAATGAATAAAGAAGTGAAATATGATGACATGACTAGTTTTGATTTGGGTGTATCATAAATTACTGTAAAACCAGCTATAACTTCTTTGTCATATTTTGATTTCTATCCCGATGATCATAATCGTCCTTTAAATGAGATGGCGAAGTCTTCTCATAAGAAATCTGATGACATCAAAGCTTTAAATGATTTAGCTAATTTAGCTCAACAGGTAAGCAAATTGACTAAAGAAAATCCTAAGAATAAATTGAAGTTAGAGGACAAAGACACCCAACTCAAAGAAAGTAATGAGTAGTGTGTCAAGCTGAAGAGAACCTTAAGATGTTGGAGGAGGATAATGCCCAAAAAATTCTTTTCAATAATAGTTTAAAACTTCAATTTGAAAAGTCCAGAAAGAACGACAGTGAACGAATAAAAAAGTTAAAGGAGGATAAGGCCCAATAAATTCGTTTGAATAATCATTTAAAAATTCAACTTCAAGAGTCGAAAAAGAACAAATGTGACTCAATAAAAAGGCTGGAGGAAGATAATGCCCAACTAATAAGTGAAAATGAAAATCTGGAGAATAAGTTGAAGATTGCTAAAGATTCTGAAGAAAACTAGAGGATCATAACAAAGCAGCTTCAGCAAAGCAACAACTACTTGTCTGGAGCCAACGAAAGGTTCTTAAAAGGTAAAGATAAAGCTTTTACAAAACTCAATAAGGAGTTAATTTGGTGATATTTGAAATCATTTGTCCATATTTATGGTAAATTCGATACATTATCATTAAAGTACACGCATTGGTTATTTAAGTACACACATAATACTTGAAAGTATTTTTAAGTATTATGTAATTCTACGTGTACTTTGTAATATTATCCGTGTACATTGAGATTTTTTATTTATTCTTCGGACATAATGGAAAGTTCACGCATAACATTATAAAGTTTGCATGAACTTATTCTTACTTTTACGTTTACTTTGTAATTTTTAGTGTGAACTTTAAGAATATGTGTTTGTTATGAGCAAATAATGCAAAGTACACGCATAATACTCAAAGTACACGCATTATGCATGCATAGTTTCATAAAGTACATGCATATTTTTATAAAGTACATGCATAGTTTTAAAAAGTACACAAATTATCAATTTAATAAACCCACATTTTCTCATGTAGTTTGAAATTTGTTTCATGTTCTTTGAGTTTTAGTGCATGTACTTTAAGAATATGTTTATGAAATAATCCATAAGTTAAACATGATAATTTAGTTTTCTCCAGAAAATGACTAATAAAATTCCCCAAGAACAAATTGAAGGCTTAGGGAAGTCCCTTTCTCAAAAGGATGAGGAAATCAAGCAGCAAAACTCAATGTATGACAGAATACAAGAAAGTGATGATGGAAAACAAAATATCAATGATGATTTTTTTTTCAACATCTTATTAAGGATCTGGAAAAAGGTGAAAAGAAGAACAATCTTTCTAATAAAGGTCTTGCTGAATTGCAGCATAATAAAAGAAAGCTGACAAATAATAAAACTACTGAAGTGGAAGCAAATATAAGAAAAGGGCAACAAAATAAAGCCCAAGTCTTCTTCAAAAGCAACCGAAGAAGTACATCTACCAACTTACCCATGTGCAAAATACCTTACTGAAGATGCCAAAAATATATTGCAAGAATATTTCATACGAAAAAGGAAATCGAGGTAAAGTCTACCATTTGTCCATGTTGAAACCAACAACTATTTTTATTTTGAAATGCATTTATTTTTATTTTATAATGCACTTATGTATATATACGAATATTACAATGCCTGTTTATTTGGTAAATTATAGCTACGTATTTAAGTACACGCATAGTTTTATAAAATACGCACATTTTGAAATGAAGAACAATCATAGTTTAGTAAAGTACACGTATCATCAATAAAATACACGTATTTTTTGCTCAAGTAAATTATTGATTTTATAAAGGATACGCATTTTTGTATTGAACTACATTCGTGTGTTTTATAAAGTAGACGCATATTTCCATATAGTACACGCATTTTTAATTATAATCATCCATAGTTTTACAAAGTACACGCATATATTCATAAAGTACACGCATATTTTTTTAATGATCATAGATTACAACGCTGTTTTAATTATTATTCTAACATAATTCCCTGTCTTGAAATTCAGGGAATATCTCTATAGAGAACAAGAATCCTTCGTTTGTGCAAATGATATTAAAGAAATGTTGAAAGGCGAGGAAATTTTGAATAAAGTATGTAATCGAAGGACAATCATTAATTTTGCATTTTTACATCCTTACCTTTTTAAATGTGTGAAACGAATAATTCAAGCATATTCTCATTTAATAATTAAAAAAAAAGGAATGAAAGGCTTTGAAACACACACTTTTAGTTCATATGCTTGGGTAAGGAAAATAAAATCTAAAGCTTTGTCCATCAGCATTAGTTAACTATTATCATTATATTTCTTACTAACAAATCTATAACTTTTAACAGGAAGCCGCCTGAACAAATAATGACAACCTAAAGAAGGCGAATATAAAACTTGACATTTTGGCATTTTTAGGCATTTGTGATATACTATTCCTTCCAATGAGGCATTCATTATTAAATAGTGAAGGACATTTTGCATTGTTTGTTATATACTAAGAAGAAAATAAAGTTGTCCATATGGACTCTCTCGGCTCGGACAATCACAATCAACTCACATCGTACTACAATGACGCCATAAAGATTGTTACACCTTAAATTTATTTATATTACATTTACTTTTGTATTTTATATACACTTATGGTTTTTCCTCTTGGCAGTTTGATGCCTTCCAAGAAAGACTGTACAAATTGAAAGATGAAGTACCACAAATACAGGAAGAAGGTAAACGAGTAAGATACTTCGAAGGGCTTCCTTTTGAAGATGCCCTAAGCCAAGAGTAAAAAAGTATGATAGAATTTCTGGTTGGTCATGATGTCAATTATCAACGAACCATAGATCGCTAATACACGAGACAAGAAAAATGGGTAAACACAAACTTCATATGTATAAAGTAAACGCGTAATTCATCACGAAACATTTCAACAAAAAAATTTCACATTAACTCATATATTTATTTTATTTTAATTTCAGTGTTAACTGTGGCATGTTCTGTATATATTACGTGGAGCCCTTTGCCAAAGAAATTGCGCTCAAAACATCATTTCAAGACGTCGAAATGTTGCAATAAAGAGCATATATAGTTACTGAATTTATATATGGTGATTTTCAATAGGAGGAAAAGGAATTATAAAGTTTTTTTGTAATTTTTTTTTTCATAAAATATAGTTCCATATACTATCTATTCAAAAAATGGTGCCGCTGACGTGGACCATTCAACACGTGGGCTATACAAAAGAATAAAATTATATTTTAACATTTGTACATGCAGATTGCTTGAATGTTAATTGATTAAATATTAAAGTAAAAGCATATTATGAATGTACTTTAATATATATGCGTATACTTTGCATTGTTTGCCCTTAACAAACAAAGAATCCTAAAGTACACGCATAATATTATAAAGCACACGTAAAAGTTAAACAGAAGTCCATACGTACCTTGTAATGTTATGCGTGTACTTTGCATTATTTGCCCATAACAAAGAAGGAATCCCAAAGTACGTACATAATACTACAAAGTACACATATAACATTACGAAAGTTCACATGTACAATGTAATGCTATGCGTGTACTTTGCATCATTTGCCTATAACAAACCCACAATCTTAAAGTACACCCATAACATTACAAAGTACGTGCAAAAGTAAAAAAGAATTACACGTGTACGATATTCTGTCCAAAGAATTGCACGTGTACAACCATATCCTACACTATTTTTTAGGTCAACATCTACATACTACATTCAATCCTTAGATGTTTACACATTCTGTAGCACATTTATTGGTTCAACAAAAACCAACAATATTTATTAGGCTCAATATCCCCAATTTTAGTTTGGCCTATAAAAACATAACATTGTTCTAATCTTTATTATTCCATATTAAACTAAAAAAATGTAAAAATGGTTATGCCAATTGAGTCATTAAGAAGTGCTATTGAAGATGAAAGCAATCAAAGGCCAAAATTAAGAATGATTGAGGAAGATATTTCCTCAATCATTTAAGCAATTGATGCTTATAATCTCTATATTAAAGAAGGCTCCTGTGGGCTCCCGCCCATCACTTACGAGGTCAATTGCTTCAAGAGGATGAACTGCCACCGAAAAACCATGAATCCCTCGTCAATTTCTATACCTACGAGGTCAAAAAGAATCTGGTAAGTTTGATGCAGGAAAGGGATGATATGATGGGGTCATTTTGTCACTGGAGCGTAGAATACGGCTCTTCTCGAATTTTATCGGCGCTCTTTCAGACCCCGTCGGCAGTTTTAATGTTTTTCCATATCGTATTTTTTATGCTTGATGGGTCTTTTTTTCAAATCCGTTGCATTTTTTTATTATTAATGAATGAAATCCTCTTTTCTTTTCATGCGTGTCTTTAATTTTGATCATAAACATATATGCTTTTATAATATAAAGCTTAAAATGTTGCTGTCGCAGACCAAAGTTAATGTAGGAGCTATGAAAAAATAGAAAGCATTTATATATTGAC
Source organism: Sambucus nigra (assembly GCA_949130495.1). Classification (NCBI taxonomy): domain Eukaryota; kingdom Viridiplantae; phylum Streptophyta; class Magnoliopsida; order Dipsacales; family Adoxaceae; genus Sambucus; species Sambucus nigra. The sequence goes on along the minus strand of OX422217.1, from coordinate 104,084,835 downwards.
GGTCCTAAAAAAAAGAAATCAACAAAACTAAGAAATCAATTAAGATTAAATATTTTCAATGTGCATGTACTTCATTAAAGTAACGCATAACATATAAAGTACATGCACATTGCATTGAACAAATAGTTCTTTTTTTCACTTTAGTCCCAATGCCTGAAATTTGTTAGGCTCCAATATTTTTAAAACTGTAATAAATCCTATAACCACTAAAAACCTCCCATTAATTAATCTATAATCGTCCATTATTCTTTCTACAAATAATGACATGTGTCCCATGTTGGTTAAAATAAGACCAATAATTAAAAAAATAAAAACACGGGAGCGACTAAAATAAATCTTAAAAAATGGGATTAAATACTTAAAATCCCTTGAACAAAATCATTTTCAATGTGCGTGTACTTTATATTTTATGCGTCTAGTTTAACAACGTATACGCATTTATTATAAAGTACACGCACATTGAAAATAATTTCGTTCAATGAAATGTGAACATAAAAATATAAGAGCTATTTAATATGGAGAGCACATATATATTCCCAGTCCTCAATAATTATTTTCTAAATTAAGAATATTGTCGCTGGCGCAGACCATATTATGATAATACTTCGATAATATTGTCGCTGGTACGAACCATAATACACGTAAGATGGGGAAACATATGAGTGATTATTCATTAAATATTGGAAGATAATTGACAAGAAGCAAAACCTTTAAAACAATGAAGCCAACAAAATAAAAGGGAGACCAGTTTATATGTGGTAAATGAGAGAAAACGTGTAAATGAATAGTTTAGATTATGGGACGAAAGTTGGTAATTTAACACTATTTGTTCTTGAATTATCCTTGTAGTTTATACTGTATAAAATGACTAACATAAATGTAAAGTACACACAATAATACATAAAGTACAAGTGACCAATAGAAATTGTAGGTTATAGAATTTAAATAAATACTATGAAAATTGATATAAAAATTATATGTTATATAATTTAAGCAAATTAATATTCGAACAATGTTAGTGTTTTGCAAGTGCACGCGTTAAGATATAAAGTACACGCACACTGGATTATACAAATCAATTTCAATGTGCGTCTACTTTATGTATTATGCTTGTACTTTTCATAAAGTACACGCATGTTTTAATTACACGCACATTGAAAATGATTATGTTCAATGCAATATGCATGTACTTTATGTATCATGTGTGTACTTTCACAAAGTACACGCATGTTTTATGAAGTACACGAACATTGAAAATGATTTTGTTCAATCCAATGTGCATGTACTTTATAAAACATGCGTGTAGATCACATTCATAAACAAAAACAACATAAATGAACATTCACAAATGTGTTATTCAATAATTAAACTGAAAATTATTGTTACAATGAATACATTGAACAATAATAAGTGTAATCAAATTGGTTCTTTACATGTGAACCTATAATGATCCGTTTTAATACACCTAGAGCAAGTGACTTTCCTAAATGTGGCCTCACCAACAGACTTTATTCTCTTATTTCTTGGCCTGCTTATTGGTCACTTTGTTAATGGAGGAAGGATGGATGGATTTTCTGGTAATGGAATGTTTAGGGACATCAAATTAGGAAGAGGAACTATTAATGATTAGTATGATTTTTTGTAGAAAGAAACCTTATAGTAATCCTCAAGATGATCACAAATAGTTCCACATATCCTTCCTACAATGAAAACCACACGAGAACATGGAAATTCCTTGTTCTAAGTCAACAGTGGCATGCACATCTGAATGAACTTCAAATATTTGTTGACTCGAGCGGCTAATATTCCAATGCCTACTTTTATTCCAATCATTAACCAGTATTTTATGAAAAATAGGACACAACTCCTTTGACCATGTTTAAAATTCGACAAGTTTGTTTGCATTGAAATTTATAATTTCAATCCTCATTTTGTCCATCATATTCATTATTGATAAATGCCTTTCCTCTAAGATCCAAGAGTTGAATGATTCCGCAACACTTGATGCCATCCCACCACAACGTTTGTCGATAAAATATGCACATGACCAATTCTCTAGTGGCAAATTATCAAGGAAATCAGTAACACCAACTCCACCTTCCTCCTTCAAGGCATCAATGTTCTTATGAAATTCATCAACTGTTACAGCATATGCACAACACATAAAATCTTTAACAACTTTCTTTAGCAAATTCCCATAATTTCCCCGTGTTCTCTTCTTTATATATTTCCTTGTAAATGATGTATACATTAGGAATACGCACACATTGGGAAGACCTTAGAAACAACTTCAATAAGACTATTGTTCTGATCGGATATGAATGTGATGTTTCGATCTTGATGAGCTATTGTATCATGTAAATTAATGAGGAACCCCATCCAATTATCCTCCATCTCTAAATAAACAACATCATATGCAATAGGATAACAACCTGAAAATATAATGAAATATATCAGGAACAAATAAACTATGTACTCTAATACACGTAAGCTATACAAAAGACTAAATATATTTTAACATTAGTAATGCAGATTGTGAGATGCACTCAAAAAATGGTGTCGTTGGCGTGGACCATTCAATACGTGGGCTATACAAAAGAATAAATATAGTTTAACATTTGTACATGCAGGTTGTTTAAATATTTATGGATTAAATCATGTAAAGTACAAGCATATTATGTTAAAATATAATATTACCAAAGTACACGCAAAACAATACAAAAGTACACATGAACTTATGTTTACATTTTACGTGTACTTTGTAATATTATGCGTGCACTTTGCTTTGTTTGCCCATAACAAACAAACAATTCCAAAGTGCACGTACAATTTTACAGAGTACACGTCAAATGTAAACAAAAGTTCACGTGTGCTTTGTAACATTATGCTTGTACTTTGGGTTGTTTGCAATTAACAAACACGGAAACTCAAAGTACACGCATAACACTACAAAGTACACATACATGTTCACGTGTACTTTGTAATATTATGTGTGTACATTTTATTCTGTCCAAAGAACAAACAAACAATGTCAAAGTAAAGGCATAATATTGTAAAGTAAACTTGAATATTTCACATTTACCATTGTTCCCATTCCTCGTGGTTGCCGACAAAATTGTTTCACGGTAGCGGCTCTTCAAAAAAGCACCATCAAGAAACAAAATAACCTTGCAGTACTGAAATCCATCAATGGATCCTGCAAACCTTACAAAAATTCTTTTGAATAATTTTCTCTCCGATTCCACATCAAGAATGCAATACGATCCCAGATTATATTGCAAGATAAGTTCCCTATAATCATTGATTAATGCATAGGAAACCTTTTCATCACCGAGCAACTCAACATCATCCATCTCTTTCTCACGTAATGAATTATAGTAACATATATCAAGACGTAGTTCTTCTACATATCTCTAACTACATCAATTGCCCTCATCAATGTTTATCCCTAAGCTCATCAGCAAGCAATATCGAAACCAACTTGGAGTCCATCATTTTGCTTGACGGACAACGATAGACACCCATACGAGCATGCTCATTTTTCAAACTTCTTGTATAAAAGTAACCATTTACTATCGATAATGAAGAATGAACCCACCATATGCAATTTTCACTACTCCTCTTAGATCACTCTGCTGTCACCCGAGTTTTATCATTCTCCAAATATATACACTTGAAACTAATCTCAACAACATACTTTCATAATTTATCTCGAAACTCAACCACACCTCCTTCAAAACACTGCTCTTCATGAGTAATACATGCCTTCCAATCATTGGAGAGGTATACTTTTGACGTACTTAACTCCACACCTCCAATATAAACATCATTTTCAACACCACCACTAATATCAATTGCAGTGGATGATGATATATAGTCTACCCTTTCTCTACTTATACCACTGCATTCAACCTTCTCGCAACTGGTATAAGTGAGGCCAATTCTTTCATGAATTCTATAAGTGCATTCAACCCGTTCGTGAATTGTATTAATGCGCAAAGTTGGTGGATCAAAATACATATATCCAAATAAAATCAGCTTTGACAATCACTTGAGACTGCAACATACAGCAAGCATCTTTGTCATAAACCAACATTAATCGACTTTCATCTCCAAAGGAGTACTTCCATGAAAAATATCTAATTTTCAAATTCGTAAAACCTATTACACAACTCATTGCATATGAAATTTAATGAGTTAAATGTTTTGAATGAAAAAAATGCTTTTGTTAAATGTCAAGATTGGTTAATGCCGTTGGCGTGGACCCACAAACACATGCCTAATTATAACATTATAAGTCTATTAAGTCACGAAACTAAGTAACAAAGTAAATGCACATTAACACACAACCAAAATACATTCAAAACACAAACATTAGTGAATAAATCAGTACAATTTCACGTGTACTTTATATTTTTGTGCGTGTACTTTACTGTAATTTTCTTGTGAGCTAGATACATATTCGTGTACTTTTATCCAAGCTCTATATTGGTTAATACCATTGGATAAGACCCATAAACACATGCCCAATCATAATATGATAAGTCTATTAAGTCATAAAACAAAGTAATAAAGTAAATGCACATTAACATATTGCTAAGATACAGTCAAAACACAAACAATAGAGAATAAAGCAGTACAATTTCACATGTACTTTATATTTTTATGCGTATACTTTACTGCAATTTTCTTGTAAGCTAGATAAATATGCGTGTACTTTTGTTAAAGGTAAAGACTGGTTAATGACGTTGGTGCGGACTAACAAACACATGCCCAATCATAACATGATAGTCTATTAAGTAAAGAAACTAAGTAACAAAGTAAATGCACATTAACATATTGCTAAAGTATAGTCAAAACACTAACAATAGAGAATAAATCAATACAATTTCACATGTACATTATATCTTTATATGTGTATTTTACTGCAATTTTCTTGTAAGCTAGATACATATGCATGTACTTTAGTTAAAGGTCAAGATTTATTAATATCGCTGGCGCGGACCGATAAACACATGCTCAATTATAACATGATAAGTCTATTAAGTAATGAAACAAAGTAACAAAGTAAATGCATATTAACATATTTCCAAAATATATTCAAAACTCAAATATTAGAGAATAAAGCAATACAATTTCACGTGTACTTTATATATTTATGCGTTCATTTTACTGTAATTTTCTTGTGAGCTATATATATATTCATATACTTTTGTCAAGGCTCAAGATTGGTTAAAGTCGTTGGTGTGGACCCACAAACACATGCCCAATCATAACATGATAAGCCTATTAAGTCATTAAATAAAGTAAAAAGGGAAATGCACATTAACATATTGCCAAAATACAGTAAATAAATATATAATAGAGAATATCACTACACCATATTAGGAGAATGGTCATGGCCAAAGTCCTTAACCAGTACTGTGGGTCGCGGCCAAGCGTTATGACCATTTATGGTGTGACCATTTTCGTGGGTCACGACCCAAATCCCTAACCACAGCAAGTTCACGGACCGTGGGGGTTATGACAGATGGTCGCGGACCTTAGCCGTGATCCATACATACACCTGGCCATGACCTTTAACCGTGACCCATCCTTCAATATATGAGACTGGTCATGACCCTCAGTCGTGACCCATGCTTAATAATATCACAATGGTCACCACAATCGTTACGGCTCAAGATTGTGACCCACGCTTTGTCCTTACAAATATAGTCACGGGCCTAACCCCTGACCCTCTTTATGCGTGAAAACAATTAAAGATGGTCATGGCTTATAATCATGACCAACTTTAAATATATTAAAAAAAATTAGGCAGGATTTTCTCTATTTTCTGGACATTCTAAAACCTGCGTAATGTAAACCCTGCACGGCCATAATGCTAAACAATAAATTATAAAATCCCACGTGGTCATGGGACCCCCAATCTGAGAGCATGACGATATTCTCAAATTATTGGTTCATGCTCGCAGACCGGGGGTCTCGTGACCACATGGTCAATTACTATGAGTTACATTGGTCCCGTGTGAGGTGCTGGTGCCGCTCACGGGACCGTTTGGGGGGTGTTTCGGGGTTTTGCCCTCTAATGGCATGTTTTCAAGCCTAATTGTGGATATTCTGAAAATTAGTCCATCTTCCTGGACTGGAGGTCCCATGACCACGCGACCGTTTCCCACGAAATACATTGGTCCCGTGCGAGGTGTTGGCACCGATCACTGGACTGTTTGGGGGGGAGGGGGTTTTCAGGGTTTCGCCCTCTAACGACATGTTTTAAAGCCTAAGTGTGGATATTCTAAAAATTGGTCCGTGCTCCTAGATCGGGGATCTTGTGACCACGTGGTCGATTCCTACAAGTTACATGGGTCCCGTGCAAGGTGTTGGCACCGCTCACGGGGCCGTTTAGGGGGAGTTTCGGGATTTTACCTTCTAATGACATGTTTTCAAGACTCAGTGTGGATATTCTAAAAATTGGTCCATGCTCTCGAATCGGGGGTCCATGACCATGCTATCAGTTCCTACGAGTTGTATTGGTACCATCCGAGGTGTTGACGCCACTCACGGGGCCGTTTGGGGGGTGTTTTGGGGTTTCGTCCTCTAACGACATGTTTTCAAGCCTAAGTGTGGATATTCTAAAAATTGGTTCGTGCTCCAGGACCGGTGGTCCCCTAACCATATGGTCTATTCCTACGAGTTACATTAGTCCCGTGCAAGATGTTGGCGCCGCTCACGGGGCCGTTTGGGAGTGTTTCGAGATTTTTCCCTCTAACGGCATATTTTTAATTCTAAGCGTGGATATTCTGAAAATTGGTCCGTGCTCTCGGACCGGGCAGTAGGTTCCTACGAGTTACGTTGGTCCCGTATGAGGTGTTGGCACCGCTCACGGGGCCGTTTGGGGGGTGTTTCGGGGTTTCACCCTCTAACGGCATGTTTTCAAGCGTAAGTGTGGGTATTCTGAAAATTGGTCAGTGCTCTCGGACCGGGGGTCCCGTGACCACGTGATCGATTCCTATGAGTTACATTGGTTCCGTGCAAGGTGTTGACGCCCCTCACAGGGCCGTTTGGGGGGTGTTTCGAGGTTTCACCCTTTAACGACATATTTTCAAGCCTAAGTATTGATATTCTGAAAATTGGTCCGTGCTCCCGCACTGATGGTCCCGTGACCACGAGGTCGGTTCCACGCTTAGGCTTGAAAATATACGGTCAAGCTTAAACTGAAACAAAATCAATATTCTTACAACTGAAACAAAACCAATATTATTACAACTAAAAAAAAAGTTATTACAACTGATATAAACCAAAATATTATCTGATATTTTCCAACAGATAAATTGGTCAAGAAAGAAAAGAGTCTGAATAATTCCTCAATTCCAGCCCATCCCCGCTGCAACGAATACAGGTACATCTTTGTAGCCGTTGTACATTTCATCGACCAGTATTTGACCCTCACCTGTCTCCAATGTACTCGAGTTTCGACAACATTAGAGATCAGTGGGCACACCCCCAACAACCCTCTTATTACTTAGGTCTTTAAAATAGTACTTTTCACCATTGTCACAATGAGTTGTGGATGATAATCCATCTCTCGTGTCATGCGAAGGCACGAGAAATGGGAATGTTGGATGAGGCAACATTTGGGAGCATTTAGGAGGGGAATGTTGGAGGCAGCATTTGGGAAAGAAAACTTCAAGGGGGAGGATAAGGAAAACCTTGAGGAGGGGGGTGAGTGTAAGGGTAACCTTAAGGAGGCGAAATTGGGATCCCATATAATTTTGAAAATGGGATAAAAGTTGCCCAATTTGATTCATCAACATTCCCAAGTTATTTTTTATATTCTGGACATCCCCATCGGTCATGAACTGTCGTTCCTCATTTGACGAGAAACAATCCTTGATCGAAGAACTCATCCACGAGAGGTGCGATGTGTTGAAATTTTGTTTTTGGCATATGTGAGTCAATACCTCTCGTCCTACCCCTTTTATCCTTTCCAAAGGTCTAGGTCAGGGCATTATTTTCAAGGTCAAAGTCATCAGTAGGGCTTGAACCTGACTGACTGTTGATGGACTCTATTGATTCTAGCGTCTCAGCCAAGTGCGACGGGAATTTATTATCTTTGCCCCATCGAGCATGAACAAATAAGTTGGACCGATTTGGTTTTTTACCCGCATCTAGACCATCCTTTGTCCTACTCGCCCATTCATTCTTCAAACCCTCATATGATTTGGATCCCAGACTGTTGATATCAGTTTTTTGTGCCCTATTTTTTTTTGTTTTACTCCCTTTAGACAAACTTTTTCTCCGTCTCCCCATTCTCCAAAAACTTATTCCACCGCTCCACCGAAATTTCAACATTGGGAGGCACTCTCTTTCAAAGACAAAATATAAGAACGCACTACCTCCTTCAGGAAATGTTTCTTTCGAAGGTTTCTCCTGTATATCCTCAATGATTCAGCAACCCGAGATAGAACCTTATTCTTGGAACGATCGAGAAATGAGAAATACTTGTAGAGTTGATCGTATATGTCATCTTTGACGGCTTGATCAACCAAGTTCTAGTTGTCTGGTCCTTCAACCCCACGTTCATTTTTCCCAAAACAAAACACCAAGCTTTAAAGTTCAGTGCGTCATTCCTATCACCCGTCGGGTTATTCCCAAGAAGGTATAACCCAATGGGCTTTTTTGGGGTTGAGCGGGAGGCGTCGACAGCGTAAGATGGGGGAGGTGGAGCAACGAGAGTGCTGAATGAGGGCGCCAAAGCCAGTGCAGTTGGACTTAGTGAGGAGGGAACCATTTGTGTAGTTATGTATTGCTCACCAATTAGTATTGAGAATTTGGGTTGTGCAGCAGATAGTGAACCTCACTGCGGTGTCCTCTCGATACTTTGTTCCCTTGGGTTATTTCCTCTTGACATTATCTATAAAAATGAAAAACCATTAGTGACTACAAAATTATAATAAGAAGTTATAATTAATTCAAAGTAGGACTTTAGAATATGTTCAATGTGCCTAATCTCCATCCATTCGGTATTAATTTTTAAGAACCTATGAATTTTTGCACGTGGCCAACTAGGAGGAAAGGTGTCTATGATTGATGTGTAGATATCCGTGAAATGAACTCAAAATCCCATCCTTTTCAACTTGTTGGCAAGATTAAATTTAGCGTGCATATAGCACGAGACATCACAGTCTATGTGCTCTATACGCAGTTGTATCCATAACGGGTGGATTTTTCATTTTCGCCTTCTCCAACAACGTAACTAATGTCAGGGCTACGTGTAACAACCCTCGATTCTGGGAGGCTCATTTTATATTAATTTTATCGCATAAGGTAATTATATAAAATGTGGGTACTGGAGTAAATATTAATTTAATGAATTGAAAGTTAATATTTACTAGATTGATGCATATTTACTGTATGTGAAAGTAAATATCGTCAGGTTGCATGTTTGTAGTGTCATGTATTTTAAATGGCCCTTTAGTCTAAATAAAATTGGAACTTGAAATAATTTATAAAATTTCCGGATGCCAGTTTAGAGGGTGTAGTTAGTCCCGAAAGGTTCGAGACAGTCAAATTAAGTGCCATATTGTGTTTTTGTGTTTCGGGCACTTTTACCTGGTTTTAACTTAAATGCGTATTTGGGGAGTCATTTTAATGTGGTATTAACCATTTAAGTTGGGAGTTTTAACTTAAGCCACGATTTAGTCTTCTAAAATCCCTTAATTTCCCCATTTTTATGTCTTGAACAAAAAGAGAAAGAAATAAGAGGAGAAAAGTGGAGAAAGAAGAGAGAAATGAAGATTGAAGATGGGAGATTTCTTCTACCACTAAGAAATCTGAATTTGGAACCCTAAGGCAAGTTTTCTACTTGCTAATATGTGATTTAAGTTGAATAATTTGTATGATATTTGTGTATATACATTTGGAGATCAAAAATGGAATTTATGGGATTTAAACCCTAATATTTGCTTTGATTATAGCTTTGTGAGTTTTAATGGTTATAAATCATGTAGGATGATCTTTGGGTAGATAAAAGTTGTTGGTTGTGTTCAAAATGAAAGAGATTTGAGAGTTGGGTTTAGCTTTTGAAAGAAGGAAGAACCCTAGGTCTGCTACTACCGGTCGACCGCAGTCTCAGGACCGGTCGACCGGGCTTTTGCGGGAGGGCTTACTGCTTTCCTACAAAGGCATAATTTTTTAGCGCGGTTGACCGCGGTCCCCTGACCGGTCGACCGGCCCCTCCCACCTGAGTCTTCTGTTTTCTTCTTAGGCCAAATTTGGAGACGCGATCGACCGCGGTCTTGGGACCGGTCGACCGGTCCCCTGTTTTTCATCATAAAATCTTATTTTGTTTCTTATATTTATTTATTTTGATAGGGATTAGGAACCTTCTTGAATGAAGTAAACTTAGAGTCCTAGATGAATTAGTTATCCACCCTACATTAGAAATAAGATAGGTTGGGACCTTTCCGGGAATATGCCAATTGAAGTTAGGGCATTCTTCTCCTCTAGTTAATTATTATAAACTAGGAGATGTATTGTTATGCTTGGGAGGCCTTAGAAGCTTAATTAAGCTATATTAGTTTTGATGGTTTATATTACCACCCCAAAAGAGTGTTGAGAGATTTTTAAAAGCTCAATTGAGCTATGCTAACCTTGGAGGTTCATAATTTCACCATAAAGATGAATTTGGAGAATAAATTGAGGAGTTTAGTTACTCCTTTGAAGTTGTAGTAACGATATAATTTATCATATGGCTCCGGATAATAAGTGATATTAATTACGAAAAGTAAATGGTAATGATTTCGGATAAATTGAAACATATACATGGAATTGAAATGAAATGGAAATGATATTGATTTTAGTAGTTGATAATTTACTTAATCTTGAACCGGTAAATAACGATTTACTTGATTTTGAAAATGATAAATAAAATGGTTTAAACACACCTCTCTAAATGACATCATAAGGGAAGTCCGCGCGCGAGGTGAAGCCCCCTGGCTAATGAATGCAGGGTGGATATAGTCCTAGGCCATGTGAGCGCTTATGGTTGTATATTTTTCTGCGATGGGTAGGAGATTCTGAGTGTGGTCTTGACTACCCCGCAGGCACATGGACGCTTCCCGACGTCTTGCGATATAGGTGCCCAGGTTGTCTTATGATAGGCCCTGGAAGATGATGATCATTTGGGGGCGCGCACAGTGGGGAAACCCGGACGGGCGGTCTTAGAATTCGTTATATGTATATATATATAACAGTTCATAATCAAGTGGGACTTGATGTATTTGATATGCCATAAAAAGCATGATGAAGTGCCACAAAGAGCACATATAAATGCCACAAAGAGCATTTGAAAATTGATTATTTTCCTAATAAGGAAAGGATTTTTACAAAATATAAAAGTGAGATAAAAATGCCATAAAGAGCATACCATTGTGATTTTTCATATATTTCCTGTTAAGGAAAAAGATGTATGAGATAATTGGTACCCATGATAAGTTTTCAGATTGATGTTAATTGTTTTATCTTCCTGCTTAGTTTAATTTAAACTCATGCTTTTCTTCATTTCGTTAGCTTATGCTGTAGAACTGTGTAGTTAGATTTATTTTCTTTTGTCTTTTCTAGCATGATGATATACATTACTGTCATACTCTTTATTCATCTGGTAATCATATAGAACCGGGCCCTGACCCGTTTACATTTCTTGTTGCATATGCATCTTGTCTCCGCTCAGGTACTCGGCCGCAAGGATGCCTGCTTTGAATTCCTATTCTGATGTCCCCGGCGAACCGTGATGCATTGCGGGTATTACGGGATACATTTGGTATAAACGTTTTCATTTTTTGTATTCTAGCTAAGATCGAATCTCTTTTACTCGGGTGAGAGGCCCAAGCTTTTGTAATTGATTAATGTAATGTATTATATGGATTTATTAAGATTGGTTAACAATGTTATATGTATCATTGGACCGATAATATATGGGTCCTCTTATTTGTCACTTGTAGTAATAGTAATACATATTCATCCTTGAGGTTTCCCCTATCTTTTCAGGAATTGGGTTGTTTGTTTTACTTAATTTACTTTAAATTCAAAAATTTTGGCAACCCATTTTCTGAAATATTGAGTGGTTATCCTGGATACTCTATATTTTATTATGATGCTGAGAATGATTCCATCTATGATTACTTTATATTGGAGTATTGGGTTGGCCACCCCTTATTTTGGTGAGCGGGTTGTCACAGATGGTATCAGAGCGTCAGGTTCTAGAGTCCTTAGGAATCTGTGTGTGAACGCCTTAAGTTCCAGCGTTGCTTTTGATTTGACATAAAGCCTTAGGATTAAGATCGTTGATTCCTCTAGTGAGATCTCGTTCTTCTGCCATGGGGCAGAATTTATAGAATCTTTTGTGCATTCGTGTGAGAGTAGTAGGTCGATTGAAGAAGGGCGTCATGAGCAGGAACTATTAAGGACTGTAATTTGTGGTCGGGGATGAGGACCGTTTTGGAGGTCGCTCCCTTTTTATAGCGCTTCCTTGTCTTATTACTACGACTACTAATTACATTTGATGTGGTTTCCCAAATACCGCGAGAAGTAGAAGGTGGTACTAAGCTTGAGATTTCAAGCGATGTTAGATTGGAGTAGAGAAGTGCCCTGAAGTAGGATGGAGGAAAATCCTTCACCCGTAGGAGTAGTGTAGAGGTGATGAAGATGTGGCCACCATATTCGAGAGTGCCAGAAGTTTTGCCCGTGGAGAAAACCGATAGATACTTTCTATCGTAAGTTTCTTCGGGATAACTGGACTGAGGAGGAGGTGAATTCTCGAGTGTTCACAGAATGCTCGGCTAAAGGCCGACAGTGAATAAAGTGTTGTACGGTTAGGGAGATCGTGCATCATAAAATGATAGGCTCCAGAATAAGTGTCGTTAACACTTCTGATGGAGTAATGATCATGAAACCCTTTGGTGGGTATCCGCCTGTGGAGGTTTCATTGAACTGAGGAAGAGGAGGCCGAGAGCGTGTCCTCTTTTATTAAGAAAGTAAGAGGGATTGCGTGAGCAATTATTGTTAGCCAAAGTTGGAACAATGGCTAGGATATGGAGTCTGAGAACCATTAGTATTGACCCGGAGTAATTGGCATAGAATGTTGAGGGGAATTCCACCTTAGTTATGGGTGGTGTATTCCTTAGGAGAAGACTTAGTAGTATGATATCTACTGTAGATTCGGGTGTGTGTATTGAGCCTATAGTAATATTGACGCTATTATATAAGGGTAATGATATGACTTCCGTGGTAGGGAAGTTTTATGATTTCTTCACCCGTTATGAAACGAGTGATGATATTTTAAAGGTATTTTAGTAGGTTGGGGAGTTAGCAAGCAAATAAAATTGTGAGGCTATCTTACTTCTAGTTCAAAATGGAACTAATTGTTCTATAATTTCTCTCCTGGATACAGGTTGGGACCTTATAGAGGTGGACCGAGTAGGTAGGATAGTGCATTATTCGTTTAGTTACTTTGTGTGAGTGTTTGATTATTTGTTTGTTTTGTTTATGCATGTTACGCTTATCTCCATGATCAACTAGTTAAGTAGGCATGCGTCGGCGGGGTTCCTTGTTTGGATTTCGCTTCGGCGATACACTCCGCCGCATGAACACTTAACGATGTTGTGATTGGAGAGACGCTATCCTTTTCTTTCTCTTTTTATTTTATTTACTTTGTTGTTAGGAGTAGGATTGGAAGGATTAGCCGAGAATCACGTAGTAGAGTGATTAAGGGCTATTAAAGTGCCAGATAGAAGCACTGTATATAGTTCTCTCCTCTGATCGATGTGAGGGAGACTGAGATACAAGGTAAAATTGAGACTTCGGGTTATGCCTTGATAAGAAGGCTATTTGAAAAGATGTATATATGTTATGGGATAAAATTTGTGAGACTTCGCAGAAAGTGAATGTCTCATCAGTTAAAATCTTTAATGATGTTATGGTAAAACGTAGAAGTAAAGTCCTGTTAATAGAATCTTATTAGTAGAATGGTGAATTAATATCTTGTTTACCGATCCCGATCATGTGTCCTAGACCGTCATATCTTAATGACCGACGATGCGAGGTAGTAGTGTAATGGGAGGGTTCCTTGTCTGGAACAATTATAATATAATAAGTATATTAAATCATGAAACAAAGTATTAAAGTAAATGCACAGTAACATATTGACAAAATACAGTCAAAAAATAAATAATAGAGAATAAAACAGTACAAGTTTATGTGTACTTTTTATATTTATACGTGTACTTTACTGTAATTTTCTTGTGAGCTAGATACATATTCGTATACTTTTATTAAAGGTCAAGATTGGTTAATGTCGTTGGTGCGGACACACAAACACATGCCCAATCATAATATGATAAGTCTAGTAAGTCATGAACCTGTTGGACATTATTTTATTATAATATAATAATAAATTTTAATCTAGTGAAAATTAAATTTAAAAATATTTTTGATAGACACAATGGTTTGAAAAAAAGTTTGTCCATTCGTGAAACGTTGTGACTATTCATAAAAGGTTGTGTCTATTCGAAAAAAGTGTCTACCTTTGTATAAATAGAACACCCCTCCTTCATTCCCTAAGATCTTAATTTTTTAGAGTCTATTCTCTGTTATTTTTCCTTTTTTTCTTGAGTCAATCCATGGGAGAGTATAACATAGAATTTGAATTCGCTGGAACTTTATATATTGAAGTGTCGCTTATATAAAGACGAAAAATGCCATTCTATCTCGGAAGATAGACGTTCATCAAACCTTGGACACCGATGAGGGGACGAATCTATCTTAAGGAAATTGTGTGAAACACAATGCTCGACATCAAATTTCCTTTGTATGGTCGGTAAGTTTTGATGCATCAATTCTATTGTTGTTTGAATTTTTATACACATGAATATATTTTATATTTTATTCCGCACAAACACTAAAGCACATATATATTTTACTAACATAAATTAAGTAACAAAGTAAATGCACATTAACATATTGCCAAAATACAGTCAAAGCACAAACAATAAAGTGTAATTTACTACAATTTTCTTGTGAGCTAGATTTATATGCGTGTACTTTATATTTTATGACATAATACTATAACAAAAAAAATACACGCACACATGAACACACAATCAAAACATATACATACACAACTTGTTAGAAAATTAAAACACAATGTTTTGATTATTTATGTTTAAACATCAAAGTACATAGTCAAAACATATTCATATAAAATTATAAAATAAATTATCAAAACATACAATAAAATCATTCAGTCAATAATGAGGTTATTCCATCACATACATTAAACAATTACAATGATTTCATTTAATTGAAACCATATACATACAACACACTATCAAAACATATTCATATAAATTTACAAAACACATTATCCATACAAACAATCAAATCATTCATTCAATTTTAAAGTTATTCTATCACATACATTACACAATTACAATGATTTGATTGAATTGAAACCAAATACATACAACACACGGTCCAAACATATTCATTTGAATCGAAACCAAATACATATACAGCACACAGTCAAAATATATTCATATAAATTTCAAAACACATTATCAAAAAAAATAATCAAATCATTTAATATTGAAGTTATCACATCACACGCATTACACAATTACAATGATTTGATTGAATCGAAACAAAATACATACACCTATTGTAATTAACCGACATGCAAAATAATTATTGATAACAAGTATAAACTTACAAATCATATAATTACGGCAGAGGTAAATGTAGGTTAAAATTTATGCATTCGAGTCTTCAAAATAATTGATTTTTTTCTTTTTTGGATAGAACATCGTAAGTTATTGCGTAAGTTATTGAAGAGAAGTGGAAGTGGAAAGAAGAAAGAACATCGTAAGTTATTGCGGAGCTGCGAATCACTAATTGAATCAATAATAACAAAATAAATTTAGATATTTATATGGACCCGCGTAAAACGTCCATATTAATATGTCCAATATGTCTACTAAAAAAACTAAGGGCCTGTTTGGTTTGCAATTATCATTCTGTTTTCTGTGGTTAAATACAATTCTGATAAAAATTTGTGTCTGGCAATATATTTTTAAACACTAAAAATTATAATATTTATGTGTTATAATCAAGTTTTTCAGAAAACAGGTTGAGGGTGTTTTATAACTTCTTTTTTTTTATTTTTCAACTCAGAATTATTCATTCTTAATATTTTAATGCATTTATACCTCAATATATAATATACATACATAATACATTAGTATGTGTGTAATTTTTATAAATAAAAGATATATATGTATATTTACACAAAATTACGTATGGGATAATATAAAGTTAAATAATATTATTAATAGATACGTGATACTTACATATAGTTTTATACATGTTGTGACAGCCCACCTAATTAAATACCGGGTGATCAGTCCATTATTAAATTAAATCAAAGTGTCCGGTTGGTTCATTCTTAGCATCACTGTCGAAAAATAATTTTCATTATTAATCGCCTAATAAATAATTACGCTAAGCGTCAAAAAAAATTCCCAATTAACCCATTAATAAATTTCATGATTTAAGATATAAACCATTCCCATTCCACAAGAATAATACTGGACATGAATCAAATACTGAAATAAATGAGACTGGATCAAACATTTCCAGTTTAAAGTCTAAAGCCAATAAAACAATACTACTCGATTCAACAGGAAAAGAAATGCTAATGAAAAAGTATAATCTCTGAAATAACTAAGCTGGAAACGGGCGACACATGCCTTAACTTAAATGTATGAACTAAGAACTGAATGAAAAGATAGAAGAGTCTAATATCAATAACCTACAGCTTCCACAACAGCGGCAGCTCGTCGAATGATCCACGCATCAAAGTTTGGTGATGACCCTGTGGCTGGACACCTGGTATAATATATATATATATATATATATATATATATATATATATATATATATATATATATATATATATAGCAAGAGAAGAGAAATAGCAAGAAACGGTACAGAGCCCGATCTGTAAAAATATTTGTTTTAGCAAGTATTTAAAACTGCATTAATGCAATTATTATGTGCATATTAGTTCCGAACTCTCACATGAGATCCTCACCCATCCACTAATGTGCACACCTAGTATACGTCTACCCTAACCTAGTTATCCATATTATTCCCAACTAGGTCATAGGCATATACTAATAATTATAACTCATAAGAGAAACCCGTATCACCCATACAATACATTATTTAATACCTTACTCCCATTCACTGTATTTGATATTCTATGTTGTAGTAGTAAATACTTTATCCCCTTAAGTTACTTTGTTTACCAACATTTACATATTTGTTAATTTCACACATTAGGATTATTCACGAATATAACTATATATATATATATATATATATATATATAGTCAAATCATCCCTATACATATATAAATAAATCCCACGCCCCTTGGTTAGAATCACTTGGCGCAATGCATACTCTGTTATCATGTCCCGGTGCCTCGCTCGCTGCATAAAGGACAACTGGTTCGGCGTCTCTCGCGAACCATAAATCTCATAACACAAATATTATAGGAGAGCATACTCATCAGCTAAATGGGTCACGCACATACCTATGCTCCCAATCAACTGTCGAAACTATCATACGTACCAGATAGCACGTATCCCAGTTCATATGATCTGGGTACAGGCCAAATATCCCCCCATTGGATCACCCAAGATAAGATTGTCCACTGCGCGAAACCTCCTCCCGATAACAAGCAGCATAGGTATGCTATACATATAATAATAATAATAATAATAATAATAATAATAATAATAATAATAATAATAATAATAATAATAATAATAATAATAATAATAATAATAATAATAATAATAAACATATAATAATAAGCATCCCCAAAGCCTCATAAAAATTTAGGTATTCACCCAACCCATATTTATATTTCTACACGTAGTATATTTCTCTTTACTACTTACGCAATTAACTCGATTATTTACACTCTCAAAATTTTCAAGGTTAATTCACTTATTCAATACTTAAGGTATTATCCTAGGAAAGCTTCCCAAATAATTCTGCACTAAGCTAATATCAGTAAATGGCAGTTTTCCTCACACAACTAACTGTGTAACATGACTTGGGGGGGAAAATGGGAATTTTTGGGTTTTTCTGGAACCTGTTGTTCGAACGATTTAGCAGGTCGTTTAAACGAATCTGCTTCTCGTTCAAATGAGACTCTATCTCGTTCGAACGAGATGGGGTCTTTCTCTGGTTCGGCCAAACCTGTTACGTTTTACTATTCATACTTCGTCTTCCTCAAAATTTCAATCCTAAAACCTCTAAATTTCTCAACCCCGACACCAAAACCGCAATCCAAATTAATGTTATAACATGTATAAATGATTTACCTTTACTTTGAAACATTAATTCATCATAAATCAGTTACGAAATCCAAAATCCCGAATTTAATAATTCTAAACCCTAGTTCATCAAATTTCCATACAAGAACACCAATTTTTATTTCGTCCATCATCAATAATCATCAATTTGGGATTTCTAAACTATCTACATGAGGGATTCATCCTACTTTAACTTTCAGATTTTAATAAATGCCATTAATCCTCTAATTTCATCAAAACTTATGAATCAAATAGTGAATATAATATACCTACACTAATATGAACATGCTTATTGCTATAAATTGCAAGAATTAAACACTTGCCTTAATTTCGACGGTCTAATCCGTTGTTGATATGGGTATGGGTGTGTTCCTTGTCTCGCAATCTACACTTTGGTATAGTTTTTGGTGTGTGTTCTTTTGTTAGGCACCAAGAACACCAATAGTCTCCTCCACCTTTTTCGGTGCCTCTCTCTCTTCTCTCTCGTAGGTTAAGAACTGATAACTCTTATGTAATCTTAATGCATCCATCCTTTATTTCCTAATTTTCGTTCATATTTTTACTCCAAAATTCCAATGGACAAAAATACCCTTATGGGGTGCCAGTTAGGCCTAAAACTACTCTGGAGTCCAAATAAAATTCCCTGGTAGAGTTTTCTGAGTATCTCGACACTTACGAACTCAATGGCGCACTCGAAATTACTATACGAGTTATACAAAAATAATTTATTTTTTATTCCATTCACTTTGTAGACACGCCATTCTAGCACCCCCTAACCTCTCCTTAGGTCCCTAGCACCTCTCTTCATCACTACAAACTAAAGTCATACCCGAGGTACTGACCTAGAGTCCATCGGGCACTCCCAGGCCCCATTTAACCAAAAGTCAAACTCTTCGTCTTGACTTATACTGAATGAATTTTCAAAGTGCGCTAAAACCCCTTTCCAACAGTCCATCCCGTGCGCAATTCTGACTTACGGTGCGGACGAACGACCCGTTTTCCCTCAAAACCTGACTTAGAGGCCACCGGACACTTCCAGGCTTCGTTTAACCAAAGTCAACTCTTCATCTCGACCGAGACTAAATGAATCTTCAAAGGGCACTGAAACCCCTTTCCAAAGGTCCACTCCAGACCCAATTCTAACTTACGGTATGGACGAACGATCCGTTTTTCTCCGAAAGGCCATCGGACACTTCCAGGCCCTTATTGACCAAAGTCAACTCCCCAAATCGAGTCAAACCCTTTGGAATGTAGAAAAACATCTCATAACCTTTCCAATAGTCTGCCATGCGCGCGATTCTGACTTACCATTCAGACGAACGATCCATTTGCGTCCGACGATCCCCCGTCCAAAGGACCAACGAGCATATTCAAGCCATATTTATCCCAAAGACAACTCCTGAACCCCGAATAAGTCCAAACTTTTATCTAAACTTAGTGCATCCATCCTTTATTTCCCAATTTTCGTTCATATTTTTACTCCAAAATTTCAAAGGACAAAAATACCCCTACGGAGTGCCAGTTAGGCCTAAAACTACCCCGGAGTCCAAATAAAATGCCCGGGTAGAGTTTTCTGACTATCTTGACCCTTAACGGACTCAATGGTGCACTCAAACCCGAGACTCGAGTCCTACTCTTTCCCATTTTTTCTATTTTTCTAAATTCTTTAACTTAATTCTCTTAGATTCTATATATTTACATATACATATATTTATTCTTAGGGCGCATTATTCCACATGCGTATCGTTTCATTATAACGATCAACGAAAGGATAATCGCGTAAATCCTATTTTCTAATATTACTTTTAGGAACATTCCTATGGATGACTCGCTTTATCTCTTCCATGATACAAGTTGATGACTCGTATCTCCACTACATATACACATGCACACATATCACAGGGAAATAGAGGAAATAACAACATTCCATGAAAGACCGCAAGGGCGGAATGGGTGCCTAACACTTTCCCATTCCGTAACTTAGCCTCCGAACCCTACTCAAATCATTTTTGGTTTCGTATGTATCAGTATGTCTTTGGATGATGTCCTTCGGGATGGCTCCACTTTCTTTTATCTGTTTTGAGTAAAATAGATCGACGATTCCATCTCTCTACATTTTTCACCTCACACATTGCCGACGATGGCCAAAGCTCTCCAGTAAGGGATGCGCGGGACCAATATCCTCTCACCTCGAAGATGACCCTCTTATCTCTTTCCACAAGGATCGGGGATGGCCACAGTGGTGACTCCGCTTGGGACTTTTGTTTAAGAGGGCTAGACTCTATTTAATGGGTGTTTTATTTTCTTGTATACTCCCCTACTTTGCATGTTCCCCTTTTTATGTGCACCTCATGCTTACGCTTTTATTCACACATTTGTAGAAGATTCTCCATGTACACTTCGCACCACGTGCACCTAGGATCACATATGTCCACATATTGCATGCATCACTTATCCATGCTTGGTATACTATTGGTACTTGGACTTTGCTCCCTGTTTGACATGATCAAGAAAGATACTCTCATCATAAGATACTAATAAGAGAATCATGCATGATTAAAACGACATCACCAAAGAGCATTGTGATTTACCAAATTCTGTCCAGTAACTGGAGGGTCACTTCGTGATGGGTGCTGGTCCGGCAGAGCGCAGTTAGACTAAGCGATATGACTCTCACCTTCCATTAGCTAAGTACCTTCGATGTATATCAAATGGTTCCCCCGCATCGTACCGCTTGACCGAAGTCATAACAAGAGGTATATCGCAGGGAACTCATTCACGTACGTTGAGTATATCGAATTCACTCTCACAAGTACCGTCCCCACGAGGTATATAGCGAGGTAATTCACGTACACTCACGTATATCAAATGATCCACACGTACCGATTGCCTCAAAAGCAAGATGTATATCGTGGAAGTCACACCAAAGGGGGAAACCCTTTCCAATTCACCCAACCAATCGCGTACCCACATATAGGTGTCAAGCCTAGGACACATGTTAGATTGTTGGTTTCGACCCGAAACTCTGTCGAAATTTCGGGTCGGCCTACCGCCCAAATTTTTGCATATTTTTAAAAAGGGACCCTACCCATGAGCCTGGTTACAAGTCCAACCATAACTTTACATATGTTACAAACCCAACTTTTCCAGGCTCGGGTCCTGTCCAGCATTTCATTTTCCATTTAAGAGAATTCAATACCAGTGAGAGCATAATAATCATGCTGAGACCCGTCTTCCAAAAATATATCTCTTTTCTTTAACAAAAAAAATCCAAAAATATTTCTCCTTTCTTTATAAAAAAAAAATCCAAAAAAATTTCTCCCCTCTTTATCAAAATATCGAAAATATTTTATCTTTCAACCTCAAAAGGAAAAAGAAAATGTAAAAAAAAAATCATTCTTTTTTCAAAAATAAATCCCATTTTACGTCTTCTCAGGTCGATTGCATGGCCTTGGCCTAGCTCGTTATTGGCTTCGGTCTTCAATCAAATCACCCCGGAATTTCATTTGTTCCCCTGATACTTCTTTCGAGTTCGAAATCCATCCGCTATCCATGGAGAACACAGATTAAGTACCAGTTGTGCAACCAGATCTGACGGCAGTCTTAGCTCAGCTCGTGTTCAAGATTGATAACCTCCAGACTGATGTCCGAGAGATGCAATGAAACCAGGTTCTTATTCCTCAAGAACCCGAGTCCTTATTCCCTCGCGCTATGGGTCCACACCCCCCCCAGCCTATTTGGGTTCCCGAAGAGTATCACCACGCTCAATTTGCCCCTCCTTCTAATGGGACACCGCCTCCTCCCAAGCTTCTATGCCAAACTTTGCCCAGCCTGGGGCTAACTTGCCTATGATCATGGATCCAAAAGAAGAAGAATTGAACAAGGTCAAAGAAGATCTCAAGATGCTAACTAAGAAGTTCGACCAAGTCAGAATCTCTAGGAATTATATGGACTACAGCAACATGTCTCCTTATCCTAAAGCGAGGTTACCCGAGAAGTTCAAGATGCCAAATATCGAGAAATTCAGAGGAAGTGGACCCCTGATTGTTTATCTTCGCAGTTATCACAGTTTTATGACTCTCTTAGGGGATTCTGAAGAAATGATGGCCCAATTATTTCAGAAAACTTTGAAGGATAGTTCCCTCCGATGGTTTTTATCTCTCGAGGAATCCAGAATCCGTAGCTGGGAGGATGTAGACCAAGAATTCATATCGAAGTACAAATACAACTAAGAGCTTGAGGTCACCCGTCGTGATTTAGAACTGCTCAAACAGAACTCTGAGGAATCAGTGAGTAACTTCATAGCCCGATGGAGGGAAAAAGCAGCCACCATGACCAATCGATCATCCGAGGAAGACCAAGTCAACATAGTGAGGAAGAATTTCTTACCCCCATGTCCGAGCAATAACGGGAGGAGAATACTATCCCTACTTCCTAGCTCTTCAAGAAGCAGGAGTAGAAATCGAGGAAGGTCTTGCTAAAACAGAAGTTGACCAAAGAAAGTGTTTGGGCATTTCACTCCCAGAAAATATGGCAAACCTATCATTGCTACAGTCTCAACCATCAACAACATCTCTCAACCAACCACCTCGTGGGCACTAAAAAGTCGCCTTGTCCCAGTCCAAAAGGAATACACCGAGCTTCATGCTCCTCTCTCTAAAGTTTATCAAGCCCTCTTAAGTTAAAACCTTATCAGACCCTTGGACCCCCGTCCATTGCCAAATCCACTCCCAAGAAATTTTAAAACAGATGCCCATTGCACCTTTCATCAAACTGCTGGTCATACCACCGACCAATGCTTTCACCTTCGAAACATAATCCAAGGTCTAATTGACCGGGGTACCATTGCCCCACCAGCCAATCCTAAGCCAAACACCACTCACAACCCATTCTCAAAACATGCCAATGCCATCTTCTTAGAAGAAAACCCAGAATTTGATCCCTCAACTCAAATCACACCTATATACTCTCCCAAACCTCTCCAAATTTGCCCATATTTCCTCCTACACCCTACTAGCCTCTCTGCTCAAGCATTATCACTTCTTAATAGAGCATGTATCGCTGTCCGTACCCGTTCCAAAAATGGAAGTATGGAATTATCAGAAGTATTAAACCAACTCCTAAAGTTCGGGCTGAAATTGCCCTAACAGATGATCATTGATTGCCAGAGGTTCAGTACATTATTCTTGGAAGCGTAGAAATGGGCCCGAGAGTCAGACAATTGGGTGGTACCAACCGATGAAGTCAGCCTAGATGACGTTATCCAGATCATAGCATAATTATTCAGGCAAACCAATAATATTTACAGTATGATCGAGTTACTCGATACTCTGAAGTTACAATGGCACCTGGTCCCTTCACCCTTACACCTCTTCGCATAATGGGAGGACATGTACGAAGAAGCCATTGAAGTCGTGGAATACATTGACTTTACATGGAAAGACAAAATTATTACCACCGTATGGGGGGAATAATTTAAAGATTCAAATAGAGAGCCAGATTCAGAGAAAACTGGCCCGATAGTCGACATGTATGGGATGATATCATTTAAAGAACTCATAGGAGAAATAAATAAGGTGGCAGAATAACCCGAGATTGAAGAAGAAATAAGGTTTATGTTCTTCCCTTCTTCAGTAAATCATATGACCAGATCAGGAAGGCGTTACCAGATCCCAAGCTTACTACCAGCCAATGACAAAGGAAAGGGAGTTTAAAACCTTCCTATGCTAGAGATGACCTTCGAGGAGAGAAAGATCCTCTATCAACTAAAGAAAACTAAATTTAACATCACTTTATTGGGGATTTTCATGTCTTCCCTGCTGCACAAAAATGCTTTGATTAAGTTGCTCACTGGACCCACAATTCCTCCTTCTACCACACCAGAAGAAGCGATAAACTTAGTCGGATTCCTGACCTCTACCTGAATGCTATCCTTTTTCAAAGAAGAAATCCCCAGAATTGGGCCAAACCACAATCATGCACTTAACATCTTCGTTGAAGTTATGGGGAAGATCGTACCACTCTCTCTTGTCGATAATGGATTCGCCTTGAATGTCTGCCCATTAAGAACCTTCGAATGCTTAGGACTGAAGGAAAGTGACCTCGCTCCAACCTCCGCTGATGTACGTGCCTATGATAATACCCGTCGGGAGGTGCTGGGATCCATAAAACTTATAACAGGGTCTGTCTCTATAAACCCTGTCATTGAATTCCAAGTTATTGACATCCCAACTTGTTTCAACCTGATGCTTGGACGACCTTGGCTCCAAAGTATCAAGGGTGTGTCTTCCTCGCTCCATCAGAAACTAAAGTTCTTCGCCCACAGATGAGTCATCACTATTTTGGGCGACGACGATAATGTCGAGGGTGCAAGTACCAGTAATCCAATCCTTAAGATATAATACGAGTAAAATGATATGCTCCTATCAGGATTCCGAGTCGAACCACTTCTACTCCCGACAGGCGATGATTTCAGAGAAAGGGCTTGTCCAAAATACGATACTCGTGGCAATGTCAATATGATTCAGATGTTCAGAAACATGCACTTCATGCCTGGACTGGGGCTAGGATAAAGACAACAAGGGATAACTGAGCCCATTGTACTGAAAAAAGCTTTCCCTCCTTGTGCTTTGGGGTATCAGCCATCAGAACAAGAGCTCGGAATGATCCTCCAGTCTCGACTAAAGAAAAGAATATACTGCATCCAAACTATCCCAAGGGATTCCTTAAATGGACGATTCATTAAAGAGGGCGAAGACTTCCCCTTTTATGGCTTTCTGGAACCATCGTATGACTATATTGATAAGAATATGAAGCTTGGAATGGAAATCTTTTTCCAAGATAGCTACCCATGTGCCGAAAGTTTCCAACACCATGTATAAGTGATCATCAAAGATACCGAATAGACTGAGGAAAGTACCTCCGAGGATTCGTTTAACTTGCAGACACTGAGGCTGACACTCTGTATGGTTCATTCAAGCACTACATCACTGGATCCATCCCACCTAATTAAAACTGTTGATACACCTCTCCTTAACTGGCATGCTGCGCCAGTTCAACCTGTTGAAATCCCACCTAACCCCGATGTTTACCCCATCTCTTTTTCTGTTATCTATCCTTCCTCTAATGTAATCGAGACCTCATTTGATGAGGTTCTCAATGCTATTTTTCCTATTAATGAAATAAATAAAGATTTTGAGTATCATATTGTGCCTTACATTAATTGTTTAGATTCTAATCAAACTTTTGATGATGATGATTTTGCAAATGAATAATTCTTAACTGATTTAAATAAAGTTAATAACAAATAATATAATCGTGTTCAAGTTAATGAAGAAGAAACTGTTGTTTTTAACCTCGATTCTAGTAGCCAGTTGTGCGAGATTAGGATAGGCGCTACCCTTAACGAGCATGAGCGCGCATAACTCGAACAATTACTTAAGGAATTCAAGGATGTCTTTGCATGGTCTTATGACGATATACCCGGCATTGATCCTGAAATAACTCAACATGAGATTTTCACTCTCCCAGATTACAAGATAGTTAAATAAAAGTTGAGAAGGCTCCACACCGAATGGTCGCTCAAAGCCAAAGAAGAAGTGGTCAAACGGTTGAACATAGGTTTCATTCGTGTGATCAAATAGCCTACATGTCTAGCCAATATAGTGTCTGTACCGAAATCAGGAGGGAAAGTTCAGATGTGTGTAGACTACCGAGACTTGAACAAAGCCTTTCCAAAGGATGACTATTCGTTACCCAATATCGACATGATCGTGGACAACACAGCCATTCATGCTCTCAAGTCATTCGTCGATGGGTTTGCTGGATACAACCAAATCAAAATGCACCCAGATCATAAAGAAAAAACCGCGTTCATCACACCGTGGGGAACCTTTTGCTTTACTATTATGCCATTTGGTCTCAAGAATGTTGGGGCTACCTACCAGAGGGCTGCCACAACCATCCTGCACGATCTGATTAACAAAGAAGTCGAGGTCTATGTGGATGATATGATTATCAAATCCAAAACTAGAGAAGGTCATGTTCCCGCTCTTGAAAGTTCTTCGAACGATTACGACGGTATTAAATGAGACTCAATCCACATAAATGCATCTTCGACGTTACAAAGGGAAAACTCTTAGGATTCATGGCCAGTGAGAAGGGGATAGAAGCAGATCATGCCAAGATGAAAGTCATACTTAAGATGCCACCTCCTCGAATGGAGAAAGAAGTCCGTGGTTTCCTTGGGAAATTATAATACATCAGCCGGTTTATCAGCTAGCTGACTTCCATTTGCGAACCTATTTTTAAACTCCTCTGAAAGGATTCAACTAAGGTTTGGAATGAGGCCTGCCAAGAAGATTTTGACTGAATTAAATAATATCTGACCCAACCTTCGGTACTCATTCCACCACAGCCTGGTCTCCCTTTACTCCTATACCTAACCATAATCGACACTGCAGCTCGGGCTTTGCTAGACCAATACCTTAAAGACTCCAGTAAAGAAAGAGCCATCTATTACGCCAGTTATAAATTGACCAGATACAAAGTCAACTACACTACTTTAGAAAAGGCATATGTCGCACTTATTTGGGTCACCCAAAAGTTGCGACACTACATGCTCGTCTTCCCCATCAAACTTGTATCCCGAATGGACCCCATCGAGTACCTGCTTGAGAAACTCGCCTTATCCAACCGAATGGCCCGATGGTTAATGCTCTTAGTTGAGTTTGATATCGTGTATGTCATGAAGAAATCCATGAAAGGAATAGCCATCTCTGACTACCTCGTTGACTACCCCAGCGAAGAAGTTGATGTCTCGAACTTCAAATTCCCAGATAAAAACATCCTCTGTGCTGCTCAAGACAACCTTCGATGGCAAATGTTCTTTGACGGTGCTTCCAATAAAAAGGGATATGGCATTGGGATACTTCTGATTGCCCCAGCACTCCCACACTCCCATCGCTATCAAATTGGATTTCCCCTATACCAATAATATGACTGAATACGAGGCATGTATGGTAGGCCTCAAAGTTGCTCTCAAGAAAGGTATTCAATGCTTAGATGTCTACGGGGATTCTGCCCTCATCATCGATCAAGTGCTCAGAAAATGGAAAGTTAAGGACGAGAAACTCCAACCCTTTCATGCCCACTTAAAAGAACTAGCCTCCTAATTCTAAGATATCACCTTTCACTACTTACCTCGAGCAAAGAATAACCTAGTTGATACCCTAGCTACCTCAGCTTCCATGGTCGACATGCACGAAGGAATAACAATGGCCCCCTTCCTAGTCCAAAAGTAAGATAAACCAACCCACTGCTACCAAATTGAGCTCATCGCCAAAGAAAATCTTGAGCTAGCCAATTATCGGTACTATGATATTTGGCACCTCCTCCAGTATGGTAGGTATCCCAAGGGTTCCAACAAGAAAGACCAAGCAACCCTTCGAAGACTGGCCACCCAGTCCATCATCTGTCACAAAGAATTGTTCAAGAGAAACTTCAATAGACCCATCTCCACTGCATCGCAGGGATGACATTAAAGAAATAATGCAGAAGATCCATAGTGGGGAATGTGAACCCCACATGAACAGTCACATGCTTGCCAAGAAGATCATGTGACAAGGCTACTACTGGACCACCATGGTCCAGGATTGCACAGCCTATGTCCGGAGATGCCTCAAATGCTAACAATTTTCCAACCTTCAACACCTGCCACCACGAGAATTATACAACATGACTTCTCCGTGACCGTTCTCCACCTGGGGCATCGACATCATAGGGAAGGTTACACCCAAGGATTCTAACGGGCATAAATTCATCCTAGTTGCCATTGATTACTTCACCAAATGGGTCAAAGCAGAGTCATACGCAGTTCTAAATGCCAAGAAAGTGGCCAAATTCATCGAGAAGAACATCATCTGCCGATATGGGGTCCCGCACGAGCTAGTATCAGACAACGGGTTGCACCTAGAAGTAGAAGTCACTGAAGTGGTTAACAAATATGGGATTCAGAGACATAAATCCTCTCCCTACAGACCTCAAACCAATGGTGCGGTTAAAGCAACCAACAAGAACCTCAAAGCCATTATCAGTAAGATGATCGAAAGTTGTCGAGATTGGGACGATCGAATCCCTTACGCCCTCTGGGGATACAGAACCTCAATCCAAACCTCTACTGTGGCTACCCCTTACTATTTAGTCTACGGAATGGAAGCAGTCCTACCCGTGGAGCTGGAAATACCCTCATCATGCGTCATGCTTGAAAGAAAGTTTAGGGAAAAAGACTGGTACCAAAGTCGTCTTGACGAGCTAACCCTCCTAGATGAAAGGAGTTTGAAAGTTTTATATCACATACAAGGGTACCATCGACGTATAGTGCGATCATTCAATAAGAGAGTCAAGGACCGCGGTGTCCGAGAGGGGGATTTTGACCTTAAAGAAATAGTAAAGCCCATCTGGGACCCCAAAGGAAAATTCAAGCCCAATTGGAGCAGCCCATACATTATGAAGAAGATCTTGTCTAGCGGAGCCGCTGTGCTTACCGACCTCGACGGGGAGGAAATGGCACGCCCAGTCAACCTAGACCGTCTAAAGAAGTTCTACCCCTAGTCCGAAATCTCGGTGCGCTACGACTCTTCTCATCTCCCTTCTATTCTAAAAAAAATCTCTTCATTTCCCTCTACCCAGAACTACGTGGGCCTGACTGTGACACCCCGCCAAATAAAATACCGAGTGATCAATCCTATACCAAATTAAAACAAGAGTCTCATATGGTTCATTCACAGCATCACTGTCGAAAACAAATTTAATTACTAATAACCAATTAGGCTGCGATAAAAATTTTAATTAACTAATCTTTTTAACCAAACCATTCAAATAAATCAATCCCAAAAGTTTATATGCAACAACTAAAATAAAATAAAATAACCAAACACTCGGTACAATATAATACAACCAAAACAAATGTCGCACTAAAAGGCGGTAAAAGAATAATTTAGTACAGTTGGGCAATCAACCCGAATGTTTCTACAATACCTCCTATCCAGATCTCAATGATAGAAGCATCTACAATAAACCAGCTTGTATCCACAGCTGCTGCAACAAACGTCTGACATGAAGGAATCATCATTCAGGCGTCCCTGTGTCTAGACACCTAATATATATACATCTATAGCAAGAGAGGAAAATAGAAAAACGGGTCAGAGCTCGAGTTTTGAAAATGTTTTAGCAAGTGCTTAAAATCCATATTTTAAAATATAATATCTCTCATATTTAAATTGGTATCGCACTCTCATGAGATACCCCTCACCCCTATTCTAATAGTGCACAACTATCGCATACCTTTTAAACAACCTAGTTAAGCTACTATGTCTAAATAATTCATTTCACCCATCTTCTAAAAGTCCTCATAAACCCAAGTACTAAGGATAAAACTTCTCTCAATTCCCAACACTATGCTACGTTCATACGTGGAGTGTCTCGCGAAGCGAAATCCAAACAAGGACCCCCCCGGATACACTACTACATGACAATGTTGATCGTCGAGATCTATTAGGACCTCATTACATAAGACATATTGTATAATCCCCTAGGTATATATAGTTCTCATTAGAACTTATGATTCATACTCATATAAATTCGGATATAAATCTACCGGAAGGAGAATATCACTTTATTCATTCTTTATAAAATATTCTAAGCTATCGCCTGAGCTTATACATTATAATCTCTCACTTATGATTCATCCTTACATCATGAATAACTTTCACATGTTATTTATACTATGCACGTTTTAGTGTTATTAACCCCGTATATAATATTCTCATCTTTATATACGTATATCCCTGTTTTATTCCGAATTTTATACTTCCGAAAGATTTAGAATTTAACTCACATTCCATTCTTTATTATGTCCGTATATATATTTCACATCTCATATATATATATATACACTGTACACATCAAGTATATCCACACTTATATATCACACACTATATATGTATAATAACCATCCCTCACAGCTATAATTCAATGGTTGCAGTCTCTCAATGCATTCATCTTCCAGGGAATTACTCACACATCATCCTGGGTACCAGCGGTCGGACTCTCACACCGACTTCGTAAAAAATAAATCATAGCGTATGGGAAGCGATCATAGTTCCTCCCCAAAAATGAGAACGAAACATACCCACCACGTCTCACCACTAATAAAAATCACACAACATAAAATCGACTCTATGACCTGGAGACTATACGCTCCCTGTTCATAAATATTTTATACATATACTGTAACAATTCCCGTATATATAGTATATATCTCTTCTCAATATATATGGCTATAATTGTCAAACTATTATAGCGATAGCCAAAACCTCGGATGTTCCCATTAGTAATAGTATATAAGTATTTATACACTTAAAATACTAAATCCACAAGTATTCTCTTACTTAAAATATAACTCGCACCTTACTCACTTTTAAGGATTAAAATATCAACCCAAATATACCAATTCATAATAATCAAATAAGTATACTAACTACTTATTTTAATCTCCATAGGTACCGCATCACCTATAATAATGATTGTCAATAAAGATATACCGGATAGTAGCTTGAACCTCTTTAGCCCATATATTAAATTCCATCCTACTCGCATTCTAGAATTCACTCAAATGTACTTGGCCCATAGTTATTCTCTATGCATAACTATATAAACACACTTGCCGAAGACTTTTCACGAATGTTACCCATCCTAAACAATCATTTAAAAATATAGGCCGGATTTATTTCTACGAACCCAAGGTTTTTATTTTTTCCTCGAGTAATTTAGAAGTCCAAAAACTTTATTTAGGAACCCCTAATATTTATCTCCAAACAATTATAGCCTTAATTTTTCCAATTTCCGATTTGATTTTTGAGCTAACGATTTAAACCTCAGAACTGCTTCCTCAGAAAAACCATTAAAAATTCAAAAAAATAAAAAAACTATGCGGTTAGCGCCCACGCGACCGTATCGAAAAGATCTAGAACTTTCATGTTTTGACCAAGAGCTGAATCAATACGTTTCCTGGCCGAATCGACCCCGCAAGTTGTTGTTCACTGTCTTCTCCAAATTACAAATCTCCATTAATGCCCCTCCAAGCTTTTTATCTTCTCCCCCATCATCATTCAACCTCAACCAACAATATATCCACACATAAAAATGGTTCTAACCATCCTAAAACCAATAATCAACAACTAATTTCAACAAATTCTTAAGTTTGTCAAATTGGATATTAACCGGGTTTTACTCATTCAAACTTCTGAAACCCCCGTTTTGATTCATGAAAACCCAACCCAAAAATCTTTATAGCTTTTTACACACCAACGATAATATGAGAAATAAACACCCTAAATCATAAAATCAAGTTAAACACTTGCCTCGTGGATAAAATCTGACGACCCTGAGTCGAATCCCGCGGAACTTAGTCGGAAATCCCCTTCTTTCTTCTCTTGTCTTTCTTCTTCTTTCTTCTCTTCTTTATCTCTTCTCTTTCTCTCTCTTAGGTCTGAAATGTGGGAGAAATGAGGATTTTCCCCTTATAAATCCCGAACTTGGGTGTATACCCAATTGTAAAATGACTTGTGTACTCAATTGCGAGTCCCTACTAGTTCAAAAAGCCCCCGAAACACAAATATTACCCCCAGATACTTCATTTTGACTATTTTTGCCATTCCGAAACAACCGCGCACTCGAAATCTCCATCCTAGTCACTTAACTAAAATTAACTAATTAAACCCAATACATTCCCATATGCGTGTTTTCCAATTAAAATATTATCCTTTGTCGCTTTACCCAAATGCGACACGTAATTAAAATAATCCCACTCATATTATTAATCTCTTAAGAAAATATAATTCACGTAAATATTAATCCGACACTTGCAAACTAATATTTACTATTCACTTTATAATTCTCAATTATTAAATTTATACTTATAAATTCCAAAGTTATTCACAGTAATTTCCTCTAATTACCAAATTAAGCCACTTAAGTAATTTAAATATCCATAAAGGTACGGGGTATTACATTCTCCCCCCTTACAATGGAATTTCATCCCCGAAATTCGTATACGACCGGTACTACCAACCTAGGATCACTAATCACACTTTATTCTGGTACACACAAGTCGAAAGGTACTAAGCCAAATGGCACCCTACCATATGCTCATTCACGGTACCCACCTATATCAAGATTCATACTTTAACGCATTATCTTAACAATAAGCTTATCTAAGTCTCCATATGCTACAACATGACCTCGGTCATAAGGTTGACTCTAGTAACGTCACATCACATCTAGCGTTTCTATTACCGCATATGAAGAAAACGAGTCTATACTCGTCGCTCTAACTTATTAATCCCATTGGAGATCCGTTACTAGGCGTCTCTGACACCCCGCTTAAAATAATAATGGGTGACCAGCCCTATACTAAAATAATCAAGAATCTCAAGTGGATCATTTTTAGCATCTACTGACGATTCTAAAATAAACACGGTTAACTACCCAATACTACAAAAAGAGGGTATCAAAAAAAAATTTAAACATTTATTTACATCACTAAAACAAACCATGCAACAACTAACCAACAACATAACTTCTATTAAATATGATAAGAGACACACACACTCAAATGATATAAAAGAGACTAATACAAGAGTACAACAAAATCTCCAAAAGGAATTACCCGAATATGTTGTCGGGTCACAAACAATACAATAATCTGAGAAGGAAAATATAAAAGTGCTACACTATACTACTTGGTTATAAACCCGATATACAAACTGAATCCTAATCTAGATACACAAATATAGAAATCGACTTTATAAAAATACCGCAACAGTCCGCTACTGTCACAGCTCCACGAATACACTGGATGGATATCATCAATGGCGTCCTTGCAGAGAAACACCTAAAATAATACAATATATACGAGTTAAGAGAAAATATAAACGGGTCAGAGCCCGAGGTGTGAAAACATTTTTAGCAAGTGCATTAAAATGCATAATAATTATACATGCATTATGACATGATTAAAGTGGAGTCGCACTCTCCATAAAATTCAACTCACCTATCAACTAAAGCGCGTAACTAAACGGATGCATATGATCTCCAAATAATTGCTGAAATCTATCTAGGGGCAAAGTAGTCTAACTTACACCCAAAGTTATACTCAATTTAAACCCATCTAAATCATATCTCTCAACTTCTACTATTTCCAATCTCAAATATTCGCCCACTTTCTAAACATATAAAAATATACATAAACATTCTCTTTTGATAGAATTTCTCATATTATATATATATATATATATATATGAGTTATAACATCTAAGTGATAAGGACTAAACTTCTCCCAATTCTCAATACTGCACTGCGTTTCGTGCGTGGGACGTCTCGCAAGTGAAATCCAAACAAGGAACCCCCCGATACACTACTCCTTGGCAATGTTGGTCGTTGAGGTCCATTATGCCCTCGACACCCAAAGTACTATATATATATACTCATATAGTTATCTACTCTTCACTTTCACTTTAATATATTCATCATAAATTTGTCCGGATAAAATCTCCCGGAATGAGATTCAATCAATCTTTTTATATCTCTTTACTCTAGAGATAAATGATATCACATAATCATATACAAGTAATATACTATGCACACAAGTATAATAATAACGATCCTAGCGAGATATAACTCGAGGATGCAGGTTCTCAATGCTATCATCTACCAGGGAATCACTCACATATCATACTGGGTACCAATGATCGGAATCTCACACCTCCTTGGCAAAAACCATATCACAAGGTACGGGAAGCAGTCATAGTTCCTCCCCGGAAATGAGACGAAACATACCCACCACGTCTCACCCCTAATAAAAATCACATAATAACAATAATGGACACTATGACCTGGAGATTATACGCGCCCTGCTCCTCAATCCAGGGGCCTCACCCACATCGCGCAACTTCCCATGATAGCATAGAGGGGGTATGCTTCACTTATATATATATATATATATATATATATATATATATATATCATTCACACAAGATATACATACATCATCACATCATATAAATATATACCATCACACAAGGTATATATATATATATATATATATATATATATATCACACTATTTACATACTCATATTACGCTCTTAGGCGTAAATGAAATAATATCATTATTTAGTATATTTTACGCTCGGTATACTATTCGTCAAATACTCACATAACTTCCCCACTTTGTATACACTATACTATTTCTCACTTGAAATTCACACATCGCTTCTATTTGTATGAATCATCTCTCAATTCTATTTATGTTGAGGATATTCTCCATATCCTAATGCACCTCAATCAGCATTGATCATTTATGAAACATCTCCCAATTATATTTACATTAAGGATATTATCTATATCTGTATGCCCATCGATCAACATTTATCATTCTCAATCCATAATATGGTTCAATCAATCATATGAACCTTTAAAGTTATCCCATTTGAGATTTGGATTCTAAAATCCATTATCACCAAGCGCATCCTAACTCTCTCTCTTATAAATCAATAATTATCTCCAAATCAAAATCTCAATGTAGTGGGCATCCCCACAAGTCCCTACGATAATCTCCAATCGGTATTCTCTCGAAATAAGTCAATATGACTCCAACAATTTATTATAAGGGAAACTTCCTAAAAGTCTCCAAAACATACCTCTCATAACTTATGTGAGGGTTACCGATCGATAAACCCAAACTAAACGGAGCGAAACTCACCCTAGACAAAGCTCACAAAAACAACCCGGTTTTCGAATAAATTCGGCCCCTCCGAATCGATTCGGTCCTAACAGCGAATCGATTCGGTCCCTCCAAATCGATTCAGCCCAAAGGGATCTGTAGGTCTGCTACATACCGAATCGATTAGCAAGGGGCGAATCGATTTGGCCCTAAAGACCTCTAAGTTCTACAATAGGACAAATCGATTTGGAAGGGGCAAATCAATTCGGTTTGTTCAGCAAGCTACGAAATGGGCTATATTTCTTCAAAACCAAAAATTCCAAATATCAATTTTATCAATTTCCCTCCATAAATCTTCAACCCAAATATCTACGTAACATCAAAACTCATTAAATAACACACCTCAACTAATTTATAACCTCAAATCCATTTTATACACAACAAATCTAAGATTTTATCCAAAATCTAGGTTTTAACATTTTAAACCCAAAATCCATAATTTTATCCACAAATCATGAAATAAATGATACACAACAATTATTTAACAAGTTTAATCACTTGCCTCAAATTTGTAGAGTCTGATTCGTCCTCGAAATCGCGGATTGGTCGAAAAACCCGAACTTTTCTCTCTTTCTCTTGTTCTTTTCTTATTCTCTCTATTTCTCTTCTCTCAAAGGAGATTTGATCTCCCGTAGGGTTAATAAGCCTTATCTCCAAAATACACAACTTTAAATGATAATATACACTTTAAATGACTCGGTAACTTTAATTCGAGCCAAACGACCATAAAATAGTTCGGAACCCAAATAAGACCCAAGTACAGTCATTTCGACTATCTCGACCCTTCCGGAAACAACCACACCCTCGGAATCATCATTCAAAACACTTTCTAACATCTTTAAATTTTGACCTCAAATGCCAATTTAATTATTCTCTAATTAAAATAATATATATTTCTCCCAAAAATAAAAAAATTATTGTCCCAAAAATCTCGGGGTATTACAGCGTCCACTCACCTATATCAGGATATCTAATTTAATTACACTAACGTTTAACTACTACCGTCAGTCTCATCGCTTAGCTTGGGCGTGCTACCTCTTATTGCACCTATTTAATTGTATTCTTGCGTACCCCACACAACATTCCATCCGACAAACTCCAATCTCATTTATAACTGCCCCAAAGGAAATTCTTCATTTTTATATACTACGCCCTTTCCATTTCTGGAGGTATATAAAATTAACTTACCAAGGTGTCCACACACCCTTTAATCCGTTCTTATCAGCACACTATTGCAAACGTCAAAGACGTAACACTCTCTCAAAAAATAGGCCTCACTTTCTTTTTGGCCTGGTGATAACACCTGGGCATTCCTAACCCGAATAATTCGAAATTCAATTCTTCCTATATCTGCGCCACTTGCCCTACTGACCAATCTCTTAATAGTCCTAAGATCGGTGTGTTTTCCTACACACGAAAAATGAGTACAATCCTAACTATATCTCTAGTGCCCAGGACCTCTCTCAACTTTTGACATTTGCTTGGTTTCATGCGTGGGACGTCTCGTAAAGCGAAATCCAAACAAGGAACCCTCCCGTTACACTACTTCCCCGCATCGTCGGTCATCCAGATATAATAGCCTAAGTCACACCATCGGGACGTTCTAAATCCTTCCTCATAATCGTACTAACGCGCTTCTACC
Organism: Sambucus nigra; assembly: GCA_949130495.1. NCBI lineage: Eukaryota > Viridiplantae > Streptophyta > Magnoliopsida > Dipsacales > Adoxaceae > Sambucus > Sambucus nigra. The sequence goes on along the minus strand of OX422217.1, from coordinate 104,047,913 downwards.
TCTATGTCCTTCCATTTTAGCGAAATGGAAAGTTTAACTAATCGAGGCGTCTACTCTCTGCAAAAGTGCTACGAACATTATACCCAAAACATATTTCCTCTAAATTTTCCTTCTCTTCAAAGCCTCAATTCAATTTACTTCACCTTGCCTCACCCACATACTTGCGGTGAGAGAAACATTTCCAGTGTTTTTCCACAGCACATCTACTTTTCATTAGCCCCAAATCATCACATGACTCTCAGCTACTTTATCATCAAAACCAATATCCTAGCATACAATAACAATTACTCGCCTAAGTTCCATCTAAGCATATAATGATTGGCGAGCTCAACCCGTATCCAGGTGAGATATCGCAAAAACAACCAGTTCCACCCTAGAACTGCGGATACGTTAGTCTTGTAATCATTAGCCTGTTATCGCTCCGACCATTCAAAAACATATTATGCAATCATTACTCATATAATATATATACTATCCTCACCCCACATAAAATCTATGGTGCTGGCATACTCTGCTATCAAGTCCACATATCTCTCGTACTAAGGGAAATACTAGTCCAAAATCACTATAGAGTTGTATTAACACAATACACACAAAATGGAGGTGAAGCATAGTTCCAAGTCACTAAGAGGTCAGTACATACCCCTCACATCTCTTAGGACCGTTTGACTATCATTCTCAGATAGCATGTACTAAGGAATCCTTTGTTCTAGGGTACAAGTCAATATCCCCCATAAAAGTCACATCGAGATAAGACTGTCCCAGTGCGGCAACCTCCGTGATAGCAAGTAGCGCGGGTATGATTATTCACAAATAGAATATTTAGTATGAGCACACAGTCACACGGCCATATATATAAATATTCACATTTTCCAATTAAGTTCGCCCACGACCCATAATAACATTTTTAACCGTACTTAATATAATCTCACCCAATTATTACGCATAAAGGATTCATCTCTTTTATTCTCAATTATAATCGTTTCATAATTACTTCATATACCCTCTATAATATTACCAATACTTCCACAAAGCTCGAATTATACACATGAATCCAGGGTTAACAAAATACCACTACTCTATCTAGCAACACAAAATATACCTCCTTCATCCGAGGTGAAACTCATAATAACACTCTTGCCAATTACCCTGGCTACTCCAAATGGTTCCCGAACACAGTACACTTGTTTTAACCGATCCAAAAACTACTTTGTTTACTGTCGGCCCCTGATCGATCCTCATGTGAATAATTCAGGAACGGCATTCTCTTTATTTATGATAAATCAAAGGAACTCGCGATTAAAACAGTCCGTAAGATTCCTTGATGAGCAAAACATTCTGCTCCCTAAAATATGGTAACCATCGTTCCCACCATTTCGACATTGTTCCAACGAGTGAAAAAATTTCCTCAAATTATCACATCTGGGCATTTCCATAACCTACTCTAAGCCAAAGCTTTTGAACCTTCTACTTCCACTGAATAAAGTTGCACTTCCTTCGCATAACTTAAACTTAAACGAATGGTCCTTATCAAAGACCCTTTTAAACTTTTTCCCAATTTAACTTCACTGGGTAATTTAAGTTTAGCACCACTCTCTACTATAACGGTACTTGGATAAATAAAACTACTATACTTTAGTAGTCGTTGTAGCAATCCACTAAAATGCCACGGAGGGAGTGACCTCTATTGCGGTCCTCGTCCCCAGCTTCAACTTACACCTCTTACTAAGCCCCATCTCCTACTACCCTCATAACAGCCTTCCCTGGTCGCCCTTCATCGATCAGCATACGAATTTCAAACGAGCAAGCAAAAGATTTACTATAATATTATATAATAGCAGGAGAACAAAATCTCATAAGAGGAATCAGTAATCCTAATCAAAAGGCTCAATATCAAATAGAAAGCAACGCTGAAAGCGTAGTACGTCAGCACAGATTCCTAAGGACACTAGAACCTAATGCTCTGATACCATCTGTGACCCCCCACCTAATAAAATATCGAGTGATCAATCCTATACCAAATTAAAATAGGAGTCTCATATGGTTCATTCTCAGCATCAATTTCAAAAACCAATTTAATTTCTAAAAACCTATTAGGCTGGCGTCAAAATTTTAATTAACTAATCTTTTTAACCAAACCATTCAAATAAATCAATCCCAACAGTTTATATGCAACAACTGGAATGAAATAAAATAACCGAACACTCAATACAATATAATACAACCAAATCGATTGTCACACTAAAAGGCGGTAAAAGAATAATTGAGTAGAGTTGGGACATCAGCCCGAATGTTTCTATAATACCTCCTATTCAGATCTCAATGATAGAAGCGTCTACAATAAACCTCATTGCATCCACAGCTGCTGCAGCAAACGTCTGACTCGAAGGAATCATCATTCAAGTGTCCCTGTGTCTGGACACCTAATATATATATACATATATAGCAAGAGAGGAAAATATAAAAATGGGTCAGAGCCCAAGTTTTGAAAATATTTTAGCAAGTGCTTAAAATCACTATTTTAAAATATGATATCTCTCATATTTAATTGGTATCGCACTCTCATGAGATACCCCTCACCTCTCTTCTAATAGTGCACAACTATCGCATACCTTTTAAACAACCTAGTTAAGCTACTCTATCTAACTAATTCATTTCACTCATCTTCTAAAAGTCCTCATAAACCCAAGTACTAAGGATAAAACTTCTCTCCATTCCCAACACTGTGCTACGTTCGTGCGTGGAGTGTCTCGCGAAGCGAAATCCAAACAAGGAACCCCCTCGATACACTACTACATGACAATGTCGATCGTCGAGATCTATTAGGCCCTCATTACATAACACATATTGTAAAATCCCCTAGGTATATATAATTCTCACTAGAACCTATGATTCATACTCATATAAATTCGGATATAAATCTACCGGAAGGAGAATATCACTTTATTCATTCTTTATAAAATATTCTAAGCTATCGCCTGAGCGTATACATTATAATCTCTCACTTATGATTCATCCTTACATCATGAATAACTTTCATTGGTTATTTACACTATGCACGTTTTAATTTTATTAACCTTGCATATAATATTCTCATCTTTATATACGTATAACCCTATTTTAATCCAGATTTTATACTCCCGAAAGATTTCGAATTTGACTCACATTCCATTATTTATTCTATATATATACACACACGCATACTATACACATCAAGTATATTCATACTTATATATCACACACTATATAAGTATAATAACCATCCCTCAGAGCTATAACTCAATGGATGCAGTCTCTCAATGCTATCATCTTCCAGGGAATTACTCACACATCATCCTGGGTACCAGCGATCGGACTCTCACACCGACTTGGTAAAAACCAAATCACAACGTATGGGAAGCGGTCATAGTTCTTCCCCAAAAATGAGAACAAAACATATCCATAACGTCTCACCCCTAATAAAAATCACACAATATAAAATGGACGATATGACCTGGGGACTATACGCTCCCTGCTCCTCAAGCCCGGAGCCTCACCCACATCGCGCAACTTCCCATGATAGCATTATAGGGGGTATGCTTCTCATAAATATACCATTCACACACATATATATTCATAACTATTTTATATATATTGTAACGATTCCCGTATATATAGTATATATCTCTTCTTAATATATATGGCTATAATTGTCAAACTCTTATAGCGATAGCCAAAACCTCGAATGTTCCCATTGGTAATAGTATATAAGTATTTATACACTTAAAATACTAAATCCACAAGTATTCTCTTACTTAAAATATAACTCGCACCTTACTCACTTTTAAGTATTATAATATCAACTCGAATATACCAAATCGTAATAATCAAATAAGTATACTAACTACTTATCTTATTCTCCATAGGTACCTCTAGGGGTGGCCGTGGGCCGGGCCTGGGCAGGCCCGGTCAGGCTCGGGCCGGGCTTGAAAAATTAAGTGTTATCCCAAGCCCGCTCGGGCCTAGATCGGGCCTTATTATGTAATCCCAAGCCCGCCCAGATTTGAAAGCTCTTTACCCAGGCCCGCCCGATCGGGCCCTATTATGTTAATTAAAAGATTTTTTTTTTAAATTAAAATACCTATTTTTTTATTTAAAGACCAATTTTTTTAATTAAAAATCTGTTTTAAACTCCATGTATTACAAAGTCCATATATAAAGTTTCTCACTTTACATGAAAAGACTTGGTATACGTTTTTATATTTATAGAATCCCCCCCCCCCCACACACACATATATATATATATATATTTCGGGCCTCGGGCCGGGCCTCGTCGGGCTTAAGAACTCATGTCCAAGCCTGCCCGAAAAAAAATCGGGCCTATAAAATTTTGCCAAGCCCGCTTTGCGGGCCTATTTACCTTACCCAAGCCCTATTTTTTTATTGGCCGGGTTGGGCGGGCTTGGCGGGCCTCGGGCCTATGGCCACCCCTAGGTACCGCATCACCTATAATAATAATTGTCAACAAAGACATATCGGATAGTAGATTGGACCTCTTTAACCCATATATTAAATTCCATCCTACTCACATTATAGAATTTACTCAAATTTACTTGGCCCATAGTTATTCTCTACGCATAACTATATAAACACAATTGCCGAAGACTTTTCTCGAATGTTACCCATCCTAAACAATCATTTAAAAATATAGCCCGGATTTATTTCTACGAACCCAAAGTTTTTTTTTTTTTCCTCAAGTAACTTGGAAGTCCAAAAAATTTATTTAGGAACCCCTAATATTTATCTCTAAACAATTCTAGCCTTAATTTTTCCAAATTTCGGTTTGATTTTTGAGCTAACGATTTCAACCTCGGAACTGCTTCCTTAGAAAAATCATTAAAAATTCAAAAATAATCAAAAAAACTACGCGGTTAGCGTTCACGGGACCATATCAAAAAGATCTATAACTTTCATGTTTTGACCAAGACCTGAATCAATACTCTTCCTAGCCGAATCGACCCCGCAAGCTGCTACCTTATTGTTCACTGTCTTCTCCAAATTACAAATCTCCATTAATGCACCTCCAAGCTTTTTATCTTCTCTCCTATCATCATCCAACCTCAACCAATAATATATCCACACATAAAAATGGTTCTAATCATCCTATAACCAATAATCAACAACTAATTTCAACAAATTCTTAAGTTTCTCAAATTGGATATTAATCGGGTTTTACTCGTTCAAACTTTCAAAAACCCCGTTTTGATTCACGAAAAACCAACCCAAAAATCTTTATAGACTTTTACACACCAATTATAATATGAGAAATAAACACACTAAATCATAAAAGCAAGTTAAAAACTTACCTTGTGGATAAAATCCGACGACCCCGAGTCGAATTCCGCGGAACTTGGCCGGAAATCCCCTTCTTTCTTCTGTTCTCTTTCTTCTCTTCTTTATCTCTTCTCTTTCTCTCTCTTAGGTCTGAAATGTGGGAGAAATGAGGGTTCTCCCCTTATAAATCCCGAAATTGGGTGTATACCCAATTGTAAAATGACTCGTGTACTCAATTGCGAGTCCCTACTAGTCCAAAAAGCCCCTGAAACCCAAACATTACCCCAAGGTACTTCATTTTGACTATTTCGGCCATTCCGAAACCAACCGTGCACTCAAAATCTCCATCCTAGTCACTTAACAAAAATTAACTAATTAAACCCAACACATTCCCATACGCGTATTTTCTAATTAAAATATTATCCTTTATCGCTTTACCCAACTGCGACACGTAATTAAAATAATCCCACTCATATTTTTAGTCTCGTAAGAAATTGTAATGCATGTAAATATTAATCCGATACTTGCAAACTAATATTTACTATTCACTTTATAATTCTCAATTACTAAATTTATGCATATAAATTCGAAAGTTACTATTTATACTAATCTCCTCTAATTACTAAATTACGCCACTTAAGTAATTTAAATATCCATAAAAGTACGGAGTATTACACTGATCCTCTACAAAAAAACCATTTCCATAAAAATTAAAACTATTAAAAAAACAGAGGTACGTAGGCAGCTCATACAGCTTACATGAGCACGACCCTTTCTTTGTCACAAAAAACTATTCATTTCTTATCTCCGGAAATGACTGTACATTCTAACGTATACTTGAACAAAAGGATTATGCATGCCTTAGCGATCGGTATAGATAATTCAAAATACAAAATTCATCAAAAGGCACAACTGGATGATCAAAAACTTGTCTTTTTTACTAATAAGAAATTTGTAAGGACAATTTGTCCATCTTTATGTATATGTTATGTCATACGCTGTTACAAGATTGATGGTTGAAAAGATCACATCGTCATCAACGAAATCTGAAATCTGAAGATCAAAAGAAGAAAGAATTTGGGAATCAGACCTGACCGGACCGATCCGGCTCAGATAAAAGAACCGATCCGGTTCTCCGGACTGATCCGCCTGCTGAGTTGAGACCATTACACCCCGGATCCATAACGAACCGATGAAGGCAAAAAGGCCGAACCAATCCGATGCCAACCGGATGGATCCGGTTTCAGAAAAAGAACCGATCCGAGTTCACCGGACCGATTCGCCTAAAGGACCGGACCGATCCGACGAGGATAGACTCTGCCAGATCGTGGCCAGATTTTCCAGGGCAAAGAGTTCCTTATTTAATCCACGATCAGAGGTTGTTATGGATAAGACTTTCCCACGATTTTCAGAGCATATCAACCCTAAATTCTTCACCTATTGAGTCCTATGATTCTAGGTTTTTAGATTCACACATCTTCCATATCCTTGTGAATCAAGTTTGGTAACCCAAAGAACACCATTGCTGTTGTTCAACCCTTGTGAAGTGGACCGCTTCTTCCTCTTCATTGCAGCCCTACTGGACAGGGATAGTTCCAGCCGCCAACCCTACTGGAAAGGGATATTCCAGCCGCGACTACAGAATCCGATACCTGAGGGTAATTCTTAGTCAAAAACTTGTATTTCAGTGTAATCCGATTGTAAGCCGTTTCTCTTACAAATTATAGTGATATACATTTATGCAATAATTATTCAACACACAAAGTTTAAGGAAAAATCCCCCACAGTTGCATGCTTAGGGTTAATTTGGGTTAAAAATGTATTTATTATATTATTTCTTAATTGAACGCAAGCGCCAACTCTTTCAAATTGGTATCAGAGCAGGTTACGCCATTCTATTGCGTATTCCTTTTTCCGCAAAATTTTTCTAAGATATCAATTTTCTGAAAAATTGATTTTTTGAAAAAGTGCGTGTTCAAATGGAGAAGTCATATTATAAAATGCCTATTTTTGACGGGTCAAATTATGCTTATTGGAAAGCCCGTATGAGGTCGGCTTTAAAAGCCATTGATGAACGTGTATGAATTTTGGTTGAACGAGGGTGGACTCCTCCCACTGTGACTGTTGATAATGTGACCAACTTGAAACCTGACATCTCTTGGACTGATGAAGAATTTAAATGGTCTTCTTTTAATTCTAAGGGTCTGAGTGCTATTTCTGGGTCTGCCACACCTGATGAGTTCAAACGCATAATGACGTGCACCACGTCAAAGGAGGCATGGGATGTTTTGCAACTTACCCATGAAGGAACAAATGTTGTTAAAGAGTCAAAATTGCAAAATTTAACAACTCAATTTGAAACCATCACCATGCATGAAAATGAATGTTTTGATGAATTTTATGCTAGGCTTTCTGACATTGTTAATACTAGCTATAATCTTGGTGAACATATTCCAAATGCTAGAGTTGTTAAAAAGATTTTATACCTAAAGTCACTGTGCTAAATTCCTTGGGTAATTTAAATACACTAAAATTGGAAGAACTGGTAGGAGATTTACAAACTTATGAAATAGACATGTTTCCTAAATCTGCCAAGCCAAAAGATAAGGGAATTGCCCTTAAATCCCAAGAGAGAAAAAGTGAGGGGTCAACAAGAAAGAAAGTCGAGTCATCTAGAAAGATAGAAAATTCTGATTCTGAATGTGAGTTTGACTTAGATGATTTGGCATTATTTGCTAAAAACTTCAAGAAAATTCTGAAATTTAAAAAGGGTGGAAACTTCAAAGAAAAAAAGAATTTTCAGAAAAATAAGTTTGAAAAGAAAGATTTCAAAGAACCCCCTAAAGACAGTGAGAGGTGTTTTGAGTGCGACGGCAAGGGACACAGAGCGTTTGAGTGTGCCACTCGTCTGAATAGGGAAAAGGGTAAAGCTGTCCTAAATGCTACCCTTAGTGACGACAGTGAGGTCGACTCGGTGGACTCGGGAGATGAGTCACCGCATGAGCGTAACTTCACCGCGTTCATGGCTAGTCATGTGAGTACTCCTAGTGCATCTCACGACGATGAGGATGCTACTTCACAGGGACACCTCGACAGCGAGAGCGAAGAGAGTGAGGGAGAGGAGGAAGGTAGTGAGGACGAGAGTAACCTTCAACGCGCCTACGCCGAGTTATATAATGAGTCTTTCAAAACTAAAAAACGTAACAAGGCGTTAGTGTGACACCCCGACTAATTAAACACCGGGTAGCTACTCCTTTATAAAATTAATTCAAAATGCCAAGTTGGCTCAGTTAATAGCATCACTGTCGAAAACGTTTTATTATTACTAACCACCTAGTATTTAAAAAGTAAGTGCCAAATTTTATTAAATCTGATTAACATGCAACAAGAGTAATGAATAACTAAATAACACCATTCACCATACTGAAGTGAAACGAATAACCATCATAAAATGTAAATAAAACCTGGAGGAAAACTCCTCAATACAAATCCCACAACTGATAAGTAAACTGAAATAAATAACTAAAACTGAATACTGATCAATACATGCTAGAGTCTGAAAACTGAAATGTAAAAATGTCTAATAGAATTGGGCAACATGCCCTACAACTAATAGATGCTTAGACTGGAATCCAAATGAGAGAGGCGTCTAAAAGCAAGTCCATGTAGCTTCCACAAACAGCTACAGCTCGTCACCTGAATGAGAATCCTATGCTTGGTGTCCTTGTGGCTGGGCACCTAAAATGGTTTTACAAGAAAAATATATTTGAAAGCAAATGGGTCAGAGCCCGAAAGTGGAAATCATTTTAAAAACCTGCAAGTGCTTTAAAAACATTTAAAACATTAAATGCAAAGTACATGTTAGGACGTGCACTCACATTAAATTCTCACCTCTCGACTAACTGTGCACTCCTAACGTAAGTACCCATCTATAACTACCCTTTCCACTAGCTAAGTGACAACGTAACTAGCTAGACTACCAAAGGTTCTACCCATTTTACTCGGTTAATTTAACATAATAACGCTCGTAATTTAATAGAGGTTTAACGTAAACTCAGTTACTAACTATGCCATTGATATAACTATCAGCTAACTCATTATATATCTCGAAACAATACCGTGATACATTTACAACATTAACATGAGGATTCCCATTAATTAAATGTATATTATTCACATCATAAATATACAATACAAGCACCCCGCAATCTAAGCTATGGTGCACACATACTCTGCTATCCATCCCGGTACATCACGTACATAAGGATCACATATTCCGAATCTCTCAGGAATAGTCCAGATAACACAAATCACAAATAGTGGAGGCGAACACAGTCACCATTACATGGGTCACGCACATAGCTACGCTCCCATGGTCATGCAGACTTATTAATATCACAATAAGTTCTTCTATGACCTATGTTCATCAAGGTACCAGTCTATATCCCCCCCGTAGGCACACAAGGATTAGAGGGTCCTAAGCGAACGTAACCTCCCGTGATAGCAAGTATGGTAGGTATGTCATACACATAAACTATATACTAAGCATTCACACATCTTAGATATCACCATTTTAATAAGGTATTTTCTACATCATTATACCATTATCCCAAACTTATATATTTCAAGTAATCCGATAATATATAATTTAAATAGTCGACACGTCTCACGTCGTAATTCCTTAAACTTAAAACCTATCTCGAATAGACTACTAAGTTCCCATAATTCTCACATATGATATCTTTATGCCTAAGGTCTTTACTTTTGCCCCAAACCTTATTTCATCAAATTACACAATTTTACACTCTTAACCCAAACGTTACCTCTCTAACGAATTTCAATAACCTAGAATAATTCCCCGAATTGCATTCTAATTAAAGTCCACTATAATAATCACGCCTACTGGTCTCCCTTAAAGGTGAGGGTATTCATAAGTTCTCCAAACATATTCTCCAAGGGTTTCCGCCATTAAAATCAAATTAAGGAAAATTTTACTCATTCTGGGAAGGTCGATCGATCGACCTATGAATATCGATCGATCGATCTAGTCGATCGATCGACTGATGAATGTCGATCGATCGATCGAACAGGTATGGCTACGGACTGCTTCGTTCTGCAGATTTGAAAACGTCCCAAAACTTATTTCTAACGTATGATTCTCAGATATAACGTTATAGCAATGTCATATAACAATCCTACAATATTACTAACGTCCACAAACCACTAATTCAACATCTAAAGGCTACATATGGGTCAAACTTCATCAAAAACCTAGTTTCCAGATTTTATCTCAAGAACATTCATAAACTTCATCTTAAATCCGTTTTTGGTATAACAAAAGTCGATAATTCTCTTAATATAATCTCCCAGTAACATTCTACATGCAACCTATATCCCAAAATTTAAACTAATAACTCCAATCTTATGGGTTTTTCATTATCTTCAAAGAACATACAAAATTTATGAATAATCTAACATGGAAGAAGCATTCTCTGAAATTTAAATGGAATAAATCACTTGCCTTGATTGTTTCTGAATCTGGTGTTGGATTTGTAATCTCTTTCTGCAGATTTTCTGCAGAATTCCTCTTCTTTCCCTTCCTCTCTAAGCTTTCTTCTTCCAAAGAAGGCTATGGTGGCTAGGGTTTTCTTTTTGGGAGAGTTGGAAGACTAAATGATAACCTACGTAGCTTATGGGGTTAATAAAGGGTTGGTTGGGTCAATCCTTATCAGATTACAACTCTCAATTTTCGTCACTTTTAATTACCCAAAAATACCAAATTACTAAAATATCCTTTAAGTTGCCGGTATGGCCTAAAAATACCCCGGGACCCAAACTATACCCCCGGCTAGTGTTTTCTGACTATCTCGACCCTTCCGGACGCGTTGGCGCACTCAAAACGACCATACGGATTATAGATTTTAAATTCACTTTTATTATCAAAATAATATACCGTGACGCGGCGGTCCCACGCGTCTCAACAAAATTTCTAAAATACCGTATATAAATCCCACGACAAATTTTATAATACCAAGTCCATATATAATCATATATGCACATAATCAAATACCAACTCGCATCACATTAGTATTTATAACCCGGATTAATTTCCAATTAATACGCAATTTAATTAATTAATCCCAAAATAAATATAGTCAAAAATACGGGGTATTACATACTTCCCCCCTAATAACTGAATTTCGTCCCGAAATTCGAAACTAGAAAGTACCTGCTAAAAACAGTTCTGGATAACGCTCGCGCATCTCATCCTCGCGCTCCCATGTGGACTCCTCGACATTGTGATGTCGCCACTGAACACGCACTAACGGGACTATCTTTGACCGCAGTTTCCTCTCGCTTCGGTCCAAAATAGCAATTGGCCCCTCCTCGTAAGAGCTATCCGGCTGGAGATCGATGTCCTCCACAGCAATGTGAGAATGAGCCAAATTATCTCTAAGGTATTTCCTCAGCGAGGAAATATGGAACACGTCGTGAATCCGATGCAAGTGCTCCGGTAGTCCAAGTCTATATGCAACCGGTCCTATCCGCTCAATAATAGGAAACGGCCCCACATACCTCGGTGCCAACTTCCCCTTCTTCCCGAATCGCATAATCCCCTTCATCGGAGATACCCTGAGCAAAACCTGGTCCCCCACTTGGAACTCCCTGAAAAATCTCTTCGCATCAGCATAACTCTTTTGCCTGTCTTGAGCTACCCGAATGCGACTCCGAATCAACTCATTCCTTGCCGAAGTATCCTGGATCACTTCTGGCCCAAGTAATTTGTTGTCCCCCACCTCCAACCAACATGCTGGGGAACGACAAGGCCTGCCGTACAACGCCTCAAACGGAGCCATGCCAATCGTGAACTGATAGGAGTTGTTGTAAGCAAACTCCACCAGTGGAAGGTACTGCTCCCATCCACCCCCAAAGTCAATAATGCACATGCGTAGCATGTCCTCCAACATCTGGTTGGTGCGCTCTGTCTGCCCATCGGTCTGCGGGTGATAAGCCGTACTCAACCGCAATTCCGTGCCCATGGCCTCCTGGAAACTCTCCCAAAACCTCGAAACAAATATCTTGTCTCTGTCAGACACGATATTCAGGGGCACACCGTGAAGTCTCACAATCTCTGAAATGAAAAGCTGGGCATACTGTCCCGTAGTGTAGTCAGTCCTTACGGGTAAGAAGTGAGCGACCTTGGACAACCTGTCCACAATTACCCAAACGGAGTCGTGACCCCTCTGCGACGTAGGCAACCCCGTGACAAAATCCATGGATATGCTCTCCCACATCCACACCGGAACCTCCAACGGCTGTAGCAATCCCGCTGGTCTCTGATGATCCACTTTTACAAGCTGACAAGTGGCGCATTTCGAGACAAACTCAGCGATATCTTTCTTCATACCGCTCCACCAATATTGCCGTCTCATGTCTTGGTACATTTTGTCCCCTCCGGGATGTACCGCGAACCGTGAGCCGTGCGACTCAGCCATCACATCGTGCCGCAATTCTTCCCCTTCCGGAACTACTAATCTCCCCTTGAAGCGCAATCCCCCGTCTGAGCTAACGGTATAGGACTCGGCTCCCTCTGCTAGTAATCGAACTATCTGCTCCTGACAGAACGAGTCATCGGCCTGTGCCCGTACTACCTTCGTGACAATCTGCGGTGTAACGGTCATCACAGACATGAAAGATCGGGCCACTGCATCCTGGTGTCCCAATTCCTTCCACTTAGCCTTCCACACCTCTGCCACCTCATCTGCTGGCATGTGGCTCAACGCGTCTGCTACCACGTTAGCCTTACCCGGGTGGTACTGGATGTCGAACTGGTAGTCCTTCACAAACTCAAGCCACCTACGCTGTCGCATGTTCAACTCTTTCTGCGTGAACAGATACTGTAAGGACTTGTGGTCCGTGAACAGCTGAAACTTCTCCCCCAAAAGATAGTGCCTCCAAATTCGTAAGGCAAATACCACTGCCGCCAACTCCAAATCATGCGTGGGGTAATTCTTCTCATGAGGCTTAAGCTTACGGGAAGCATAAGCTATGGCCTGTCTCTCCTGCTGCAATACACCTCCCAGTCCTTACAAGGACGCATCGGTGTAAACCAAATACTCAACTCCCGGTCTCGGCAATGCTAACACAGGTGCTGAGGTCAATTTGTCCTTCAACTCATAGAATGCCAACTGACAGGCATCACTCCAGATATATGGTACACCCTTACGAGTAAGATGTGTCAAAGGACCTGCTATCTCCGAGAAACCCCGAATAAACCTCCTGTAGTATCCTGCTAAACCCAAGAAACTACGAATCTCCGTTGGTGTCGTGGGCTGTCCCCACTCCCTCACCGCTGATACCTTCCCTAAATCAACTGATATTCCCTGGTCGGAAATAATGTGACCCAAGAACTGGACCTCCTTCAGCCAAAACTCGCACTTCTCATATTTTGCATACAGCTCGTTCTGACGAAGTGTCTGCAAAACCTGCCTCAAATGCTCGGCGTGCTCCTCCTCTGTTTGAGAGTAAACCAGGATATCATCAATGAAGACAATGACAAACTGGTCTAGGAAATCCCTGAACACTCTGTTCATTAAGTCCATAAACACTGCTGGAGCGTTGGTCAAGCCGAAAGGCATAACCCGAAACTCGTAAGAACCATATCTCGACAAGAACGCAGTCTTCGAGACATCCTCCTCCCTGATACGCAACTGATGGTATCCCGATCTCAAATCAATCTTCGAGAAGAAAGAAGCTCCTCTCAACTGGTCGAATAAGTCATCGATTCGAGGCAACGGATACTTATTCCGTATCGTGACCTTATTCAACTCTCGGTAGTCCACGCACAAATGCAGTGAACCATCCCTCTTCTTCACAAACAAAACTGGAGCGCCCCAAGGTGAGGTACTCCTGCGAATAAAGCCCTGCCCTAACAGCTGCTCTATCTGATCCCGTAGCTCTCGCATCTCAGCTGGAGCCATACGGTACGGTGCACGTGCTATAGGTCTCGTACCCGGTAGCAAATCTATAACGAAGTCTATCTCCCGACTGGGTGGTAAGCCTGGTATCTCCTGAAACACATCTGAATACTCCCTGACAACCGGGATCGAATCTAAAGGAATAACAACCTCCTTAGAGGTATCCTCCTCTATGTAATACAGATGAGCGGTCGATCCTCCCTCTGGGCGAGGCATCGCCACTACAAACATCTCTTGCCCCGGAATGGCAAAAACAATGCTCCCGCTGAAGCAGTCAATCATGGCCCTATATGCTACGAGCCAATCCATACCGATGATCACATCGTGAACATGCATGTCTAATACTAACATGTCCGCAGGTAATACCAAACCACCAACCTCTACTCCCACTCCCCGGCATATAAAGAAAATAAGTGACCCACTCCCTAATGGTGAGTCGACACACGTCACTGTGCTCTCTGCCGTAGCTAACAATCCTAAAGCTTTCGCGAAGTGTGTAGCAATAAAATAATGTGTAGCACCCGTATCAAATAACACCCGACCCATAGTGCCATGGATAGGAAACGTACCCTCGATCGCGGGCGGTGCCTGTAGAACTGCAGCCTGGTGAACGTTGTAGACACGTCCATACTGTAGCTGACCCTGCTGAGCTGGAACTGCTGGAATGGGTGGCAATGCTGCCATCTGTGGCGGTGCGGGAAGAGCGGCGGTAAACATGGGTCTCTGTGGCTCCTGGCGAGCACCCTGCTGCTGCTGTGGGGCCCTACCCTTATCAGGACAATCCTGCTTCTTATGGCCAGTCTTGCCACAAGTAAAGCACTTCCCCGGGAAATTCCCTCCCCTCTGCCCCTGCTGTCCCCGGCCCTGGTGGCCGTTACCATTCCTCCCTTGGCCCTGCTGGCCCTGATGGAATTGCTGCTCATTCTGCCCCTGTTGGCCCTGCTGACCGTTTGGACCCTGATGGCCCTGACGGAAACCTCCCTGTCCCTGCCTGTAGTTCCCTGACCGGAACCTCTTATTGTCCCCCTGCTGGGTACCCTGCTCAGTCTGTCTCTGCCCCTGACCGGTCTGTGCCCCGCTGGCACCATGTCCTCCAGTCCTGCCCTGATGGCTAGACTCCCCTGACCGCTTGCCCTCGGCCATATGAAATCGGTGGTCCTGGCAGTGCAATAGTGCAGCGTTAACCACATCAGAATACGTGGCCAACGATAGGTTCCCTAGCAGATGCTGACGGATCCTCCAATTCAACCCATCAGTGAACTTCTCCATCTTCTTCTTCTCTGTTGGAATCTCGTATGGAACGATATTCAACAGGTTAGTGAACTCGGCCTCATACTCGGCCACTGTCTTGCTCTCCTGCCTCAAACTCATCAGCTTCCTCCTCATCTCTGTATGAACTGCAGATGGAAAGTACTTGCGGTCAAACCGCACCCAGAACTCCTGAATGGTGAGGGTATCCCTCTCCTCCGCGGTGGTAATGGACTCCCACCACTGCAGCGCAGATCCAACTAGCTTGAAAGTAGCTAGCACCTGCTTCTGAACATCAGAACACTCATGCATCCTCAAGTGCCTCTGCATATCCTTCCTCCATTGGCTCGAGACTACCACATCTGAGCTTCCTGCAAACTCTGGCGGATGCGCTTTCTGAAAAGCGTCGCGTACACGCTCCCAAGCAGACGGGAATGCATTAACCTGTGCTGGCGCGGCAACCGGCGCCTGAGGCGGTGCCTGCTGAACAACGGCAATCGCGGCATTCACCGCTTGAGCTACTATAGCTGCAACCTCAGTGGCGTTCAACATGCCCTGAACTGGAGCGGGCTGGGGTTGGGGCGTTGCATTCCTGGGAACTCGTCGTGCACGTCGTGGAGGCATCTGAAATAAGAACAAAGTTTATAAGTTCACGGTTTATAAACTTAAAATAGCTGAAGAACGAAGCATACACAATAAGAGTACAACAGTCCTAAAATATAGGGCTCTATATCAAAGGAACGTAGCGGAAACATAATAGCCGTACAGATCCTAAAGGACACTAGAACCTGATGCTCTGATACCACCTGTGACACCCCGACTAATTAAACACCGGGTAGCTACTCCTTTATAAAATTAATTCAAAATGCCAAGTTGGCTCAGTTAATAGCATCACTGTCGAAAACGTTTTATTATTACTAACCACCTAGTATTTAAAAAGTAAGTGCCAAATTTTATTAAATCTGATTAACATGCAACAAGAGTAATGAATAACTAAATAACACCATTCACCATACTGAAGTGAAACGAATAACCATCATAAAATGTAAATAAAACCTGGGGGAAAACTCCTCAATACAAATCCCACAACTGATAAGTAAACTGAAATAAATAACTAAAACTGAATACTGATCAATACATGCTAGAGTCTGAAAACTGAAATGTAAAAATGTCTAATAGAATTGGGCAACATGCCCTACAACTGATAGATGCTTAGACTGGAATCCAAATGAGAGAGGCGTCTAAAAGCAAGTCCCTGTAGCTTCCACAAACAGCTACAGCTCGTCACCTGAATGAGAATCCTATGCTTGGTGTCCTTGTGGCTGGGCACCTAAAATGGTTTTACAAGAAAAATATATTTGAAAGCAAATGGGTCAGAGCCCGAAAGTGGAAATCATTTTAAAAACCTGCAAGTGCTTTAAAAACATTTAAAACATTAAATGCAAAGTACATGTTAGGACGTGCACTCACATTAAATTCTCACCTCTCGACTAACTGTGCACTCCTAACGTAAGTACCCATCTATAACTACCCTTTCCACTAGCTAAGTGACAACGTAACTAGCTAGACTACCAAAGGTTCTACCCATTTTACTCGGTTAATTTAACATAATAACGCTCGTAATTTAATAGAGGTTTAACGTAAACTCAGTTACTAACTATGCCATTGATATAACTATCAGCTAACTCATTATATATCTCGAAACAATACCGTGATACATTTACAACATTAACATGAGGATTCCCATTAATTAAATGTATATTATTCACATCATAAATATACAATACAAGCACCCCGCAATCTAAGCTATGGTGCACACATACTCTGCTATCCATCCCGGTACATCACGTACATAAGGATCACATATTCCGAATCTCTCAGGAATAGTCCAGATAACACAAATCACAAATAGTGGAGGCGAACACAGTCACCATTACATGGGTCACGCACATAGCTACGCTCCCATGGTCATGCAGACTTATTAATATCACAATAAGTTCTTCTATGACCTATGTTCATCAAGGTACCAGTCTATATCCCCCCCCGTAGGCACACAAGGATTAGAGGGTCCTAAGCGAACGTAACCTCCCGTGATAGCAAGTATGGTAGGTATGTCATACACATAAACTATATACTAAGCATTCACACATCTTAGATATCACCATTTTAATAAGGTATTTTCTACATCATTATACCATTATCCCAAACTTATATATTTCAAGTAATCCGATAATATATAATTTAAATAGTCGACACGTCTCACGTCGTAATTCCTTAAACTTAAAACCTATCTCGAATAGACTACTAAGTTCCCATAATTCTCACATATGATATCTTTATGCCTAAGGTCTTTACTTTTGCCCCAAACCTTATTTCATCAAATTACACAATTTTACACTCTTAACCCAAACGTTACCTCTCTAACGAATTTCAATAACCTAGAATAATTCCCCGAATTGCATTCTAATTAAAGTCCACTATAATAATCACGCCTACTGGTCTCCCTTAAAGGTGAGGGTATTCATAAGTTCTCCAAACATATTCTCCGAGGGTTTCCGCCATTAAAATCAAATTAAGGAAAATTTTACTCATTCTGGGAAGGTCGATCGATCGACCTATGAATATCGATCGATCGATCTAGTCGATCGATCGACTGATGAATGTCGATCGATCGATCGAACAGGTATGGCTACGGACTGCTTCGTTCTGCAGATTTGAAAACGTCCCAAAACTTATTTCTAACGTATGATTCTCAGATATAACGTTATAGCAATGTCATATAACAATCCTACAATATTACTAACGTCCACAAACCACTAATTCAACATCTAAAGGCTACATATGGGTCAAACTTCATCAAAAACCTAGTTTCCAGATTTTATCTCAAGAACATTCATAAACTTCATCTTAAATCCGTTTTTGGTATAACAAAAGTCGATAATTCTCTTAATATAATCTCCCAGTAACATTCTACATGCAACCTATATCCCAAAATTTAAACTAATAACTCCAATCTTATGGGTTTTTCATTATCTTCAAAGAACATACAAAATTTATGAATAATCTAACATGGAAGAAGCATTCTCTGAAATTTAAATGGAATAAATCACTTGCCTTGATTGTTTCTGAATATGGTGTTGGATTTGTAATCTCTTTCTGCAGATTTTCTGCAGAATTCCTCTTCTTTCCCTTCCTCTCTAAGCTTTCTTCTTCCAAAGATGGCTATGGTGGCTAGGGTTTTCTTTTTGGGAGAGTTGGAAGACTAAATGATAACCTACGTAGCTTATGGGGTTAATATAGGGTTGGTTGGGTCAATCCTTATCAGATTACAACTCTCAATTTTCGTCACTTTTAATTACCCAAAAATACCAAATTACTAAAATATCCTTTAAGTTGCCGGTATGGCCTAAAAATACCCCGGGACCCAAACTATACCCCCGGCTAGTGTTTTCTGACTATCTCGACCCTTCCCTACGCGTTGGCGCACTCTAAACGACCATACGGATTATACATTTTAAATTCACTTTTATTATCAAAATAATATACCGTGACGCGGCGGTCCCACGCGTCTCAACAAAATTTCTAAAATGCCGTATATAAATCCCACGACAAATTTTATAATACCAAGTCCATATATAATCATATATGCACATAATCAAATACCAACTCGCATCACATTAGTATTTATAACCCGGATTAATTTCTAATTAATACGCAATTTAATTAATTAATCCCAAAATAAATATAGTCAAAAATACGGGGTATTACAGTTAGTTCTTAGAATCACCGCGTTAGAAGAAGAGTTAGAAGAGACGAGAGAGAGAGAGAGTCCTCCACCTGCATCGCTATGAGAGAGAGAGAGTCTGCCTGGGTTAGTAAAGAGAAGTTGCTTAGAGAGAGAGAGAGCAATTTTGAGAAAGAAAAAGCAGACTTGACTAAACAAGTGGCTAGTCTTACGAGTGAGCTCCATTCCTCCCTGGAGACTCGGAAGAAACTTGAAGCGCTTGTTGCCCAGCTTACTCATGACCTTGAGAGAGCTCGGAAAGTCAAAGTACAAATCGAGGACAGATCTGGGAAGATGGGAAAGATGCTCCTCGGTCCCGCTTTAGGTTTTGGTGACAGGAAAGGAATAGGTTTTGATGGTTCCTCCACTTCCCAAATTGCACCCGGACCAATTCCTGAGTTACTACGACTCCTTATGGCCATCATCAAAAACCAAGAAGGAGAGTTCGACCAAGAAAAGCAATCCAAGGTCCTCCTAATAATGTGCGCTTTTTCTCCCATTACAAAAGAAACGGACACCTTAGGGATAATTGTTATAAGTTGGGTCGGACACGACGTACTTTTGCTCCTCCACATCATACTGATGAGTTTGCCAGTCTGAGAGAGCAAGTTGAGTTTCTAGCCGCCACATCACAGAATTTGATGGAGGAATTCCGACGAATGTCCTCACCGTCAATGAATGCTTCCCGCATTCCGGCTAAAACCAACAACAACAACGGTAAACAAAAGGTTACCTATTCTTGGGTTCCTAAGAAAGAGAAAAAGGCCCTTGTTGTTCATGTTGCTCTCAAAGCACATAATACCTCTCAGTGGTATTTTGACAGTGGATGCTCCAGACACATGACAGGTGATGTCTCCCTTTTTACTCAGATTGAGGATTATGATGATGGGAGAGTTACTTTTGGAGATGGGAGTAAATCTAGCATTTTAAGACGAGGTACAGTAGAGTTACCAGGATTTCCAAAGCTAGAGAACGTGCTGTACGTCAAAGGTTTGAAAGCAAACCTTCTTAGCATCAGCCAGCTGTGCGATGATGACTTTGCAGTGAAGTTTGACCGGAAAGCTTGTAAGGTCTATAATCAAGCCGGTAAACTTTTAGTGCAAGGGGTGAGGACAGAGGATAAATGCTATGGGACTGAGCCCACGTCCTCACTTGTTTGCAACAGCGTCACGATCACTCCTATGGATCTGTGGCATCAACGTCTAGGTCATGTGAACGTTAGAGACTTATCTCGTTTAGTCAAAAAGGACCTAGTACATGGCTTACCATCACTTGGAAAGCCAACTTCCATGATTTGTGGACCCTGTCAGTTGGGAAAACAAATCCGTAGCCCTCATAGGAAGTTGAATTCCATTACCACCTCCCGTGCTCTTGAGTTGATTCACATGGATCTTATGGGTCCTACTCGCACGGAGAGTCTAGGTGGTAAGAGATACATTCTCGTGATGGTAGACGATTTCTCCAGGTACTCCATAGTAGGTTTTCTGAGAGAGAAATCCGATGCTGTAGAATTTTTAACGACCAAGTGCCGTGTCCTGCAAAATCAACACGGTGTCACTATTAACAGAATACGTAGTGACAACGGCACTGAATTTAAGGAAGCAAAGGTGGATTTATACTGTGATAGCATTGGGATCAAACATGAGTTTTCTGCTGTGAGAACTCCTCAGCAAAATGGGATTGTTTAGAGAAAGAATAGAACGATCCAAGAAATGGCAAGATCAATGCTTCAAGGTCGTAAGGTCTCTAGGAGATTTTGGGCAGAGGCAGTGTCTACTGCATGCCACACGGTGAATAGGGTCTATCTGCGTCCACACACACTTAAGACGCCTTATGAATTGTGGACAGGCAAGAAACCCAACCTGGCATATTTCCGTGTCTTTGGGAGTAAATGCTACATCCTACGGGATAGAGAGCAATTAGGAAAGTTTGACTCCCGGAGCGATGAGGGAATATTTCTGGGCTATTCATCGAACAGTAGAGCGTACCGGGTTTTTAACCTGAAGAGCTCTAAGGTTATAGAATCAATAAACGTCACCGTGCAAGATGATGAACCCCCGACGGTTATTGATCCCAAACTTCAGTGTGAGGATGAGGATTGTTCTGACAGTGATTTTCCTGTTCCTCTCCCACACTCTGTGGACCCTATTCTTGTGTTAGGGGACACACCTGCTTGGGTTCGCAAAAGTCATGATCCTTCAGCCATCGTTGGCGATCCCACTCTAGGGGTCAAGACTCGTGCTCAACTAGAGAACGTTGTTAGTCATCATTGCTACACGTCCAAAGTCGAGCCCAAGAACCACAAAGAAGCACTCAAAGATGAACACTGGATATCTGCTATGCAGGATGAGTTGCTTCAGTTTAAGAAGAACAGTGTCTGGGAACTTGTCCCCCGACCTAGTGATACGAATGTTATTGGTACCCGGTGGATTTTCAAGAATAAAATGGATGAAAATGGTACCATAACCAAAAACAAGGCTAGGTTGGTCGCTCAAGGCTACACACAGATAGAGGGTGTAGACTTTGGGGAGACATTTGCTCCTGTTGCGAGGCTTAAGTCCGTCCGTTTACTACTCGCCATCGCATGTCATCTGCACTTCAAGTTATATCAGATGGATGCCAAGAGTGCCTTTCTGAATGGCATTCTACAGGAGGAGGTTTATGTGGAACAACCAAAAGGGTTTGAAGACCCTCAGCACCCTGATCACGTCTACTATCTGAGGAAAGCCTTGTATGGTTTGAAGCAAGCACCCCGTGCTTGGTACGAGAGGCTTACTTCCTATCTCTTAGCCCGTGGCTTCAAAGGAGGAGGAGTTGATATGACGTTCGTCAGGAGAGATGACGGTGCTATTTTGGTTGCCCAGGTCTATGTGGATGACATAGTCTTTAGATCCACTTGCTCCCAGCATGCTCATCACTTTGAGGAGAAGATGAAAAGTGAGTTTGAGATGAGCATGGTTGGTGAGCTTACATTCTTCCTTGGTCTCCAGGTTCGTCAGCTAGAGGATGGGATGTTCATCTCCCAATCCAAGTATGCTAGAGACATAGTGAAGAAATTTGGTTTAGACTCCGCTAAGCATGCACGTACACCTATGAGTACCACTACCAAGCTTAGTAAGGACACTACAGGCAAGGACGTAGAGCAAACCTTGTATCGGAGTATGATAGGTAGTCTTCTCTACTTGACTGCCAGTCGTCCCGACATAGCCTTTAGTGTTGGAGTCTGTGCGCGATATCAGGCATCCCCAAAAGAGTCACATTTACTTGCTCTAAAAC
Organism: Sambucus nigra; assembly: GCA_949130495.1. Classification (NCBI taxonomy): domain Eukaryota; kingdom Viridiplantae; phylum Streptophyta; class Magnoliopsida; order Dipsacales; family Adoxaceae; genus Sambucus; species Sambucus nigra. Next base: position 104,025,314 of record OX422217.1, on the reverse strand, counting down.
GTATTATTAAATACGTGAGTGGGACTCTCTCTTACGGGATTTGGTACTCCTTTGATACCAATGACCGTCTGTCCGCCTATTCAGATGCCGATTGGGCTGGGGATGTAGATGGATGTAGGAGCACTTCTGGTGGGTGTTTCTATTTTGGTTCTACTCTTGTCTCCTGGCTGAGCAAGAAGCAAAATTCCATCTCTTTGTCCACTGCGGAGGCTGAGTATATAGCCGCCGGGAGTTGTTGCACACAACTCTTGTGGATGAAGCAAATGCTGGAGGATTATGGGATATCACAGGACACCATGACCATTTCCTGTGATAACACGATCGCGATACACATATCCCGCAATCCAGTTCAGCATTCGCGCACAAAACACATCAGGATACGTGAGCACTTTATACGTCAGTTAGTTGAAGAGAAAGTCGTATCCCTGAGTTTTGTTCCTACCGACCGTCAGTTAGCCGATATTTTCACGAAACCTTTAGATGCCCTTAGATTTGAGAGTCTTAGGAAATCTTTAGGGATTTGCACAGTTGACTGAGGGGTTGGTCTATGTCTAGAATAGGATGCTTCTTCATGTTCATATCATATGCTTCCTATTGCTAGTCTATTTTATATGTACCATAGATTTGTTGTACAGCTTTTATGTATTTTTTATTATTCTTTGAAAAATACAAAAAGATTCTCTTTTTAGAAATTTTTTAGAAAAATACAAAAAGATTTTATTTTGATAAATTTTTGAAAAATTCAAAAAGAGATTTGCCTTTTATGGATGAGCATTTAAGATAGCCAAGTCACAACTTCATTCCATTTATCCATGTGACTGTTTGATAGAGATTTGAGAGGCTACATCATTTCATCCATGTGCTTAAAATTGATTGGAGTTCTTGAGATGTAATTAGTGATATTTCCTACATGTTTGACTCCTATATCCTTTAATGCACACATGCACTGCTATATTTGATTATTGCACTTGTCCATCACATATTGGCTTGAGTGTTTCTATCTCAATTCTGTCTATACAATGTACAATATGCGATAAAACTTGACAAGATTGGATTGCATGAAAAAACCGTTTTGGTGAGACTGTGTGTTAAATTGAATAACGGGGAGGGGCTGCGAAAGTTGATTCTTATCCTTTGCGCAAAACCCACCATTAAAAAGGACCTAAAAAATGGAGGTATTGTAATATCCTAGGTCCTAAGAGGTTAAAAGAGCCCGAAAAAATTTAAAGGCAATAAAAAGCAATTCATGCCAAATATGGGCCATTTAGGTTTTCACCATCAATTCTCCAAAGTTTGAGAATTTAGTATACCTCTATTCAAAATATAAATCTGAGGTAGTTTGGTTGGAGATTGAAAAACGGGTTTGCACTTCCTTGAAAGTCCTGAAAAAGCATGAAAATCATTCTGGACGTTATTGGTGTAGAAATCACTTTGAGCTTTGATTTGTTGATTTGATATAGTCAATGTCTTATATTTCCAATCTTCTACACCAAAGGAAGCATTTGAGTTCATTCGTTAGGAATATCCAATATTCATCGTGCACATATGTCATGTTTGTATGCTTTGATTTTCCTATCGAATTTTGATCACACCCATTCCTTTTCGCTATCACCGACTTGGTTGTTTTATGTTCATGGTGTGATTTATACCTTGTGTCACCCCAGTTTTGTTTTTTTTATTTCTATCATTTTGTCTATTTGGGGACATCATAAAAAGGGGGAGAATGAATTATCTGATTATGGGGGAGTTTTGAAATTTGAGGTTCATCATAAATCTGGTATATATGCATATGTTTATTATCTCATTTCACACTCGATACGTCACTTGGTATTTGCTTTATCTCATGTGTGTAGGTACATCTTTTGATTATCCCATGTTGCACACCCTGATGAGAAAAGCGTGAAGATTCCTGAAAAATTGAAGAACAAACGATGCAGCCTTAGTCATATGTACCTCTTTCAGTTTTGGGTTCATGGAACGGTAGATTTGTATAGGCATTGTTCATACTTGATAATTCGGATTTTTTATGTTTGTTCCGGCATAGACATAGGGGGAGATTTGTAAGGACAATTTGTCCATCTTTATGTATATGTTATGTCATACGCCGTTACAAGATTGATGGTTGAAAAGATCACATCGTCATCAACGAAATCTGAAATCCGAAGATCAAAAGAAGAAGGAATTTGGGAATCAGACCTGACCGGACCGATCCGGCTCAGATAAAAGAACCAATTCGGTTCTCCGAACCGATCCGCCTGCGGAGTTGAGACCAGTACACCCCGGATCCATAACGAACCGATGAAGGCAAAAAGGCCGAACCAATCCGATGCCAACCGGATGGATCCGGTTTCAGAAAAAGAACCGATCCGAGTTCACCGGACCGATTCGCCTAAAGGATCGGACCGATCCGACGAGGATAGACTCTGCCAGATCGTGGCCAGATTTTCCAGGGCAAAGAGTTCCTTATTTAATCCACGATCAGAGGTTGTTATTGATAAGACTTTCCCACGATTTTCAGAGCATATCAACCCTAAAGTCTTCACCTATTGAGTCCTATGATTCTAGGTTTTTAGATTCACACATCTTCCATATCCTTGTGAATCAAGTTTGGTAACCCAAAGAACACCATTGCTGTTGTTCAACCCTTGTGAAGTGGACCGCTTCTTCCTCTTCATTGCAGCCCTACTGGACAGGGATAGTTCCAGCCGCCAACCCTACTGGAAAGGGATATTCCAGCCGCGACTACAGAATCCGATGCCTGAGGGTAATTCTTAGTCAAAAACTTGTATTTCAGTGTAATCCGATTGTAAGCCGTTTCTCTTACAAATTATAGTGATATACAAATGGTTTTGCCCCTGTGGGGGATTTTTCCTTAAACTTTGTGTGTTGAATAATTATTGCATGATTTCATATTGTTTCAATCACACCTAGTTGCATGCTTAGGGTTAATTTGGGTTAAAAATGGTATTTATTATATTATTTGTTAATTGAACGCAAGCGCCAACTCTTTCAAAATTACAGTGCAGTTACATAAGAAAATGAATGGATATCTCCCTTCCCCCTACCTTCCTAAAAAGCCAAATAAATTTTTAAATTTATTCCCATTACAAAACAAACTCCCCCCAATAATCTTATCTACATCTACCGGAGGAGCCCGCTTCATCATCATCATCATCTATATCCTAGAATCCCCAAGCTTCCCCTGCCTGAATATAGTGTCGCAGACGCTCCATAGACCGATAAGCTCGAACCAGCCTCGAAAAAACCACAACACCTCCCTCCATGGTATCAGATAAGGCAACCCACCTTTGTCCAGTCTCCACTACCAATATCTTGTTGACTACTCTTCTCCACAACCACTTCATATAATCCCCGGAGATGTGCCAAACTCTCCCAATATACTCAGAGGGACGGGTCGACGGACGTCGACTCACCCACAAAGAGCCAAACTGCATGCGCAGACGCTCTGTCAGATCTTCTATCGAAAAGAAATCCAGTGTCCGAGGTGGCACGACCTGCTCCCAGCCAAATTGGCGCAAAAGATGCCAAGGGAAATAGAAAAAGTTCTGTCTCAGACCAACCAACCAAATGTACGGCTATTCCCCCAGCTCCAGAATAGGCAGCAGTTGTCCCCACCAAGGCACTGACCAACGCAGACTTAGAGCTCCATGCTCCACAAACCAGTTCTCACAGCTCTCGATATCCAGGCCAACACTGATGAAATAACGCGAAAAGAAGTTGAGTACAATCGACAAAGGATATTCTGGAGGAGTCACCAGGCGGAATGTTTCAGACAACCACATGAACAACATCACAGGGCTACCCCTCAAAAAGTCAGAATGACCTTCTCGCCAGGCATCCAGGCCATTCAAAGTCTCCGCCAGTATCACCGCTACGGGATTGTGACAGTATGATATCCCTGAAGTAATAGCTGTAAGTTGTGGGTCCACCAGTAGTTCCCTAGTCACCAGCAGTAATTTCGAAACCAAGCCCAGAACGACGGCTCCGGCATATCCAACATCACCAACCTCCTACAAATGCACAGACCGCAGCACTGCCAGAAGGGAAAACATTCCTCCACTAACCAAAGATCTACCCGCCGAGGGCGAGACGCGGAGAAGTCCAGCTAACAACTCCCGGGGAGATCGAGAAAACTCAGGCATAGCAGCCGCCACACTAAGATTTACTCCCAACATAGCAGAAAATTCCTCATAAGTCGGACAGACTTCTTCCAAGCTAAAGCAGAATATATGGTCTTCGGGGAACCAAAATCATACCGCCACCATCAGCATGATCCACTCTATGGGCCGATTCCGCCATAAAGAGACTCGACGCATGTTGAAAGCATCATAGTCGACGTTGTAGGAGCACATCGCCTCCAAAGTCTCGAGGTAGTTGGCAAACTCAACACTAACAGGGAGAACCATCTCACAGAATAAGAAATGTGAAGGTGTAATGAAAACACTCCACCCTTAGCCCTTTTTATACCCTCACAAAAGACACAACCCTTGCAGAAATCGAAGGGAATCCTGCTCCACAGATTACAAAAAGCTGAAGAGTGTACCAATCAAAGCCTTGATGGATTAAACTGGTCTGACCTACCGATAGGCAGGACAACGGTCTTGCCGATCGGCAACCCCCCATTTTTGGAAACTTACATTTTTCCTCTTTTGCCAAAATTATAAAAAAAAAAATAATAATAATAATAATAATAATAATAATAATAATAATAAACTTAATTGATATTCTCAACAGAATTTCAAAATCCCCTTCCATCCTTATATAATTTCTCATTTTAAACTTTCATTCAAATCCCAAAAATATTTCTTTTTACAGTCTCTGCGGCAAAGTAAAAAGCGCATATGCATGCATTCATTCATTACTAACAAAAGATAATAAAAAACTCCATTGCATTGAATATATATTTTTCTGTGTTACATCAATTTTGTAGGAAATTAAAAAAGGGCAGAAAAATAACGGGACTCAGCCCGAACCCACATTTTCTCTCTCACCTACCCTTCCCCTCTCTCTCTAAGAGATCCCATTCCTGCGACGCCCTCTCTTTCCTCTGCGACGAGATGACGCACCACTACTACCTGAACCATACTCCTCCCCGAATGAGGAAGATGGCACCAAGCAAGAAGGAACAGGAATAGCGTCCCGAATATGGGCAGCCGCCGAAGATATCCAGTCCCTCAGCCAAGTGGTTGACACCCGGACTTGCTAAAAGGAAAGGCATAATCAGTATCAAGCAGAGAAGATAAAAAAGAAACCAAAAAAGAAGAAGAGAAGAACAGAAAGGTATACCAAAGGACGAAGAACCTCCTCTGTCAAGCCCAACTCCTCCGGGTCCATCGCACGAGGACGATGCAACATAGGCACCATCCCGTCGTCAGCATGACGAATGTTGTAGGAAGGGTTATGAAACCGCACAAAGGGAACCTCTAAAGTAACTGTCGCCGCAGATGACAACGGACCCCCATCGCTGTGGGAGGACCCCACTTGTCAACTCGAACCCGTAGGAGGGAAGGGCAGCGCATCATATATGCTAGGCGCCATCAGCCAACTCATCACGAAGTCCATATAATCATACGGCACATTTGTATCGGTATACAACAGATAGGACTCGCCAATCATCGTCATAATCATCACATCCTCTGGCAACATCCGCTCTCGCCTCATAGACATAGGGAGCCTTGCAGGTGGCACCACCACCTCCTCCTAAGTAATCTGTCGGACCACCCTCTCCCCGAGATACTAGGAGTGGCCAAACTCATGCGCCATCAAATGCCTCATCTGCGCCTTCACCCCAGTCAACCCCATGTCCTGAACAACCATTCCTCGAGGGTAAAAGGTCGCCTGAAAAATCTCCAACGGATATAAGTCAATATGGAATCCGAGCACACAAAGAACAAGACTGAAGAAGGAAAAATTCTTACCCTATCACTGGTCAGGCCATTCAAGACATGACACACCGCCTCTAGAGAAAGAGGCTTCCTCGACTGCCGATTGGCCTTGCACCATCGATACAATCGACACAAGGCCCCAAATACTATCCTCCCCACATCACCTAGCACCGCCCGCACTGCTCCCGGCCTCACCCACAAAGAGCGATCCACGTCTATCTGTTTTCCATCACAATCCAGCCCCAGTAGCTGTTGCACATCTATGGGAGTCACAGTCATCTCCCCAAAGCCAAAATGGAAGGTGTGGCTAGTGTCCCACCACCTCTCCCCTAGAGCACATAAAACCACCGTCGAACGAGGAATCTCATCCGGCACAAACGCTAGCCTCCCAAAGTCTGCTGACGATATCACCCAATGTGCCAAAGGTGGAAGGTGCTCCCAGAGATCCTTAAACCCCGTCGTCCCGCTGGCACGCACATTCGATAAAGAAATATCAGACTGTCAAAGGAAAACCTCGTCAAAATCCAAGAAAAAAGGAAATCACCAAAAAAGGAATGATAAAGGTCATTTTATACTTCACAACCACAGTAAAGTGCGTGTGACACCCCGCCTAATTAAATACCGGGTGATCACTCCTTTATTAAATTAAAATCAAGGTGAACAGTTGGTTCATTCTTAGCATCACTATCGTAAAAATAACTTTTCCAATTTAAACACCCTAATTAATTAAGCTAAGTGTCAAAACCATTTTTAAACATTACTTTCCAAATATTATTTTAAAAACAAAGATTAATTATTTACAACAATACAATATTAAAGAATCACACCACAATAATCCTGGAACATATAATCCAAATAATTTAAACATTCAACAACTAAATCTCAACTTTAAAACTTAAAGTAAAGCATCCAGTCAGTAATAAATCCCCAAAGTGACAATACTAGAAATAACTTAATGACAATTTTCAAATAAACAACAGAATAATGGAAAGGGCGACACATGCCCCACTAAATGAATATGCCAGGAGTGGAGTCAAATAAATGAAGTCGTCTAAGCAAGAGGCCTGCAACTCCCACCTAAGCTGCAGCACGTTCCTTCCAAGGGATCCTAAGCAAGACGCCCCTGTGGCTGGGCACCTGTAATATATACATATATATAAAAGAGAGAAAGAGAAATAGAAACGGGTGAGAGCCCGATAGTGTATATGATTTAAAATTCGTTTAGCAAGTATTTAAATTGTTTACAGGTCAATGCAACAACATATTAGTGCGGCACTCTCTTGAGAAATTCTCACCTCTCTTCTAATGTGCACGCCTATCGTACTAACCTTCCCAACGGATTATTTATCTTATACCGCACTAAACTTCCCAATGATTTAACTTATCTTAGGTTACTCGTAAGATTTAAAACTGGACGATGTAATTGTTTAAAAGGAAAGTCTCATTTGGTAACAAAGCTCTCTTTTTAACTTTATTTATTAATAAAGTTTCCTAGTGCCATGTTATACTTTTCAAACAAGTATTTCCAAATTGAAGTCAAGGTTCATTTCTTACTTACCATAACACAGTAGACAGTTCCAAATTTCAAAATTTCATATATATATATATATATATATATATTAAATACTCATATAATATATATATATATATTCTAACAGCACCCGACATAAAAATTATGGTGCATGCATACTTTGCTATCCGATCCCCGTATCTCTCGTACTAAGGGAAATACAAGCTCGGAATCACTCTCGAACTGTATTAATAAATACACAAACAATATTGAGGCAAAGCATATATTCTAAGTCTCTAAGGGGATAGCACATGCCCCCACGTCTCTTAGGACCGTCTGAACTATCGATTCGATAGTCTGTACCAAGGATATCTATCTTCTAGGGTACAAGTCAATATCCCCCATAAAGGTCCCATCGAGATAAGACTGTCCCAGAGCGGTAACCTCAGGGATAGCAAGTAGCGCGGCACGATTTTCACACATAGATAGTATATGCATACACAACCATATAACTATACTAATATTACCATATCAACTTTAGGTACATAACAAATCCCATAGTTACAACATTTATCCTCATATCTCATTATTAGTTATCACGTATAACGGTTCGTCTCTAACTTTAATTCGAGGTATTATTCCAACTTACTACGTAACACTCATGGACTCTATCCTCCCAAGTAAAAAAATTCAGTAGGTATTCATATATTTTCCATCGTAACCATTTTACGTAATCTCTCCCTTTAATACAAAATTTCATCGTCCCTTACGTATAAACACTCCAAAAATATAGATTTCGCCTTACATTAAAGGTCTCTTATTCATTAATAAATCATATTGGTCATCTTTATCTCCCAAAACATTTTAATAAGGGTGTCCAAAGATTATTTCTCATTGAATTGAATTCAACTAATTTAAAAAGGGAATTATGAGTCAGCCAGGAGGGGTCGATCGATCGAGGTCTGGGGCTTGATCGATCGATCAAGCAGGTATAGCAAATTCTGCAGTTACCAGTTACGGGTTTTCTCACATAACTCGATCCAAATCCAAACTTTTCATTCCTAATCGTCCAGAAATTGGTACTACTAATAGTATAAATCCATTCCATACATCTTTTCCATAAAGCATGCAAATTTCCATTAATAATCATGGATTAACAGGCCAAAATTCATGTAAATATCAAGAACCCTAGAATTCTTTTTAACATGGTTCTAATCAGTATTTTTCCAGAATTTTCTTCTTCTAAAACATCAAAATTTCGTGGTTTAATCCTCTACATGTGAAGGGGTTTCCAGAATAACATTTAAACCATTACTACATGCAATTTCCTATCTCAAATTTGGGTTTTCTTCCATAAAACTCATCCTAATCATCCCTAAACTAACATGAGTGTTGCACTAAAGAAATAAGCAAGATAAACACTTGCCTGGGATTTTCGACGTTCTGGTTTGATGATGAATTTGGTGTGGTTGCGTTCCCCGTCGCGCGATCTACGCGTTGGTGGTGGTGGCGGTGCAAACAGATGGATTTTGGGCCTTGGATTGCTTGGAAAAGCCTCTCCTTCCCTCTCCTATGGCCGTCACTTGTCTTTGGTTGTTTTAACCCTAGAAGACAACCTCAGACATCTGATATATCCCTTGAATTTTCGTGGGTTTAATTACCCAAAAATGCGAAATGTCCAAAATGCCATCCCGGGGTACTAATTAAGCCTAAAAACGCCTCGAGACCCAAACTAAACCCCCGAGTACACTTTTCTGACTATCTCAATCCTTCCGGACACATTGGCGCACTCAAAATGACCATGCGAAGAATTTAAAAAAATATTTCACTTTTATTCATCAAGATTTAGTCTCGACGCGACACGGGCGCGTTCCGACTCAAATTTCCAAAATTGTCATTTTATTCACTCGTGACATTTAATATAACCAATATTATCCATTACTTTGCTTATTAGTAATATTCAACAACTTTCTCATAATTACAAACTCTCATCACGTTAATAATTATAACATAATTAATTTCTGAATTTATATTAAATAATTAATTCACATTAAATTTAATAAATCCCCAAATTAATATAGCATAAAAATACGGGGTATTACATACTTCCCCCCTAATAACGAAATTTCATCTCGAAATTCGAAAAATAAGGTGTACCTGGTAAGAATAAATTTGGGTATTTCTCGCGCATATCTGCCTCGCGCTCCCAAGTGGACTCCTCCACATTGAGATGCTCCCACTGGATCCTTACAAGTGGAACTATCTTCAAACTCAATCTCCTCTCACTATAGTCTAGGATAGCCACCGGTCTCTCGTCATAAGAGCTGTCAGGCTGTAAGTCTATTTCATCTATCACGATGTGAGTATGGGCCATATCATCCCGAAGATATCGTCTCAATGACGAGATGTGAAATACATCGTGAATGCGATGTAAATGCTCTGGCAGTCCCAATCTGTATGCTATCGTCCCAATCCTCTCGATGATGGAAAATGGTCCCACGTACCTTGGGGCCAATTTCCCCTTCTTCCCAAACCTCATCACTCCTTTCATAGGAGATACACGTAGTAACACTTGGTCCCCCACATTGAACTTCCGAAAGAACCGTTTCGCATCGGCGTAGCTTTTCTACCTGTCCTGGGCTACTCGAATGCGACTCCTGATCATCTCAATCCTCGTGGAGGTTTCCTGAATTACCTCTAGTCCTAGCAACTTGTTATCCCCCACCTCGAGGCAACAAGTTGGGGAACGACAAGGCCTGCCGTACAAAGCTTCGAATGGACCCATGTCAATAGTGAACTGATAAGAGTTATTATAAGCAAACTCTACCAGTGGAAGGTGTGGCTCCCAACCTCCCCAAAAATCAAGAACACGCATGCGTAGCATATCCTCCAACATCTGATTAGTACGCTCTGTCTGTCCATCTGTCTATGGGTGATAAGCTGAACTCAGCCTCAACTCAGTACCCATAGCCTCTCAGAAAATACCAGAAAACCCTGAAAAATTCTCAAAAAAATCCTAAAAATCCGGGGGGGGGGATTTAGAACATTTTCACTAAGAAAATTTCACACTCCTTCAAGAGGAACCCCTATTTCCCCAGTGGAACTCTCAAAAGCCAAGTGAATCTTCCCCCGGCAACGTCCCCATAGGACTCTAAAGTATCCTAAACCTCAGGTTATCTCCTATTCCCGAAAAGTCTCAAATTTTCCCCAGAAAAACATCTAAACCCTGGACCACCTAATCACTCCCCTGGTGGAATTTACAGTATCAAATTATCTGTTCCCCCGCAAAGTCTCCAAACGATACAAAAGTTTTCCCAGCGATCATCTCCCCAGCTCAAATCAAAATCACGAGGAAATTTCTCCGGTAGAGTTCCCCAAGAGCATAACAATTTAAGCCCTCGGAATTGGCTTCGACCTGCAGAATTGGTCATCACAATTTAAGCCCTCAGAATTGGCAACGACCCGCAGAGTTGGTCATCTCAATTTAAGCCCTCAGAATTGGCTTCGACCCGCAGAATTGGTCATCTCAATTTAAGCCCTCAGAATTGGCTTCGACCCGTAAAACTGGTCATCTCAATTTAAGCCCTCAGAATTAGCTTCGACCCGCAGAATTGGTCACCCCCAGCATTGCTTTAGGTCTTCGAAATTGACCTAAGTCTTTTATCGTCACTTCCTTTAGACCATCCCCAGTATGCCCCTTAGGTCCTCAGAATCAGCCTCGACCTTCTGAATCGGTCATCCTCATCCCCAAGTCCTCAGAATCGGCCTCGACCCTCTGAATTGGTCATCCTATTTTAAAGACATCATGCGGTGTCTATTCGACGGCAATCGTTTGTTCAAAACTCACCTGTCGAGGGATCTATAGACACCCCATTCTAGCACCCCTTAACCTCTCCTTAGGTCCCTAGCACATCCCTTCATCACTACAAACCTAAGTCATACCCCGAGTACTGACCTAGAGGCCATCGAACACTCCCAGGCTCCGTTTGACCAAAAGTCAAACTCTTCAGATCGACTGACACTGAATGAATTTTCAAAAGGCGCTGAAACCCTTTTCCAACGGTACATCCCGTGCACGATTTTGACTTACAGTGCGGACAAACGATCTATTTTTCCTCGAAACCTGACCTAGAGGCCACTGGACGATCCCAGGCTCCGTTTGACCAAAGTCCACTCTTCAGCTCGACCGAGACTGAATGAATCTTCAAAGGGCACTGATACCCCTTTCTAAAGGTCCGCTCTGGTCCCAATTCTGACTTACTGTATGGACGAACGATTTGTTTTACTCCAAAAGGCCACCGGAGGCTTCCAGGCCCCGATTGACCAAAATTAACTCCCCAAACCGAGTCAAACCCTTTGGAAGGTCGAGGTAAATCTCATAAACTTTCCAATGGTCTGCCACGTGCACGATTATGATTTACCATGCGGACGAACGATCCGTATGCGTTCAACGATCCCCCGTCCAAAGGACCGACGAGCATTTCCAAGCCACATTTGTCCCAAAGACAACTCTTGGACCCGAGAGCAGTCCAATGAATTTTGAAGGTCTCTAAAGTAACTTTCCATCAGTTCACCCTGTACACAATTCGGATCAACTATTTTCATTTTACAACTATTTTTCAAAGGAATCTGAAAGAGACTGCCAAACGGCAGGTTCCAAATCCTGCCTATCGGCAGTGTGCGCTAAACACACCTGCTGATTGGCAGGACCAGGCCTATGTCGATCAGCAATGCCCTAGGCCTATAAAAAGGAGGGCCTGACCTCATTGTAAAGAGACCCAAGATCTAAAATCCATCACTCTCAGCGAACTCAGAAAACCTCTCTCGAAGTCAATGTGATTTTCACATCCAAATCCTTTTCCAACCTTCATTTTTCATCATCTTTTTCATCAAACTTGGTGAATTAACTACTCTTCATCATCACCCAACTGCAAGGGCTACTCTTTAACATTCAAGATCAAGCTCAAGATCTTCAATAAGGTCCAAGTTTCTAAACTCTCTCTTCAAATTCTCCTAAATTCGCATTTACTTATTTTATTACTTAGCACTTTTATTCTCTCCATATCACATATCCTAATATACTTTTTATTTAGTATAATTGCATATCCCTGGTTGGATTTATGGGATAAATCCCACCCTTCATTTTGCGTACGAACAACGTGGACTTTGATGCCTCTATAGGCTACGTAGGCGTCTCGGGGTAAAACCCGAGACTCAAGCCCTACTATTTCCCATTTTTTCTATCTTTTCTAAATTCTTTAACTTATTTCTCTTAGATTCTATATATTTACATATACATATATTTGTTCTTAGTGGTGCATTATTCCGCATGCGTATCGTTTCATTATAATGATTAACGCAAGGATAATCGCATAAATCCTATTTTTTAATATTACTTTTAGGAACATTCTTATGGATGACTCGCTTTATCTCTTCCATGATACAAGTCGATGATTCCTATCTCCACTTCATATACACATGCACGCATATCATGGGGAAATAGAGGAAAATAACAACAATCCATGAGAGATCGCAAGGACATAATGGGTGCCTAACTCCTTCCCATTCCGTAAATTAGCCTTCGAACCCTACTCGAATCATTTCTGGTTTCGTATGTATCAGTATGCCTTTGGATGCTTTCCTTCGGGATGGCTCCACCTTCTTTTGTCTGTTTTGAGTAAAATAGACTGGCGACTCCATCTTTCTATATTTTTCACCTCACACATCGCCGACGACGGTCGAAGCGCTCCTGAGAGGGATACGCAAGACCAAGATCCTCTCACCACGAAGATGACCCTCTTCTCTCTCTCCCCGAGGATCGGGGATGACCACACACTTAGTCCCGACACGTCTCGCATGCGCGTCTCGACTTAAAATATCAAATTATCATATTTCACAATGCGACAATTTATAAAGATTTTATAATTCCATATTACATATACCCACAGTAATAATCAATGATTTTCATCATTAAGTATTAATCCTTGGCACGCTAGTTAATAATTATTTTAAATTTGGATTAATTAACAATTAAATTTCCCGACCTTTTTAATTTAATTAAACCAACCATAATAATCAATCCCATAATTATTTAATATCATAAAAATGCGGGGTATTACATATGTATTATTAATGTATGGAATAATATAAAATATACATACAATACATATGTATTAAAAAAAATTATCAATTCATGTATGTATATAATTTTATAGTGAATTATACATGCAATCAATAAATATTGATGATACCAAGGATGGAACCAGCGAATAAACTTATAAAACTATTAATAACTCAAGCTCAATCACAGCATAATAATGGTGATATGGAACATACCAGATATGTAAATAAGAGATTGGGGTGAGGATAAGAGGAGGAACACCAAAATATAAGTGGTTCAGCCGGAGCCCACACCCACTATGCAGTGTGAAAGGTGGTTTTCACTATAGTAAGGGCACTAATGGACTGTAAATACAACACTCAAGCTTTTCTCTTTCTTACAATCAGTTTGAGAGTGTTTTGCCAGGGTTATGAATCATCGATCCCTTCACATGGAGAAGATGAAAAGTATATATAGGGCTTGGGGGTGTAGTGTACCCCCAAGTAGGCATGGAATATTCCTAGCTAATGAGGTTGTGCCATATGTCCTGTCACATGTATATCACGATGATGAAATATTCCCTCACGTACGAGGGAGATGTTGCTATAACGGTTTCGTACACGTGGGATCTGTAACCCACGCGCACTCTTCCATGCGTTCCCCTATCTACGCACTCTGTCAGCTGTCATTATCGGCCGTACCGCCTAGGCCGAGGTTTAGATGATGATGGTGTTGTCTGGGGTCGGCTCTCATCTCTTAAGTAGGAGGACGAGGCCAAGGATACACTTGTAGTGAGATCACTAGGGGTGTACATCCAGATCTGGTATTCAGAGTTGAGGTCGACATACAATATGAGAGCTATGAGGCTGAGGCCGAGATGCAATATGTGAGACATGAGGCCAAGGCTGAGCCGACTCAAGTTGAGGTCATGGTCGAGTTGTCGAGCTAGAGTCCACTGATGGAATGACACATGTCCTACTGAGCTATCACCTCCTCTCCTCGTCGTCCGGGTGACGACCAAGAATAGGGTAGTAGATCATAAGAGCAATGTTATGGGGCGTGTTTACTAGCCTCCTAAAGGCCGAGGCCGAGTCAGCTCGGACTGAGTCCACAGCCGAGACGATGAGTTGGTTTTCTGATAGGACTGCTATTGAGGTTGAGTTGTATTTGAGTAGGATCCTCGGCTTCACTGTCAAGGACGAAGCCGAGGATACCTAAGGTCACCGATCTGTCACTGTATGATAAGACTTGGGGGTTATGACCCAGCATATAAGCCAGTAATACCCTGTATTTTTATGGCTTTTAATTTAGGGATTTATTAAATTTAAATTGAGATATTAATTTAAAATTAATCCAAAAATTATTTTAAATATTTACTAGCGTGACGAGAGTTAGTAATTATTGAGAATTTGTTGAATATTACTAGATGAGTAAAGTAATATATAAGATTGATTTTATTAAAATTGTCACGAGTGAATAAAATGGCAATTATGGAAATTTAAGTCGGGACGCGCCTGTGTCGTGTCGGGACTAAATTATTATTATTAAAAGTGAATAAATTATAAGTCATCCATATGGTCATTTCGAGTGTGCCAACGTGTCCGGAAGGTTCGAAATAGTCAGAAAAGTATACCCGGGGGGTTTAGTTTGGGCCTCAGGGCGTTTTTAGGCCTAATTGGCATCCCGGGGGGTATTTTGGACATTTTATATTTTCGGGTAATTAAACCCACGAATTTTCCTAAGGTATATCAGCTATTTGAGTTAGGCTTTTAGGGTTAACAATCACAAAAGTTAAGAACGACCATTAAAGAAGAAGGTATGAAGCTTTCCAAACAATCCAAGGCCAAGAACTCATACGTTTGCACCGCCACTACCACCAAAACGTAGATCGCACGAAGAGGAACGCAACCATACATTTTTCATCCACAAATCAGACCCTTGAATTTCCAAGCAAGTATCTATCTTGCCTTTCTTCTAGTTATTGTATCATCCATGTTAGATTAGGAATTTTATACACACGTTTCATAAAAGAATTTGAGGATTTAATCACATGTCTTGGTGGAAATAAATATATTCTGGACATCCCAATCATAGGTAGAGAATAACCCACGAATTTGTATGAGTTTAGAAGCAACAAATCTGGAAAAGAATTAAAAGAACGAAAGTTTTATGAAAATTAGGGTTCTCGTTAAATACGATGATTTATCCCATAAATTCAATACCTTTGATGAATTTGAACATGTTTCACGTAGGAAATAATGTATATAGGTATATGTAACTAGTAGTATTGTTGTTTGGGTGTTTGAAAATCGTTAATGGTGTTTTGGAGTAATTTGGTAGGTGAAAGCCGTAGGTTGAAAACGCAGTTTCTGGGCAAGAAATGCTTGATCGATCGATCGACCCAAGAACATTGATCCATCGATGATCGATCGATCGATCGACCCCTTTCCTCGATCGATCGACCCCTCCTGGAAAACTGCATATTTTTCCCCTTATTGTTTAATCCAATTTAAATATGTAGGAACCCTTGATTATTATTTATAGAGTATAATGGGTCGTGGGGAGGACCAGTAGGGCCTAAAAAGACTCCGTTGAATTAAATTTAATATGGGATAAAATTATGGGTTAAAAGGGAATTTCAGTGCACATTGGAGATTGTGCGTAAGTTCGTTAATGAATTGAGGGACTCGTGAAAGGCTTAGACCAGAAGGTTAGAGAGGGTATACCTACTGAAATTGTATTTAGTAAGAGAGAATACTTTGAGAGATGAGAAGTAAGTATGAAATAAATTATAAGTGGGAATAAAAGAGATGAATCCCTTATACGAGATAATTGGGTAAAATTGTACTAAATACGGTTAACAATAATTATGGGTCATGGGTGAACTCTATTGTAAATTGTGTATCTATATATGGCCATGTGACTGTGTACATATATTACATACTTTAATTGTGAATAATCATACCCGCGCTACTTGCTATCACGGGGGTTGTCGCGCCGGGACAGTCTTATCTCGATGGAACCTTTATGGGGATAATGACTTGTACCCTAGAACATATAATTCCTTGGTACAGGCTATATGATAATGATAGTCAGACGGTCCTAAGAGACATGAGGGGTATGTGCTAACCTCTTAATGACTTGGAACTATGCTTCGCCAGCACCATAGAATTTATGTGGGGTGCCGATAGTATATATAATATATGAGTGCCTAATATATATATATATACACTCATATATGGGAACTTTTTACTGTGCGTATAAGTAGTTAAGTAATGAATAAATGCACCAACTTTATAATAAGTGTTCGGGAACTTTGTAACAGTACGGTGTTACTCTAAGTAACGTAATAAATCTAAAAGATATTGATTTTGTTTACTAAATATCATAACCTTTCTACTTATCGAGATAAAACTTTAAGGAAAAATAAGTTAGATAAGCCTATGAGTTTAGTAGTACGGTAGGCGTGCACACTAGATGAGAGGCGAGAATTCTCAAGAGAGTGTTGCATACTAACATGGTTGTTACATTAGCCGGTAAGCATTTTAAATACTTGCTAAACTGTTTTACACTCGGGCACTCACCCGTTTTCTGTCATCTTCTCTCTCTTGTATATATATGTATGTATTACAGGTGCCCAACCACAGGGGCGTCATGCTTTGGTTATTTGGATTGGACGTGCTGCAGCTTATGTGGAAGTTGCAGGCCCTTCCTTTAGACGACCTCTTCGTTGATTCTGCTCTTATTTTAGTTATGCTTAGTTACAGCATATGTCGCTCGTTTCCTTATTCGGTTTGGATTTGTCAGAGATTTATGTTTATGTTATTTCCAGTATTTGGTACTCTTTGGGAGTTAACTCTTGTCAGGATGATTTCATTTATAGTTCATAACTTGGTTTGGTTTATCTAGATGGTTTAATTCTTGTGTGGTAATTGTCATCCTTATTATTTACGTGACTCTTAAACTGTTGTTATTAAAAAGGTTTTTATATTGGAATTTAAATAAAAATGTAAATAAGACTTTAAATTATTTTGACACTTAGCTTAATTATTTAGGGTGTTTAAATTGGAAATTTTATTTTGCTAAAGTGATGCTAAGAATGAACGAACCGTTCACCTTGATTTTAATTTAATAAAGGACTGATCAGCCGATATTTAATTAGGCGGGGTGTCACAGGTGGTATCAGAGCATCAGGTTCTAGTGTCATTTAGAATCTGTACGGCTTATTTCGCTTTCAGCTTAGCATCATTGATTTAGAGCCCTATCTTAGGATTGTTGTATTCTTGTATTTACGCTTACGTATTTAGCTATTTGAGATTTGATAATAACTATAGATTAATAAACTTCATTCTTATTTCAGATGCCTCCAAGATGCGCACCCCGAGACAGGAATGCCCAGCCCGAGTAGCCAGCAGCTTCAGCTCAGGGAATAATGAACACAACTGAGGTAGCCGTTATTGTTGCTCAAGCGGTGAATGCCACATTAGCGGTGGTGCAGCAGGCTCCACCCCAGACTCAGATAGTAGCGCCAGTACCGGTACAGCTTGCCACTATATAGGAGCGGGTTAGGGATGCCTTTCAGAAGGCGCATCCCTCGGAGTTCTCGGGTAGCTCGAACATAGTAGTCGCCAGCCAATGGAAGAAGGATATTCAGAGGCATCTGCACATGTATGAGTGCACCAACGTGCAGAAACAGTTGTTGGCTTCCTTCAAACTAAGTGGGGGCCACTTTGTAGTGGTGGGAGTCCACCACCACCTTGGATGAGAGGAACAACATCACGATTCAGTCATTTTGGGCTCAGTTTGACCGCAAGTACTTCCCATCCGTCGTGCAGACTAAGATGAGGCGAAGGTTACTGAATCTTAAGCAGGAGAGTATGACCGTTGCTGAGTACGAGGAGGAGTTCACCAGACTTCTCACTATAGTGCCGGATGAGGCACCCACTGAGGAGAAGAAGATACTTTTATTTGTAGATGGATTGACCTAGAGGATCCGTCAACACCTCATAGGCAATCTATCATTGAGTACTTACACTAACGTATTCAATGTTGCTTTGTTGTACTGTCAGGATCACCGCTTCCATCAGTAGGGGAGCAAACGAGCAGGGGAGTCCGGCCAGCAGGGTAAGACAGGGGGCAGTAGTACTGGTGGGGCACCAGCACCCTAGGGACAGACCCATCACAGTGAGTAGAGTTCTCATCAGGGGGACCCTGCCAAGCGATTCCGATCAGGTGATTCCAGAAATGGATTTGGGAGATTTAGGCAGGGTCAGCAGGGTTAGTCTAGTCAGTAGGGCCAGCAAGGCCAATACCGTCACCAGCCAGGTTAGCAACAGGGCCAACAACATTTTCAACAAGGCTAGTGGCGGGGTGGTAACGACCAACAAGGTCGTGGTCAGCAGGAGCAGAGGGGAGATAACTTCAGGGGCAGATATTTCGGATGTGGCAAGAATGGCTATAGGCGTCAGGATTGCCCGGAGGGGGATAGGGCTCCACAGAAGCAGGGTGCCTGTAAAGAGAGGCAGAGGCCACTCTTTTTAGCCGCCCTCCCAGTGCCAGCTCAGTTACCAGCCATCCCTGAAGTTCTAGTTCAGTAGGGGTAATTTCAATACGGACGTGTCTATAACGTCCACCAAGCAGCAGCACCTCAGGCACCACCCGTGATTGAGCATACGTTTCCTATCCATGGCACTATAGGTTGGGTTTTATTTGATACTGGGGCATCACACTATTTTATAGCTACTCATTTTGCACGGGCCTTAGGATTATTAGATACGGCAGAGAGCACTGTGACATGCGTAGACTCACCACTGGGGAGTAGGTCTTTGATTTTTTTATACGCCAAGGTGTAAGGGTAGAGATTGGTAGCTTGATTTTACCGACAGACATGTAAGTCTTAGAGATGCATGAGCACGATGTTCTTATTGGCATGGATTGGCTCTCCACTTACAGAGCCATGATAGATTATTTTGGTAGGAGTATTATTTTTGCCATTTCGGGGCAGGAGACATTTTTTGTGGTGATGCCTCGCTCAGAGGGAGGATCTTCCACCCATTTGTACTACATAGAGGAGGATACCTCTAAGGAGATTGTGATTCCCCTAGATTCAATTCCAGTCGTTCGTGAGTTTTCAGATGTATTTTAGGAGATACCGGGCCTATCCCCCAGTCGAGAGATAGATTTCATCATAGACTTGATGCCGGGCACTCGGCCGATAGCACATGCACCGTACCGTATGGCTCCAACAGAGATGAGGGAGTTACGGGATTAGATAGAGCAGCTGTTAGGTCAGGGCTTCATTCGTAGGAACACCTCACCTTGGGGTGCATCGGTGTTATTTATGAAGAAAATAGACAGTTCACTGAGGTTATGCATGGAATACTGAGAGCTGAATAAGGTCACGATACGAAATAAATATTCGTTGCCTCGAATCGATGACCTATTCGACCAGCTGAGAGGAGCAACCTTCTTTTCAAAGATAGATTTGAGATCGGGATATCATCAGCTACGAATTAAGGAGCAGGATGTGTCAAAGACTTCTTTCTTGACGAGATATGGGTCCTATGAGTTCAGAGTCATGCCGTTTGGGCTGACAAATGCTCCAGCCGTATTCATAGACTTGATGAACCGAGTGTTCAAAGAGTTCTTAGATCAGTTTGTCACTGTCTTCATAGATGACATCCTGATTTATTCACACATTGAGGAGGAGCATGCCGAGCACTTGAGGCAGGTTCTTCAGACTCTACGAGAGCATTAACGGTATAATAAGTATGAGAAGTGCAGATTCTGGTTACGGGAGGTACAATTTTTGGGGCATGTTGTATCGGAATTGGGGATATCAGTTGACCCAAGCAAGGTGTCGGCAGTGAGGGAGTGGGGATAACCCATAACATCAATTGAGGTGCGTGGTTTCTTAGGATTAACCGAGTACTACAGGAGATTCATCCGTGGTTTTTCGAAGATATTGGGTCCGTTGACGAATCTGACTCGCAAGGGAATTTTGTATATTTGGGATGATGCTTGTCAATTGGCTTTTGATGAGATGAAAGACAAGTTGACTTCGGCGCCAGTTCTTGCCTTGCCCAAGCCGGAAGTGGAGCATCTAGTGTACACTGACGCCTCTTTACGGGGATTTGGGGGAGTACTTCAGTAGGAGGAGAAGACTATAGCTTTTGCCTCCCGCAATCTTAAGCCTCATGAGAGGAATTACCCCACCCACGACCTAAATCTAGCAGCGGTCATATTTGTACTACGGATTTGGAGACATTACTTGTTAAGGGAGAAGTTTCTCTTGTTCATAGACCATGTCACTGCAGTACTTGTTCACTCAGTGAGAGTTGAACATGCGTCAGCGTAGATGGTTGGAGTTTTTAAAAGACTACCATTTCGAGATACATTATCATTCGGGGAAGGCTAACGTGGTTGCTGACGCGTCAAGTCGTACACCGGTAGGGGATGTAGCGGACGTATGGAAAGCGAAGTGGAAAGAGTTGAGACACCAGGATGTGGTAGACCATTCCTTTATATCTATTATGTCAGTCACACCCGAGATTGTTACGAGGGTGATATAGGCACAAGCGACGGATACTTTTTGCCAGTGGCAGATTATACGGCTCTTAGTCGAGGGTGGTGAGTCCTATTCCATAAGTTCTGATGGGGGTTTGAGATTTAATGAGAGATTAGTGGTCCCGGAGGGAGAAGACTTACTGATTCGTATCAAATATTGCATATTTTTACCCGTTATCTTTCTACATTCTAGCACTTTTACGGTCCTTAATGCCTATATTTATGCTCGTTAACCAGAAAACCTTGGATTTGGATATATACATGTTTTGTAGGGGTTAATTGTGCTTTTGTAGGTATTTAAAAGCTAAAAGTGAGGATCCGTTGCATTTCGGAGAAGTTCCGTTGCCGGACGCTACTTCAAGGGCATTTTAGTCAATTCACATTTCTTACCCAGCTTATGGAAATTACACGGATGCATAGTTCTTCATTTGTGACAAGTGTGCAGCCTAGTTTCCATTTACATTTACTCTTTAGCCCGCATGTTCCGTGTGTTACCTCCCTGTTTCGAGTGAATTCGCTTGATGAGTGTAATGCCCATGAGGATTGAATATATGCTTGCTTTAATGTTTATCCGATTTATATAAGTTTTTTACCAAATCACACTTTGCATGTGCTCGCTCCCCTCCCACATTTAAGGTTTCAATTCTATGAGGTGCATTATATAATGTCAATGACTCGGACTTTTGTTTGAATTCATTTATTTTGCTAATAATGCGTATGAAATATTTTTCGCTTTTGTTGGGCTTGTCGCATGTTGGTTTGGGCATATTTTGAGGAAACCATTTGATGTTTGTGGGTATCATCCCTGAAAACCCTCACGAGGCGATACTCGTCCACTAGGGTAATCTAGGGGTTTAACGGGTTATTGCATATGCTAAATGCAATCGTGCTCCCTACGAAGGTGACATTTATATTTCGATACATATATACGTCTTGTTTAGCCCTCCGCGGTCTGGTTTTCTTTGTTTCATTACTAGGTACTAGCAATGTTTAAGTTAGGGGGTGTGATTCGTATCAAATATTGCATATTTATATATGTTTTGCAAGGGCTAATTGTGTTTTTGTAGGTATTGGAACGCTAAAAGTGAGGATCCATTGTATTTCGAAGAAGTTTCATCGTCGAATGCTACTTTAAGGGCATTTTAGTCAATTCACATTTCTTATCCAGCTCATGAAAATTCCACGGATATGTAGTTCCTTGAGTTAACATCGTGTGGCCTCAAACGGTGCGTCGTTTGGAGTTTGGACGAAGAAGCTAGTCCCGTTTTCGTTATTGAACTTTTCTGCCATGTGATGACCAAAGAGTGTTGAAAATAGAGTACCGGTCGATCGTGTCCCTGGGACCGGTCGACCGCGGTTTCAACTTTTATTGTGGTAAGGAGAAAGTGGGCTTATACAAGAAGAACCGGTCGACCGCGCCCCTGCGACCGGTCGACCGGTGATGCCAGATATTTTGTTCTTCTTCCTTTTTCTTTTATTTCTTTTGTAACTTACTATATAAAGGAATTTTGTTTCTATTTTTAGAGAGTGAGATATTATTAGAGGGTAAATAGTTTAGGTTAGGGTTTGGAGGGTGGAGAGCTCATTCTTCTTCCTCTCTTGGTTTGACACCCATTTGGGTTTGTAAGTGTGCATTATTCGACTTCCCTACCATTTAATATAGTTTGTATTTCATTATTTCTTGCTTTCTAGTTTAATTTACATGCTTTATTTACATGTTTTCTTTACTCGCTTTCTAGTATAGTTTTACCGCGTTTATTTATTGCGTTTATTTAACGCCTTTTTATGATGCTTTCTAGGTAATTTAATTTAGGTTGTGTTTGAATGGAACTCACTCGGGTTAACACGTTGCTTTGCTTGGTGATAGTGTTTACGGGTTTATTTTGGGTGCGTTGTCCTAGTTATTACATCTAGGAGATTCGACGGGGCATATCATGTATGTCTCGTGCTTATGACCATTCGTGCGCAGTTTCCGGGATATTTGTTGACGCCAAAATCATATTGGGCTTTTATGTGGATTTAGGGGCGTGACAACCCTTGGTTCAATTAACTGTCGAAACGAGACGCATTCTAAATAACTCATCGACCCATGTAACCATTTTATACAAATTAGGCCGGGTGCGGGATATTCGACGCAACCTATAATTTTACTTGCTTTCTTAATCTAGTTTCAATACCTTTGCCTAGTTAAACATTTCCCTTTATGCATCTTTTTCTTTTTAGTTTGTAATACACCTTTTTCCTTTTTATTTCAAAATATTAAATCATATAAATTCTAGCAACTCGTCCCTATGGATTTTCGATACCCGACTTACAGCTGTGCTTGCCCCGCAAGTGTAGTTGAAATTTAGGTTTGTTTGTATAGTCGCAGCGAGTCAGAAAACAATGACTGTGCACTTTACAAGCGCACATTTCTCCTGCCCAATCAAAATGGCGCCGTTACCAGGGACTTATTTGCTTTAGACTTTATTTGATTTAGTATTTCATAGTATTTTATTTCTATTTGTATTATTTGCTAATCTTTTTGCAAGACTTCCACATTTAAGCACTTAGAAATGCTCGAATTATTTCTCGCGCGCACTTACTTTGTGGAATCCGCCACTTCGAACCATTTTTGGGTTAAGCATGTCTTATTCCAATTCTTTTGGTAATCATTGTTATAATTCTCAAAATTCTCGCAAGTCTATAACTTTCGGTGAATACTTAGAATCCCAAAGTATAACAAATTCAAATATGACTTTGGGCGAGTATAACGAAAGTCAAAACTCAGGTTATTGGAATTTTGATGATGATGATGATGATAATGATTTTGGGCCTTTACCTCCTTATAATAGGAATTTTAAAACGAATTCGAATAGTTTTCAAAATTCCTATAATAATGAGTTTTCGTTTAAGTCCGATAGTAACTTTCAAAGTTCCCATTTTCATGCATCCGCACATCGACCCATGACATTCGGTGAGGGTTTGCGTATGTATGAAAATGAGAAAATTAAAAATCATTATCGGGAAGAAAATCGTTCGTGGGAACATGACTTGGATTTACTTTTTGAGTCTGACGACGATTTTGCTTCCGACACTTTCGAAGTCGAGGAATGTTTTGAACCAAATGAGGTATTTGTGCCTACTTTGGAACAAACCATTCTAGACTTTGCCCATTGCGTAATAGATATTAAAAGTGCAGATGAAAATGACGTAATATCTATTTGCAATGAAATGATTTCTTCTTTGGCCCCCAAAGAAGAACATTTCATTGAAAATGATTGTTGATGTAAAAAATTAGATCGCTCTAATTATTTAATCACGGATAAATAAAATGAGACAAATATTTTTAAAGTGGTTCAGCCTTAAATGAATGGCCTACGTCCATTGTTATGTTATTGCTGAGTGTTTGGGAATTCTCGAGTACAAGTTCTCTCAAGAAATTCTCCTCCCCTTTAATGAGGGTGATACAAGGTATTTATAGCCCTTAGGCAAAACATGAAAGGGTTGATACATTAAATGATATACATATGAAAGGGTAATACATTTAATGTAGCGTGTGCGTCAAGATGATGAACATTCAATGAATAGTTGAACTGTTGATTATCTGGCAATTAATGTTACAGTCGAGATGCAGCTCGGACCGCTTTCAGTTGCTCGTTGCTCAGGAGTTCCTCGGAGCGCTACAGTACCTCGGAGTGCTAAAGTTCCTCGGTGTATCCTTGTTGCTAGGAAAGAATATGGGTTAGTCGGGGAAATGAACTTCCTCGTTACTATTATGCCACGTAGATTGACACGTGTCTTCATATTATTCGTCCATATCAGCGTATTAATTTTGGTATCAACAGAAGCCCCCAATGTTCAGATTTCGAACTTTGAGGAGTATGGAACATTCTTTCTTGGTATATGGCGATATTAAATGACTTTCCTGGGTTTTAGGAGCCTTTTCTTCATTTTTGAATTTTCCTTCCAAATTCGCAGAATCCGCCATTTTGCTCCGGTCTTCGTGCCCTTTTTGTCCTTTTAGCCGCCGGAAGTTCGATAGTTTCTTTTTGTAATCATTTCTTTCGCCATTTCCCAAGGTAAAGTATTTAAACTTCTTAGATAACCATATCGTCTTCTACCTTTTCCCATTTTCTGCATTCAAGCTTTCTGTTCTCTCTCTCTCTCTTGTGCGTTCGTCTTTTCTTTCGCTAGTTGTCAGCTCTTCCTTTTTCCTGTAAGATTCTCTTCTTTTCTTCTGTATTTCTTTTATTCACTATGGTTTATCTTGTGGAATCTGTAGAGAAATTTCGTTCCGATTTTTCCATTCCTTCCTGGGTAACTCTGGAGGTTCTTTCTGAGCCTTTAGATTATTTTCGATTGGCTGAGGGACATTGGTTCCCCAGTCTATTCATTGCTGAATGTGGATTTTCTTTTCCACCAAACCCCTTATGCTTAGAGTTTTGTCAGTACTTTGACGTTGTTCCTGCAAAAATAGCCCCCAATTCATGGAGAATAATTAATGGGGTGTATAAATTAAATCTGACTCATGGGACCCGTATAGGGATTCCTGAAATTATGTATTGCTATAGATGGGCTATTTTAGATAATGTTTATTACTTAAAAACTAGGTTTTTAAATAGGGCTCTTGTAGTTAACCTCCCTGATGCAAATAGAGATTATTTTGAACATGGAGTGGTTATTAAAAATTGGCAATATGCCCCCTTGGTTGGAGATGCAGTATACCAGGGTCCTAAGTGCCCCCCATATGGCAATGGGATAGGTTTATTCTCATTTTCCTTTACTTATAAAATTATGCTTTTATCATATTTGACAAAATGTATGACTGATATTTCATTATGTATTTGTTTGCAGTTGATAGTAAAAGAAAAACTCCAAAAGAATCAGAGGTTAATATTAAGCATCTGAAACTTATCTGGGGTTTGCATAAGAACGTTGCAGACGAGCATATCAGGTCTGCATCATATTTGCTGCAGTATAGGAGTTACACGACTTCTTATACTGCTCGTCCTGTGATTAGACCTGTTGAGCCAGCCTCAACTCCAGAGGATTCTTCTTCAGATTCTCACATCCCTTTAAGTCAGAGAATGGGCAAGAAAAGAGCTCCTCCTGCTCTATTTGATGACACTACTTCTGCTGCTGAGACCAAGAAAAGCAAAATTGATGTCCCAGAGGGGACTAAGAAGGTGGATGTTGCGCCTTCCAAAGCTGTCGAGAAGCCCCCAGTGGCTCCGAGCAAGAAGGTTGCTCATGTGGAGATGACTGCTATCTCTCCGACCAAGAGCTCTTCCTTGGTTGAAATTGCTGAAGTTCCTTTGAGGAGATTGAGGAAATCATCCTCAGTCCATTTGGCTGAAACTGCCAATCTGACTGAAACCATCTCTTCTCTACCAGTTGGTGGTGTTGGTGTTCCAACCATCATTCCTCCGAGCTCTGCCATGAGCTCGGTAAAAACTTGGATCATACCCGAGGTTCAAGGAATTGATGAAAAGATTTCTAGGGATATGCTGACATCCCTAGCTACCCGTCACCTTGCTTCAGTAAATTTCTCACACTCTGAATTTCCTTTCTTTCTTTGAATACTTGTATTTGTACTAACCTGTCATTTTTTCCTTTGTTTAGCTGGTGAATTGTTTTAACAACATCGTGAAGAAAGATGAAGCAATTAAAGCTTCCAGCTCCTCATCGGGGGTAGAGGATGCTCTGCTGGGTTTGACCCAATCCTTAAAAGATTCTCGTCAGCAGTATAGTGAGGACAAAGCTGTTTGGGAGAAAAAGTTGTCTATAGTTGAAGCTGAGAAGGTGAAGTTGGCTGAGACCTCCAAGAATTTGGAGAATAAGGTGAAAAGTTTAGAGATTGAGCATAAAAAATATGACGACAAGCTCAAGAACTTTTCAGAGCTTGAAGATAAGCTGAAAAAGGCAGAGGAAGAGTTGTCCGTCCTGCGAGATGTAAAGCGCCAAAAAGAAGAATTGGATGTGAAGTTAAAGACTGCCGAGGATCTTCTATCTGAGAAGCTATCCTCGGAGAAACTGAAAAGAAAGCTCGCAGTTAAAAAATCCTTCAGCGCTTGCTGGGATAAATGATGGGACAAAGGGATTGCTGCTATGACATCCCAAGTACAATACGGGAAGTTGAAATACTTCCGAGATGGCTGGGTAGCTGCCCTGCAGGAATTAAAGATCAAAGACGACTCTGAGCTATTTCAGCTACACCTCCCTGGTCCTCCCCCACCAATTGTAGAAGAAGAAGAAGATGAGCCCATCTCTGATGAATCTTCCATGGCCATGGGTGATCAAGTCCCTGCCTCTCTACCTTCTGACAACGAGGACATTTCTTCGATGCCTCCTCCTCCTGAGAAAATTTCAACTCCTGCTGATCAAGCTGCTGTTACCACCGAGCAACCAAGCTCCTCGTCCCAGCCTCCCGAGAAAGTCTTGGGAGACAAGGAAAATGTGTGAAGTTGTTCGGTATCATTTCTATCTTTCATTATTTGTAATCAAACAATGTAATCTTTTTGTGATCTAATAAAATACATCTTTGTTCATCTCTGTTGTTGATGATTTGTTTTTGTTGACTGTTGTCTTCTCTTCATTATTAGTTTGTGGCTAGAATGGAACTGATATCTGCACATGATACAAAGCTGATGCAGCAATACCACGAATATTATAAAGCTGGTCATACAGACCTTAGTACATCAGAAATTGCTGACATCCTTGGCCATGATGCTTCAGAGCAAGCAATTGAGGCTTAACGGTACTTGAAGGATTTACTTGACCGAGCTGTGGCCAACAACGTGGCCTACTATGACTTGATTGAGGAGCTTCATTATTCCTTAGAAGATCTCCAAGGTCAGCACAATGAATCAATTACTTTGTTGCACAAGGAATATGAGAATAGGTATCAACAACTTTCTTCTGAGACAGGTCACAAAAAGATCATTGTTGGGTACGATATTAGGGAGAGAACCCTAAAAGGTGAAGTTGAGGCCTGCAGACAGATCGTCGAGCTGCTGGAACAAGAGAACAACAATTTGCAGAAAAAGTTGGCGCAATACGAGTCTGCAGCTTCATCCTCTGCTGCCTTGGTACCGGTCACTGATGAAGGAGTCTCCTTCTTAGAGGTTGAAAACGCCAAATTAAGGCAAGAATTGGATACTTTAAGAAAGTCTGGTGTTTCTGCTACTGCTCGGGGACGAGGAAGAGGTTCTCGTGGGGCTATTCAAAATGTTGTCGAGGAATAAAGCTCTCCACCTGCTCGGAGTCGATCAAGAGTTCTCAGCCGTAATGTTGAAGAAGCTCGCACTCAATCTACTTTGGAAACTCAAGCGTTCCAATTGAATGCAAAAGATCGTGCTTTGTCTGAAATGTCCAAGAAAAACCTATCTTTGGAAGATCAACTTACTGCAACAAAGTCTGCTTTACATACCAAGGATCTTTTCGCCAAAAACCTTCATGAACAATTGGATAGATTAACCTTCCAATTCCATAAACAGCCCAGGGAATTTTGGATGGCAGGATATAATGAAGCCCTTGTTCATTTAGATGCTCGTATTGAACACGCCAATAATGAAGGTTATAAGCAGGGGTGGTTGAACGCCCTGGGTGTATTAAAATTGGAGCAAGGGCATTTTTTATGGGATTATCATGCTCCAGGGTTACTAGACTTGCCTGTGCCACCTTTCAAATTGGACATGGAATGGATCCCAGCTCGTTTCATTCCCCGGAGTTTAATTTCAAAATATATTGGTGACTATAGTCTTCATTCTCAGATTGAATTATCTCGTCCCGAGCATCTCTTGGATACACCTTCTGTGATGAACGTCAGAATGCTCAGAGATGTTAATTTCATTAATTCTCCTCTTTGCCTAGAGGATCCTCCTGCTGGCGAAGAGCCTGTTTCAAAAGCTAAAGGAAAGAAACCAATAGAATAGGATTTTCAATGTAATGGTTAGCATATATACATGTAACTTGTAATCTATTTTGATTTTTAATGAAAGAATTTCATTTTATGTTTGTAAATCTGTATTGCTATTCTTTTGTGCCTGTTAAACACTTTATATTTCTGCATATGTATCTGTTAAAAAGATAATAATATTGTGTTGTTCATCAACCAACCTAGTAATAAAAGTTGCAAGTATCAATGTTGCTCAATCACTTAATAAAGTAATGAGTATAAACTGTTTAAAATGTTTCCAACCAACCAAGGTTGTTAAATAGTGTTTGTCGACCAACTACAGTTGATGGGTTTTTATCCCCGACCAGCCATACTTGGTTCAATTTGAAATATTTTCATAAAATGTGTCCGACCAACCAAGGTCGATAATTTATCCTCTTCGACCAACTACAGTTAGTGGGTTTTGATCACCGACCAACTATACTTGGTTCAGTTTGGAATTTTTTGTATTTTCTGGAAAGGTTTTACCTTCCGACCAACTTGTTGGCATATTTTGTTTCTTAACCAGCCAAAATTGGCATTTTTAAGAATGTTGTTCTTGCCCTTTTACCATCCAAAGTTGGTTGTGGGTTTGAACTATCAGGTTCTTTCGAACTATCTTGTCCACAAGCTCTTTTACCAACCGAAGTTGATCACGCAAGTGTACGCCTCCTAACCAAAGGAGTATAATTTGTTCTCGCTATTTTACCAACCGAAGTTGATCACGCTCGAACTATCAGGTTCTTTCGAACTATCTTGTCCACAAGCTCTTTTACCAACCGAAGTTGATCACGCAAGTGTACGCCTCCTAACCAAAGGAGTATAATTTGTTCTTGCTATTTTACCAACCAAAGTTGATCACGCTCGAACTATCAGGTTCTTTCGAACTATCTTATCCACAAGCTCTTTTACCAACCGAAGTTGATCACGCAAGTGTACGCCTCCTAACCAAAGGAGTAAAATTTGTTCTCGCTATTTTACCAACCGAAGTTGATCACGCTCGAACTATCAGTGTAGTGTTCACACTAGTATTCCCCAAAAAACTTGTAATAAAAGGAAGGAGATGGTGAAACATCATCGTTTTATTCATAATGAAGGAATTGCTTTACATTTTACATTACTGAAAATACTTGCGTAGGTGTTCAGCATTCCATGCATTCTTAAATTCCTCTCAATCTAGAGTTGCTATTCGGTAAGTTCCTAGTCAGACAACTTCTGTAACTCGGTAAGGTCCATGACAGTTGGCTTCAAGTTTATTGTGCTTCTGAATGACCATCTTTAGCACATAATCCCCTTCTTTTAAGTCGCATTTCTTCACCCTTTTGTTATAGAATAGAGCTGTACGTTGTTGGTAAGCAGCATTCCTAATGGCTGCCTCTTCTCTAACCTCCTCGAGCATGTCCAAATCTAATCTTCTCATCAAGTCACTGATTGGGGAATTAAAATTTAGCACTCTGTGTGTTGGGAGACCCAAATCAGCAGGTATTACAGCCTCACTTCCAAATGCCAGCATGTATGGTGATTCTCCAGTTGCTGCTCGGGGAGTTGTTCGGTAAGCCCACAATACTGACTGTAGCTCATTAATCCAATTAACTTTAGCCTCACTTAGCCTCTTCTTCAAGCCATTTAGTAGCGTTATGTTTGTCACCTCAGTCTGCCCATTGCTTTGAGGATGACCTGGTGCTGAATGAGTCTTCAGGATGTTTGATTGTTGACAATAGGCAGCAAACTCTTCGTTGTCGAATTGTGTTCCATGGTCTGTGATGAAGGCATAAGGGAGACCATATCGACAGATGATATTCATCTAGAAAAATTGGTATACCTTCTCGTACGTCATGTCGATAAGGGGTTCAGCTTCTACCCACTTAGTAAAATAGTCTACTGCGACGACGAGGTACTTGAATCTTCCTCGGGTGGTCGGCAATGGTCCCACCAAATCAATTCCCCACATGGCGAATGGCCAAGGGGAAGTTATGGGTGTCAACAATGCTTGTGGAGTTCGTTGGATGGAGGAAAAACGTTGGCACTTATCACATCTCTTGGCGTAGGCTATACAATCAGCCCTCATCGTCGGCCAGAAATATCCCTGTGTCATCACCCTTTGTAAAAGTGTTCGACCTGCTACATGGGCTCCACATGACCCTTCATGGATCTCTTCAATCAATTCTTTCACCTCGGATGGATGTACACATCTCTGCAAACCTACCATAATTCCTCGTCCGTACAAAACACCATTAGTTAGTACATACCGGACAGCTTTAAACTTCAATTTCTTTGTCGCGAGCTTGTCCTCTGGCAATCCTCCTTCTTCAATATATGCCCTGATGGGATCCATCCAAGATGGTCCTAGATCAAGGGTAATAACATTCATCGTCAGGTCTTCATCTATGCTCCGACTTTCCAGTACTTCAATTGGTATCGTTCTTCGCAGCTCGGTACGAGTAGCTGATGCTAGTCGGGCCAGTGCGTCTGCTTGTGCATTTTCTATTTTGGGTATTCTGATCAACTAAATGGCGCCAAATTCTGCCAGCAATCCCATCACCTTTGCATGATACTTGACCACTAATTCCCCTTTAACCGCATATGTTCCCATCATCTGATTCATAATTAATTGAGAATCACTGAATACCATCACTTATTGTGCTTCCATGATCTTTGCTAGATTAAGACCTGCTATCATGGCCTCATACTCAGCCTCATTATTGAAGGTTTTGAATTGAAATCGCAAGGCATATTCTATATCAATCTCGTCTGGGGTTTTCAAAACAATCCCTGCTCCACAACCCGCTGTGCAAGATGATCCATCTACATACAATCTCCATGTAGGTAACTCGTCTTCAAATTTCTTATCCAATAGAGTTCCTCGGTGAAATATCTGTTGTTCTCTTCCATCCTCCCCTGTTAATTTTTGCTCCTCATCGACCATTTCTTCTCGCCCTTTTACCAACCGGAGTTGGTCTAGGTTTGAATTTGATGATCTTTCTACATCCACAAGCCCTTTTACCAACCGGAGTTGGTCTGGACTTATGTCTGTTGATCCTGTAACATCCACAGGTTGGTCAGTGAGCAACTTTTGTTCCTCGGGGGTATCAGGATATGTAAACTCTGCTATAAAATCTGCTACAGCTTGCCCTTTCAATGATGACCTGGGTTCATACACAATATCATATTCACCGAGCTCTATTGCCCAGTACATAAGTCTCCCTGACTTTTCTGGTTTATGAAGGGCTCGTCTTAATGGCATGTCGGTATACACGATGATGGTATGGGCCTGGAAATATGGCCTCATTCTTCTACTTGCTTCAATTAATGCCAATGCCAATTTTTCTAACTTTGGGAACCTGATCTCTGCACCTCGGAAAGCCTTACTGGTGTAATAAATTGGCTTCTGGACTCCATTCTCCAATCTGATCAATGTCGAGCTGACTGCATGCTCTGATACTGCTAGGTATAAGTACAACTTTTCTCCCGTTATTGGCCTTGACAACAGCGGAGGTGTTCCCAGATATTTCTTCAAGTCTTGAAAGGCTTTTTCACATTCATCATTCCACTCGAAAGTTTTTCGAAGTGTTTTGAAGAATGGTAAGCATCTATCTGTTGCTCGAGATACAAATATGTTGAGCGCTGCAACTCGTCCTGTAAGACTCTGCACCTCTATTTAATATATGAATATATTTCGTAAATAAAATATTATATTTTCATAGATTTTGTACATTTAATAATATAAAAATCTATTATATTATTAAATAAAATAGACTTTTATATTATTAAATGTACAAAATCTATTAAATATAAAAAATCTATGAAAATATAATATATTATTTACGGAATATATGAATATATATTATATTATATACTGAATATACTAAATATATATTATTTACAGAATATATACATAATATTATATTCTGTATATATAATATACGTATACAATATAATATACGTATATATATAATATACATATATAATATACGTATACAATATAATATACGTATATATATATATATATATTATATATATACGTATATTATATTGTATATATATATAATATACATATACATAATATATATGTATATATTTTGTAAATAATATATATTAAATATAAGGAATATATGAAATATACAAAATTTATGAAATATAAATATATATTAAAATATATGAATTATATAAATGTACGAAATATATAAATATATGAAATATATATAAATATACGAAATATAGGCAATATACATATATGTGCTAAAATATATAAAATATACGAATATACATTAAAATATACGAAATATATATATTTATATATTTATTAACAATATATATTTATATATTTATGAAATATATAGAGTTATAAAAAAAATTGGTTTCAAGTGATTTGCCACCCAAAGGTGGCAAACAAAAACCTGACCCCCCCAAAGAATTGAATTCCACCCTAGGGTGGCAAATTATGCTTAAGAGGTGTTGTACATAGAAAACAAATTTCAGGGCAAATTAAGGCTATCAAACAGCCTAAAAGCTGGAAAAAACCAGAAAAAATCAGAATTTTCCAACTTTTGGAAATTTGCCTTCGAATTTTATGTAATACCCCGTACTTTTGGCGATATTTATTTTTGGGATTAATTAATTAAATGAGTATTAATTGGAAATTAATCCGGGTTAAAAATACTTACGAGATGCGAGTTGGTATTTTTAATGTGCATATATGATTATATATGAACTTGGTATTATAATATTTGTCGTAAGATTTATATACGGCATTTTAGAAATTTTGTTGAGACACGTGAGACCGTCGCGTCACGGTATAATATTTTGATAATAAAAGTGAATTTAAAATCTACAAACCGTATGGTCGTTTTGAGTGCGCCAACGCGTCCGGAAGGGTCAAAATAGTCAGAAAATACTAGCCGGGGGTATAGTTTGGGTCCCGGGATATTTTTAGGCCATACCGGCAACTTAAAGGGTATTTTGGTAATTTTACATTTTGAGGAATTAAAAGTGACGAAAAATTGGTTAATTAAATCTGATGTGGATTTGACCCACTAAGCCCATAACCAACCCATATTAACCTAGAAGGCTACGTAGGTTATCATTTAGGTTTTTTAAGTTCCCCAAATCAAACCCTAGCCACCTTAAGCCACCATTGGAGAAGGAGCTTGGAGAGAGGAATTTCTGCAGAAAACTTCATCAAACCTACACCAAAATCAGAACTCAAACCAAGGCAAGTGACTTTATTCCATTTAAATTCGGAGAATGTCTTTTCCATGTTAGAAATTGAAGAATTTTGATTGTTCTTGAAAGATTAAATGAAAACCCATGTAGTTGGAGTTTAGAACTTGAAAATTTTGAAGAGAATTGCATGTAGTATGATAGGTAGATGATTTCCCTCATAATAACTGTTATTAGGAGAAATTAAAACGAAGTAAATTCTGGGATTTGATGATGATATAAAGTTTGGGTTCATGTTCTTGAGATATTGGGAAAAAAAGTGTAGAAATTTGTAAATTTAATTGATGTTAGGATGGATTGATCCCTTAAAAACATGTTAGGATGTGACTATATATGTTTAGTATTGATTATAGACCTTTAAACGATTGATTGGGACTTAGTTTAGAAGATTTGAGGTGTTAAAATGGATGAAAAACGAATTGGGGAAAAATCTGGGCCGAAACTGGTCAGTCGTTAGAAGCAGTCCCCAGGTCGTTCGAACGAACTCGTTGGAACGAGCTTCTAACGAGTTGACCAGTCGTTTTTAACGAGTAGGGATTTCGTTCGATATCTCGTTCGAACGAGATATCGTTAGAAGGGACAGTTCGTTCGAACGAACTGGATCTCGTTCGAACAGCCTCGTTCGAACGATACTTCTAACGAGCTGACAGTCCAAACTCGTTCGAACAGTCTCGTTCGAACGAGACTTCTAACGAGCTGGCAGTTTGGGCCATTTTGGACTGTTTTGATTTTTGGAGTTCCGTCAACTTATTCGAGGTTATAGATATCATTCCGTAGGTATAGTAATGATAAAATTGGGACATTTGGGTATTACAAGAAGGAATTTACATACGAGAGTTGTATTACATGGACGATTTGGGTTGAGACGTGAGTGTCTACTACGACGTGAGAAATTATGGCGAGTATGATTTCAAGCCGGTATAGTACAAATTGTAATAATTATAGTTAGTACAAGAGTGCAATATGTACTACGACTAAAATACGGTATTACTAAGACGTGTGTTTACTTAGTATTAATATATGAATTGTGTGTATGACATACCTACCATACTTGCTATCACGGGAGGTTTACGTTCGCTTAGGACCTTCTAATCCTTGTGTGCCCGGATTTAGATTGGTACCTAGAGGACATAATTCAAGAGAATGACTTGATTGTGAGTTATTGAGTCAGCTGACTATGGAGCGTAGGTATGTGCGTGACCATGGATATGTTGAATTATGTTCGCCTCCACTATTTGTGATTTGTGTTATCTGAACTATTCCTGAGAGATTCGGAATACGTGATCCTTATGTACGTGATGTACTGGGATGGATAGCAGAGTATGTGTGCACCGCAGCTCAGTTCTCGGGGTGCTTATATTGTATATTTATGATGTGAATAATATACACTAAATTAATGGGAACCTTCATGCTAATGTTGTGAATATAATTATGGTATTGATTCGAGAAGTAAAAACGAGTTAACTGATAGTGCTATACATTGCATATTGAGAATCTGAGTTTATGTTAAATCCATATTTATTACGAGCGTTATTATGTTAATAGAACCGAGTAAAAGGGGTATGACCTATGATAGTCTAGCTAGAGATGATGGTACTTAGCTAGTGATTTGTGTCGTTATAGATGGGTACTTACGTTAGGAGTGCACAGTTAGACGAGAGGTGAGAATATCATGTGAGTGCACGTCCTAACATGTACTTTGCATTTAATGTTTTAAATGTTCTTAAAGCAGTTGCAGGTTTTTAAAAATATAACTCCACATTCGGGCTCTGACCCGTTTGCTTTTCAAATCTTTTTCTTGTAAAACCATTTTAGGTGCCCAGCCACAGGGACACCAAGCATAGGATACTCATTCAGGTGACGAGCTGTAGCTGTTTGTGGAAGCTACAGGGATTTGCATGTAGACGCTTCTATCTTTTGGATTCCAGAGTCACTATCTATCAGTTGCAGGGCATGTTGCCCATTTCTATTTAGAGACATCTTTTACATTTCAGTTCTCAGACTTTAGTATGTATTGTTTCAGTATTCGGTTATTCATTTCAGTTATGGGATTGTAGTGAGGAGTTTTCCTCCAGACTTTATTTACTTAATGTGATGGTTATTCGTTTTACTTCAGTATGGTGAATGGTGTTATTTATTTCTTCTTTACACTTGTTGCATGTTAATCAGACTTAAATTAAAATTTGACAACTTACTTTTTAAATACTAGGTGGTTAGTAATAATAAAATGTTTTCGTCAGTGATGCTATTAACTGAGCCAACTTGACATTTTGAATTAATTTAATAAAAGAGTAACTACTCGATATTTAATTAGTCGGGGTGTCACATTTTTGTACTATCAAACGGCCCTAAGAAGCTTTCAATTTTTCATGCCTTTTCTTTTTCCAAGAAAACCTCTTCGTTTTCCTCTATCCTCTTTCGTAAAGTTTTAAATACAATTTTTAAAACTGTGTTGGAACTCTCAACTCTTAATTCTCTAGGAACTCTTAACGATTCAAGTTTGTGCACAGGTAAAATAAAACATCCCATCTTCTTTCTCACACCTCTCCATCTCTCACTATGGTGAAGATTTTTTCTCTCTCTCATCGTCTCATGTATTGCTAGGTTTCCATCTGTGCAGGGGGTTATTGATATTGATCTTTATGGATCTTCAATTGAAGGTATGATTTTATAGTATCACAAATGAGTTGCAATTATTCTTCAACGTGTTGGTTGTATTTTGACATTAAACTCATGAAACAACCTTTCATATTATAGCAATATATCATTACATATAATGGAGTCCCGGTTCGTTTTTTCTTATCCCTTGCTCTTTTGAACCATCCACTTTTTTTTTCTCTTGGGCTTCACTTCTTCTTTCGTTCATTTCACGCCTATTGTAAGCTTAGAAAAAAGAAGATGTTGTATG
This sequence comes from Sambucus nigra, assembly GCA_949130495.1. Lineage (NCBI taxonomy): Eukaryota > Viridiplantae > Streptophyta > Magnoliopsida > Dipsacales > Adoxaceae > Sambucus > Sambucus nigra. Next base: position 103,988,186 of record OX422217.1, on the reverse strand, counting down.
ATGATGATTGTGGTAATAATAAAACACCAAGACCACCCTTTCTCCTGCTGTACATACACCATAAGGGTGATACCTAAAAGGGTACCCATGTTGATTGAAAAGAAGAACCAGTTGAAGAAGCTGTATTTCTTTTGTTCTTATTTGTCATAAGCCTCATCGAATTGGTCTGTGTGGAATGATGAGACGCGTGCAGTTCCGAATGCTATGAGGGCATCACTTAAATATTTAATAATTTTCGATATTGAAGATATGTTTGGGATTTGTATTTACATACAGATACAAATAACCCATATTTTTGTAAATTAAATGCATGTACTTTTTATTTTCTGGATTTTTAGCACCAAACGCATCCATCATTTCGCATTGTATTGGATAAGAAGAATTGTAACTCGCCCGCGCATCGCGCGGGGCTTATACCTAGTTGAAAATTAGAAGTTGTGAACCGTTATTTTGTGTATGCACTGCAGGAGGCTAGTGTGGTGAGATTGGCAATGAATGCGCTGCAAGGTGTAGAATCAGCTGTTATCAGTATTGAAAAGCTCTGTGCGGCCTTGTCATGTACTCCAACTGACAGAACGTTCCATCGAAGTCCTACTCTATGGGACCGTTCATTGACTAGTCTTTCCTTAGGAAATATACTCAAAGACATAGGCCGCTCGGGTCGTGTTGTTTTCCTACTCCTTCAATTTGTTACTTATTTTACAAAATTGAATTTCAATCAAAATGATAACGGGGAGCATTCGTCATACAGCCTTGTTAATCAAGCATTTGCCATTGCTGTGGGACAGGTCTTACAAACATATAGATCCGCCCTGGATACTTTATATCCATCTGCCTGTTGGAGGCGTTCCTCATCTTCTTCTTTTGGCTGTCTCACACTGTTGGAGGTTTACCTGCACACTAAGGGATTAACTGCTCAGATTGAAGCTCTTGGAAATATCTGCCATCTACTTCCTTGTTTTTCATTATCATCTTCTCAAGATGTGGGCATTACACCCATGTTTAGTACATTCCCCAGAGGTGGACATCTCCTCACTTATATCTATACACACCTTAAGGTCAGCACTGTTTAAAATTATTCTTCTCTTCCTTGTGCAATTTTTTGTGCTTAACTTAAAAATCCTTCAATATGTTTTCACTCTCAACTCATTACCTTATTCTCAACTGCCTTCACATTTTATCCATGCACAGTAGAATTGTAATCTCCCAATCTCTGTCAAATAATAATATTCATCTTCATCTAATTTGTTTACAAGGGGAGGAGGCCAAGCCCTTTATTTTTAGGCTTGGCAACGCTTGCTCACCAAGACTTCTAAGTCCTAACTATGGTAAATAACTAACTAGAGATGTCCGAAATAACCAAACTACTCTAATCTAATAATAGCCTAAAATTAAGCAATCATAATATAACCTCCCATGCTTGATAATTACAAAATCCTTAAGGGGACCCACCACTGTACACATGATATTATCTTCCTTACAAAATCCTTAAAAGCTCACAAAGTGTCATAAAAGACCCTAAATACTTGACATTTTGAGTTTTAGTGATGCTTTCCAAATGTAGGCATGTAACACAAAAACTGGAACAGAACTGGGGTTGCAAGTCAAAATGATACTATTTTTTTTAAAAATGAATGCTCCTTGTCATGACATGTTTTTTGGTTATGCTGATAAGAACTTTCTTTCTTTATATATATATATATATAGGTTTCTGATCCAGTCCATTGTGGTCTTCTCAAATTTCTCTTTCTCCGGTCATGTGAACCATATTGCGACTTTGTTAGATCATGGATTTACAAGGCCAGGGTTAGTGATCCTTATAATGAGTTTATAGTGGACTATGTTGACAGTCCACTGCCTTATTCAGTGGATAACATTGGAATCTCTATGGACTTCCCCTCGGTCTCCATAAGGGTAATGCTATCTAATTCTTTTAATCCCTATAATATGTTGTGCGTATAAACACTGTACCTTTTTTTTCTTCATAATTTTAATTTGCTAATGCTGATCCTTGCAACCGTAAAAATGTCACCACAGGAGCGAGATGGAGTTGCGGTTCCTTGTTTTCTGAAAGATCTATTGATTCCACTTTTCCGAGCTGGTCAGCAGCTTCAGGTACTGATGAAGTTGCTCGAGTTATCTGAAAATGTTGGCACTTCGAAATGTACTTATGAGGATTTCCTTCCCTATTGGAGTGGTTTATCAACTGACTCTCTCTCTTGTGCATATCCACTTACATTTATCAAAGGAGGCATAGAAACTATGATAAGTGCAAGGAACAGTTATTACAACAGAATGATGGAAAAACTTGAAAATCTTTTGACAAAATTAGATTTCAGACATCAGCAGGTGAGTGCATGACAATTTGAGTTTTTGGGTTTTTTTGACTTTTCACCCCACTTTTATTCCATGTTTTGTGTTGCACCCTCACCTTTTATTTTTTTGTCTTTTAAATTGAGGTACACCCTTAAAAGTGTTTGTGAGAATCACCATTTGTCAATTTTTAGACTCTTTTATGACACTTTGTGTTCTGTACTGACACTCTCGGGGTTATCTCAAATTTTTTAAAAAGTTGTGTAACAAAAATGTTGAAACAAAATGAGGTTGAATGTCAAATTCATCCTTACCTTTTAATATCCTTTGTTTGACTGGTTATTAATGGAAGTACTTTTAGGTTATTGTTTTGTTTAGACTTTTGAACTTTTCTGATGTTAATCTTTGATATTTTTCTACTTTCGTAATGTTTTTGACAGACTTTAGTTTTATGGTCTAAAGTGATATAGTTCTGACGTGCTTCAGGAACCAATCCAGTTTATGGACAATATAGTGAAAACTGAAAGCACTTTGTTTTTATAAGGTCAAAGTTGCTTCTGGTGCGAAATTATCTTGTCATTACATGTTTGTGCACTTGTTTTCTTGAAACTCACTTCAAATGGGTTTGGATGAAGAGTTGTGACTTGTGAAGTGCCCAAGGATAAATATTAAGAGTCTACTTATGCTTATCCACACAACCAACCAAATTGAAATATTTCTCTCTCTCTCTCTCTCTCTCTCTCTCTCTCTCTCTCGGGGCGGCGGCGGAATCGAACCCTCAAACTCCTGACATGAGGGTGAGATCTCTCCACTATTGGGCTAACCCTAGTGGTTTTAAAATATATTTATCTCATTTATGCTTGTTGAGGACATAATTCGCACACTGGGAATAAAGCCTTGCACCGCGGTATAAAAATCTTGGGGCCTCTCCACTCAACCAAATTGGTTTCGATTCGAGTTTGATGCTCTACTTCAATATGGTATATATATATGAACAACTCCTCGCTAGTCAGACCCAATTTGGCCACTTGTACTTCACATCCAATATAATTCTTGTCTGCGTGAGTTAAGCCATATGAGAAGGTGCGCGTTGAGTATATAAATCTCACATTGAGAATTTTTTTTCCTTGCACCTCCGTATATAAGATTATGGAGCTTCTCACCCATAGCCAAATTTATTTGGTTTGGATACTCCAATTTAACACTTCTCAAACGGAAGGTTTCAACTTTTGTATATTTCTTTCTAGTACTTATATCTAATGGAAACAAACTTATTTATAGTGTTAATCTTACTATATTAATATAACCCGACAAGGTAGAAACACTAAGGAGGTCACTTTAAGAATATTCCCATGGAATATTACCTCAAGCTAAAATGCTACTCTTAGTAGGGTAATAACCTAAAAGAGATACGTAAATAAAAATGTACGAAGAAAAAAAATCACAATCAAACCAATGGGACCTCGCGTACACTTCTCTCTCCCCCACTTAGACTAGCTCGTCATGAGCATGGAGATGGGTAGAGAGGTCATCACCGACATCGCTGGGCTCTCCCACTTAGGAGGGAAGTTGTTGACGGATGCGCTTGAAATACTAGTTAGCAAGGACCCAAATAGAGATCGCTTGAGACACGGATCCGAATTCTCCCCGAAACTTCCTATGATGAGAATGATCATGCCTGCTCATTGGAGTGGGGCAGTGATGCTGCATATCGTCGGGGCATGATCACCATCTTCAGCTTTGAAAGCTGAAGTACTAAAGTTGGAGCGCGAAAGGCATACCAATTCGGGTCCACATACCTCGGAACAATCACGTCCACGCAAAGCGACAAATTAATCTCAGAGTTACTGTGAGCAGAATCAACCTTAGCAAAACCATCTTCGTTCCGCAAAATTGGGAAGACGTCACTAGCATCGTACGACTTTGCATATAGGTAGTTGTGAGAGTCATTCAACCACCCTCAACAAAAATATCAAATTCAACCTCCGAGACAAAATTGAACCTCTGATACAAAATTTAACCTCTTTCATGAAGATGAGAAAGAAGTTCCCGATAGCAAACACCTCAGTATCTCGAAACCTGGTCCAAGTGATCCAATAATTCTCGACAAAGATGTCGAAAATATCCATTAGAGTAGTCGAGGTAGTTCTTCGCAATCCTCAATAAGCTGAAAAGTTAACATAGCTCGTTTACAAGAAACTAAATGGGTCGGTGAGAAAGCTAGAGAAATAGAAAATACAGGATTTAAATTTTATTATACAGGAAAACAACGAAATAAGAACGGAGTTGGAATAATAGTAGATCAGAACTTTAAGGACGATATCGTAACCGTTATTAGGAAAGGTGATAGACTTATACTTGTAAAATTGGTATTAGGTGAAAACATAATTAATATTGTTAGTGCTTATGCACCTCAAGTAGGATTAGATGAGCACACTAAAGTACAATTTTGGGAACAAATGGATGAACTAATTCAAGAAATAACCGTAGGTGAGAAAATCTATATAGGGGGAGATTTTAATGGCCATGTAGGAGAAGATCGTGTATGATATGAGATAGTGCATGGAGGATATGATTTTGGAGATAGGAACGACGGGGGAGAGTCTATCTTAGATTTTGCGATGGCTTATGATTTTGTACTAGTAAATACATGTTTTAAAAAGAGGCTTGAACATTTAATAACTTATAAAAGTGGAACGCACAAGAGCCAAATAGATTTTTTCATTACTAGAAAAGGAGACCGATTAACGTGTAAAGATTGTAAGGTTATCCCGGGAGAGAGCTTAACCTCACAACATAGGATAATGGTGTTGAATATAAATATTAAAAATCAATCACGAGTGCGAAAAGTGAAGTTTAACCTACGAACTAGGTGGTGGAACTTAAAAGGAGAGAAATTAGAACTATTTAAAGATAAATTATTAAATGAAGCAACATGGAATACTGAAGAAGAGAACATAATGTGGAATAAGATGGCCACATGCATTAAGAGAATATCAAAAGAAATTCTTGCATAATTTGCAAGGGGCCACAGTCTAAAGAAACTTGGTGGTGGAATGAAGAAGTACAAAATATAGTAAAAATTAAAAGGGAGTGCTTTAAAACATGGCAAACAAATAGAAATGAAGAAAATTTTGAGAAATATAAATGGGCTAAAAAGGAAGTTAAGAAAGTGGTAAGAGATGCTAAGTTAAAAGCATATGATGATCTTTATACAAAATTAGGTACACAAGAAGGGGAAAAAAGTATTTATAAGCTTGCTAAACTTAGGGACAGGAAAACAAAAGATTTTAATAACGTTAAGTATATCAAAAGTGATGATTCGAGAATCCTAGTCAAAGATGATGAAATTATGGAAAGGTGGAAAAATTACTTTGAGAGGTTATTAAATGGAGATAATGGGAGTAGATTAGATATAGAGGAACTTAGGGAGACTCGAGAAAATATATTTTTTCGCAGAATTAGGACAACAGAGGTCAGGATTGCTCTAAAAAAGATGAAAACAGGGAAGGCTTTAGGACCAGATGGTATCCCTATTGAGGTTTGGAAGTGCTTACGGGAGGATGGAGTATCATGGCTTACAAAATTATTCAATAGAATTTTAATGACTAATAGGATGCCCGATGAATGGAGAAAAAGTGTTTTAGTACCTATTTATAAAAATAAAGGGGACATACAAAGTTGTTCAAATTATCGTGGTGTTAAGTTAATGAGTCATACAATGAAACTTTGGGAGAGAGTGATTGAATATAGATTGAGATTAAAGACAACAGTATCTGAGAATCAATTTGGGTTTATGCCTGGCAGGTCAACAATGGAAGCAATCTATTTATTGAGGAGATTAATGGAGAGGTATAGGGAGAAAAAGAAGGATCTTCATATAATTTTATAGATTTGGAGAAGGCGTATGATAGGATACCCAGAGATATAATATGGTGGGTTCTACATAAAAGAGGAGTGACTCGCAGATATATTGATGTGATCAAGGATATGTATGATGGTGCGATGACTACAGTAAGAACATAAGCCGGAGAAAGTAGTAAATTTTCAATTACGGTAGGTCTACACCAAGGTTCAGCATTAAGTCCTTATCTCTTTGCGCTTGTTATGGATGAGTTGACTGGACAAATACAAGATGAGGTGCCATGGTGTATGCTATTTGCAGATGATATTATTTTAGTGGATGAGACTAAGACTTAGTGGATGAGACTAAGACAGGGATTAATGCTAGGTTGGAGTTGTGGAGAGAAACTTTAGAAACAAGATGATTTAATATAAGCAGAACTAAAACAGAATATGTGGAGAAGTGCTACCGGCGTTTTGTGTGATAGGCGTATACCTTTGAAGTTAAAAGGTAAATATTATAGGAGGCTATTAGACCCGCCATGTTATATGGGACAGAGTGTTGGGCAACCAAGAAACAAAATGTGCAGAAAATGAGTGTGGCGAAGATGCGAATGCTAAGATGGATTTGTGGTAAAACTCGAAAGGATAAAATTAAAAATGAACAAATTCGTGAAACGGTAAAAGTAGCTCCTATAGAAGATAAATTGAGAGAAAATCGACTTAGATGGTTTGGACACGTCAAGCGTAGACCAATGGATGCTAAGGAAGAGTGTTTTATTTAGTATTGATGGTAATACAAGGGGTAGAGGTAGGCCTAAATTGACTTGGTGGGATATTATAAAAAAGGACATGATGTCATGTGGTTTAACCAAAGATAATGCACTGGACAAAATAGAATGGAAAAATAGGATTCATGTAGCCGACCCCAAATAATTGGGAAAAGGCTTTGTTGAGTTGAGTTGAGTATAGATCTTTGATCGTCTTGCTACACTCAATCATTCTTAGGCACCACTCGATTTAGTGAGATCCCCACCCACTATACCAAGATGCTCGATCGTTCTCTAACAACTCAATTTAATACATGATATCCTTGAGGGTTTGTTGGTATTCTGCCTCCAAATCGAACATATAGGAGTCAAAGGATGGGGCCAAGGTAGTTAGGGACAAAAGAAGGGGCGATTCGGAAGTTTGAAAAAGTTGTCGTGTCAAAATGTAATTTTCAAAAGTGGAGGGTTGGATTGCATATTTATTATGGAAGTATAGGGGTTTGTTCATAATTTTCAGAAGGGAATTGTGAGCCAAATTTTTCGTTTTTTAAACTAATTTGAAATCAGGCGACACTCGACCGAGTTTGGTGATGGTGGTTCCTTGGCAAGGAATCCCTGCTAGAGGTGGCTCGGGGGGTCTGGTATTGAAATCTAGTTTTTTTTAACTCTTTTGTTGTTGAGGTTCGAAAAGTGACGCCATCGACATGGTGTAACAACCTCGATTTTCACGTATAAGGTGACCACTCTTATATGCCGAGTATAAGGAGCGTCAAACAATTTATATCATTTTAAGCATCAACGATAAAAATAAAACTGAATACATCTGCCGACATTATTCAAAGTTGCTGTATCGGTGTACGACTTGGATCCCCAATTTTCAACTCGGTCTTGGTTGCGATATCTGGTGATACGCAATAATACGCAATTTAGATCTAAAAAAATATTAAAATTTAATAAAAATAAGAGTAATATTATTGATTAATTAGATAAGTACAAAACCATAATTTAATATGCATAGCATTCTGTAATAGCTTATACCGACGCGTGTCGCATTTATTAGCTACATTTTATAATAGTTTGGTAATAAGCAAGCGAAACTATTATATTAGACCTAAAAGTTTATAAAAAATAGTAAATAGAAGATAAATATATTGTCTCATTAATGTAATAATTTATTAATTAGTAATCAAGTAAATATTAACGCTTAATTAATATATTCGATAGTACATTTTTAAAAATATTTAATTAAATAGAAGTACATTTTAAGGAGATATATACCGCCTAATTAAATACCGGACGATCACTCCTTTATTAAATTAAATCAAGGTGAACAGTTGGTTCATTCTCAGCATCACTGTCGATAAAAATAATTTTCCAATTTAACACCCTAAATAATTAAGCTAAGTGTCAAAACCAATTTTAAACATAAACTTCCAAATTTTATTTAAAGAAAAGATTTATTTATTTTATTAACAAAGATTAATGAAAAAGATTCACGCCACACTAAACTGGAACCAAAAATCCAATATATAAAACATCCATCAACGAATGCCAACATACGAGAAAATAAAGTAATACCTCCATCTTGAACAAAATCCCATAATAACGAACTAGGAAACAACTGAAATAACAATGTCCCAACATAAAGAAATAATGGAAAGGGCTACACATGCCCATCTGAATGACAATGCTAGGAGTGGATCTGAATGAACGAAGTCGTCTAATCAAAAGACCTGCAACTCCCACCTAAGCTGCAGCGCGTTCTTTCCAAAAGATCCTAAGCAAGGCGCCCCAGTGGCTGGGCACCTGAAATACATACATATATATACAAGGGAGAGAGAGAGAGAAGAAACGGGTCAGAGCCCGAAAGTGTGTGTTATTTAAGATCAGTTTAGCAAGTATTTAAATTGATACAGGCCAATGCAACAACATATTAGTTCGACACTCCCTTGAGAAATTCTCACCTCTCTTCTAGTGTGCACGCCTATCGTACTAACCTTACCAAATGGTTTAACTTAACATTTAGATCATACTAACCTCCCCAATAATTTAATTTATCTTAACTTACACATAAGTTTTAAAACCGAACAATGTCAACGTGTAAAAAGGTTACTTTCTAGTTGTAGCACAACTCTCATTTTAACTTCATTAATTTATAAAGTTTCCCAGTGTCATATTATACTTTCGCAAAACAGTATTTATTATTTGAGTCAACAACCATGTCCTACTTATCAAGTCACAGTAGGTAGTTTGAATTCCATAATCTCATATATATATATAAACTACTCGGATAATATATATATATATATATATATATATATATATATATATATATATATATATATATATATATATATATATATATATATATATATATATTTATCACATATATGTAATACCCCGTACTTTTATACTATATTTAATTTGGGGATTTATTAAATTTAATGTGATGATTTATTTAATAAAAATCCGGAAATTAATTATGTTATAATTATTGACGTGACGTGAGTTAGTAATTATATGAAATTGTTGAATATTACTTATGAGTATAGTAATATATGATATTGATTATAGTAAATGTCACGAGTGAATGAAATGGCAGTTTTGGGAATTTTAGCCGGGACGCGCCCGTGTCGCGTCGGGATTAATTATTAATATATAAAAGTGAATATTTTATAAGTTGTTCGTATGGTCGTTTTGAGTGCGCCAACGCGTCCGGAAGGGTCGAGATAGTCAGAAAAGTGTACCCGGGGGTTTAGTTTGGGTCTCTGGATGTTTTTAGGTTTAATTAGTGACCCGGGAGGGCATTTTTGTCAATTTACAAATTAGGGTAATTAAACCCACGAATTTCAGCCATCCTTAGCAGCCATTTAAGTCAGCCTTTTAGGGTTAGAACATTCAGAACCCTAGAACGGCCATTGGAGAAGAGAGGAGAGAGCTCTCAAGGTGATTCAAGGCCCAAAACACCACCGAATTCACCGCCGTCACCACCAGCGCGTAGATCGCGAGGAGGAGAACGCGACCACACCAATATCAGCAGGAAACCAGACCTCTGAAATCCCAGGCAAGTGTTTAACTTGCGTATTTTCGTTGGTGCAATATTCATATTAGTTAGGAATGATTAGGAGTATAATCTATGGAAGAAAACCCCATTTTTTTGATAGGAATTTGCATGTAGAAAAGATTAAAACCATATTCTGGAAGTCGTATATGATGTAGATGATTAACCCACGAATTTAGATGATTAACCCATGAATTTTGATGATTATGTAGAAGGAAATTCTGGAGAAAAACTGATTAGAATAGAAGTTAAGAAAACTTAGGGTTCTTGATGATTAGATGAGATTTTAGGTTGTTTAATCATGTTTAATAATGGTTATACGCATGCTTAACGTTAGAAACATCTGGTAATATGTTATTATGTTTGTGGTATAAGTTTTGGGACGATTATGGTTGGAAAATATGAATTTGAATGAAGAATTTTGGTGAAACCCGCAACTGCAATTCTGCAGAAATCTTCGCAGACCTGCTTGATCGATCGATCGACCCTAGAGCGTCGATCGATCGAAGGTTTGATCGATCGAGCCCCAGCCGTCGATCGATCGACCCTTCCTGGCAGCCTCTTATTTCCCCATGTTTCATTAGTTGAATTAATTTATCGTGGAATAATCCTTGGGCATATTAAATAAAATGTTTTGGGATATAGGAGAGACCAGTAGGACATATGATTAAGTGTTGAGAACTTTATTATGAAATGATTATTGTGTTTTTGGGATAATTAATTAAGGAATGACGAACTACGTATTTCAAGTGAGGGATTACGACGAATACCTACAATAGTGAATAGATGTCTACCTACTGAATTTGTTACTTGGATGGATAGAACCCATGAGTGTTCCATAACTAGTGAGAAAACCCTTCGAGTTAAGGTTAGAGACGAAACCTTATGCGTAATACTAATAATGTGAAATTAAGGATAAATGTTGTAATTATGGGTAACGAGAGTGACCTATATTAATATGATGAAAGTAGTATATTTATATGATTGTGTGTGTATATTTGATATACATGTGAAAAACGTACCCGCACTACTTGCTATCCCTGAGGTTACCGCGCTGGGACGGTCTTATCCTGTGTTGCTACGGGGGATATTGATTCGTACCCTAGAAGATAGGAATCCTAGGTACAGGCTATCGAATCGGTAGTCACGGTCCTAAGAGACGCGAGGGTATGTGCTGACCTCTTGGACTTGGAAACTATACTTCGCCTCAATATTGTTTGTGTTTGTATTGATACAGTTCGAGAGTGATTCCGAACTTGTATTTCCCTTAGTACGATTGATACGGGGATTGGATAGCAGAGTATGCCCGCACCATAACTTTTATGTGGGGTGCCATTAGAATATATATATTACACGAGTATTTAATATATATGAAGTTCTGAAACTTGGAACTACCTACTGTGATTTGGAAAGTAAGTCATGTTTGATGAATCAGATTGGAAATACTTGTTTTATGAGAGTATAATATGACACTGGGAAACTTTATAAATTAATGAAGCTAAAACGAGAGTTGTGCTACACTTTGAAAGTACCCTTTTTTACACGTTGACATTGTTCGTTTTTTTTTTAAAACCTATGAGTAGGTTAAGATAAACTAAATTATTGGGAAGGTTAGTATGATAATATGTTAAGTTAAACCATTTGGGGAAGGTTAGTACGATAGGCGTGCACACTAGAAGAGAGGTGAGAATTTCTCAAGAGAGTGTCGAACTAATATGTTATTGCATTGGCCTGTATCAATTTAAATACTTGCTAAACTAATTTTAAATCATACACACTTTCGGGCTCTGACCCGTTTTATCTCTCCCTCTCCCCCTTGTATATATGTATATGTATGTATTTCAGGTGCCCAGCCACAGGGGCGTCTTGCTTAGGATCTTTTGGAAGGAACGCGCTGCAGCTTAGGTGGGAGTTGCAGGTCCTTTGATTAGACGACTTCGTTCATTCAAATCCACTCCTAGCATTTTCATTCAGATGGGCATGTGTAGCCCTTTCCATTATTTCTTTATGTTGGGACATTGTTATTTCAGTTATTTCCTAGTTCGTTATTTTGGGATTTTTGTTCGAGACGGTGTATTACTTTATTTTCTCGCATGTTGACATTCGTTGATGAATGTTTTAATATATTGGATTCTTTCGTTCCAGTATATTGTGGTGTGAATCTTATTCATTGAGCTTTGTTAATACTATAAATAAATCTTTTCTTTAAATAAAATTTGGTAGTTAATGTTTAAAAATTGGTTTTGACACTTAGCTTAATTATTTAGGGTGTTAATTGGAAAGTTTCTTTTTACGACAGTGATGCTAAGAATGAACCAAACTGTTCACCTTGATTTAATTTGATAAAGGAGTGATCGCCCGGTATTTAATTAGGCGGGGTGTCACAATAAATAATGTTGCATTTTAATATATATTAAGTTAATAGCGATACATCTTTTCATGTATATTTTAAGTAAATAAAGAAGTGTTTAAATACAATGATATATATGTTTAATATATTTTAAATTAATATATATAAATACATTATCATTATCGCTTATATGGTAAGGATTTAATTCAACCATAATTAACATGATGAATTTGATAGTAGTACAAATTTAATGACTTTTGTAATTACAATAAAATTTATAATGAGTTGTTCGATATTGTCCGAGACGATCGAGATCGCGCCGATATCATTCGAGACGATTGAGATCTCGTCGATATGGTCCGATTTGAGCCAAAACGCCCATTACTCAACTAGGGTCACGGTATTAGAATGGTAGGCTTCGGAACCTAGTCAACTCGGTCGTGTTGACTCGGTATTGGCTGATACTTTGAACCACGTCTACTGATAAAATGATATAACAATATTTAGTTTGAAAGCAACTGAATAACTGAAATGGAATAACCTCTTCAGAATAATATCTCTTATGATCACAACCAACAACCGAAATAAACTACTCTGGAACCTACCACTTGCCATAATAAAATTATCTGAATAACGAATGAAAATTCTAACAGAAATGTAAATACTGAAATTAAGGTAAACTCGTAGTCTATGGCTAAAATAGATGGAATGAAACTGAATGTTGAAAAGCTACTCACTTGCCTGCTGCTCCGGCTGGCAGACACCCAGAAAAGATTTTTGAGAAAAATAGTGGGTCAGAGCCACATTTGCAAGACATGTCTATCTCATCTTGGAACATTATTAAGTGCGACTTATTTACGTCTCATGTCGCCCCCCAGCACTCGCTCCAAAGGTAACTCACCTCACCTTTATCCAAGTGAAAACTTTGTTACACGTACCATTGCTATGCTAAATATAACTACAACGCAAGTACCTAAGCCCCGTGACTAATATTTAAGCTACATAGTCCATACCCAGCGCTACAACTTTGTCATAATCGCTAATCACATATCAAACATTATATGTATACGTAATATCTTTATACTACACCATATTCTATAAGGTAAGCACATCACATTAACCTTTATAATATAATTCAATATTATCGCGTAAGTCCATCACCGGACCAATTATAACATATAAGCACAACTCAAAGGAATTGTCATTTGGGGACCTCTCGTGCCTCAATCGAGTCGATCCATAGGAGGTCCCACTCCTATTGGCTTGCAACTAGACACTCAATTGGGGAAATCACTACGTCGACACACCATTGTGTAACCACATACCACACTACACGAAAGATCTAGCTTTCTATGTCTCCCTTATGCGAGATGGTTGATCCACATCACGTAGGATCGGGATATTAGATCTATATGCAGTCTGCATCATCGCTTAGTACCCAGTCCTGCGAACAATCCCATAAAATCCACACCGATAAATTCGTCACGAGTCTACCCTCACATACCCTTGTACATCTACACACAACATACAAAGCTTTCAACTTCCAATAAGAGTACGGATATTCTTCTCCTTCTGAGGGATCATTGATTATGGCTTCTCCCATATTCCTAAATCTAACTTCTTCGGTCTGGATATTCTTAGGAGGACCAAACTGGATAGTAACATTTCGAGTGACATCGTCTTGATTAATAAACAAAGGTTTATTCTGTATAGTCTTAGTTTCTTGAAATTCTTGAAATTCTGACAATTGCCAAAGGGTATTTGCTTTTTCTTTTATAGGCCCAGTAGGAATACTGTAAGTATGATTGTAGTCTGAAACATTGGTTCTAACTAATATTTCTTCATTAAGTCTACCGCTAGGAATTCCCGATTGCATTCCTTCATAAGGAAATTGGGAGAACTTCACATAGCTTTGGAATTCTATATTTATATTAGCGTCTAGGATAATATAGTCTTCATAGCCACTAGCATATAAGATTAACTTAAAATGTTTGGCTGTGTCTACGGTTACTTTAAATGCCGGAATGACATTAAAGTATCCTATATTGTCAGACATTTCTAATTGGGCTATCCCAATAAGACTTTCCTCAAAATCTTTCCATCTTTTATCTGCTAAACAACATAATATGTTGATATTATGTTGAGGTCTATGTAATCCTTGGATTCTTGCTTGAAAGAGTCCAAAGGTTAGGAATTGGAACTTCCTATCAGTTCCTCTAGATCTAAGCCATTCTGAGTCAAAAACTTGAAGCTCAGTGTAGGATTTGCCTAACACATGATTTCTACAATGATAAGTCATGTTATAATTAAGAGTCTTAGGAGTGACACCTTCTTTAAACAAGTCTATGTAACTAACGGCTGAAAGTTGTCCATTATGAATGGAATCTTCAACAATCTTCCAGTCAAATTCAATCCATTCTTTCCATTGGAGAGGATTGGTGAAATTTCTCTCCTTCCACCATGTTCTAACATTGGAGGATGAATCCTTAAGTCTTTGGAGCATACAATTACTCTGTCCAATATTTGGGATAGAGCTAACTATTCTAGCTTCTATGGTTTCTACAATTTTTTCTATTTTATCTAAACGTGTTAAGGTAAATGGAGTGTCTAATTCGGCTTGGGAGGGTTTATTATATATAAACTTAATTCCCTTCATAATTTCTTCGTATTTTTCTTCTACTTGGGCCATGTCTAGTCTAAGTTCATTAATAATATTATCCATTTTGGATTGGTTATGGCCTTCCATATTATTAATAACCGCGACTTAAGACCTGTGTCAGCTGGGGAGACGATGTGTCCCCAATGGTCGTTGGGTTTAAGGAGGCCCTTGCTAGGTCGATGGCTGCCAGCGTGGTCAAGGAAAGAGCTCCAAGTTTCATCATTGAGCTGTTCAAGAAAATGGGGCTGCAAACCTTCAAAGGGAGCCTGACCCCTTGGAGGACGAGCGTAGGCCTAGGCCTGGATGAGCAAGTTGGAGAAGATCTCTAGAGTTCTTGGATGCTCTTATGTCACCTTTATGTTTGAGGGTAAAGCTCATCATGGGTGGAAGATAGTGATGTGAACTCAAGTGGGGGTTGAGGATGGAATCGTGGGAGTTGAAGATTTTTCAGGTCCATATCGAGCTTTTTTGGCCAGCTTGACTCCATCTCCATTCCTCAATCAGTGGCCGAGGCTCTCCAAAATCCTAAATGGGTGGAGACAATTTGAGATCCGGTGAGATGTGCGAGCCTCAGCGATAATTCTACATATAAATTTGAGATTTGGTGAAATGCAATAAAATATAGCCCCGATGCCTTTGAATTTTACAAGCTTAAATGGTAAATCATGCAACAAATGCATCATGAACAAACTTGGGAGATTTTAGTGAGACTACTCTGTTAGTTTGATTGAGAAGTAGTTCCCTAAGTCACGTGTGTCATTTGTAGCACAACTATTCATGTGATTTAACATGTATTTCACACAACAATTGCTACATGAAGCACATTTTTTTCCATCATTAGACAAGGGTAATTCCTCAAATAAAATTCAAAATTTTGAAGTTTTTTTTCTTCTCTTCTTACCGTGTTTTGGAGGAGCAGTTAGTCCATCATTTCTTGTTGAATCTGGATTTGTTGATTTGGTTTTAGTGTTATCCTCAACATCAGTTGCAAAAAGTTTGGAAGAAGAGATAAGAAGTATGTTGTGATTTACTCTAAAAAAAGGATTGGAATAAGAGAAAGAATACTGTTGCAAAAAAACAGTTACAAAAAAATTTACTCAAAAAGAGGTATGCTGCAACTTTTTCCTTAAAAAAAGTGTAGTATAAATAAAGCTGTGTAAGACGATAAAAAAAGTTGCAAAAAGTATGTGAAATTTAATTTTACTTAAAAAAAGTATGCTGCAGTTTTTATTTGTTATTTTTTGAAGTGTCCAGTGTAAACCTAAAAAAAGTTGAATTTTTACTCTAAAAAAAGTATGCTGTAGTTTTTATTTATTTATTTATTTATTTTTTTTATAAAAAATGTTTAGTGAAAATAAAACAAGAAAAATATAATTACTCTAAAAAATAGTATGCTTTAGTTTTTTTTTTTTTTTGAAAAGAGTAAAGTAAATTGAAAAAAAGATAATTTTACTCTAAAAAAAAGTATGCCGTAATAACTTAATAAGCTATAAAGTATCTACAGGAGAGAGTAGAGCAAATAGTGAATAAGGGACTCTTACGAGGGAGGCCGAGAGGGAGAGGGAGGGATTGGTAGGCAAAGAGGGAAGGGGAGGGAGAGGGAGAGGGAGGATATTGTGGATTGTTGAGTTGTGTGGATATGGCTGTCGTAAAAAGGACAGGGGAAAGGAGAGGGAGAAAAAATGAAGAATAAGATAGGGTTTTGCCTTTTGGTGGTTCCTTCAATCTCCTCAAATTGCCAAAAAAAAAAACCATTGTTAAAGGGTATGCGGGTCTAGCGGGTTTTAATGGGTCACATGACCCCAAATCAATTCGTTTAATTAACGGGTCTGGCGGGTCTTAAGCGGGTTTCGTGAATATACATGAAACTGTTTCGTTTGCGTAACGGGTCTTGCGGGTCCACTTGTTTATGACCCGAACCCGCTAAGGTTATACCCAAACCCGGTTAAAGCATGTCCATTTCTTGTCGTGTTAATGGGCGTGTCACAAATTGCCACCCCTTGACTATCTATCCTACTATATCGAAAACAAATAACTATTAGTCTCACAAGAGTAGCTACATAATCACTTCCTAGTGCTACCACACCATTTCGTAATCACTAATCATATGTTTAGTAACACACATATACGTAGTACTCATATACTGCATCATATCATATATTGCAATCATATCACACTAACCGTAAACGTATAATATATTATCCTCGTGTAACTATGCATATATGCACATTGTGGATGCAACGATTCTAATCACTACACTGACAAATCCACCATATAACGACTAACCCAATTAAGAGATGGATCTAGCTTCCTATGTCTCCTTCACACGAGACGGTTTATAAACAACATGTAAGATTTGGGATATAGAGTTATACGTCCCATCCAATCCCTCCCATAGGTTCCTCATGAATTACCCACACTACTGGTGTGTCCACCAATAGCACATAAAAGTACAAATAACAAATACGCATATACTAATATGGTTTACAATCCCAATGGTATATAACTGGGTATAATTTTCCCCGGGCTAACCTCATTACCAAATATATATTCCCCATTAAACATAAAGGATTAGAATTCCAATATCCTAACAACAAACCATTGGAAAAACCCCTAGGTTCAAATCCTAAGTCTCATTCAAAAATTAACCTGAAAAAACAAAAGTGCTTTTTGCCCACATCCGTGCGCATGGGCCTGTTTGGTAGCCGTGCGCACGAAGCCCTATTTGGGTAATCCTCGCCCAATGACCCCAAAACGGAGCCGTATTACAAAATTTTGCCCAAAACCAAATAAAATTGGCTTTGTTCACATCATTGTCATCAATCATTGTCCTAACCCATAATTAGTCACAAAAGACTCTAAATGTGGTTTATAAGGGATCCTAAACACGTTTCCAACATTATATAATCGTTATAAGGGTCAAATCATCAATTACACCATATCTTTAATAAGGGGTCATCTTAATTACGGAATTGATGAATCATCAGTATAAATCAATCCTACAATAAATGTAAACAGTTCTAGGATTTAACATGATTAAATCTATTAACTTTCATAATTTAACATGAAAACTCAACCTAGCATTTGATTAACCCAAATAAAACATAGTAGTAATCGAACATAAACAAGTTACAAGTAATATGTAGTAAAGCAAGTTGTTCCTTGCCAGAAATCGGAATACTAAATCTCTTGTAAGGTTCCTCTTGTTGATTCCCTCTTGCTCTCTCAAAATCTCCTTTGTTGCTAGAGTTTTGTCTTGTATTTTAAATATGTTAATTATGAGGATTAAATACTTATTTAACCTCTAAATTTCCCATGCTTCCTATGGTTCTAAATTAAGAGTCCTTTGAATGAGCCTAAAATACTACTCATATGGTCCCGAAACTTACCCCAAAGGGTTACCCAACCATGGGGCCCAACATAGCACACTTAAATCACCATTACGGGCCTCTATATCCCCTTGAGCCCAATAATCTAATGGTACACACTCATAATACAAAAATAAATAACAATGCTTTATTTTATTTTATGAGGTGTTTATGTATAATTTAAATTCTTGATATAAATTCAATTATAACATGAAATCAATATTTTAATAATTCACACAACAACTACACCCTGAGACAATTTAAAATAAATATTAAATAACCATTTATTTAATAAATAAAAATACGAGGTATTACAGTCGTGAACAGTGTGGTAGAACATTATCGGTGCAATAAAGAGGTAGTGTCCGTAATATTGACTTTAAGAAAGCTTACAGTCATCTAGAGTGAGATTTATTAACTCTGCGACGGATAAAAGTGGCCTTATGTAATAGATGGAACAGGTAGATCAATGAATGTTTGGCTTCTGAATTTTGGTGAATAGAAGGCAGAGGGAGGGGAGATTCACAGCGTCCAGTTGTATTAGGTAGGGTCCTTTTATATCTATTTTTACATTAGAGGCAGATGTGATTGGTCGGTTAGTGGATCGAGCTAGGGACTGATCTCATTGAGGGTTTTGAGGTAGGAAGAGAAGGTGATGTTGATTAGCTTCAAGTTTTTTGTGATGGAAGGAGCATAAGGTTAGGAACTTGGTTATTGTGATTGAGTTGTTTGGCAGGTGCCAGGTTCAACATGGTTAGAGTGTGATGGTGAGCATCAATACTAGGGACGAGCTTTTACAGATTTTAACAAGAGAGGTGGGTGTGGGATCAGGGAATGGCTTTTTAGTTGCCTTGGGCTACCTTTTAGGCAGGAATCCATTTTTTTTTGTCTCTTGGATGCTAGTAGTGGATACAGAGGGTTTGAAGTTTGTTTGTGCTCTTTTTATATATAATTATTTTCATTTAAAACAATCTAGTAGGGGAGGCAGGTTATTATTGGTTAGAGTGGTTTCAGTATGCTTGTTTAATTTTGTCCATCTTTAGTCTCTCATGTAATGTTGGCATGCTTTGAAAAGACTGAGGAGAGATTTCTTTTGGGAGAGGTGTGGGGAAGTTAAAAAGACTTATTTTGCTGAGGTAGACTAGTGTCCTACGATAATATCATTTTGTGGAGAGGAGTAGTGTGCTCATGCCTCTATGTACTTACCTTTTTTTTACCAGTAGGTCCTTGTGCAGGTAAGCTATCTGACTTTCACTTCAGCTCCATTTTATCTCTTACACAAAGCTTTTAATTTTCCTAGGTTGTTCCTTATGGCACTGCATCTGTCTTTTTTAACAATGGTGGAAGAAGTCTGAACAAGAGAGCACCATTTGCAACAGATGATAGATTGATTTCTCAAAAACCAAATACAAAAGATCCAATTTTGTAATCTCTCTCTCTCTCTTTCTATATATATATATGTGTGTGTGTGTGTGGGTGAATTTCAAGTTCTTGAAGTTGATTCTATCGAAGTCATAAAGGACTTCCAAGAATTTAAATATGAGGGTATTTGGTTTTAGCCCCCACTTTTATGATCAGTTTTGGGTTACACCACCAATTTTGAAATAATTTGCAAATACACCCTCATTCAAGGTTTTAGTGACACTTTGCGAGGACCTTTTGCGACATCTTTATTAGTTTTTGCGACACTTTTAGGGTCTATTGCATATTATTATAAAATTGTGGGTCTAACTCAAAATCATTCGTAGAAGTGGGGTAAAACTTAATATAACTCTAAATCTTATTATATCCACTTTTTTTGTTTAGTTTGCTTTGCTGTTGTTGATTTCTAAAATCGGTAGATCTCTATCTATCTCTCAGGCCCGAAGGTACTGTGGATTCTGAGGCATCTAATATCACAGACGAATTCTCTTATATGGAGGATCCACCGGAGTCGGATGTTTCATCTCTTAATAGCTCTGAAGAGCAAAATCAGTCTGAGCAGCTGATTGAGTTTCCTTGTGATATGGTTGGGCTGGAGCAAAAATATATATCTGCTCTAGTCTTCTCTTCGAGTATCTCTGTTGATAGTTCATTGCGAAAGCCTTTAAAAAGTGATTCATGCGAGATTTTGGAAAAAACGGACCGGCAAGACTATTTTGTGCATCCTCATCATAATTTAACAAATTTGAATGATAATCCTTTGTCGTTTGAGTTTGGAGACCCAAATTTGTCGCTGATTTCTGAAACTCAAGATTCAGATAATCAACAGGATACGGATTTGCTGCCACGAGGCCTTCAGAAAAATCGTTCAGATGCTGATATTGGGAAAATAGATGACACACAGAGACAGATGTCTGTTTATGGGCTGAATGTGATCAATAAGAATTCAGGAGTTCCGGAGGCAGGCACTTCGTATTGTAGCAACCTTATTCTATCTAAAAATGATTTAGTGGGCGAGGCTACTAAAATGTATCAACATCCAAGTGGAACTTATGCCTCATTGAATTTATTCGGTTCGAATTCGTGGAAGGTTAAATACCATTCTAATTTTCTCAGTATGAACCCTATGTTGACTAAAACTTATTTTGTTCACCGTGAGAGCAAGCCTGGAGAAAGACAATCTGTCTTTGACTTTACATCTGTAAAGGATCCTTTTATGGTAAGTGTGGATAGGTTAGCTGTCAATCCTAGACATCAACTTGGTACCGAGCTTCCAATTTCAACTGACTCTGATGCTTCTGCTGCCGTTGGTATGAATGGTATCCATGATCAAGAAAACTATAATTGTGAAAAGATCTCAGTTGATAAGACCAAATCGTCTCCTTTACGGTTGATGGCTAGCCACAGAGAACACGTGCTATCAACAAATGTTTCTGGCGGGAGTGGTTGGGAGAGTCTGCTTGGTAAAACTTGCAACAGAGCCAATATTACTGCTGGAGATCATAGGACGAGTTTCGCAACAATATCTGAAATACCGCTAGATTATGTTATTGAGAAATGCCTATCGGAGGAGATTTTGCTTCAGTATCCTTTCGCTTATGCATGACGTGGAGCAAAAGTTTATATACTCGAAGTCAGTCATTTATATTTCTCTCTCCCCCTTCTTAGGACTTTCTATGATGTTTATTAGCGACAGTTAGGTGTCTTTGAAACAAAAAGTATAGTCCAATTTTATTTTTGCATTAAATATAGTTGAGGGGGTTTCTTGCAAAAACTGATGAGAACTAAGGAGTGCCATGGGCTTTACTGTTATATCGTCAAAATGTAATCCTTTATTTTGTTTACCTTGTACTTGCGTATTTAGGTTAGTATTTTATGTAGGAGGGTAATATTCTTGAAGTTCTCCTTTTTGTCATTTTACCCTTTTCTGTTATCTTGGATAGCAAGCTATGAAGCACGGACTCGACACGTAATACGTGTTTCGACACGACACGCGACATGTGATTTTTCCAAAAACTAGGATACGACACGCTAGGATACGCATAATATTAAATATATAACATATATTTAAATATATATATTAATGAAATAAAATTGATTTTCCCCATAAAATACATTATTAGAGCATTCTTAACATGAAATTAAGAAAATGGACCATACAAAACAAAATTCAAACACACTTTAACATTAAAAATCATAAATAAAGCAGAATCACCATCACATGAGAATAAAAAGATTGAAAAAAAATAAAAATAAAATTAAAAATAAAAATAAAATTAAAAAAATAAAAATAAAAAAACAAGTCCTTTTACGTGTCCTAGCGTGTCGACAACGTGTCCCAACGTGTTGGCAACGTGTCGGAGCGTATTGCGTGGCGGACTCGTGTCAAAGCCGACTCGTGGCTCCCGGGGGAGTGTCCGTGCTTTATAGATAGCAAGCTAACTTAGCCTATAAATAAGACACTTGACCAATCTTTCTACTAATTTTATTTGAGATATTAGAGAGAGAGTTCTTAATTTGTGCTTACTCGAGCTATAAGCAATCTCAAGAAGTTCTTGTAAAACACAAACCGTGAGAACATCAATGGCGCTTGGGAAGTCAAGCCAAATTAGGCTCGAATGACACCTCTCCGCCTTGGAGATGATGGTTGCTGCCCACATATCCGAGGTCCAAGGCCGACTTGCACTATCTACGCTGACACCCACTCCACCTGCTCTTCCCAACCAAGTTCTGAATCCTAACCACCAAATCCCACCCACACTTGCCTCACCCCATCATCTCACCCATCCTCGAAACTCTCTGTCCTTTGGTACAAAAGAAGATGAAGAAATAAGAGGTGAAATCCTAGATTGAATTATAAACCTGCCCCTAGGTATTTGTCAGATATAAAACGTGAGGGGTAAAGGAGCTATGGCGCAAGGAAGGCCCTAAAACCCTTGGGAGTCGGCCATGGGTTCAAAATTTGAATTTGATTTAATTTAACTTAATCCCGCCAACCAACCTATTACATTTTGGGATAATATAAAATTTGATTTAATTGCATTTATGGGTTGAGTTTATTTGTGTATGTGTAGATTAATTAATTACTTCAAATGAGTTCTTTGTGCGCAATGATTGGATTACGTGTTATTTGTGTTGTTAATCGTGTTTGGACTTGGTATTATGGGATTGGGTTAGAATTATGTTTGGTCATGGGTCGGACTTGAGAGGGCTTTAGAGTGTCTAAACGATGTGGAAAACATGTGGATTTGGGCATGGGGCGGTAACCTATTGGGCTAAGTTTAAAGTTGATTAGACCATGTTTTGGGGATTTTAGAGGGTTTTTAATTTTAGCCCAAGGGGATATGAGGGATCAACCAATTGTCGAAGATTGATGGAGATTCTTGGAGGATTCCTGCAATTCCATAAACCAATTAAGGGAAGGAATTACACTTTACTTGCCCCTTGATTTGAGTTAATTATGTTGACATTCATGTAATATAGTTCAACTCAATTAAGTATTAATTATATGTTGGAAATATGATTATATTGGTTAGGTTTGAGCAATTGAATTGTAGAGATTTGATGCATTGAAAGCCATGACATGGAGATTAGGGTTCTTGTTACATAATTTATGAAGTTTGGGCCAAATATTGGATGAATAAAAATTTGGATTTTCGAACTTGTGATTTTTAGGGGAAGGGTTCGCTGCTACAGGGCTCGAATCGATTTGGCCTTGGGCAGCAGGCCGATTTGGCCTATTTTTTGTGGTTTTCAAGTTGGTTTGGTAGCAGTTTGACCTTAAAACCTTATGAAACCTATTTTCACTGATTAGGACTTGTAGGTTTTCTTGCGTTAGGGTTCGTAAATAATGGACATTTTGGGATGCATAGTGTAGCTATTAGGAGCTAGGTTAAGTTTAAAAATTGGACTACGGATTCTCCGGTCGGAAAAACGATAGCACGGAAGAGGTTTCCGAAATCGTCTCGTGGATGCCTTGCCTTCTCGAAAGAGAGAGCGAGGCGAGCAGCGTGAGGTGAATCCATATCTGCTCCATCGAATGCTACTACAAATGGTTCTGTCGATTCATCTTTTGCCTTAGGAGCCTAAAGTTGAGACTTTTAGTGGATTACATTCACGGTCTCTTTCACTTTCCTCACATTCTAAGGAATCATTCCAAACATTCCCCACAAGCACACTTCTAGAATGACTGGTAGCGCTAGCCTGGTGGTAGAAGAAGGAAGCAGAGATTCAGGCAGCTAGGCATCAGTTTGAGTTCGAGATCGTGACGGAACGAAATGAAACCTAAGTAGAGCGCTCCTGCGCGTTATGGGGCCAGTAATCATCTGACAGGCAAACCCGATGCTTTCACTAGACTCTGCTCCATATCACCCTGTAAGAATTTGGAGAAGAACCAAAACAGAATGGTTCCGCCTACTACTAAAACCCCGGTTTTTCCAACAGTTGCGTTCTTCTATGCAAGAAGACTTCGAAAGAACAAAGAAGTTTGGATTCGAAAATGTATGCTTAGGCAGTTCTTTCGCTGAGCACAACAGAATGAAGAGGAATTTGTACTATTTCAAATCCCCATGCTTATCGAAGAGAAGGAACGAGAAAAACCGAAATCTTCCTACTCGAACAAGAAGTTCTATAGTTTACAACTTTTCTTTATATAGTAATTCGACCTATTGTTCCGCATCCCCCCATCAGTTTACTATGAAGAGAAAATCTTCCTTCTCTGCTTTGAGAACTGTGTGAACGGAGAGTGGGCAGAAGGGAAGGAGATCCTCATTCAGAGTCGCAAACTTATTTGAGTAGTGCGGGAGACTGGGGACCAGGGGATGCCGGGTCATTTAACGGAAATGGAAGGCTTTTCCTTATTAGAGAAGGCCCTATGGAGTAAAGGGAAGTGTATGAATTCTTGGAAAAAGAAAAATGGAATAAAGCAAATTCAATGAATGGTACGATAAACATCGTTGCCTACACGCGAATTAGCTTCCGAGGTCAAGCAGTCTCAATTTCACTACAGGATTTGCGAATGAATGCTGGGCTGGGCCACCTCGAATGGCGTGAGCGGCATGCGGGGAGACCCGCACGTACGGTTTTTAGGGGGGATCTGGTAGAAAGATCGGTCGGTGCCCGCCCGACTAGAGGGACTGAGAAATTAATAGAGTACAAAACTTATCTTCAAGCTTTACCTTATTCAGATCGTTCAGAGGGCGATTGTGGGGTCACTGAATGTAGTCCTCCGTTTCTTTCGGAGGCGCTGACCCGCAGTGAGGCAGGGATGACTAAGTGACATATGGAATGATGTTGGCAGTTCTCTCCAGTGAGGCATCTTTGTGGAACTCCAAAAGCACCTTCATGAAGTAATCCTTGACCACCCCCCAACATTTTTTTACAAAAGGCGATGGTGAATCCGTCCGGGCCTGGGGCCTTGTCTCCACACATCTCTCCCAGAGCCTTGAAAACCTCCTCTTCCTAGCGATTCATCCTATTCCCTTGTCGACATTGATGGTGGTATTTCATCATTGATGCTAGCTCCTATCCGATGTGTACAACAAAGTTATTCAAGTTCTTTTTCCCAAAGAAATCCCCTCCGATAGCCCGACGAGTCATTTACTTAAAAGGACCCTCCCTGTAATGCACCCTTCCTTGAATTATTCGGTCATGCAATACTTATTGAATACAAAGAACAAAATGAATTTCGACCCCGTCGTAGTTCTCAATCATTTTTTGACACCGGGCGTGGTTGAACCATCTACGATGGGGCGGGCCGGGGTGGTGGTGGCTAATGCACAGGGAAGAAGCTTAGATAAGAGAATATGCCGAATCTTTCACTCTACCTCCTCTTATTAAGACCATAGAATGTTCCTGCGAATTATGACCTTTGCCTGGAATGTGAGCAAGTATATCAAGTCGATTGCTCAACTGTACTTTGGCTATCTTACGTGGAGCTGAATTAAGTTTTTTCGGTGTTCTCGTTGGTACACGCGGGCGTGCTCCTTGCTTCTGGGGACATTGGTCCGAAGCTCGAGTACGGTTCCATGCGCCGTTTTTCTTCTTTACCAGGACGAATCAATTGATTTAATGTAGGCATCGCTCTTTCCTTTGTCCTTCCCCCCGATTTTTGCTTCACGTGTAGGGTGGTAGCCTTGGGGTGGCGTGAACCTTTGATTGGACAAATAGTTTGTGCATGAGCATACTAATGATAGGTTGGTTAATAGGTTGGTTTAGTGCCCAATAATTAAGTGTAGTAGTTTGGTTTAATGCTCTATAATTTAGGGTAATAGGTTGGTTAATTGGCTTGGTTTAGTGCTCTATAATTTATTGTAATATGTTGTCGTTTGGTTTAGTTATCTATAATTTATTGTAATAAGTTGGTGTGACACCCCGACTAATTAATACCGGGTAGCTACTCCTTTATTAAATTAATACAAAATGCCAAGTTGGTTCGGTTAATAGCATCACTGTCGAAAACATTTTAATAATTACTAACCACCTAGTATTTAAAAAGTAAGTTGTCAAATTTTAAATTAAATCTGATTAACATGCAGTAAGTGGAACATAAAAGAATAACATAACCATTCACAATAAAGTCCCAATAGTGTAATCAACAAATAATAAAGAGTCTGGAGGAAATACTCCTCACAACAAACCCACAACTGAAATAATAAAACAAGTCTGTAACCTGAATTAATTACAATCCACAATCTGAATAACTAAAATATAAAATGTCTCTAAAAGAAATGGGCGACATGCCCTACAAATGATGAAACTGAGTATGGAATCAAGACTAGAAAGGGAGGCGTCTGCTATCAAGGCCCTGTAACTTCCACAACAACTACAGCTCGTCATCTGAATAGAAATCCTATGCATGGTGTCCTTGTGGCTGGGCACCTAAAAAGGTTTTTACAAAAAATAGATTTGAAAGCAAACGGGTCAGTGCCCGAAAGTGGAGAGTATTTTAAAAATAGCAAGTGCTTTAATAACATTAAAACAATGAATGCAAAATACATGTTAGGACGTGCTCTCACATGAAATACTCACCTCTCGACTAATTGTGCACTCTTAACGTACCCGTTCCCATCCAAGTGATATTCATATCTAACTTAAACCGATATAAGTTCTAACCGTTCTACTCGATTTGCACTAAAAATCCCAACGTTATCAATTAAAAAGAGAGCTTTACTTTAATTCTCGAATTCTCAATTATTAGCAATACAATTCACTACAAATTAACCCTTTTTACCTTCAGCGATTATTACGATAAATCACACTACACAATATAAACATGAAAGTTCTCATCATTTAATCGTATATTATTCACGTCATAAATATACAATACTAGCACCCGGAGACTAAGCTGCGGTGCACACATACTCTGCTATCCATCCCGGTACATCACGTACATAAGGATCACGCATTCCGAATCTTTCAGGAATCGTTCTCAGATAACAACAATCACAAACAATGGAGGCGAACACAGTCACATCACATGGGCCACGCACATACCTACGCTCCCACGATCAGCAGACTTATTAACTTCCCAATAAGTCCTTCTCTGACCTATGTCCTCGAGGTACCAATCTAAATCCCCCCCGTAGGCACACAAAGATTAGATGGCCCTAAACGAACGCGAACCAGCCGTGATAGCAAGTATGGTAGGTATGTCATACACATAGAATCATATATATACTAAGCATGCACACATCTTAGTAATTACTATAATTTATTAGTGGTATAATTCTCATTCTCATACCAACTTATAATGTTACACAATTTACATATCCCCGGTTTTTACAAATATTTAAGTAGTCAATAATTCTCACATTGTACTTAGTCACTCGCGTCCTAATCCACAAATATCATTTGGTTCAAATCGCACTTCTATGTTTCACTCCTCAACATCTCCCAAATCTCCCAATTATACCAAATAGTTAACAAGAGAAGGTTATCTCTACAATTAAATAAGGTTACAGGACGCTAGAAATCAAATCAGGCCAGAAAGGCCATTCTGTCAACTCGTTAGAAGTCTCGTTCGAACGAGGTCGTTCGAACGAGAGTTCGTTCGAACGAAGTGGGCATCTAACGAGATCTCGTTCGAACGAAAGGCATCGAACGAACATCCAACTCGTTAGAAGGCAAACTGTCAGCTCGTTAGAAGCTCGTTCGAACGAACTCGTTCGAACGACCTGGACAGGTCTTCTAACGAGGTGACAGTTTCGAGCCCAGAATTTTCCTATCTTGTTTTTCCCAATTTTCTTCACCTCTAATCTCATCTAAACATCATTCCAACAGTAGTTCAAGGTTTCTAATCATTCCTAAACATACTTAGGTCGTATTTTAGTACATTCATGGGATCAAATCTTCCTATACAACACCTAATTATCAAATCTCCCAAAGTTTTCCCCAAACCGTATGAGTATGAACCCTAGAATTTAAAATCATCAATTTCCATAAATAAATCCGTTTTTGTAACATAAAAAGTAGTAATTCTTTTAGTCTAATCACCCAATAACAATTCTACATGCAAACCTATATCAAAATCTGAATTTATAACACCAAGTTCATGGGTTTTTATAAATCTCCCAATACAATACAAATATATCAATTTTCTAAGCATGGAAGAAGCATCCGCTTGAAATTAACGAAATTAAACCACTTGCCTCGAATTGTTCTCTGAATTTGGTGTAGAATGATGAAGGTTGCTCTCTCTCTTTTCTCCCAAGGTTGAAGGTTGAAGATGGAGGTTGTGTTTTCTCTTTGGAACTTCTCCTAACTTCTCGTAAAACTCCCGTTGCCCTCTAATCAGTTAATTGCTGGTAATGGGTTAGTGGGTTATGAAATTCCCTATTTTTAAATTCCCAAAATTCGTTGGTCAAAATTCCCCAAATTCCAAAATTACCAAAATACCCTTTTAAGTTGCCGGTATGGCCCACTAATGCCCCGGGACCCAAACTAAACCCCCGGTTAGTGTTTTCTGATTATTTCGACCCTTTCGGACGCGTTGACGCACTCAAAATGACCATTCGGTTGATAAAAATAAAATTCACTTTTTAATTAAAATAATTACATTCCTGACGCGACTGTCACACGCGTCCCAACAGAATTTCCAAATTGCCGTATTTCTATCTCGCGACAATTTCGATATTTTCAATATTCATATATTACCATATATACACATTAAAATCAAATACCAACTCGCATCTCGCTAGTATTTTATCCGGATTAATTCCCAATTAATTCACATTTAATTTAATTAATCCCATAAATAAATATCCTTAAAAGTACGGGGTATTACAGTTGGTTAGTGGGCTGGTTTAGTTCTCTATAATTTATTGTTATAGGTTTGATTAGTGGGATGGCTTAATGCTCTATAATTTATTGTAATAGGTTGGTGGGCTGTTTGAGTGCCCATAATTCAAATACTATTTTAGGGAAACGGGTCGGAGGGGTGCCTGTGAGTCTTAAGAGGCACCAGTGAGTGTGGGTTGGTTGAATGCCCAACGATTTATACGACTATACTTCGTGAGGTGGGTAAGTGCGCCATAGGATTTTTGTGGTAAGTTGATCCCAATGTTAAGTATTGGTAATCAGGTTATGTTCTTGATAAGTATGTTAGTTTAGATGGTTTCATGCCATTAGATCTTGATGACTAACTAAACTAAACTCGATGTGTTTTAGGGGATTTCGTATTTGGATTAGTCGCTCCAGTTCAAGATTTAGTTGTGATCTGGAGTTAAGAGATAATGGGGTGTTTCCTTTCGTGTTCTTTTAGTGGAGAGGGGTTGGTTTAGTACTTATTCTTTACTATGCGTGGAGTATTATGTACGGTTGATTTGATTAGTTACGTGACTATATTCATGTCGTGAGATACTCGGTTAGGGGGAGTTAATAAGTTATAAATTAGTATAAGATTTTAATTCCCCATCTCCGATAAGGACTTGTGGGAGTTATGCCACCTTGTGGTAAGCTTAGGTTATGAACTTAGGATATGCGGTAGTCGGGACATGTTTATTTCTGTTGGGATGGTTATAGTTAGTAATGGATTAGACTTGGAATGTCAAGATTTGATAAAGTTATGCTTCAAACCTTTACCTTTTCGGATTGCATGGTTTTTTATATAGCTTTTTGTTGTGGGCCTGACCTACCTTGCATTGATTATTTTAGGTCAGCAGGGTTGATGCTTTAGTTTCTTTCAGGATCTTTCTTATCATTCCAGTCGTTTCAAGTCATCGAATGTAGGTGCTGAGAATTGGATTATGTATTTTTAATTACTGTCCTTACTTTTAGAATTTTATTGATGGGCCATATAGTGGGTTCCAAGGTTGTACTAGGTTATTATTATTTTATTTGGATTGTGGAGTGGACTATGTTGTTATCAAGACTTTATTTTTGGTTTTATGTTTAGTTATTAGTTATCATCTTTTCATGTTGAGTTATCGGTTTTTTATTTGAGTCACATGCTTGGAATGATATAAATTGTTTGATAGCTCTTATTTTTTGTGCATAAGACTGATCACCTTTTTCGTGGAAAATAGGGTGTGTCACCGTTTATGGAAGAAAGATTATGATGGTCGGTGATGATTTGGACTTGGGTGGCTAACCCAAGGGTCACCCATTGAATGATAACCTATATCTATTGCCACCACTCATTGAAATTCCAACGAGGCCCTATGTATCCTCTGTGGGAGGATCTAGAGGCTCCGTGGCCTTAGTGATCACACTTTCCAACGTTTGGGGATGGGGTAGTTATATTTATGACCATACACAAGCTTTGTATTAGCCCAGGAGATTGGTATGGATTACTACAACCCTTGAGTCGAACATCCCACCTTTCAATGTGGCCCTCTTAGACTCCTTTATCGGTGTCTGCAGTCCTTGTCAATATCCCATACTTGGGTGATATCCAACACGCTATGGTTCATCCTAGGAGCCTGTTAAAAAATCTTCCTTGTTATTGCACATCTCCAACCGAGCATGACGAGTTACAATGCTAGGCTGCCAAGTTCTGTGAACTTGGTTTGCTTCGAAAATGCCTTCGCGGTACCTGCCCTCCTTACACTAATGAAAGATGAAAGTGAGCGTGGATAGCCATGCCATCAACAAAATCATAGTAAAGTATTGATTTCCGGTTGGAGGATATGTTGGATCAATCATATGGCTCATGAGTTTTCTCTAAGATGGGGCCTCTAGAGCGACTAGCAAGAAATTCGCCTTTGACCGGGGGTTGAATATAAGACTGCCTTTGAGACAGATGACTGGATATGAGTGGACGGCTATGCCTTTTGGGCTATTTTAGGCTCTTTGACTTTCATGCCGTGACCAGATTCTCAGCTCTTCGTGGGTAATTTTTTTGTTGTTTACTTTGATGACATTATGATCTTTAGCGAATGAGAGGAGCATATATCACATGTTACGCATGTATTCTTAGTCCTTTGCTTGGAGCGCTATTATTTTCTCCTTAACAAGTGGTCATTCGTGGTGTTATTTGTAACTTTCTTAGGTTTTTTGGTTTCAGACGATGGTTTTCTTGTTAACGCGACCAAGAATTAGGTCATAGTCGATAGCTCGCTCCCACCTCTATATCGCATGTCCAGAGTTCCTATGGATTGGCTTGGTTTTATAGACAATTGTTAGGTTTGGTCATGAATTTCATTGTTAGGTTTGATTGCCAACTTAATGGGATCTATTCGTCGGATTTCAAGGGGATAAAGTCCTTCATGACTCCACCCTCAGGTTTAGCCCTCCCCGTTTATACAATTATTTGAGATATCCCGTGATGCGTGCTAGAGCATAATTAATGCCGTTTTGAGCCATGATGGGAAATTCATCACATTCTTCGGGGTCTCCACCTCCTGTCCTTAACTACTACACCCACGACTTTGAGTTTTATGCAGTTGTTCAGGTTTGTGAAAGTTTTGACAACAATACCTCCTTTTTTGCTTCGCGAACAACCAGAAGCATTTTAGTGACAAGCATGCCAAGCAGTCCAATTATTTACATTGGTACACCTTCCATCTACTATAAGTCGGGTGAAGAGAGTCAACTGGCATAACCACGCTTTAGTAGTAGTTTGCAACCTAAATATTTTGATTCCATGAGGTCCGGACTTGTATGCCACTAGTCTCTATTTTGGCTCCATTATGAAGACTTATTTGTGAGAGGTGATTCTCTTCTCCATGGTGGATTATTTTTCCGGGGTACTCGCCCTCGACATTCCTAGTCCGGAAAAAAATAGGGTGAGGGGCATCTGCACTTTTAGCCTCATGACATGAACTCTATCTTCTGATGGCTGAGGGGCAACATAATGGGGGGGTTATACACAACCTTATCGATCCCGGGCCCCCCGTAATAAGATGTTTCTATAGATTTTATGATTGTCCTCGTAGTCATAAGTCGATTTTCTAAAATGGCTCACTTCATTCCCCACACTCATTTGACTGATGCCACATACATTGCTACCCTTTATCTTCAAAGTGTCTGCTCATGGTATTCAACATTACTTTCGATTGCGACGTCAAGTTCATCGTCCACTTTTGGTGCTCACTTTGGCTATACTAAAGTTTGTTACATCTCTTTACTTCATAACTCCCCAAACAGGTGGCTAGAGGCTGTCAATCATGCTAAGTTTGCCTTCAACAATGCCCGATCAGGCCATGTTTCCTTTCCACAACGTTGTCAACCAATTTATCGGCCTCTAACCTTTCCAGATGCACTTGGTACTTCTCTACCGATGCTTGTTGATTCGGTTGAGCTCTCGCCCACTGTGGCCGTGGGTTGCTTAGTTTACCTGCATGTCGACCATATGTGATAATGTTCTTCCTCGTCTCCATCGTATCTATGCCTCTTCCAAGAAGTATGTCGACAATGTCGAGAGATTCTGTTCTAACTGATTTCTGTTTATTTGAAGAAAGATTGGTGCAAGGACATCATACACAAGATTTAAATGTGCTTGTTTGGGCCTTTCCGTGTCGTACACTATAACAATGATAACACATATCAACATGGTTCAAAATCTCGGTTGAGTTGACTCGGTATCGAAGGTCACCGATCCGATTACGAGTTGCGAGTCAAAAAAAATTGAATCAGTAAAATATCGCTTTATTTCGGCAATATCTCAATGAATCCGAGATATAAGTCGATATATTGGCCGAGTCCGAGATAAAGACGAGATATCGGGTGAGATATGATTTTAAAAAAACAAACAAACAGAAAAGGAGGAACGATCACAATAATTAAGTGCAGAGATTTTCTGTGGACTTATATAGCTCATGTAAAGAAAAGTTTTTATCGTTTACTAAATCAAGTGTCGTCTGATTTATTTCACACAACTTACTCTCTCCTTTTTCTTCTCTCTTAGTCGACTGAGATTTCATCTTCTTTATCATCCTTAAGGTGCGGTAGAGTAGAGATCCAGCAAACCCCATTAATCGGCTGTGTAAACCGGAGTTAACCCTAACCTATTATTTTGTTTTGACAATCTTTACAACCCTTATTTACAACCCTTATGCCCTTTTTTACAACCCCCTTACGCCCCGCCCCTTTTTTCCCTTTAATTCCCCATTGTTGAAAAAGAAATAGTCGGTTGTTTTTTTAATTACCCTTAGTGGGCTGTGTAAAAAAAAGGTAGCCTCTTATTTTTTAGTAATTAAAGAACCCTTTTAAAAAAAAAAAATAACATTTGTATCTTTTTAAAAAAAAAAATAACATTCATTTCCCCTTTAAAAAAAATAACATTTGTAAAAAAAATAACATTCGTATCATCTTTTAAAAAAAAATTAAATTTGTGAAAAAATAACATTCATATCCTCCTTTAAAAAAAACATTCGTATCCTCTTTTAAAAAAATAACATTTGTAAGAAAAATAACATTCGTATCCTCTTTTTAAAAAAAATAACATTTGTAAAACAATGTAGTCATTTCAATTTAACTTTTATGTAACTTCTTTATCAAGTTCTATGCGGCGTCAAATTGTTTTTCTATGTTAATATTGGTTTATTATGGAAGTTTGTGTATGACAACTGTAGAAGTTTTGTTTCAAAGTTTATTTTTTGTACAAATAATATGTTCACGAGGCTCGTTTATGTTTAAAAGTTCTATTTTTTTCGTACACATTAAAAGTTAAAGTACCTTCGTAAAAAATGATTAAAACTCTTTAAAAAGTTAAACTATTTTCTTTAAAGAAAGATGAAATTTTTTTTTTATAAAACAAAAATGTTTACACTACCTATGTTTAAAATTTCATTTTTTTGTAATAAATAAAAGGTAATTGTTTCATACAAAAATTTATTATTTATTTATTGAATCTAACAAGTCTGACACGTGTCATTATAATCTACGAGACAATGCTATCCATATTAATGGATGGTTTTGAACTTATCTAATTATCCCACATTACTAATCTTATTATTTAAAAAGTTTCTATATTTTCTTCGGAATTTTTTGGCTCTCTAAATAGTGTATCTTTGTGTATCGCCCGATACTGTGCCCGATACCGCATCTGAGTTGAAAATCAGGCGTCCGATATGGGGACTGAAACCGAGACTTTGAACTATGCATATCATATTGGCTTGCCTATTGATTTTCGGATTCGCTATCTGTAATGTAGTCGATATCTCTCCATTCCAAGGTGCCCACATTCCTCCTATTCCCTTATCCTCCGACATAGCGCAGCCGGTCCGGTCTCATCTCGATTGCGTTGAGGGTGTCCTTGATTCAGAGACCGCAAGTCTCTCTTCTCCTTGTGATGATAATATTCGCTTCCTTATCCATTGGTCCAGTTGTCTCGAGAACAAACTTAGATCACCGAGACTAGCGCTAGATCCCGACTTTTGCCGCCAATATCGGGACTCGCTTCCTTATCCATTGGTCCGGACGTCCTGAGAACAAACATACTTGAATCACTGAGGCCAGCGCTAGATCCCAGACTTTTACCGCCAATATCGGGAATATTTGGTGACTTCTCAAGGGGATGATGATGTAAGAGGATAGTCGTGGGGCATGATTGTAATTATGCTTTTTCTTTAGCGTTTACTTTATTAATTTATTTTGCTAGTAAGGGTAATCTTGTCGTTTCTTCTCCCACCTTTAGTTGCACTAATACACTTTTGAGATACCGAATTGGGGACTAAACGTTCCCTTAAATGTTTTATTTACGCTTTCGTGAGTACAACATATTTTTTAGGAGCTACTGGTATTTTGGTATGTTCAAGTTTTTGCCGAACATGGTCTTTATACGTATATGGTATTTTTTTGCAAGTTTAATTAGTCAAAAGTAATTAAATTTCTAAGTAGGGAGTCAATCGTATTATTATGAACTCAAGAAGTCAATTTATACTCGGATAGCCATGCAATATTTCTCATGTGCACAAAGGAGAACTTCAGGGAATTTATGAAGCTTGAGGTATTTTGGAATTCCATTATAAAACAAAGGGAGATGTCTACCGGTTCTAGGAGTGTTTCCACCACCATTACCACGACCCCACAACCACCTCTCTACTATTATTATATATTAAGGAGTTCAACAAGTCTATATATACCAATGTAATATTTCTCAATTTAACATATAGAAGTTCATAAAATGTATGAAGCTTTTGGAGCTGTTTGGAAATCAATTTTATACCCAGGGGAGATTCTTAAGGGTTCTAAGATCTATCTATAATACCCCGTATTTTTATGACTTTTAATTTTGGGGATTTATTAAATTTAATTAGAGATATTAATTTAATATTAATCCGGAAAATCATTTAAATACTTACTAGCGTGATGAGAGTTTGTAATTATTGGAATTTTGTTGTAAGTTACTTTATGGGTAAAGTAGGTGGTGTAATTGAATTTAGTAAAATTATCACGAGAATCTAATTTGATAATTTTGGAAATTTATCGGGACGCGCTTGTGTCGTGTCGGGATTAAATTCGAATTATTAAAAGTGAATAAATTACAAGTCACCCGTATGGTCATTTTGAGTGCGTCAATGTGTCCGGAAGGGTCGAGATAGTCAAAATAATGTACCCGGGGGTTTAGTTTGGGCTCGGGGCGTTTTTAGGCATAATTAACATCCCGGGAGGGCGTTTTAGACATTTTATATTTTTGGGCATGGAAACCCTCGATTTTTCTAAGGTTATATCAGATGGTAGGAATCATCTTCTGGGGTTAGAATAATGTAATAACCCTCGCGTATGAGAACGTATTTTGTATTTATTTACTAGTTATGGCGATCAAATATAAAATGTTGGGTTATGATTTATGTACTAATTTAATGAAGAAAGTAATGTTCACTATGAGTTTGCATGTATACCATAACTATGGGTGAATATTGCCATGTTATGATTTATAATATCATATGAATTAAAATGATATTTGACTTAATAATGAGACCGGAACTTAAAATGATTATAAATTGTCCAAATGATAATTTGGAGGCCGTAGTTGATTCCGGAACGTGCGAGATAGTCAGATAATGTGCCATATTGTATTTTGAGGTTTTGGGCATTTTTGACTGATTTTACCTTAAATGGGCAGTTGCGTATTATTTTATCGCACTATTGGCCAATTAAGTTGGGATTTTGTTTAAAGGCACGATTTATGTCTTATGTAAGTCACTATTCACCTAATTGTCTTCCTAAACCTAGAAACCTTAAGAGAGAAAGAGAAAGAGTAGAGAGAAGAAAGGAGATTGAAGTTTTGAGAGGGATTCTTGCTCCTACACCAAGAAAATCTGCATTTCCTACATCAAGGCAAGTTTCTACTTGCTACTTATGGTTTGTGATAAATGATTTGTATGATAATGGTGTATTAATTATGGGTTGTTAGTTTAGGGTCTTGTGTGTTTGTGGGTCTTGATTCATTGAAGTATAGTGGAATGATTATTGATGGAGGTGTAATGGGGCAGTAGCATTTATGTTGTGTAGGAGATAATAAATGATTTTGGCTTTGGGATTAGTTTGAAAATGGAAAGACTAGTTAGTTCTAGGTCTGCAGGGACCGGTCGACCGCGGTTCTCAGACCGGTCGACCGGGGTTTCGGGAGAGGGTATACCGCATTTCTTACAAAGCTTAAAAATTAAGGCGCGGTCGACCGCGGTCCCCTAACCGGTCGACCGGCCCCACCGAATTCAACTTTCTGCTTTTCTTCTTAGGCAAATTTTGGAGATGCGGTCGACCGCGATCTTGGGACCGGTCGACCGGTCCCCTGTTTTCTTCCCAAATATTTTATTTTTCTTCCTTAACTCTTTTCTTTTCATAAGAGTGTAGGGACCTTCTTAAATGAAGTAAATATAGGCTTTTAGAGTATTAGTCGAGTTTGGTCGACTCCCTAGACTCGAAAGGGGTTCACCTAGGGTTATGTCCAGGGGGAATTTAAAGTAATGTTTAGGCTTTACTTCGGTCATGTAGTTTTATGAGAATCCAGGAGATCTTGAGGTCGAATTTGGAGACTTTAGGAGTTATTGTGAACTAGGCTATCTTAATGGATTATCATAAGGTCCAAAAAGGGACATTTGGGAGAAATAACTTGGGAATTTATATATTCTTCAAGGTTATTAGGATGAAATGAAGTACACAACCTTAATGCATTTGATAAAATGTGAAATTGATAAGGTAAATGATAATTTACTAAAATCATGTAATGAAATTAATAAAATGGATGATACACACCTCTCTAAATACCATCTTAAGGGAAGTCCGTGCATGAGGTGAAGTCCCCTGGCTAATGAATGCAGGGTGGATATAGTCCTAGGCCATATGAGCGCTTGGTTTTATATTTTTCTGCGATGGGTAGGAGATTCCGGGTGTGGTTTTGACTACCCCGCAGGCATATGGCCGCTTCCCGACGGTTGCGATAGGATCCCAGGTTGTCTTATGTTAGGCCCTGGAAGATGATGGTTATTTAGGGGCGCGCACAGTGGGGAAACCCGGACGGGCGGTCTTAGAATCGTTATATTTATATATTTATAACTATTCTATTATCGAGTTGGACTTGATGGAACACAAATGCCATAAAGAGCAAAGTATATGCCGCAAAGAGCATACTATTGAGATACGTGCCATAAAGAGCACATGATAATAATTGTATTCCTGATAAGGAATGGAAAGGAGATAAATATGAAAATGATGGAAGATGAAAAAGGCTTATGCTTATGTATATTTCCTTGCATAATTGAATCTCACTTTAATAATCATTTACTTGTCTTAAGCTCCTTACATAATGTTACCATGCTGGTATATCATCTTTATAGCCCATGCTTGTCATATTTGTCATTTATCAGGTGATCATATAAAACCGGCCTCTGACCGGTTCTTCTTTTGTTATATATGTCTACATATTGTGTCTGTACAGGTGTTCCGCCGCAAGGTCGACTGTAATGACTTTCCTGTTCCAGTGTCCTGACATTTTGCGGATATCACGGGATATTTTGTGTAGACGCCTCTATTTTTGTTTTCTAGTTATGATCAGTCTTATTCGGGCGTGTTGCCCAAATGGTTGTAATTATATAATGGATGTATTACGTAACATGGAACTTATGATGTACATTGTATGAATTTTCTGGACCAATGTTACTTTCGGTCCTTTCCTTTATTATCTTTGTCTTTATGCATACGCTTGTGGGAGTATCCACCCTCTTCTCTATGATGGGTTGTTGAAAATGCTTTCTTTAAATTACTAACAAAAATTTTTGATAACCCATTTTCTGGAATATCGTGTGGTTATTTCCTCATACTTTGTATGATATGGTGATGCTGAGAATGATATCTATCCATGCTTCCTGTTTCATCGGGGTATAGGGCTAGCCACCCTTTATTTCGGATAGCGGGTTGTCACAAATAACCATAAACCAAAGACGGCCATTGGAGAGGAAGAGGAGAAGCTTTCCAAGGCGTTATAGGCCAAGAACTCCACCGTTTGCACTGCCGTCGCCGCCAAACTTTAGATCGCGCAACGAGGATCACAACCACACCAATCTTTCCACAAATCTGAGCCAAATATTTCCAGGCAAGTATCTATCTTTCTCTATTTCAGTTAATGCTTCAATGATATTAGTCTAGGGTTGATTATGACTAGTTTTTGTGAAAGAAAAACCTATTTTGGAGACTCGAATTTGCATGGTGTATGGGTAAAAGACGTATTCTGGAAATCAAATTCACATGTAGAGGTTGAACCACGAATTTGCATTAAGTTAGGAGTATAAAATCTGGGAAAGGAATGGGAAGAAACTAAACAAAGAAAATATTAGGGTTCTTGATATTTTTATGAATTGTGCCCCTTTTAATTTGTTATACTTGCTGGAAATTCGCATGTCTTACGTAGAATGTCAATTATTTGGCGATATAACACTTATAGTATAAATTGTTGGGAGTTTGGAAGTCAAATATGTTGGTTTGGATGATTTTGGAGGAAGATTCTCGTAACTGGTATTTCTGCAGTTTCGCCATAACTGCTTGATCGATCGATCGACCTAAGAGCATCGATCGATCGATGGATGGATGGATCGATGGATGGATGGATCGATCGAGCCCCTGCCATAGATCGATCGACCCCTCCTGGCAGACTCATACTCCCTTCTTTTAAATGGTTGATTTCAATTTAAATGAGTAGTAATCTTTGGACATTCTTATTAAAACATTTTGGGAGATCAAGAGGACCAGCAAGACTTGATAAAAAAAATGGAGCATCACATGTAAGACTAAATTAGGGTTAACGGGGGAGTGAATTACACTTAAGAAATAGTGGGAACATGTGTTTAAAGGGTGAGACTCGTAAGGAGGTTACGTCGTAAAATAAAAGAGTACCTACTGAAATTATACTTGGGGAGATAGGATTTCACGAGTGTTACGTAGTAAGTTGATAGCAGGGTATGCCAGCACCATAAATTTTATACGGTTCGAGAGTGATTCCGAACTAGTATTTCCCTTAGTGCGAGTGATACGGGGACTTGATAGCAGAGTATGCCAGCACCATAAATTTTATGTGGGGTGCCGATAGTATATATATATTATATGAGTGATTAATATATATATATATATATATATATATATATATATATATATATATATAGACTTGAAATTTGGGAACTATCTACTGTGACTAAAGGTAGGTAAGTAATGAATAAGTATTTCAACTTGGATATAAGTGTTTGAAAAGTTTGAGGTAATACTGAGTAGCTTTATAATCAAATGAGGTTTATGTGAGAACTTTGCTTTTAAAAATTAATTTTCTTAACACTAGAAATTGTCGGCATGAAACCTTGTGAGTAACTTAAGATAACTAAACTGATGGGATAAATAGTGCGGTAGGTGTGCACATTAGAAGAGAGGTGAGAATTCCTCAAGAGAGTGCCGCACACTAATATGATTGTTGCATTAGCCGGTAAACATTTTAAATACTTGCTAAACTAAATTTTTAAACTGTTTTTACAATCGGGTTCTGACCCGTTTCCTATTTTCTCTTCTCTCTTGTATATCTATTTATATATTACAGGTGCCCAGCCACAGGGGCGTCTTGCATAGGATCCTTTGGAAGGAACGTGCTGCAGTTTAGGTGGGAGTTGCAGGCCTCTTGCTTAGACGACCTCATTACTGATTCCACTTCTAGTTCTATTTCATCCAGTTGGGCATGTGTCGCCCTTTTTCCATTATTCAGTTGGTTTTATCAGAGATTGTAATTCGTTTACTTCCAGTATTTTTACTTTGGGATTGTTACTGTTAGGATGTTTTCCTTTGAAGTTTTAAAGTTGGATTTAATTAGTTGAATGCTAAAATTGCTTGGATTATTTTTCCAGTCTAGTTGTGTGATTTTTAAACCATGGATTTTGAAAGGTTTTAAATATTGGTTTTAAATTAAATTTGTAATTGATGTCTTAAAAATGTTTTTGTCACTTAGCTTAATTATTTAGGGTGTTTAATTTGAAAAGTTATTTTTGCGACAGTGATGCTAAGAATGAACCAACCGTTCACTATAATTTAATAAAGGACTGATCACCGGTATTTAATTAGGCGGGGTGTCACACTATCCAATCGACTCCGTTCATAAAGTTCAATCCTGAAGGAAATGTCTTTGGATATGTATTGTCTTAGCTTTAATTTGGTAGGCATGGATTTAAAGGAATGATGATCGTTGAGGATAGCAGAGAGAGGATGGAAATGATATGGGGAGAGAGTGAAATTTACAGCACCACTTTGGGCAGCGTCTTCATTACCGTTTAAAGACATTTTGGTTTCATGTATTATCCCCAATTGGTGAAGAATGTTTTTTAGAATGCTTATTATGAGCCCTTTTGTTTCTCCGGTATACTGGTGGGCGTCTTGCCCACCTCCACTGTATTAATTTAAGTTCATCTTTCTCATCAAAAGTAGGAAGCAAAATGATGGAAATAGCCACCATTTTAGGGTTTATTTTCTTTTTGTTATTTTCTTTTAGTTGTATTTCTTTTTGCTTGGTATTTAGGGAAATAATTAGCAAAAGGCTCTTAAGGGTATTTTTATAATTAGAAGAGTAGCTTAGAGCCTAAGCTACTTCCCCCCCTTTAATTACCCATTCCATTCTTCATTTGAGGACTCTCTCCATTTTAAATATAAGAAATCTCTTGATTCTCTCTTTAAAGGTATTGTGTTTGGTTTATTTTCTTGGCCACTGGCTTGTAGTTTACGTCAAATTGGTATCAGAGCCAGGTTTCGTTCCCCCCGATTGGTGTATTGGTGTGTAGTTATCATCAAATCATACACTACCTTTTCAATGGCTTTAAGAAAGTCAAAACAACAAAAAGAAGAGGTCAATCAAGAATTGATTTGAAAAATGGATAGGCAACAATAACTCAATCAAGAATTGATGCGACAAAATGGATAGACAACAATAACAAATTGATACTCTCTTGCAAATCTTCTCCAAACCTCAACCTCCCACCACCACGCAAGAGTCGTCGGAATCAACCTCACACCGGCTCGAGAAGGGAATTTCCCCGAAAACTCCACAAGAGGGGGCAGTGGACCACCAGACTTGTTCGGCCAAAACCCTAACCCCCATTGGTCAGCCACCCCCCCAACCTCCTCAGCTCCTCCACCGGGGCTGCCTTGGGTGAAAACTTAGCCCTAGCTACCCTCCCCGCTGCCGTAAACCCACCCTACCCTTGCCGGCCTACCCCGACAACCTTTCCCACCCCTCCGAACCAAAAAAAACACCACCCCGACTGTCCTGAGTCAAAGCCCTAGCCTCGACTATGTTTCCCCAACCCTGACCCAGAAGCCCTCTGCCCCGACCCGTTTTCGACCCGAGACTAACCCCTGCTGCTGCCCACAACCCTACCGCCCAAACCCTCCCTCTCCGAGTCCCCTCCGACCAATCTCCCTACTTGTCCCCCCCCCAAAAAAAATCCCCAGATGGCCCTCCTATTCCGCACTAAACCCCAACCCCACTGACCCATTTCCCTTCTCACCCGAACCCAAAAACGCTAAAATCGCTGCCCCCGACCTGTTTTAGCAATCCGGGGGCCCTCCCCTCCCCTCCCCTTCCCAACTTAACTCTATTTCAACCCCTAACCACCCATTTCCAGCCCCATATCCACTTGCCCCCACCCGTCGAGCAACCCGAATCTTCAATTCAACTCGGGTTTATCCACCCCTCGGCCCCATACATTTTTCTGTCCCCACGGTTTTCCAACTACCCCAGGATCCTCGACCATCATATTGAAGCCCCCGGACTTCCTCCTGACCCCAATCCACACCACCCACACGACCCTACCAGCCCATTAGCCCCCAGGGGACCACCCTATGACCTTCGTGGGTATTTTGCTAACCCATTCCCTCCACCCCCACTTATACACCCTAACCCACCACCGTACGTTCCGCCCCCTCTGCCATCGCATCACATCCCTTCACATCATGATCTTTCTCAGTTCTACACCGCTTCTTCTTCATCCTTCGACGCTGGGGAGACCCACCACAACGTCTTGGAGTGGATTTCCCCTCCCCCGCCTGGTCCTCCTCGCTTCGTACCACTATGGACCGGACCGCCAGTGTTTTTATTGTGGAGAGCATAGCCATATGATTGGCACGTGACCCCATCGTGGTCCCCCAGCGCCTCTCGTGGCCCCACATGTTCATCCTCCTCATCCACCACCTGCCCAGATGCCATCGATTCTTGTTGATTATGTTGCACCTGCGCCGGGTGATGTGATGGGCCTTGAGGCTCTTTAGGATGGAGACCACCTATTTGCAACACTTCAGTTACTTTTCTTGAGTCTTCAGGGGGATATACGCATTGACGTTCCCATTTTTGATGGGCTATTCTTCCCCGATGCTATGATTGACTGGTTGACGTCAATGGAGACAATTTTTGATTACAAGCGGGTTCAGGGCCGCTCTTGTGTTCTCCTTGTGGCCGCCAAATTTCGGGAATTCTCCTGGGTTTGGTGGAACGATCTTTGTTACTGCCGAAGAACGGCAGTCTCCTATCCAGACATGGCCTGAGCTGGAGGCTGCTCTACAGGCTTCATTCATACCGCGGACCTATGAGCATGAACTTTTTTCCCGTGTTCAGTTCCTTCAGCAGGGTTCATCTACATAGAGCAGTTCCAGTTCCTTTGCACCCGAGCTCGCCTCTCTGAGACTGAGGACCAGCGGATTAACCTCTATATTCTAGGACTTCAGCCATACATTCAGCACTATCTCGGCTTGAGGGAGATACCGACCTTTTTGAAGGCGGTTGAGTATGCGACCAAGGTTGAGGCCTACCACACAGCACCATTAACTCTTCCAGTTTCACGAGCCCAACCCACATCGGTTCCCGCTCCAGTTCCTCCTCCAGTATCGGCTATAGTCTCTTCTACCACCACTTCCGTAGCGCCCCCTCCGGGTCTCTCCTACATTCCGGTGCTACAATTGTGGCAATGCTGGCCACCGAGTTTCTGACTGCTCTCTCTCCCGCGACACCGTGCCATATTGGTGATGGAGCATCCACCTGACTATTTGGACTCGTCCGAGGAGCTTCTCCAGTACGCTTGGATCACTATTTTGGATGGTGACTTAGTGGGTCTCCCATTGTGAGCTCACCTGTCTATTTTTTTTGGAATTTGTACTCGAGTCCCCTATTTTTGAATGCTTGAGGACGAGCTTGATTTTAAGAGGGGAAGAGTGATGGAAATGGGCCCTATTTTAGGGTTTATTTTTTTATTTTTTATTTTCTTTTAGTTATATTTCTTTTTGCTTGGTAAGAAGTAGCAAAAGGCTCTTAAGGGTATTTTTGTAATTAGAAGAGTAGCTTAGCTACTTCCCCCCCTATAAATACCCATTGTATTCCTCATTTGAGGACCCTTTCCATTTTGAATATAAGAAATCTCTTGATTCTCTCTTTAAAAGTATTGTGTTTGGTTTATTTTTATGGCCATTGACATGTAGTTTACGTTAGAAAACCCCCAGATCATAGTGTGCTGTTTGCGGATAGTGCTAACAGCAACTGAACGGTCACCAAAATCTCTTTACCCCAGTTTTAGGACCCACCTATCCAATTCCAGTTAACTTCAACTATCCTACTTTGAATCTCAAGTGTAGTAGTTGCATAATTGTGCTAAATTAGAAGAGTTATGGGATTTGGGACACTAGAGAGAACTTTACCATGAAAATTGTAGTTAAATTATTTTCTGTTTGTTAATCTTTATTTCGTGTACATAATTTTAGGTGGGTAGTCCGAGGTATTAGCAGGTT
Source organism: Sambucus nigra (assembly GCA_949130495.1). Taxonomy (NCBI): domain Eukaryota; kingdom Viridiplantae; phylum Streptophyta; class Magnoliopsida; order Dipsacales; family Adoxaceae; genus Sambucus; species Sambucus nigra. The sequence continues at coordinate 103,943,722 of OX422217.1, read as the reverse complement.
CATAAGGACTACCATCCATAGATGGGTTTTAGGAAAATGAAAGAGAGAACAATGAAAGAATCACCTCATTGATTTCAATTGTATTGAGTTTTCAGACTTTCAGTAGATTAAGGAATTCATATTGATGATCTTTGGCAGGTAATTCTGATATGCTTCTTTTGTTGTGCACTATTTTGTTTTGTTTTTCAACTTGGAACATAATATTACTTTAAGATGCTACTTGAACTGTGACAAAGTGCAAAAATTCGTTCCTGTTTTCTCTCGTCTTTTTTTCTTTCTTTCAGACAAATTATCATTTTTTGACAAAAGAATGATTTGTCCTGCTAGATTCTGTTCGAAGAGCAATCACTGCATCCTATTTTTGCGTCCTTAACATTGCCAGATATAAGTACGTGAGCAAGTTGACAATCAAGTTCCTTGAAGAAGGATTCAATTTGCAAGAACATTTACTGGCATTGAGGCGATACCATTTTATGGAATTAGCAGACTGGGCAGATCTGTTTATCATGTCTCTTCGGCGTCATGTATTTATTTTTCCTTAATAATACCTTAAACCTTTTTTGTTTTTTCGATTGAATGGTTCTAGATGATAAATTTTATCTTCTTTCTATTCTATTTTATATTTTGAAACCAGAAATGGTATATTACAGAGGCAGATAGCAGACTTTCAGAGATCCAGGGGTTCCTTGAGTTGTCAGTTCAGAGGTCTTCATGTGAAAGAGATCTTAATAAGGATAGGTTATATGTGTACATGAAAGAAAACAGCATGAATCCTCTTTCAGCTTCTGCCACTGGTACATCACAAGATCTCAATGAGTTTGCTCTCTCTCTCTCTCTCTCTCTCTCTCTCTCTCTCTCTCTCTCTCTCTCTCTCTCTCTCTCTCTCTCTCTCTCACACACACACACACACACACACACACACACACACACGGAGAGAGAGACACCCACCCAACCACACCCACACCCACCACACCCCACACATCATATTATACATAATTTCCTTCTTATTTCACCCTTTTAAGTTATTAAATATGATATGGCAGGAATACATTCCTTTGACTTCTTAGGTTTGGGTTACAGAGTGGATTGGCCAGTTAGTATTGTTTTGACCCCTGCTGCATTGAAAATCTATGCTGAGATATTCAGTTTCCTGATACAAGTCAAGCTTGCCCTTTCTTCAGTAGCTGAAGCATGGTGCTCATTGAAGGTATGGGTATGTAGAAACTGGTCTTGTTCATGCATATAAACATATATACATATATGAATGTATGTGTATGTAGAAACTGGTCTTGTTCATGCATATAAACGTATATACATATATGAATGCAAAGAATGTATGAAAATGCATGTATTTATAAGTAATGTATACATATATACAGAGCTGTTCCCCTGCCAACCAAAATTAACGAAACAAAAAAATGAACCAATTTTTTAAAATGGTAAAAATATGATTTTTTCAACAAAACTTGGTGGAGATGATCTCCATAGATTTCATGAAAATAATTCCAACGGGAAGTGGGTGGGATGATAATTAAAACTTTTAACGACCGAAAATGCACATATCTATCAACTTTGCATTGCACCCACTTCTTGGTTGAGTTTGTTCATGAAATTATTTGTGGATGATCTCCCCACCAAGTTTGATTGAAAAATTCATTTTGTGACACCCTAGATTTCCCCACATTAGGTGGCCAATCTTATGCATAGTAAATAAAACTATCAAACCATTTATATCATTGTAAGCATACAACAAGAAAAAATAACCGATAACAACCCACATTGATAACTGAAAGAAAGTCTCAACTACAATATAATCAAACTTCACAATCCAAATAAAATTTCAATGACTCCAACACAATTTGAAACAGACCATAGGGCCCTTAAACAAAAGTCTAAAAGTAAAGACGATAAATAAAAGTAGAGTCCAACCCTCAACATCTACATCAGATAAATGACTGGAAACAACTGGAACAATAGGATAACTCCTAAAGGAAACTGCAACCTCAACCCCTGCTGATGTTGCTGCCTAGGACCTGAAAGTAATCAACGCAAGGTGGGTCAGGCCCACAACAATGAATCCTCTACATCCCAAACAAAGATAAAAAATGACCTAATAAAGATCATGTGGTTCCCTAAGGTAAAGGTTCGAAGCATGACATTATCAAACCCTGGCATCCCTAGCTATATTTCATCCCCAAACATAATCAACGCAACCCAACCCAACCCAACCGGAATAAAGATGTCCTGATTATTACAGATCCTAAATTCATACCCCTGATACAAATGATTCCTTAAGGTGACATAAATCCCATAACCTACTTATCGGAGATCTAGTTCATGACACTACAGCTATCCGAGTATCTCACGATATGAAATATAGTCATGCAACTAATCTTAACAATCGTAGGCATAACCATGCCACACAGAACAAGGATAGAGTACTAAACCAGCCCGTCAGCTAAGGGAGCACGAAAGAAAACCCTCCACCATCTCCCAAGTCCTAACCACAACTAAACCTCGTATTAGAGCGACTAAATTCAAATAAGGAAACCCTCTAGAACCAGAACCTAACCTGATTACAACACCATTCATTGGGCCCTAACTAGACCACCCACCAAAATGTGTCACGACATGACCTGACTGTGGGGCACTTGACCAGCCATCAATCAACTTACCATGAAAGTCCCATGGAGCACCTACCCAGCCCACTTACTCATTATAGTATAATGAACCATGGGGTATTCAACCAGCCCACACTACCTCGTACGAATCACAGGGTACTCCTCTGACCCATTCCCCAAAATAATGTATTAAAATTATGGGCACTCTAACTAGCTCATCAACCAACCTAGCACAACAAGTTACAAGCAGTTAATTGTCCCACTAATTAACCTATTATCGTAATTTATAGCCTTGCAGGCACTAAACCAAACCAGCCCACTAACCATCCTACTCTTGATCTGATCACACATAGTATCTGCCCAATGAAAAGTTCACGCAACCCCAAGGTTACCACCCTACACGCGTATCAATGTAGTCCATTTCCCAAACTCCATCTAGCTCCTACGAGGTACCCCCGTGTGTCCCTACAAGGTCTATCGCTCACAAACCCTATTGAGGTAAAACCTGCTGATCCAATCAATTGGATATAAGGTTAGTTAGGTTTGAGGATCAAGCTACCACAAAAAACAACCCCAAAATGTCTCGAACAATCCAACTTGGCAAGCTGTCCAAGACCGAATCAATTTGGTTCAGACCTGAATCGATTCGGGTCCTGTAGTAGCGAACCCAAACCCCTAAAATTGAATTTCTGATTCATCCACAATTCAATTCGATTCTCATAAATCATTAAAAAATTTATCCAACAACAGTTAGAGTTTGTTGAGCTTAATCTAATTATGATTTAAACACCAAAACTAAAGTATTGAAGCCATGGTTTCGTAATTTACATATAATTCAAGAACCCTGGTTTATATAAACATGATTTCTGCTCAACAATTCCCGATCAATCAACCTCGATTTCTCTATCTATTATGGGAGATGTAAATTCTAACATGAACTGATATACAAGAATAAGATTACCAATTTAAATCCAACTTATATAATCCAATTACTTAGTATTAACAAGAACCCTAATTCCTTGTTCATGGCTTCCAATTCTTCAATTCTCCACAATTCAATTGTTCAAACCCAACTACTAAAATCAGATTTCCATGTGAGTAAGCTCTTAATTAGGTTAAACTAGATTACATGAATTTTGATATAAACAACTCATATCAAAGGGGAAAAGTAGAAAGTAATTCCTTGCACTAATTGATTTATGAAATTGTATAAATCCTCTAAGAATCTCCACCAATCTTCAATCCTCTCCTTCTCCAAGCTCTCTCAATAGCTAGAACTCCCGAAGTGTGGCTAGAAGTTATTAACTAATGAATTAAGATGTGAGGCTTATTATGCTAAACACGCATGTCTTCTTAGGCATAGGTTGAAGCCCACCTAAACGGCCCCAAACCCGGTTTTATGCACTCTAAACTTAGCCCAATGGGTAGCCTAACCCCCAGGCCCAAATTCACATGTTCTCTACATCTTCTAAGAACTCTAAAGCCCTGTTGAGTTTGTGATTGGTTATTAGAATCAGATAATATCAAGTCCACTTTAACACGGAATCCTATTAACACGCACAAAGAATTTATTTGAAATAGTTAATTATTCAACACATAAACAGATAGATCCAACCCATAAATAAAATAAAATTATAAATTATCCAAAATTCACGGGGTATTGCACATTTTTTTAGTATTTTGAAATTGCATTCCGTTTTTTTGGTCCATTAATTTTGGTATGCTCTTTAGAACGACTCTGTATGTATATTGATGTAAATAACTGGATGCGAATCAAAAGGAAAAAAATGCCGATATACAAATTGGGGTTGAAATGCTCTCAAGTTCTCATTCATACTCTCCAAAATGTAATATAATGTAAATCAAAGCCCTTTATATACTAAGGGGGTGAACATAGAGTCATTGACAAACACAATAATACCTCGACTAATAAAGACAACTAGGAAGACAAATAACAACTATGCCCTGCATTATTCCCTCCTTCCTGAGAGGATGCTATGTACGAGGAGAAGAGGGAATATGATTCGGCGGTGTCGATGTTCTGTAGTGTAGCTGCGGTGATCCACAAACACTAAGAAATTGGTAGTTGCACCCAATAAATAAGTTACATGGTCAACCGGCAAGTAGGGCATGTGAATGTCTCCAAGTCCTTGATAGCCTTGCCTTAGTCGACATGGGAACGAACAAGTTGAGAATCATTAGTCGGTAAAGGAATCGGTGGAATGCGATGGTCCCAAAAGGAGGATAGGTTTGCCACGTTAAATGTGAAATGGATACGAAACTCCGACGGAATGCGATTGTCCCATGGGCCCGCAGGATGGTGAAGTTCGCATTTGCAATTTGTGATTCTTACCCTATTGTCTCTCTCTCTCATAAGGTAATCATGTTTAAATCTCCCGGCTAGAGAACAACCTTATATGCGGGTCAAGAACACTTTCACATTAGCGTGTATGGATACCATATTGGTAGCAAAGTCGACATCTGTCGGATACACTATAGAGGGAAGCACTATGTGATCAATGAGCATCTGAGGGCTAGTTCCCAACACAATCTGAAACGATAAAAGACTAGTGCATCGGTTAACAACATTGTTGAAGGCGAACTCAGCCTATGTAATGAGGGCGTCCTAACTTCTGGGCCCGTCAGTAGCCAAGCATCAGAGCAGATTTCCGACGCTATGGTTGACAACCTTCGTCTGACAGCTGGTCTTTGGGTGGAAGAATGTGGAGAACTGCAATTAACACCACGACAATTGCCGAAGAGAATGCTAGACGTGCCTCATAATAGTCTTTTGTGATACTACCTGGAATGCCATGTAATCGAATTATCTCACGAAAGTAAGGATCCAACATGCGCAGCATCAACAAAGAGTAAAATGGGCCATCTTTGAAAACTGATGAACAATCACCAAAATGGAATCATGGCTTTTGGCAGTCCGATATTGTCCCGATTGAGACGTCCTTCTATGGTCAACTAGAAATGTGGAAGTATACAGGCTGATATTGGAAGCCGTTTGACAAACGTAGCAACTTCGAATAAAGGTGTTGGTGTCACGCCTCATAGTAGACCATAATCTCTACCTCAGTGTCACCATGTTGTGAAAGACTGCTATGTGACCGACTAGTCCTTCAGAGTGAATCTCTTTGATCATCTTTTCCCATAAGGAAGAGGTGGGAATGCAGAGGGTAGAGACGCGAAATAAAAACCCATCCTGGAGGATGAAGTCACCTGATGCGTCGTGATGACTCGCACCGCACACGGCCACTATCGGCCTAATATACTCTTCATTAACATTCAAATCACGGACATTGCCAAACCAAAAACCGAGCCTTGGAGAACCGTTAAAGCATGGTATCGGCGATCCAAAGTAACCTGAAGCCGAACTGAAAGTGAAATGTATTAGCGCTGGAGGAAGTGGGACCACTTTGAGTGACGATTGCTAAACTTCTTTCGACTGTTGATGAACTGGAGAGGCTCGTGATCTGACTTGATGATAGACTTCTAGTGAATGGGGTACTGCACTACCTTAACAACATGGAACTTAAGGTAGTACGCTGAATAGATTTTGCCAGAGAGCTTCTGGTTGAAGGAAGCTACCTAATAACCCAATCCCCGTTTTCCAGGCATTGCAAGGCAGCTCGAACAACTACGTGAAATCGGGATGCACCAAGACGGGGGGGGGGGGGGGGGGGGGGGTACAATGGTCATCCAGGCCTTGATGGAGTGAAATGCCTCGTCGGCCTCCTTCGTCCAATGTTAATAGTGTTATAGGTTTGAGCCACCCTTCTTCTTCCCGATCACTTTAAATCTCCTCCATGCTTGAGACCCCTAGATAAACTTGAGAGAGGAATTAAGAGCGGACCGTTCTCTAATACCAATGTGATGTCAATACGTAGAAGCAAGTCAAAATACAACAACAGCGACGGCGATAGAGAACTAAGGCTGAAATGCTTTCTAGTTCCCATTCATATTCTCTAAAATGTAATAATGAAATAAAAAGCTAATGCCCCCTTTATATACCAAGGGGATGAGCATGGACAAATATAGTAATACTCCCGGCTAATAAAAGACAACTTGTAAAGAAGGACAAGCAACAACTATGGCTATGCATCATATATATACCCACATATATAAGTACATACATGTACATATGTATATACATACATATATGTATGTACTACATATGTATATATATGTGTCTGAATTTATATGCACTAGCTATAGGTGCACACGGGATACATTTGCAATACTTAGCAAGAGTTAAAACCGATAATATTTAAAAAAAAATGTATAGTTCATAAATATAAAATATAAACTCTTCAAGTGTTGTCCATGACTAAAATTTAGCATATGCACTGAGAGTAAAATGAAATCAATATAAACATTAAAACTATCTTCTCTTTTGGCGTACATGGGATTCCATAATTATCGATTAAGATTTATACATGTGGCAGTTTGAAGGAGGCAACCATCTTGCTTTTCTACTTAACAACTATTCCACTTGAGTTAGTCCTTCGTCCACATTCCACAAATTCAGTTTTGACAGTTCAAAACAGGCCTGATCGAATCAAATTTCAAAATACTTTTTCGAAAAAAAATAGAGAGAGAGAGAGAGAGACCACTACAATATCATGACTTTGACATTGTTGAGTGATCCTTCGCGAAGAAGAAAGAACATCAAAATCCTTATGTATAAAAGTGTCAATGATTGAGTTACTGAAAAGAAGTTACATGAATGGTTATACACACACACACACACACACACACACACACAGCCGTATATTAATCTAAGAGTTTTGATAGTTTAATACATTAATAATTATTGATATTAGTCTTTCATACATTTTAAATTAAAAATTAGACTTTGCTCAAAATCATTAGAAAAACTGTTAACCTAAATGGCAACATGGCATTTTAAGTTGAAAATAATATAAAAATCCCAAAAAATTGGGGAAAAAAAAACAAAAAATGCGTTTTTAATGAAATATAATTTCAAAATCTAAAAAAACAAATAATAAGAAAATGCTTTCTTAATTAAAAATAATTCAAACCCCCAAAATTCAAGTACCATAAGAAAAATCGAAAAGAAAAAATTAAAAGCCATTGTCTTCGACTTATCTTTGTCACAAGAACCCTAACTTTTTAAGCCACCAATACCACAACTCAACATCTCAACAATGCCTTTTCCCAATACCAAATCTCAAAATAGGAACCTCATCTCTGTTTTTTCTTTGAATCCAGATGATTCGATTTCCACTGATTAGCGTATATGCTTCTTCTTCTCTTACATATACTGTGACGTCTATCCCCAACATCAATCCCTCAAAAAGAAGACATTATAAAATGAACTTTGAGGAGACCATAATGAGAAAAACCCTACTCCTACCAGATCACAGGACGAAGCTTTACCTATTGATCTTCTCATATTTGTTTTTCTGGTTTTTTAGGGTTTTAGAATTTCGGGGGTTTTGAATTATTTTTAATTGAATATGCATTTTTTTTAGATTGGTTTTGGATTTTTAAATTATTTAACTGGAAATGCCACGTGGCCGTTAAGGTTAACAGTTTTTCTAACGAATTTGGGCAAATTCTAATATAAGAATTAAAATGTATTAAAGTCTAATCTTATAAATTAATAATGTATTAAAGTAAGTAAACCCTTAATGAAAACCATCAAAAGACAGAGACAGATTCTCTGTCAAATTAGTTAATGTCTCGAGAATCAGTTAAATTAGAGAAAGTGGGGTAATGTGGAGAGTCGTGAGAAATGTATAAAAGTCATTTCTTGAGAATCTAAACCGTGTAGAGGTTGTAGATAATGGATCATCAATATATGATTAACCAGGCAGTAAGATGTAAAAGGGAATTATGATAACTTTATCTTTTTCCCCATGATTTTACCAATTCACCCTTACAGCTGTGGGGAAATTGTTTATAGGGGTAATGGAAAACAGAAAACCTGATGAGAGTAGATAAATCTATATGTTTTTGTACTTGAAAACAGTAAACAGTTGGCTGTCAACGTTACCAACTCCTATACTAGGTAACTAAGATGAGCATTGGAGTGGATTGGTTCAAATAAAGCTTCTTTCAACAACTATATGTTGTGATTTTGTGCATTAAAAGGATTTAGAAACTAACCTATATCTTCTTTTCTTGTCTTTTATTAAGAACTCCTTGTATGATTAATTATTGTTTGATCATATTCGACAAGGAAAATGCTATGCGTATCAAGACTTTACACCAATGATATTCACCCAAAATTGACCAAGCCTACAGTACCGGATCGGATCGATCCGCCCCCAAGCCGGATCGATCCGATCTTGGTTTGGATCGATCTGATATTTGTTCGGATCGATCCGTCGGGTTTGTGTGGCTGAGTTCGTCCCAAGGTTCATCACTGATGGCTGGAAACCCCCAATTTCGACCTAAAGTCCCTAAACAGCAACCAAAATCCCTTCCTCCAATCATATAAGCTACGGATTAAGGTTTCTAACAAGTTTCTGTAAGAATTTAAGTGATTCTAACGCAATTTTGGGTTCAAATCTATATATTATCAATCAAAACCTAACTTCATCTTCTTCATTGAAATGGGTTAAATAAACATACGATTTCAAGTCGATTTCTCAAACTAACATAGGGCTTTCGAAGATTATTATGTGTACATTATTAATTTAAAGTTTTCATTAACAGATTACAAAGTTTTTTACATCGATTTGTTCATTCAATCAAACAAGTTCATGAGTTCATAAACTAATGAAACTAGGGTTCTTAACTTAAATTAATAATGAAATTAATTTTAATTACTAAACACCAATGATGTGCACCAAATAGAGGTCGTACCTTGGTGTGATGGCAAGTGCCCTCGCGCAAGCTACGGTTGGTTTCGGGTTCGAGACATGAGAGCAGCCTCGTCATATATGAGGGTACGGCCAGCCGACATCCGCCTCTCCCAAACCTTGCAGTTAAGCAAGGGAGCCTTATGCACCGGGTACAACCTTTTTTTTCCCTCTTAGTGTATGTACAATACTTTAATGCGTTTGGTGCACATCATTGGTGTAAAATCTTGGTACACATAGCATTATTACCTATTTGATAATAGCCGTCATATTTATTGTGGGCCTTACATTTTCCTCAGTTCCATTACTCGTGCTTATCTCCTGCATTGATAAGTCCTCTTTCATTTCTGGGGAGGTCAGCTTCATAAATTAGAAGTAAATTACACATACCTCCTCTCTTGTTAGTTTTAATTACAGATACCTCTCCTTTTGCTTTAGAATTTGCATGCTACTACCTCTCACCACTCACGCTGAGTACTGGTGGTTACCAAAATTAAATAAGAGGTAAGATTGGTGTAATATCTAAAACAAGTGGGGAGAAATCTGTGATTATACCTAACAATAGGAGATTTCGATATACTTTACCCAAAAGTAATTCAGACTCTTTGTATACAAGTGAGAAAGTTGTGCTTATAAAGAAGTGTTTCAGACCCTGGTTTTATGACCAGTGACCACCGAAGCTGAAGACAGTTAAATAACTAAATAAGTCATGCAGAGACTTAAACACTTCCATGGATATTTTATCTGACCACCATAAGGGTTAATTAAATTTGACTGAAATTGGAAGTTTTAAGTCATGCTTTCTAGGCAGATTTTTTTGAACGCTGATCTACAGGAACTAATGCATGTAATCAATCAGGCACATCATTCTGAATTACATAAATCAGAAGTCCGCGATTTGAGTATCTTGATGAAACTGAGGTACGCTGAACATTTTAAATCTTTCTTTTTCTTTCTTGGGTTGCTTTGTTTAATCATAAGTTGCCTAACATTATCTGATGCAGCACAACATGAACTTTTATCTAAGCATCATTTCTGATTCTAAAATTTTCATTTTCTAGATAAGTGTTACTTTCTACTAGAGTTTAGTCAATAGACTAACCAGCAGTAGTTATATTCAGTCTTTTCTCACGTTGACAATTCTGCCGCCCATTCAAAATGTGAAAATTACGATTACATGTTTTTGGTGCAGTAAGTGCCAACTTTTCTCCATATCATCATCATCATCATCATCATCATCGTCATCATTGCCTTAATCCCATCGTATGGGGTCGGTCACATGGATTCTCTTTTTCCATTCTTTTCTATTGTAAGCAATGTTATCTAAGGTCTCTCCTTATAATTTGCTCCCAAGATAATTTTGGGCGGCCCCTTTTGTCTTTTACCATCAACTTCAATTAGTCTTTTTTTTGTTATTTGTGCATCCGCACCTACGAGCTACATTTTTCATACCATCGAAGTCGACTCTCTCTTATTTTATCACTAATGGGAGCTACTCCCAATTTCTCTATAACATATTGGTTTTTAACCTTATCCCTTCTAGGTACCCCTATTAAGCATCGTAGCATCCTCATTTCACTTGCATGAATATGTTGCTCATGTTTTTCCTTTAATGCCCAACATTGTGCTACCTATAGGGTAGCTGGCTTAATGATTGTTTTGTAGAACTTCTCTTTTAAACTGTGGGATGTCCTCTTATCACATGAGACACCACTAGCTTGCCTCCATTTCATTCATCTGGTCGATATTCAACTTGCTATATCCTCGCATCTCCATCACAATCAATGAAGCATGGACTCGACAAGTGATTCGGGACACGACCTGACACGCAACACATGATTCACATTTTTTTCAAAAACTAGGATACGACTCACTGAGATACGTATAATATTATTTATATTATATATATATAATTATATATAATGTAATTTTAATATACTTTAATTTTGTATTATTTATTGTCAATTATTTTCATAATTTAGTTACAACTATTTCTATAATCAAAACATATATCATATAATAATTAATGTTTTATTAATATAATTAATAATAATGTATTTTGCGTTTTGATTAAAGTCATTTAATGTGAGCACTTGTAAAAGAGGTCTTTTTAACAATTCACTGTTTGTAAATTTTTTTATTTATAAAATTTAACATCACGCTGCTAAGACATTTAAGATGGATTGTTCATTTTACATTATTTTCCTTTTTCTTTTAAATGCAACATTCAGAATGTAAGGCATTTGATATGTGACTTTTAAAAGAGGAAGTCTTTTAAGTTTTCAATTTTTATACTTTTCTATTATTATTATTATTATTAATTTTTTAATATAATGTACAGCGTAAGTCATTTAATGGGGGTCATTCACTTTTTACAGTTGTTCAGCTTAAGTCAATTAATATAATGTACATGCACAACTGTTTAGAGTTTATTGTTTTTAATAGTTCCAGATTTCGTACAATGTGCATCAAATAAAGAACTTTTCAGAATGCTTCTCTCTCATCTGAAGCAAAACCTCCGGTGGGATTTCTTCCATAATTTTCATACCAAAATGAATCGGTTCAACTGCATTTTCTTCATCTCTCCCTTGTATTTTTTTAAATCTGAAGTGGTTCTCTCTGTTGCAATTTTTGGTAACTCTGATTCCAAAACTACCCCCCGCATGTCCTAAAAACGTATCAACTGCGTGTCCCCCCCAAAAAAAACAAAAAAAAACAGGACACTCTAGAACACGCTAGGACACACGTGTCTTCATCCTGTCCAAGCATGTCCGAACGTGTCGCGAGTTCGATTCGTGTCAAACCTGATTCGTTGCCTTTGGGAGAGTGTCCGTGCTTCATAGATCACAATGCACTACTGAACCCACCCAGATAAACGAAATTTATTAATTTGAGTTATCACTCACGCTTCAAATTTTGTCACTATATTATCCTCGTTGTCATTCTTAAATTTACATTCCATATATTCGGTTTTAGTTCTACTAAATTTTAATCCATTTGATTCCAATGCATTTCTCCAAGTTTCTACTCCGTTTCCAAGGCCTTCTTGGAAGTGTTTATTAAAATTATATCACCGGCAAACAACATTCACCATAGGATGTGTTCGTGAATGTCCTTGGTTATCTCGTCCAAAATTAGAGCAAATAGATAAGGGCTTAAAGCAGACCCTTGGTGTAGATCTACTTTAATTGGAAAATCCTTAGTTTCTCCGCAAATGGTTGTCACTCTAGTCTTTGTGTCATTATACATATCTTGGATAATTTTAATATAGTTGACTGTGATTCTTTTCCTCTGTAAGGCCCACAAAATTATATTCTTAAGTACTCTATCATAAGCCATTTCTAAATCAATGAAGACCATGTATAAATTTTTATTCCTACTTTTACATTTTTCCATTCTTAGTAAATAAGTAGCCTCTATGGTAAATATATTGTTGACTCATCCCTTAAAATTTGTTCTGTTACCTTTTTCCATAATTTCATAGTGCGGCTCATCAATTTAGTTCCTCTATAATTGCTGAGTTTTGCATCTCCTTTATTTTTATAAAATGGTATTGTGGTACTCTTTCTCGTACACTTTACTATGGTACACTTTCCGTAGTTCTTCACATCTTTATCGATATTCCATCAGATGGCACACCACTTGACTCCACCAGTGACGGCGATAGCAGACACTGCTATTGTGGTGGTGGAAGGGGAAGAAACCATAAACACCCACACAAACTGGAACTTCAATAGGCATAATGTCTATTAATATGGTGGTATGATGGAAGAAGACAGGCCAGCAGAACTTAAAGAAGTCATGGAAACAGACTTAACTTAAGCTTTCCTTTACCTGAAATTGCTTAGACTCGAGAACTCTGTAAGCTTTTCTTTCTGAAAAACAAGGGAACAAGGTAAAAGTTCAAAGGTTGAGGATGAGCAATATTTATAAGGGAATATGGAAAGGCACTGTCAATTTCAAAAGATAATCCTTAACGAACGACCATCGTTGCTCCCAAAGTGACATGTGGCACCTGCCACACAAATAAACGGGCTGAACAAGCTAAGCGTGCTAGAGCATTTAATGTTTTGCAGAAGTAATGATGGCAAATGTCAGATCAAAAAAATGATTTAGACCGTTTCATACACAACTCTTTATACACAAACGAGACTTCTGTATGAGGGGACTAATGTGGAGGGGTACATACATAATCCTTTGTTTATGGACTCGTTAGTTTTATTTTATCACAGGTTAATTTAATGCCTTGGTCAAGCAAGCAGGCTTGAGTGATCAGAAGTTACTATGGTGTCTTATGGGTTCTCTTGGTTTAGTGGTTGAGAGGTAAGCCTTGTTGAGAAAGCTAAAACTCAACTATATCAATAATTTAAGAAAATGAAAGTATGAGTGCGAGAGACTCCATGAGTCACTTGCACGAACACACATATAGTGACCATTGGGTCACTCGTATAAAGAATAAGCGAACTAGCGAGAAAAATAGAGGTCACTCGTATAAGCCCACAGTTAATTGCACAACAAGAAGTAACAAGTAACCAACATAGTTACTCGCAAGTTTCCACTTGCACAAGTCTATAGCAGCGAGTGGCCATTCCATACTTGCACAACAAGTTTTATATCAACCTTGATATTTGTGCGCAATCTTTGTACAAGGTACAAAAGGCACTTTTCAGATTATTGGCCGATAAGATATCATTTTTGTTACCATTACACGACCAGATGTCTCACCAGGTAAGAGTGGTCTACACCACCAGATGTCTCACCACTCAAAGGTAAGAGTGGTCTGAGCATAAATATGACCTGATTTGCACGCTAAAAGGGACCGCATATGCTGCAAAAACGACACAAGAACAAGAATACTTCCTCCCTGTCTCATAGTTGTACTTTTCCTCTATTAAAAAATCATCGCTCCCAAAGATCCTGGTTGGCAGATATTGTTATTTGGTTTCAGATACGTCAAAAGCATTGTATTTATTTCTCAATGATTGTTATCCTTTTGTGGTAAAAGATGCAAGTTATTGTAACAGCAAATTTGTTTTAACATTTTAAGCACCCATTAAATATTACTTTAGAATTTTTTTTCATAAGCACGGGTCATGCCTCTCCATTACAACTACCCTCCTACAAATTTAATTAATTAATGAGGATTAATGATACTTTTATACCCTTAATCTCCCAGCTCCATAAAAGGCTTAATTTTTGGCTCCCATATGAGCCCAAAGTGCTACCCAGATTGATCCAAAACTTAGCCCAGAGTATACTGAATAGAATCTAAAATTTGGAACTCTGGGAGATAAAGCTAACATGGTTCGATCATTAGGAGCCTTGGAAAATACCAAGGACATGAAAATTTTTCAACGAAACGTGGATTAGACCAACGAGAAGTAACACTCTCCCAATCGGAAACACAATACAAAATACCCACTTGATTACTTATTAATTTTTCAAGCACTATCTAATATTCTTATAGTACCATTACCCAACTCCATGATAATACACGCATGACCAATAAAGCAAATAAATCAATACCCAATACCCATGCCATTAATTTTAACCACTAACTAATAGGCACCGGAATCAAAGTCCGTGGCTAACACACGGAATTGCAACCCCAATAGAGTATAGTAGGTCAGCAAATAATTCAAGTAAGAAACCCCCATGTATATATATCGCTGGCCTTACACACGACACGGAACAATATGCTATTGGTACCAATTCCCAACCACAATATAACGTTGTATGTTGCGCAAATAATCTAAACAAGGAGATTCCATTCATTGTCTGCATGATGGGACCACCAATATGACATCTCCATAAAGGCGTAGTTTAGAGACTAGGACAGGGAGAAATGACATCAAAACTGCCTCATTTGCCAGCTTGTTGTACTTGATCTCGAACTCCCACATCCATCCCCTCTAGTAGATTCTCCATGAGTCATGCACCCATTCGCAGTATAGCTCAAACAAGAACACATAATAAATTTAAGTAATTGATCAAGTATCACACCCACATACAATCAATCCATCCATCCATCCCCGATAAGATCACATAATAATGCACAAGAATGCATTAAAGTATCACAACCTCCTACCATCACTTAATCCAACAACAACATGATCTCGTAAAAGACCATTATCACAGCACAACACTTAGGCTACCGATGATGCCCATGCTCCCATACGAGCTAACTAGGCCAAGTTAATCTTACTACACTAGAGATCTCTTACTTCCTATCAAATGTTTCATTACGTAACCATGTTCAAAAATCTATTATTCTAGGCAGGATTCTCTAATTAATTTTCTGGCTAATTAAAATTTGGATACACAGCTAAAAATCGGGGCTTCAAAATGGGCACAAAAATCACTTTATTTTGATATTGATCACAATTCAAAGTTTACCGAAATTTGTTAACATTCCAACTGGAAAAACACCAATTTTTACTTTATAATAATCGAGTATGTTGTTCACTCCATTAAACTATTAAATCTACAAGTAATATACGACATTGTTTAATCACAATTTTAAGCCCAAATGATACCGTAAGCAACCAGGATTACATTAGCATATATCCTTATAAATAACTTTAGATCTAAACAAGTGATGGCTCTACAACATAATCATAATTTCTAATCCAATTAATATCCAATGAACACTTGAGATTATGCCAGTGTGAATTTTCATAAACAATGTTAAATCTAAACATTCTTTTAATTCATTATCAAAGTTACCTCTGCGCACATGAAAACACTACAGTCAACTCACAATTTTTGTTCCCAAAAATCATGGAAACAATTGGCAATATCTCCTAAACAAGAGCCTAAATAAGGTTACATTAAAGCTCTAACATAAATTTGGTTAACATCCCAATACCTCTAATTTAGGTTTAATTCTCAAGTTTAAACAAAGCATAATTTGACTAGGGTTTAGCAATAGGTATCCGTATTAGGTTAAAGTGGAAGAGTATTTATCTCTTTGAATTCTTGATTTGGTAGTGAGATTCTCCTCCCTCTTCTCTCATGTTCATGGTGCTTCCCTCTAGCCCTTGGGGATGAATTAGGGTTCTAATATTCATAATAAGCTGTTATACGTGGTTAAGGACACTTCAATCCAACTTAAACTCTTGGAAAAAAATAAGGCATATCATTTGAACGAGATTCTAACAAAATCAGCCGTCAGGTCCTTAAAATACTGTCTAATGCTCGTTTGAACGAGCTTCTAATGACATTCGCTCTACTAGCCCCAGAATAATTGAAAAGTCATCCTAAAATAGTCTCAACGTCTTCGAGTTTCGTTTGAATCTACTGAACATCTCCAAATTAAGTTTTTCTTGCTTGTACATATTACAAGGACTTCTGGTCCTCCAATTCATTTAACTTTTTTGATTTCCATGACTAATATGATGCCTGTTTTTTATTAAAGAAGACTGCTATCCATTAATTAGCTAGCTGCTTCCTCAAGCTGCGATGCTTCGACTGTTCATCTAATTTGTCTTGGGCCATGTTCAAAGTTATACGAAATTATGAGTGTGATTGACCATGCCCAAGTTGTACAATGGCTTCATCTGAAATATCTTTTTTCCACATATACTCATATGTTTACATCCCATTAATTGACAAGAGTCGTAATGCTGGCATGTTTACTTACAAAAGTCTCTTGCATGTATTGTATTTCAGGCAACGGGTTAATCATTTTGTTGCTACATTACAGCAATATGTACAGTCACAGTTATCCCATGTATCGTGGTGCAAGTTTTTGCATTCTCTTAAGCACAAGGTTCGAGGCAACTTGTATTCCATTCAATTTTTTTTATTCACTCTCACCTAATCATTTGTTTTTTCGTTGTTACTTACTTACGAGTCAGGTCTATAATCTATATTTCTTAGAGTTAACTTTGATCTCTTAGTTCTTGCTATGGTATCGGGCAACGTGCCTTTCGAGCCTGCAAAACAATTATTGGATCGGGCTTTTCTCATGATTCAGTTCTGTTCTAAGCATCGCTTGGACCCCGATTTAGTAAGAATATGGACATAAAATATTAGTCGAAGATTCTTTGTTGCAAGACCCTTTAGTAAATAAAGTGCCGTTGAAACTCGACAAGTTGCTAAAATTACGGGAAAATGAGTAGCAAGATGGATTTAGTACAGTATATATAGTTGCATAACAATTCACATAAAACCCTGGTTTTTATTTATTTTTCTTTTCACCATGTCAACTACATTTCGAGTACAATTCAAATCCGGGAGGATTGGGGTAAACTTCAGTATGAGAATTACTAGATCTAATGTAGTGATTAAGAATCACAATGGAGTAATTACAGCTGCAAGATTGCGAATAAATTGAAAGGACAAAGCAGTGCAGTATGGTCCCTGTAGGGAGCTCCGCGATGATAATGGGATGCAGGTAGAATTCCGGATTTTGACCCTCTCGACCATAGCAGAGCTCGCGTTGTCTTGTAAATATAAGCTTAAGAGCTTGGAGAGGGGTCCTTCCACTGGGGTTTGGTCCTTGTGGGAAGCAGTATTGGTCTTCCTGCAACCCAGACCGTTGCTATTAGGTGATTTCTAGGCGACCTACCCTGCATGTCCCGATAGGCTTAAGATTTTGAGAACTGAGTGAAGGAAAAAAATCATATTTGTCCTGCTGCGTGCAGAATGGAGGATGTGACCATAGTTACCGGGTTCACTACACCCCCCCATGTACCATGATCCTGGGTCGCACAATCCGAAAGCTGGTGGGGTTGCGATCCGGATCTCCAAAAGTGGCGTTCTCAAATTCAACATTGACTACTTTAGTTATTGTTAGTTAAAAGACAACTCGAAGAACTAAACCTGCGGGAACGTGCTAAGAAAGCCAAGGAGGAGGCTCATACCAAACAAAGAAATGATGACAAAACTCATCTCTCAAAACGTTGAGCCAACAAAATTGGCTGCTGCAGAGGCTAAGAAGAAGAAAATTACTTTTTAACTTCACCAATTGAATAGATTGGAAGAAAAAGACACCTCAACGTATATATATACATAATGCTTTATATATCTTGTTAATCTATTATATAATATAGAGATTATCCACTAAATACGTTCTTAAGGATCTTTCAAGGTGGAGTATATGAATATTGACGAAACACATAATTATAATACTCAAAATCCCAACAAGGATTCTAAAATGCCCCTATGATTCAAAGTGTTAACCAACTAAGCATGCCTCCACCGTACCGCGTAGCGGATAAAGCAATGTACCACGTACTAGTACCCTTACCACGTACTAAAGCAACCCGCGATCCATGCAACATTGGGTCTAACTAAACATATTGTCAGGTATTCTATGAGAGGTGGATGCCGTAAGTCATCAAAAAACAAAAACAAAAGAGGGAACGGAAATGACCCACGCTGCCACTCGACCTAGTATTCTATACATTTACAAAATAAAGGGGTGGGCATTAATTTATTGCCCATAGAGGTAGACTAGGTTAAGCTTCAAACTACATTCATGAGTAAAAACTCATGATTTACTACATCGTGTAGGTTTTAGTGCTTTCGTATCTCGTTTACATTAATATTTATGTGTATATATATATATTTACTTTAAATTACCATTTCTCTTGGTTGCAATTTTCTCTCAAGAACATTCTCCCTTCCTTACACCTTTGGAAATTCCACTTTGGGCTCGTTTGGTTCAAGGTTTAGAAAGGGAATGGGAATCCTTAATTCCAGGAATTCTAAGTTTTGCCAGTGTTGGGTTCAAACAAGAATTCTATTTTCCAGGAAGTTTAAATTACATTCCCATGTTTGGTTTGGCAAGAATAGGAATGAAATCTATATCATTTACCTAAAATAACCTTTTGCATTTATATATGTATAGTTAAATATCAACACTAACATTTATAAATAATACACACATTGGATGTGTGTGCAGCCACGTATTCACCAACATATTCTCACACAAAACACTCATATTCACACACACACTCTCTCTCTCTCTCTCTCTCTCTCACACACACACACACACACACACGCATTCATACACACACACACACACTCTCTCTCTCACACACACATACACACACACACACACACACACACACACACACACACACTATACACGCATGAGTAAACTATAATCACAAGTAGAATTTAGAAAAATGACAATACTAATACATAAAACATCCTAAAACATAACAAAACACACTTAATATCCAATGTATCATTGTAGCAACGAAATATCCACTTGTATTTAAAAATCCACAAGAAAACTGTAGAAAAGTCCATGTTTTAAGGATCCCTATTTTAGGGATCCTGTTTCCTTGATTTAGGGATCATTATATTAAGGATCCCTGTTTTAGGGATCAATGTTATTCCTTTTTAGCCTAGTTTGTACACTATAAATATGTCTTCTATGAAATATAAGAAAAATACAATTCGTATTCACATGGTATCAGAATCCTAGGCCTTCTTTTTTCTCCGCCTTCATTGCTGATTTTTTTCATGTTTACCAGCCTTCATTGCTGATTATTCTTCGGCCTTCATTGCTGATTGTTCAGCCTTAATAGCTGAATTCTTTTGAACCATCGACCTTCATCTCAGGAACAAAATGACAAAGACTGGAGAGACAAGCCAACTGGAGGAAGTGGTGTCAAACAACGGAGAATTGCAGCATATTCAAGCAGCGTATAGGTTGAATGGAAAAAATTACCTAAAATGGTCCCAACTTGTTCACACCCTTCTAGGCCTGCAAATTGAGCCGAGCAAGCCCGAAGTCGTCCCGTTCGGCCCGCTATTTTCAGGCCGAGCTTTATTTGGGTTGGAGCCGAGCCTGAGCCAAAATTTCAAACCCGAATGAATTTTGGGCCGAGCTTGAGCCAAACTTTGTCAAGCCCGAATTGGGCCCGAAGCCCGAACTTTGAATATATAAATAAATAAATAAATTATTTTATAAAATATAACATATTTATGTTAACTAATTTTATATGTATTAAATATAATTAGTCTTTGTAGGTTTTCGTTCTTGCTTCCCTTGTTTTAGTTTAATACATTTAATAATTATATACTTTATTTTATGAAATATCAATTATATTTTGGTGTGTACATTTTCTCCATGATGGAAACACAAGAAAAAGGCACTAATTCAAACTTTTTTTAACAAAATAATTAAAATCGGGGCTGCCCGAAATCGGGCCCAAAGCTAGAAATATTTATGAGTCGAGTTCGGGCTTTGGTAGAAAAGTTTAGTTCGGGCCGAGCTCAGGCTTGATCCTGGGAAAGGTAGTTCGGGCTGAGCTTGAGTAACCTCAAGCCCGGCTCACCCAGCCCGATTTACAGCCCTACACCCTTCTAAAGGGAAAGGGCAACGTGAGCCACCTTCTCAGAACAGGATCGAAGTCGGAATACCCTCAATTTAATGCCTGGGGATGAGAAAGATTCAATGAACATGGTGTGGTTGTGGAACTCCATGACACCTGAGATCAGTGATACTTGCATGTTTTTTACCACTGCAAAGGATAATTGGGAGGCTGTCCAACAAATGTATTCAAGGCTAAAGATGCAATCCAAGTGTACGAGATCAAAGTTAAAACTGGTGCAGCAAAGCAAGGAAGCAAAACTGTTACAGAATATGCTGACATGTTAAAAAATTTGTGGCATAAACTGGATCATTATCAATGTATTAAGACAAAGTGACCTGATGATGCGGTAATACTGAAGAACTACATTGAAAAGGACGAAGTCTATGACTTTCTTGCTGGTCTCAATGTTGAATTTGCTCAAGTTAGAATTCAACTACTCGGGAAGGAGGAAGTTTCAGCTCTGAATGAGGTTATCTCTATAACCCGAGCAGAGGAAAACAGGAGAGCTGTCATGCTTGGACCCCAGACTTTGGAAGGCTCGGCTATGGTAGCAGGCAGTAGCAATAATCCAAAAACAGGAGTAGTATAGCCGGCAAATCCTACGAATGGAAGGGCAGATCTGTCAACAGCTCCGAGCCGTGATAACAAGGTCAATTTGTGGTGTACCTACTGTAAGAAGTCAAGACACATTGCTGGAAACTCCATGGCAAACCCTCTACATCTAATAAAGATTGGGGATTCAAAGGGAGACTACAGAGAAATAACGGGCAGGCATAGGCAACCACAGTGCATTCGGGGGAAACGAGGCCTCTGGAGCAAGGAGATTTCAACCGGGATGAAATTAAAAAGCTGAGAGCGTTGCTTGGAACATATAAAAATCCTCGGGTACTTGCTCATTGGCACATTGAGGTGAGTTTCCTATTTTCATTAGATTAAATGTCTCGAATGAAACCGTTGTCAACTCTTGGGTCATGAACTCAGGAGCCACCGACCACAAGACTGTGATCAAAAAAGTTTAGCACATACACCTTGCCTAAGCAGTAGGAAAATTGTCACAATAGATGGCAATGTTTAGAAAGGCGACCTCTAGGTGAGGCGTTAAAAAAAATCCTCGAGGCTTAAGCCTCAGGACAGAAAAGGGAGGCTTACGCCTTTTGTGGTTGAGGCATAGCGCCTCAAGGCGGTGAGGCGCACGCCTCTTCAATTGGGCTTAAAAACATAAAAAGTCAAGATACTTATAAAAAAAAAACCTTAAGTAAGAAAACAAACTCTTATACGAAACCCGTAAGCCCTAGGTTATAATATCTGCTCCGAAACCCTTATTCCGGCCTGCGTTCTGCTATTCCGGCCTTCGTTTACCTTCTGTTCTTCAAGTCCGGCCTTCGGTCGTATAAGGGAAGAGCTACGGCCTTCGGTCGTATACGGCCTTCGGTCGTATAAGAGCTCCGGCCTTCGTTTTTAGTTTTTATTCAGTATTTTACTAAAAAACCTGATACGAAACTTTTTTTGTAAGTGTTTAGTTTTACTTCACTAGTTTGTAAAAACTCTGTTAGTTTTAGTCATTTTTTAATACAAAACCTGTTTTGTTAGTTTTAGTTTTTTTTTTTTTTTTTTGTAAAAACTTTGTTTTTTTCTGTAAAAACTTTGGTTTTTATTTTTTGTAAAAAATCTTATACGGCCATAGTTTTTTCCCAATAAAGTTGCTGGTTTTTTGTAAAAAATATGTTTTATCCCCTGTTTTTTGTAATAACTTTGTTTTATATATTTTTTTTAGTTGAAAATATGTTTTATATTTTTTTTTGTAGTTGAAATATGCTTTGTTTTTGTATGTTTTTGTGATGAACAATATGGTAATGATGTAATGGAGATGAACTTTAAGTTTGATTGGTTGATGTACTGAATGATTATGGACCCTTTTGCATCATTTAATGTGTTGGATTATTTTTTTGTGAATTTATTAGACTTTTTATATTTTTTTTCCCTTTTTTTTTCTTTTCGGTGAGGCTTACGCCTCGCCTCGCCGCGACTAAAACGCCTCGCCTCGCCTTTTTAAACATTGGTAGATGGTTCATTAACCACAGTAGAAGGAATAGGAGCTATCTAAATTTGTCCTTCACTTGTGCTAAAAATTCTTCATGTTATAAAGCTGTCTACTAGTCTGGCGTCCATACAAAAACTTAGTCAAGATTTGTATTGCCATGTCATTTTTCACCTTACTTACTGTGTTTTCTTGGACCGGAATTCGAGGAGGATGATTGGACATGCTAAGGAACGGAACGAGCTCTATTATCTCGAAACATCAAACACACCGAGCCAACCACCCTTGTCTTTTCTATCTGGAAGTTTCTTATCCAATAAAGAAAAAGCCTGGCTTTATCATTGTAGACTTGGGCATCCATCATTTAGGACTCTTAAGCGTATGTTTCCTTCTCTTTGTAAAGGATTAGACGTTGAAAATTTGAATGTGATGTGTGTGAATTTGCAAAACATAAACCTGAACCTTTTCCAATAAGTAATAAAAGAAGTTCAGTTCCTTTCTTTTTAATTCACAGTGACATTTGGGGTGCTTCCATTGTTTCCAATATTCCTGGTGCACAATGGTTTGTATCATTCATTGATGATTGCATTAGGGTCTCTTTTTTCTACTTAAAAACAAATCAGATGTGAGTCTTATTCTCCCTAATTTCCATGGCTTGGTACAAAATCAGTTTGGTGTAAAAATCAAACAGTTTAGGTTAGACAATGATAGGGATTATTTCAATCGGGTCTTAACTCCATACTTACTAAAGGAAGGGATAATTCACGAGTCATCATGTGTAAATACCTCACAACAGAATGAAGTCGCTGAAAGAAAAAATGGTCATCTTCTTGATATAACCCGAGCCTTTCTGTTTCAAAATAATGTGCCCAAGTCTTATTGGCTGGAAGCAGTTCTAACAACAACAAACCTCATAAACAGGTTACCATTTAGAGTCTTAGATTTCAAGAGTCCCATGAAAATGCTTTCCGAATTCTATCCTAACCTATGTACTTCCAACAATCTCATTCCTAAGATCTTTGGGTGTGTGTCATTTGTCAATGTTCATATTCCAATCAAGGTAAAGTTAGATCCAAGAGGTGCATTTGGTGGGATATTCTGCTATCATCCACCCACCAAAAGGTTCCATACCTCTGCCGATGTCACATTCCCTGAATGGGAGTCCTATTTTTCTACTCCTTATCTTCAGGGGGAGAATCAGTCATGGAAGATAAGGATTTCTTTCTCATTGATCTTTCTTTATCTTCAAAACCTGTATTCTCTATTGAGTCTGTTGAATTGAATCTTTGTCATCTGTCTAGCCTATCCCTGTTGAACCTGTGTCTTGATTGCCTTGGTGGTTTGCCAAAGTGTATTCGAGAGATAAAGCTTCAGCTTCTGAACTTGCAGCAGTCTAAAACTATGACTTGGACCCTGGAAATGAGGTAACACTTTTTACTTCTTCTGTACAAACTGAATCTGAAGGTCATTTGGGTAGCAACCTAGATCAGGAGCTTCCTATTGCCATTAGGAAGGAAATCAGAATGTACTAAACGTCCATTGCACCCACTGTCACATGTTGTAGCATTTGAAACATTTCCAACATCTCATATGAGTTTCCTTGTTAACCTAAATAGTATTTCCATTCCTACGAAACTATCCAAGGCTTTATCTAATGAAATTTGGAAATAAGCTATGAATGCAGAGATGGATGCCTTAAAAAAGAACAAAACATGGCAGATTGTGAATTTACCTGCAGGAAAAAGGTCTGTGGGGTGCAAATGGGTGTATACCTTGAAATACCGAGCATATGCCAAGATGAATACTGTTATAATTTTGTTATCTTTGGCAGCTAATTATGACTGGGTCTTGCAGCAGTTCGATGTCAAAAATACGTTTCCGCATGGAGACCTTGAAGAAGAGATTTATATGGAAATCCCTCCTGGATTTGGAAGCAACCGAGCTACTAATCAGGTATGTAAGCTTAAGAAAGCTTTGTATGGGCTCAAGCAGTCTCCGAGGGCATGGTTTGGAAGATCTGCTAAGGTGATGATAAATATGGGATACAGACAAAGCCAGGGAGATAATACATTATTCGTCAAGCACTCAGATTCAGGGGGAGTAACACATCTTCTTGTATATGTTGACAATATCATCATGACATGAAGTGATGGAAATCAGAGATAGGCTTTGAAGCAACACTTAAGCAAAGAAATCGAAATCGAAATCAAGTAATTAGGGAGGTTGAAGTACTTCCTAGGAATTGAAGTTGAACACTCCAGGAAAGGAATCTCTCTCTCAACAGAAGTATGTCATAGATTTGCTAAGAGAGACAGAAAAATTGGTGTGTAAACCAATAGGCCTTACTCACAAGCTCGAAGAAGCTGAGGATGGTGCTGCAGTAGACAGGGAAATGTATCAGTGTCTAGACACTCATTGACCTCTCTCACACTCCTATGCTGTCAGTGTGCTGTCAATTTATGCACAATCTAAGAGAGGTTCATCTACAAGCTATAAACTAAGTGTTACAGTATCTTAAAGGAACTTCAGAGAAGGGAATTCTGCTTAAGAGAAGCACAATCCTAGTGCTTGAGGCATATACTGATGCAGATTATGCTGGATCTGTGGTTGACAGGAGATTGATGTCAGGGCATTGTATCCTTCTTAGTGGGAACCTAGTGACATGGAGAAGTAAGAAACAAAGTCTGATGGCAAGATCAAGTGTTGAAGCGGAGTTTGGAGCAATGGCTCAAGGTGTTTGTGAACTTTTATGGATTATGCTGGATCTGTGGTTGACAGGAGATTGATGTCAGGGCATTGTATCTTTCTTAGTGGGAACCTAGTGACATGGAGAAGTAAGAAACAAAGTCTGATGGCAAGATCAAGTGTTGAAGCAGAGTTTGGAGCAATGGCTCAAGGTGTTTGTGAACTTTTATGGTTGAAAATCATACTAAAAGATTTGAAGATCCCGTGGGATGGTCCGATGAGACTTTATTGTGATAATAAGTCTGCAACCGTCATTGCACATAATTCAGTGCAACATGATCGAACAAAGCATATAGAAGTAGATTGGCACTTCATCAAAGAGAAGCTAGACAGTGGCTTAATTTGCACACTCAACAACTGGCAGATGTGTTCACCAAAGGACTAATCAGTGTGAGGTTTTAAACAATTGTGTTCAAGCTGCGAATGGAAAATATTTATTCACCAGCTTGAGCAAGAGTGTCGAAAAAATCCATGTTTTAAGAATCCCTATTTTAGAGATCTTGTTTCCTTGATTTAGGGATCATTGTCTTAAGGATCCCTGTTATTCATTTTTAGCCTAGTTTGTATACTATAAATTTGTACCATTCTTCATCTTTGAAATATAAGAAAAATACAATTCTTTTTCACAAAACATAAAGTTGCTCTTAACGCACAAACGAAACCAAATATCTATTTAAAAAAAAAAAACAGCTCCTGAACAAAAGTATAACTTGCATTTTTTTTTTTCACCAAACATAAGATATGAAATATTAATTTTTTCCGATTAGTCCGCGAACCCCTGTCAATTTTTGCGATGACTTCAATGCGAGGAGCAAGCTATATTTCGAATTATTATCGATGATAATACTTGCCGCTTTGATGACATTCTCCTCATCCAAACCATCCATATTAACTCATCCACCACCTTCTTACTTAGCTCGGTCTCATGATTCATAAAAAAGGCATTTGCCAACTTGTCAATATTTGCATCAGCACTTTCAACAAATTTTTTGAATGAAGATGCCATTTCTCCTAAGCTAGTTGCAAACCCATTCGCAACCCTACGACGCTTTTTGCGACCTTGTTGAGACTTGCAGAAGGACTGTGGCTGTTTTGAGTGCTACAGATTTCAATTCATTCAGCCTTCTTCACTTGGTAAAATGTTATCATCATTCTCGGAGAGACTATGAATGTTTACGCGAATTGATGCATCTTCTTCTATTTGGTCTACCGCCCCACCACCATTAGGTCGGTCCTTCCCATATATATCATCCCATATATATCGATCCTTGCGTGAGTACTTTGAGATTGCACATAAAAAAAATCAAACATAAAATTAAGAATATCGACAATAGCACTCCACAAAATTATACTTACTTTGGCCCATGTATTAAGAACATCCAACTACTTTCATCATGCAATCAACGTCATCCCCTGCAAAGCCCCTATTGTGGTTCAACATCTCTGCAATTGCCATTGTCGCTTCTTTAAAGTCTTCAGGCGAGACTCGATTTTGGGAGAAGCTTTAGACTCGGGAAGCTTTTGTTCAAACATCTTTTCAAGCTCTTGCATATATCCGACTCTATATCACGTATCAACTTTCCATCATTCGTCGACAGATACGTTGTGTAAACACTCCACTAGTTTTGCATCTTGGTCTAGTGTCTAAAACAACCTAGATTTTGCACTCTGATTGTTCGAACCACCGTCTAAATTTCAATATGCAACGAAAGAAGAAAATAAAAGCTAAAATCGTTAATGAGAATAATAGAAAACCTTAAACTTAAAGAATATTAAAACTCATAATCTTATCTGTTTGTTGCCATTATAACAACTCAAATGATAATCCTAAGAAAAAAAATAGCATTACAAGTCAGTGTACGCTGAAATAGAATTTGCAATCTCAACATTGCATAATTCAATCAATTTCATAGTGTAACGTCCCGAAGCCTACCCTAATTGGTCGCGGACGTTAAGTCACTTGAGCTCCCGGGGATTTAAAACTTGAAGAATATAGAGCAATTCTTGCCGCGGTCTGTAAGAGGCCTTGGCGTCTACATCAGAACTGGAAGATTCCGTAGATCATTAATATAATATCACACCATATGAGAAGAATCATCAACTAGATCTTTCAAAGTTCATTAATGCTATAATAATCTCTAATTCATGCCATTAAACCAGTCCTTCCTCATACAATCATCAACATAAAACTGTAAAGATAAATAAGTACAACTAAGAGTGAAATCTATATAAGAATTCCTAATGGAGCACTACGCACAAACTATCTTTGTGGTCTCTATGAACTCCATGACCTCTAATAATATCCTCCCAGGAAATAAAGAATATAGGAGGGGTGAGCTCTAATAGCTCAACAAGGGTTAAGTCAAAGATCCTTAGCCACTCGTTAAAGTTAGTGTTTACAGAGGCAACAAATATACAAATGATATAATGTAACGGTAAAAACAAGGAATAATAATTGTGCAATATGAGCAACAAGAAATGGAAAGACTAGTATTTCCCAACCCCTCAGATTCCCCAATGACCTATGGCTCAATCTCCCAAAGGTCTCAACTCCCTGACTTATCCTATGGCTCAATCTCCCATGGTTCGCCCTCATAGTCCGCGACATATTTTTATAATGTTGGACGTCTCAAATTATGCGACCTTATTCTAGGTATCGTTGATCTAGTCATGCCACAGGCCGCGGCCTTCTCCAGGATGAGCGATCCACGGTCTGTTGTTAACTCCAGCGCAATTTCAGGATGAGCGATCCACGATGTGCTGTTAAATCTACACTTTGGCATAGCTCTGTTGCAACGTTAATGAATGCCGCGGCGTCAACACCGAATCCCCAACTCAACAAAGGCACAATATGATACTGCCTCGCAACTCCATGGCCTCTTCTAATAGGCCGCAACCTGAAGGAAAGAGTTAGAACTCTTGATCGGCAACAACAAGGGCATTAAGGTAAAAGCAATGTTTTAAAATCCTAATTTACTCCCAAGTTGAATCCTCAAAGATCAAAGGCGAAACCCTAAATAAATCTGCTAAGGTCAAGTAAGAACATCCTTAATATCCCATTCTCCAACTATAGAATCTCATCTCAAGAATCCTAGTAGAAAACATCTAAAATCATAAATTTACTTAATGAACAGTAATATGCCGAAGTCTCCGAATCTCAATGAATCAATGGCACTCCACGACTTTTAAACCTTGATGAACAGTAGCTTTCCATGGCTTATAACAAGAAACCTATAATCTCATATGAACATTAGAACACCATGGACATTTCAAGATTTCACACAAGGGTACATCTCAATCAATAAAGACATAGAAAACGAGGATTTTAACAAGGAAGAAGAGGGTGAGGACAGATCCCTTACCTCCTCAGGGGCTGAATTCGATGAATAATAGCCTTCTAGTCGCTTCTAGCGCTTTCTTCTTCATCGGTGAACAGTAGCCCTCCGTCGTCTTATTCTGTCAACCCTCTCTTCTTCACACACAAACCTTACTCTCATTGTAGAATGGATTTTAGGGTTTCTCATAGTCTCGGGAAGTGTGTCAAGGGTAGGTATTTATAGGTTTTAGTGGGGAACCTAGGGTTTTCCTCTTTTGGACACTCTTTTCCACAATTACCCCTTTTAAAAAGTCTTCAAGAATTTTCTAAACTTGCTCCTCAAGTCATGACATAATAAGGCCACATCATCACCCCTCATGCTTATAAGGAAACTAAGCTCCGCGGCCATCACCTTAGGCCGTGGTCTTCAAGAGTATGTCCGAGGCCTTTGCATACTAAGTCATAGCCTCTGGGTTTCATATGTTCGTAGACCCCCCCCCCTCTCTCTCTCTAACCTAGGTTTCTCACTTGTTTAACTATAGACCGTGGCCTCCCACAACCCAGCCTCTTAAGGTTTTAGGGTTGTTACACATAGCAAGAGCTGAAATAGAATCCATCACATATTATTTGGAACTGCATTTTTTAGATTGTTTAAGCTAAAAATGTATTCAATTGGAACATATTTAAACAACTGTATTCAAATGGCACAAAAAAGGTAGATTTGGCTAGATACAAATTTATTGCACAACAAATTCCATAAAACTATTGAGCTATTATGTTTTATATTTATATTATACAAATTCGCATAGACGAATTTTCATTTGGCCATTTGAAATGCCCAAAAGTCCGATCACGAAAAAATATGAAAAACAACAAAGTCTCTATTCTGATTAATACATAGAACCCCATCGTTCTCCAAATCAAAATAATAAATCCCCCGTAATTAGATACATGAACATACCAAATAAATCAAACTGAACAAACACCAAAGTTCAAGCCTCAATAAAAATCCTTAAACTTAACTAACTAAATCCCCATGTATAAATAAAAAATGTGAAACATAATAGAGTCTCTATTCCCACTCACCAAACTGCAAATTGATCAGGAAAACTTCATAATTAGACATGAACATATCTAATGTATCAAATTAATGAAACGCCAAAGTCCAATCCTCTTAGAAAAATCCTTAAACTTAACTAACTTAAAGTACCAAGTAGAAATAGAAAATTGAGAACAAAAACTCCATTAATAGGCATATATCAACTAAAGGCAAAATTTTCCTACTATTGGCAATGAAACGAAAGATTTTAGCAATATATCAACCAATGGCAAAATAGAGATTAAGAATATGAATTTATGATATCATAGAACAATACCCATATATCAAACTATGCCCGTGGACTAACTCTCCAAGATGACAACTTTGCATGTTTCCACAGGCTTTAAACACACAAGGAAGTGTATAGTTATCAGGTTTCATTCTAATTGCTAACATGTTTGTGTATAATCGTATGGCTTTGGTGAGTGAGCAGGCAAGCTTTGATCAATGTCTTGCAAATGCAATTTGTCGGTTGTTTAATTTGCTAAAAAATGTTCCATCCGTAAGATAGGCTACCATGAATGGGTGTGAGCAGAAGGCCAGTAGCCTGCCGAGTGCATAGCTATCACTTCCAAGCCCATAATTTCAATTAATAAATAGTAGCAATCTTTCTTAGCACACGCTGCTCTGAAGACATGGTGTCAGTTATAGTAACTTCTGACACTGAAATAATCTTGTTCATTATCAAATATCCACTTTGAGAGCTTTTACCTTATTCAACATCAAAATATAAATTCACACGTACTGCAAGAAATCCCTACATCAGCTGCATTCTTCTCAAAACACAAACTCACACAAACTATAATACCCCATGTAATTAAAAATTTAGGTTGGTCAAATTCTAAATATAAAATTATACGGAATATAAAAAAACAAATGAAATACCATTTCTCACCATGGATAGATCAAACGAAACAATAACACAAGTAATGTAGAAACGATATGGAGATCCTCAATATAAACCCATAATAGAATACCCATAGTCATGAAAGAGATACAATAGCGTCTCAACAATAATATCCCAATACAAAACCAAAGAATCTCTGAATATACAAGCCAATTAAGTCTCAACATGTCTCCAAAATCATCTGAGACTGAAAAGTAAAAAGAATAGCTAAATGAAATAAAGACCCACAATGTCTCTGAAACTATATCCTAGGTGTGAGAGATGAATAATAGTGCCTGTAACACCCCGCCCGCCCGGGGAGAGCGGACGGAGCACTACTACGATAAACTAAACCAAATCCACAATATAACAAGGTATAGAGCATCTAAATCCCATAATAGAAAAGAACCCACTAATCTTAAATCTCTTCAAATAAATACAACAATTCTCTTGAAATAAAACAACATCTAACTCGAAATAAAATAAATCTCCAATGCTCTATACATCAAAATAAATACAAGTCTTCTCATCTTGTATTAAAAATCCTTCCCAATAATAATCCACGCTAAAATCAATCTTCATAGCGCCCCAAAATTCGCGCTAACCTGCCACTAAAAGAAAATATGGGGAAGTACACAATACGACAGGAAAGATGCTCAACAAATATTAGCGGTGAATAAAACGTAACAATACGAATACGAATATTCAAATCAAATGCGAATCTCAATAGCAATTAGATCAATATAATTTCTCAACAATACATTAACCGGGTCACCAGACCTCACCACCGTACCGCGCCTATGCATTTATTTAGTATATCCGGAAAAAGGAATATTGGCGGGTGCCCAACCTCAGTGTCATATTAAAATCTCATGACAACATGCTCAACACCAAATATAACACCACATGAATCGAAATTAGATTCCAATAAATATTTCCAGATTTCCAAATGAATTTAGCAATTCAAATATGAGTCAATAATCACAAGAAAACAAGGGAATAAAACTCGCGAGATTAAGGAGCATATTGTGTAAAACCCCATACCGCAAAATCATCACATAATTTCAGCCTCAAAATCTAATCTCACCATCACGTTCCTCTCGCGAAAATAATCAAATCTCGTTCTAGCCCAAACTCGAGAAAACACCAAATAAGCCTTCTAATCTAAGGTTGAAATCTTGAATAAGTTTGGGGCTATGGTTTGTAGATGAAAGGGAGTAATTTTGGAGAGGTCTTCTGGTTGAAAAGTTTGAGAAAAAGTGATTTGAAAAGCCAAGCCACGAATTTGTTGATATATAAAGGATTAAGAGTTTGATTAAGAAAAGAGTTCTAATCAGATACAAACACTAAAAAATTTATTCCGGACGATCGGCCGTTGGAATTGGATGAAATTTTACAGAGAATTAGCTGAATATGAGAGGAAGCTACAGAAAAAAATTCAGCTCGATCGGACCCTTCAATATTTTTAAATATTTTTTTTTCTAAAGAGTTTTATGCTCCGAGGTCTCTTAGAGAGTTTCATATTTTGAGGACTTTTCTATATAATAAAAATTCAATTAAAACTCCATTTTAATTCCGATTTCGAAATCGTTTGAAATTCTCATCTTTAAAAATAAAATCCAACATATTTGACCAATAAAAATAATTTTATCTCAAAATTTATTTTTCCTCTTAATATCGAAAATACCCCAAAAATTACGCGGGTTGTTACAGTGCCCTCTTGAACAAGGTAGCTATGCAGAAGGTCCACTTCTAATACCTGAGTTTCACGTAAAGAGATGGTTCAAAACTCTAGCAAGTAACTTAGCTACGTAACTCAAAAGCAGTTATATGCAAAGATGATAAAGTCACAATTTAATAATTAAATGAGCGGCCCAACCCATAAACGTAGTCTCACAGTGTATTAGAATGATCTCATTTCATATCATTAATTAATTATCCTCGTTAATTAATCAATACGTAATCGACATGCTCCCCTTCCTCTCGGTTGCGGTACGCCAAATCAAACAATCACAATGTATTAGAATTAATCTCTGTTACTTTCATTAATTAATTATACTCATTACTTAGTTAACACGTAACCGACATGAGCCCCTTCCTCTCGGCCATCTCATAAACATGCGGTACGCCAAATTTAAATAATCAAATTTCACGCCCTGACGCCACCTGGTATTTGCATCGCTGGGAATTGACATAACACAATAAATCATAAACATCATGTCTCACGCCCTGGCGCCACTTGGTATTCGCATGATCGGGAATTCATATCTCATAATAAACCATAAACATCACGCTTAACGCCCTGACACCACCTAGTATTCGCATGGCCGGGAATTTACATATCACAATATCGGGGTGTCCCTCCATGGTGCCCTCCAATTCATTTTCATTTCACATGTAACATTTGACATTTTAACATATCTTTATTCACTCTGAGCAATTTACTCAAACCCTGATTACCTCACCCTACCCTGGGTTGTATCATTTAGAATTCATTATACATTTTAATCCATTTCATACGTTGCTAAAAAGGGCAATCATCTTACAACTGATTCTGCATAACATAAAGCATTAAATCGAAAGTATATAAATTTCATTAATGATCTAAGTCGTCACTCCTACCCGTCACTAAATTTCGTGCGTGGGATGTCTCACCGAAGTGAAATCCAAACAAGACCTCCCCCCCCCAATACACTTGTGTTTAGATGGGGTAGTTGTTAAGACAAATTTTAAATGTCTATGTATGCTATCAGGCCAACCAATCCAACATCACCAAACCAATAACCAATAATAAAAGCGACATATAAGACAAAACATATTCCAACAATTAGAATACTTCAAGTAAGGGCATATAAGTGTTCCTGCATAAAAGAGACATGCACTTAACTTACAAGTATGTTAAATCCTATGGGGATCTGTTTATATATATCATGGGTCCCATATCATTTATAATATTTTACATTAGTTCACATACATGACTAAGGTCCTCGTGACAAATATTATCAAACAAGGACAAGCGTGTCGAAAGTGCTACTTCTAATGTACAAGCTCCTCATAGAAAATCTCATCAATTTGGGTCATAAACATAAAAAAGTACTACTCTCAAATCATAAGGTACAATCCCTACTAAGCATGCAAAATTTGAATTCACTAACTCTAAATTTAAGTCCGTATAACACATTATCTAATCTCAATCGTCAAGCTCTACAAATGGGGTCCAAATCTTAAATATAAATTTCTTTCCATGTTTAGGGGCCCTAAAAATAATTTCCTCAAAGTGAAAGGCTCAACGAGTCATTTCAAATATATCAATTTATCTAAATTCACCTATTCATGGTTTAATTAGGAATACCCAACTTCCTAAGGGTTACTAATTAATTTTTAGCATAAAAATATTCTGGGGTTTGGTTTGGAAGTTATTCTAAATTTGGGTGATGGACCAAATTAATAAACGGATAAAACTATATTGGTGGTGGTTTTCGGGACAAATGGGAACAAGACGCCAAAGGTATTTAAATTGAACAGGAGAGAGAGAGAAGGTTACTCCTATATTGAAAGTTTCGTGCAGCAATAATGTGGGAAGAGGGAGAGCTCTCCTATTTGACTCAGCAACATGTGTCGCCCTCAACGGTATTTAGATTGAACAGGAGGGAGAGAGAAAGTCACTCCTATTTATTTGATTAATCACTCATTCAGCTATATTCTCTCTCTCTCTCTCTCTCTCTCTCAATAATTGCGCTGCCCCCTAGGTACCTACTGTTGCTATATCCACCTACACCAAGGGAGCCTACGGCTTGGCTCATTCTACAGGCTGAAAAGCAAATCCCCCCCCCTCCCCCCCCTTTTTTATTTGCGTCGCTTTCTTCTTTTGTAACCTACCCATAATCCTATTAAGCCATCAATTCCATTTTATATATTGTTCTACAGCTGATCAAACGGCCCTAGACCAAACGTGCCTGGACTATCTCATATGGGCCTAACTTCCTTTAACATTCATCAACTCTATTTAACAATTCTCTCTCATTTTTTATTTACACTAAACCAATTAAACCTATTTATCCATAAAACAAAATCATTAAACATTAACATTTAATTTAATTAATAACTAAACCTTATCAATAAAACATTAGTACTTGATCAATTAGTAACACTTAATTCAATTACTAACTAAACTTTAATCATTAAAAACATTAATGCTCGATTAATTAATAGTTAGACCACATTCATCCAAAATTTTAACAATTAAATTGATTAATAATAAATTCCGTTCAACATAGCGACTCGTAAATCATATAAATTCCTCGACATTAAACCCGGTTGTCTTCTTAATTAATTATTTTATTAAAAAAATGACGGGGTATTACACAAACTGCTGAGAAAACGTGGTAGTATGTTATCACTAATATCACTGCTCGACTGTTATGCAAGGAGGGGTAACCCATATCTATCAGTCCATAGTAAACTAAAAAGTAAACATATTTTATATATAAAACATAGTTTTTATATATAATGAGAATAATAAAACTGACAAAATAATTGACAACACAGGTTTAAAACAAAACTTCCATTGCACAAAGATCACAACAGCAAAATTCACGTAATAAAATATGAACTTGAACAAAACAGGATAACGATTAATATATTCAAAACAGATTATAAAAGATAAAAAAGATACAAAATGAGTGGAACGAAACATAAGAACGAACGCCAAATAGATCATCAGAGATCTGAAATTTTCAATTTAAAACACATTGGAATTTTACATCCGAAGTTTATAAATTCTACA
This sequence comes from Sambucus nigra, assembly GCA_949130495.1. Lineage (NCBI taxonomy): Eukaryota > Viridiplantae > Streptophyta > Magnoliopsida > Dipsacales > Adoxaceae > Sambucus > Sambucus nigra. The sequence goes on along the minus strand of OX422217.1, from coordinate 103,908,056 downwards.
CTGCTGTACAAAAGTTTGAATTAACCTCATCATTCAAATTCACAATTTTATGCATTCCTTGATCCCTTCCACTCGTACGTTTGTGATGGAAATGGGCCCCGTTTTAGGATTTTATTGCATTTTACTTTATTTTGTTATTGTATTTTCATTTTTTTGCTTTAGTATTTAAAGGTAAGGAGTAGTAATAGCATTTTTGTAATTAGGGCCTTAGCTTGGAGCCTTAGCTACTCCTCCCCTTTAAATACCCCCATGTAAGCCTCATTTGAGGTAGAGCTGAATTTTGAAGTAGAGAAGAGTGTTTCTCTCTCTAAAGGTGTGTTAGATATTTTAAGGAGCCTTTTGACATGTAGTTTACGTCAAATTGGTATCAGAGTCGCTCCAACATTGGTGTTTGGTGTATCGGTGTTTATTTTTTATCAAATCGTTCACTACCTTGCAATAGCTCCAAGAAAATCAAAACAACAAAAAGAGATTCAAGAACTCACCCAAAGAATGAAAGAGTTGGTGCAAACACAACAACAAGTAACCCAAAAGTTTGATCTCCTCATCTCCTCCAAAATTCAAAACCCGAACCCTAGTCTTCCCACCACCACCCTTCCCAACCCTTCCCCATCTTCCCTAACCTCTTTGCCCTAAACCCGTTTCAAAACCCTAGCTCTACCCCCTGCCAAACCCGCATCGCTGCCCTAACCCTAAGCCCTACACCTGCCGACCACCCCAACAACCCCCAAACCCTAGTCGACCCCTCCCCCAGTCCCCCCGACTCCCAAATCCTTCCCGGCGTCACCCCCAACAAACCCCCTGCTGCTACTGACCTAATCCATAGCCCACCCGCACCCAAACAACCCCCCTTGCACCCATCGGTCCTCGGACCCAATCCCAACCCCAACCCCAACCCGCTGCCGACCTGGACCCACACCATCTTGAATGCAGAAAACCCCAATTCGACTCCATTTCAGCCTCCGAACCCCATCAACCCACATGCTGACCACTTTTCCTCCCCCAAACCCATGGTTTTTGACCTGGGTGGAAGTTTTTAGGGTTGCTTTGAAAGAGAAGAGAAGAAATGAAGACCAAGATTTGTGGGATGTGCGCTCCTCAAGTTTCAGAAATTGCTTTTTGGCCCCCACAGGGTTTTGGCACCTATTTTTTGGAATTTTCTCATGAATCCCCGATTTTTTTTGAATGCTTGAGGACGAGCTGGGTCTTAAGAGGGGGAGAGTGATAGAAATGGGCCCCATTTTAGGATTTTATTCCATTTTACTTTATTTTGTTATTGTATTTTCATTTGTTTTGCTTTAGTATTTAAAGGTAAGGAGTAGTAATGGCATTTTTGTAATTAGGGTCTTAGCTTGGAGCTTAAGCTACTCCTCCCCTTTAATTACCCCCATGTAAGCCTTATTTGAGGTAGACTTGAATTTTGAAATAGAAAAGAGTGTCTCTCTCTAAAGGTGTGTTAGATATTTTTAGGGGCCTTTTGACGTGTAGTTTTACGTAAATTTGAGTAGCTAAGTTTGCACGCAAATTGGTACGTGTCCCAGGTTTCAATATAAGTGATTGGTTCACCAACTGGTTGGTAGAAATTTGGGACATTCTCCTCGTCTTACTCACTATCCAATATATTATATGTCATTTTTTGCCTTAAAGATTGTAAAGAAGGCACCATGCAATGATTATCCGATTATGTGTCCTCATATGATACCATGAAGGACTCCTTAGGAGTGCCCTAAGCTTAAACTTGGGAAAACTTCTTTCGATGATATTCCTTGCTTGAAAATGCTTATGAAAAAATCTTTTGGATTTTGGCTCGAAACGGAACAAGGAACCCCTTACCATTTGGATATCCGACATCAACAAGGTAGTTGAAACCTATTATCATACTAGAGATTATGGTATATACGTGATTTTTTTTGAATCATTGTAATTAATCTATAAACATACCTATGGGAATTTTCAACCCATTTGGGCGACTGATTGCATCCCCAAGTATTTGCAAGTCTTGTGCAGGTCCTCCCACCATGGCAATACATAATTAATTTGCATGTCATGAGAGCAAACACATAAGATATTTGTTGCAACATCATGTTTGCTGGTACTATATCTAGGTTTATCAACTTTTGGGACCTTAATCCGGATATAGGTTCCATTTAATGCACCTAAGCAATTTTACAAGAATTTAAAGAATTATGAGTTTCATTCACGCAAAGATCATAGCTTGAAAATTAACTTGAATTAGGTTTTAAGAATGAAGCATGTTTATATACCTTAAACCATTTCCATCTAGAATCGTCCGAAGCCTTAGAGATCGCCACTGTTGTTGTTAAGTAAATGCCCTTGCAACAATATAATTCCTTGTAACACCTTATTGAAAGATCTACAAGTGGTTTCTCCCGAATGTTTGAATTCTCTAATGCATACTTGATTCTTAGTGTGGTGAACAAGCATGTATAAGAAAATTGTGACCATCTCTTCAACTTTTATATTTCTCGTGTCCATCAACAAACCATGGGTACAAAGCCTATAACAAAGCTTGGCAAAAGTATGCCTAGCCTATCCATTCGAAGATTATCAATACAAGCGTAAACAACTTACTCGCCTACTAAATACATCTCTTCTAAGGCTATTTCTTTTACGATATAGCGCCACGTTAACATATATCTAAATTATGACTCACGTACACCATAGCATGCATTTTAGTAAACGACTTACTCTCCTAAATACGTCTCTTTTAAGGTTATTTCTTTTACGATATACTACCGCATTAACATATATCAAAATGTAGAAGATCCTTATAATATTACTCCTAGTAGTCTCACACAAACTTATGGTCTTTCGTTTCCTTTCATACACTACACGATCCATATCTACCTAGGCATATTGAGAAGGTAGATTAGGCATAAACAAATCATTGCTAATTAAATCTAAACACCCCAATAAATGTTGTTTGAAATTCAATTTTAGCTTTTGATACTACATAATTCATAATATTTGATATACATATACATATTTAATATTTATACTATTTGATGTAAAATTCAAAAAGTAAACATGTTTACATAAAAATACAAACACACAAACCCTAGATTCATGAATATAGCTCAACTATAGAACGAATTGGACTGCAAATCAGTTTAACATTACAAAAGAGAATGAATGAGAGAAAAATCAATTTCAATAGCATGGATTGATTTATACATACACACACATACTTACATGTATTATATATATATATACACAGGATGGCCTCTCCGGTGGGCTTATTTAACTGGCTTAATATCGTCCACATGATTTAAGGACCGCTACCATCTTATTGGACCACCTATTGGCGACCGCTTTGTCTTTTTATGCCTAGTCTTTTAAGCTTATTTTAAAGCCTAATTAATCTGGAAGTAGTGTAGAAGTTTCAGGGTACTGCTACTTCTTAAGCTTCTTCCGTCACTATTGTACAGGAGTTCTGAATAGCGAGGATTATCTATATAAATAGTTTCTTCAGGGAGTCTAGAAATTGAAAAAGGTTTTAATGGAAATTATTCTAGTCTTAAATACCTTATATGGTATCGTGGGTTTATCTGTCTAGTTTCTTTATATATTTGATTAATAATATCAATTATATCGTTATCTATAAATTCGTCTAAATTATTATCACCATAAGATGACGAAAATCTACGGTATGTTTTAGGGGTAGCTGTCTCTACGTTTTTAATAAGAGGGCGGATTCCTCCGGCTCTAATTAAAGTAGCCTTTGTTTCAGCTAACCTTTTTCTTCTAATAAATTTTAATACGTCTATACTGTCTTCAAGTATCCTAGTGTATTCTTGATATTTTTCAGGTCTTAACAATTCTTTTGCAAAATCTTCAGTTGTTAATTTTTGTCTAAAGAGATCACGGATCCCTGTTCTAATTGTCTCTATTCTAGGTACCTCTCTTCCTAGCCATTCAATGATCTGGTCTATGTATTTGAAAGTACCGCCTTCGTATATTAAGGCAAATTCTATAAGTTCTTTATCTTTAGTGTCTGTAAGAGTCCAATCTTGGATTTCTCTTGTTAAGTCTGAATTTGTTTGGTTAACAAATGCTAAAAAGTCTTTAGTGATTTGTAGGCTTATACGAGATTCTTTTAAAACAATAATATGTAAAATAGTTAAGGGTTTGGTTCGAGTTATACCTTCCTTCAGGTCTGTAATATCTTTATCCTCCTTCCTTCTTCTCTTCAGCCTTGCTACTATTCTTCTCCTCTCTTGGCCTCCTACAACTCCCTCTTTATGTGTCGCACCTAAATCCACTATTTTGGCGTTGAACCCGTTTCCTGCCTGTACGCCCTCATGCCTAACGCCCACCTGGCTAACGGCTCACGACAAATCGGCTCCTGACGGTGGTTCACCTGTATCTACACCAGAGGTTCCACACAATAGTCCTCTATGAACAGAAAGTTGGAAACCATTTGGAAAATAATAACAACTTAGCATAAGAGATTTCTTGAAAAGAAAGTACTTTTATTGCATAGCATAAGTAAATACAACTCTCCCCTCTCCCCTAACTATGAGAGGTTTACTCACCCATGTAAATATTACTCACTACAATCATACTCTCTCTCTACTGGAAGTCTAGCAACTGATCACTCTCTAACTCCTGATGTCTAAAACTCAAATGGACGCTCCCTTTTATAACACAGGGCACTACAAATGACTGGTAACCGTTTATCAAAAGCGATCCGGTTGAAAGCATACAATTATTAAAAGTCTGCAGCCTTGGGAATCTTTCGAGTCTTCACTTTTCTGCTTTTTCAAAAGCCATCTTGGCGTTTTGCAATTATCTTGCACCTAACGTCTTCCATGGTCTTCCTTTATCTTTATGAAAGGAGGATGTCTGGGCCCGTATGGGGCAGCTCTGAGCTGTTTTATTCTGCAAGGGAATCATCAGTCTAAATAATGGAGTCTTATTGTCTTCGTGCAATAATGCATAGGTCTAGTGCAGGGCATCTTCTGTCTTTAATAATTCTTCCGCTAACGAGGGGCCCGTCTTCGTCCCATCCGTGTCTTCTTCTTCTTCCTTGTCTTGGTTTGGTAGGGCATTGTTGAAAAATTCATCAATGAGGCCCACAGTTCTAAGGCTAGTTGGCGAAGCTATCTCTACCATTTCTTTGGTCTCTTTCTTGAGCCTTTCATTAAATGGCTCATCAGCTTGGATTATCAGGTCTTCTTTGTGGTAGGCAGTGTACCACCTGTCTTCTCCTGTCAATAACTCCATGATTTCAATTGTCTCCATGGCTTGAGCAATCTGGAGCTTGGATTTATCAACAATTAATTCTTTAGTCTCGTCTTCTGATAAAATCTCAACGTCTTTGAATATATAATTGGAAAATCTAATAAATCTAAATCCTTCAACTCTCATTCCTCTACAGGACTTGGAGCAATCTGATAGATTCTAGCAAATAGACGAAGGAAGTCTTCAACCTTCTTAACATACTCATGGACTATTTTTCCAAGAGCAACAGAGTCTTCAATATCTTTTATCTGGACGAGTCCAATGAACCCGTGGTCTGCAAGAGTTATATGAGCCATGTCTGATTTTCCAAAAAGATATAATTTTGGAACGTCTTTGAAGAAACCCTTAATCATTAAGGCATCTCCATTTATTTATGATTATAACATATTAAAATGATCAATAATGTTATTAGTTTCTTTTTTAAAGTCTTCTGTTAATGGGAGATTATTATGACCAAATGGTATAACAATCTTAGTCTTAAAACTCTTTTTCTGATAACAGAAATCAGTAGGTCTAGTTTTGGAGGATTCTCCAAGAGTCTGAGCATAAGTCTGAGTCTGAGGTCTAGGTATAGCAGTACCACTGAGCTGGGTAACTGCAAGTCTTTGAGTCCTCATAAATCTAGCAATGGCTACCAAATTTTGTTTGAACTCAATCCATAGTCTGTTTTTCACATCCCACCATATGGCGTCTATAAGAGTATTTTCGTCTTCTGAAAATTCTCGTCTAAATTTGATCAAGTTTGGGTATCTTTGATCGGGTCTATAATGGGGAAAGTACATCTTCCCAATGAGTCTATTTTGAGCAATAATCTCTTGTCTAGATTTTCCTGGAGGAACCAAGAAATCATCAAAGTTCTCTAGGATTGGTCGTTCTTGAGAGTCTTGAATATGAGTCTGTCTTTGCGTTACACCAGCATTTGGTCTTACGCGTCTAAGATAGTCTGCAACGTCTTCCCTGTTCAGTCTATTCGTTCCAAAGGAACTCATGTCTTCTAGGTCTTCTGTTTGCAACATAAAACATGAAATCATATTAGTATTAGCAAACATTGGCTCTCTTGATATAATTTCTGGAATGGTATTTTTACTTCCCTTAATATGTATAACAGAGAAGTCATAACCATTAAGCAATTGTTGCCATCTAGTTAGTCTATTAGTCCTTGATTTGGACAAGTCTAAATCTTTAAATTTTACTGCATAAGAAGAGTCAGTATAAACAGTAAAATGTTTAGGTCTAAGAAATAGCATATATTTTTCTATTGCCCTTACTATGGCTAAAACTTCTTTTTTATGGGCAGTGTATCTTGTTTCTAGGTCTGTAAAAGTTCCAGAACTATGTCTACATAGTTTCTTCTTTTTTGTCTGATGATCAATGGCAAAGTATACTGCTCCCCATTATTTATCAGAGGCATCTGTTTCTAGTATAAACTGGTCTTCTGCATTAGGCAGTTCAAGTAAAGGAATATTCTTGACTGCATCTTTAATTTGTCTTATGACTTCAAAATCATCTTTAGTCCAATAAAAGGGATTGGTTTTGTCTGTTCTTTTTAATTTGGCAGTTAAGCTTTGTCTTTTTGAAGCAAGGTCTTTAATAAAGTTTGCAGCACAATTAAGCAATCCTAAAAATGATTGTAATTGTTTTCTATCTTTAAGTTGGTCTGGAAACTCAAGAATCTTTTTGGTTATGTGTTCTGCCAAGTATAATTTTCCTTTATTGATATGCATTCCCACAAAGTCTATCTCAGTCTGAAATAATTGCATTTTCCTTTCGGAAATAACAATACCATGTCTGTCTAATTCTAAAATAATCTTTGTAAGATGATCTACATGCTCTATCTCAGTCTTACTGGCTACAAGAATATCATCTATGTAAACAAGACAAAATTCTGAATAAGGTCTAAATATATTATCCATTCTTCTTTGGAAAACTTGAGGAGCATTCAAGTATCCAAATGGCATTACTAGCCATTCGTATTTTTCTTGGGGCACACTAAAGGCTGTCCAAGTAATACGGTCTGGATGCATCTTAATTTGCCAGAAGCCTGATTTGCAATCAAACTTACTGAATATAATTCTATCTTCAATCAAATTGATTAAATTATTCTTGTCTGGTATCTTATAAGAATCAAATTCACAATTCTTATTTAATTGTCTATAATCTATAACCACGCGTCTTTTTCCTCGTTTACGTTTAGATTCATTTTGAACATAGAAGGCAAGGCTATTATGTCTACTTTTAATTTCTCTAATAATGCCTAACTTAAGCATTTCGTCTATGTCTTTTTTAAATTCTTCCCTATCTTCTTGTGAATATCCTTTGTTATAGGTTCCACCATTAATAGTGGCGTCTGGGTTAATAGGAATGATTTCACAATAGCTTTGGTCTTTATTCCACTTAGCGATGGGATTTTCTCATAAAGTAGGCTCTGCTAGTTGCCTAATCTTTTCCTTTTCTACTTTTATATCAATTTTCTTTTGTTTGGATATAGCTTGAACCTGTAATAAGGTATTATGGGCGTGGTCTAAAATGTCTTGTTGTATAAGCGCTATTTGCTATAACACTTTTGGTCTGGACACTTATATTCTTTTTGTAAGGGTTTAATAATGTCTAGGGCTTCTTGTTGGGTTGTTGGTCTAGGTCCACCACAGTTGAAGAACTCTGATGTTTTATAGGTCTATAATTGGGCTTGACTTGCATAAGGTCAAAAGCAGTCTTGTGATCTATTAGACGGGCTTTGATATTAAATTCCTCTTTTATCACAAATTAATATCTTATCGTTATACTGAGTATAAGGATGATATTTACTAATAAAGTCTTGTCCTAAAATAATGTTTCTTGTGAAACTAGGACGAGGATCCATTATCCAAAACCGATGATTAACGGTTTTGTTGGTCTGATTTTCTAATTTAAAGTAAATAGGAATAGTCTGGAAATATAAGGTAAATGGATCTCCATTAGCCACTTTACCATAGATTTCTGGAGTACTTTCTAAAAAATAGTCTTCAGGGAAGGCATTAGCCTTACAAATACTCTGAGAGCATCCTGTATCTATAAAAGCTGAAAGTCTTTTAGGATAGTCTTTGTGTTGAATAAATAATTCTACAAAACAGGCATGTGGTTTAGTAGAAATTCCTAAATTATTCTTTTCTAAAATATATATTCCTTTCTGAGGTTTATCTATAAAATCCAAGGGTATTTGGTCTTCTGAACTACTATCAGAATGGTATTCTTCTAAATCATAGGAAATTCCCTTTCCTTTGAAGTCTTCATTTTCTTGCAATCTGTTGGCTATATTTCTATCAATGTCTTGTTAGTATGTTTTAATATCTAAGTCTATTTGAGCGTCATACTGGCTAGTATAAATTGTTCTAAATCTAGTTCTCCAACAGTCTTCATGGTAGTGTAATTGACGAATAACACAAACCATAAATAATTCTGTTTGTATAATCTCAAAGCATTCTACGCATCTAAAGTCTTTCTTGCTACATATCATTTCAAATGTACAATAATGTCTTTCATCGAAGTAGCATCTAGGTATATAGGTTAGTAACTCAGGATTACTAACTGTATCTTTTCTTTAAAAATGGGCTTAATATGCACTTATACCAAGCTTCTTCAAAGTCTATATATTCATTGTCTAAATTGTCTTGATTAGTCTGCATCATATACAAGTCTAAAGTATCCTGAGAGTCTTCGTACTCATCAGTATCACTATTACTGTCTTCCGAGTCACCATCTGTATATGCACTATAGATTCTAGTATTGTCATCATCTTCAATATCTGATATTTCTATAGCATATAGAATATCTAACTCTTCTTGATCTACATAGTCTAATATTGTATTAATAATCTTAATACTTTCTTTATCTTTCTTATTAGTGCAGGCTTTAGCAAAGTGTCATTTGCCGCAAGTCCAACATTCTTTTGTGGCAGTCTTAGATTGAGCTACATCTTTTTATTTCCTACAATTAGGAACATACTTATACTTACTAGTGTTTTTCTTAAAATATCTTCTTTGATTAAATCTATTTTTCTTAGTCTTAGGGTCCTTTTTTCTAAAGGTAGTAGATTGTCTAAATTTATACTTCTTTGAAAATCCTAAAGGTCTAGTCTTAAACTTCCTATGTTTCTATTTTAATTTCTTTTTGAATTTCTTAGGTTCACTACTACATCCCCATTGGATTGGAGCAATGTCTCTTTCCTCTTTAATTGGAGGGATTTGTTTGAAAGTTTTCTCTATCAACTTTCCTCGAGTTATATCCCGTCTTTTAGATATGATATAGTCTTTGGCGAAATTGATTCTTTCACCAAGGGAGTTATTATTAATTCCAGCTACTCCTGGCCAATTCCTACATTCATTAATTAGGATTTGTCCTATGGCTGGTATCTTTCTAAAGTATTCATCTTTTAAGGTCTCCAAATTCTTTAATTTGGTAATATAGCTATTCATAATTATTGCTATATTCATTTATCTTATCTAGTTTGCAAATGCTAAGGAGGGCTAACTTAGTTTTTGCCAGGTCTTGTTCATTAATTTGAGCTAGATGTCCAGGTCCAATGAATTCTAATGTGAACAATTGAATATATTCGTCAATTGATATTTTTCTAAGTTTTCTTTCATCTTCTCAACCTTAGCTAAGGAGACTTCATCAGTAGCCTTTCTTAAACTATCTAAGTAATCTTTTGCAATACCTCTAATGGATTGCTCAGCGTACTGCTTACATGAACTTGCATCCCATTGTTCATTAGATGCAAAACACATGTTCATCTGGTTACGCCATTCATCTAAGGCCTTCTTCCTATCTTGAACATTGTCTAAGTTAAGTATATACCTACTGGATTTATGGCTTGGCTTGCCATAGTCTTAACAGGAGTGAAACTTTTGTGTCTAGTTGGAAAGTTTTTTATATAATCAGGTTTAGTCTTAACTACTGTGCTTGAGTATATAGGAATATATATTCCTATTGGTTTACTAAAAAGTCTAGGAGTTCTACTACTACTACTACTACTACTACTACTACTACTACTACTACTACTACTACTATTACTACTACTACTACTACTACTTCCTATCTCATGTTTACTAGGTTCTACTTGTGTCGCTGGCATTAGTCTTTGTTCTCCTTCTTGTATTAGTCTTAAGTTTCTAAGAAGTTCTTTAGCATTCTTAGATTCTTTTAATTTTAATATGCGCTCTTGAGCTGTCATATTAAATCTTTCTCTTTCTTGAAATCTAACCGAATGACTTTTCTTAAGGGGATCTTTAAATGTCTTCATATCCAATTCTGAGGGTTCTTGTCCAAAGTTTTGGATCCTAGCTTTTTCTTTAATTAAGTCTTTTTGTTCAAATGATCTTCTAGGTCTAATTATCGGGGCTTTTCTTAGTAAACTAGCACTAGTCTTACTACTACATTCTCCTTCTGAAGGATAATTGATTACGGCTTCACCCATATTCCTAAATCTAATTTCTTCGGTCTGGATATTCTTATTGACAATCTTAGGGGGACCAAACTGGATGGTAACATTTCAAGTGACATTGTCTTGATTAATAAACAACGGTTTATTTTGTGTAGTCTTAGTTTCTTGAAATTCTGGCAATTGCCAGAGGGTCTTAGCTTTTTCTTTCATAGGTCCAGTATTCCTAATACTGTAAGTATGATTATAGTATGAAACATTGGTTCTAACTAAGATTTCTTCATTAAGTCGACCGCTAGGAATTCCCGATTGCATTCCTTCATAAGGAAATTGGGAGAACTTCACATAGCTTTGGAATTCTATATTTATATTAGCGTCTGGGATAATATAGTCTTCATAGCCACTAGCATATAAGATTAACTTAAAATGTTTGGTTGTGTCTACGGTTACTGTAAATGCCGGAATGACATTAAAGTATCCTATATTATCTGACATTTGTAATTGGACTATCCTAATAACGCTCTTCTCAAAATCTTTCCATCTTTTATCTACTAAACAACATAATATGTTGATATTATTATGAGGTCTATGTAATCCTTGGATTCTTGCCTGAATTACTCCAAAGGTTAGGAATTGGAACTTTCAATCAGTTCCTCTAGATCTAAGCCATTATGAGTCAAACACTTGGAGCTCAGTATAGGATTTGTCTAACACATGATTCCTACAATAGTAAGTCATGTTATAATTAGGAGTCTTATGAGTGGCACCTTCTTTAAACAAGTCTATCTATCTAACGGCTGGAAGTTGTCCATTATGAATGGAATCTTCAATAATCTTCCAGTCAACTTGACCCCATTCTTTCCATTGGAGAGGATTAGTGAAATTTCTTTCTTTCCACCATGTCCTAACATTGGAGGATAAATCCTTAAGTCTTTGTAGCATATGATTACTCTGTCCAATATTTGGGATAGAGCTAACTATCTTACTAGTCTTATCTAATCCGTCATTTATGACTCGTCTACCTATGGTATTCCTTTCTCTAGTTTCTATAGGAGGGGATTCTCTAAATTTACAGGTAGATACCTGTTTTTGTTCAAGTCTTTTTTCAATTCTTTCTAAGAAGTCTGAATAATCTTTTTGTCTTTTTATCTGACTAAGGATTTCTTCTTTAAAATTCTTATTCTCTTTTCTGGTCGTCTCAGAAGTTTCTTCACTATGTCTAACTAGAGAATTAACTAGGGATTTTGCAACATTTGTAATATAGTCTTTTATTTCATTATCTTTTTCTTGTTGTTGCATAGTTCTAACTTCTATAGATTCTACAGTTTTTTCTATTTTATCTAAACGAGTTAGAATAAAATGCGAGTCTATTTCTGCTTGGGAAGGCTTATTTTCCATTTATGATTTCTTTGTATTTTTCTTCTACTTGGGCCATGTCTAGTCTAAGTTCATTAATAATACTATCCATCTTAGATAGGTTATGGCTTTCCATATTATTAAGATAATTTGCTAAATTTTGTTGGAATTTAACAAAGTCTGTATAGAAGGTGGTTAATCCTTCTGTCTTGGCTTTTAAATCTAAATGGAAGTCTTTAACAAAGCTACTGTTATAGTCTTGGGTAGCTGCTATAGATGTAGAAATTAAATTTAATCTTAATAATATAAGTCTAGTTGCCTTAGCCGCGTTGGCAATCTCATTTTCATTTATCTTCTAATAAAATCTATCATCATTTATCTTTTCTAAAATTCTTTGATAAAATTCTGATAAAGTCTGAATGGAGAGGTCTCTTGGTACCTCATCCCAATCTGAGCTAACTATCTTCATTAGGAAGATAACTATCTAATCTAGGGATAAGCTTAGCTTGTTCTTTAGTAAGTTTAATTAACTCACTCTCTTGATTTTTAGTTAAGGTTTTAATTTCTAAGATGTCTTTGTTAAGGACTTCTATATGATTAGTCTTAATATTTATTTCTTGTAAAACATGGACAAGGTCTATTGGGATTTGATTATCTATGTCTAATAATCTTTTAGAGATATTTTTGATCTCTGTTTCTAGGGTTTGAGTGTCTTTTATTAATTGTTTTAATATAAGGAGTATACACTTATTTTGGTCTATTATGCTATTAATAGCACTAGCAGTGACGTGTCTACTGTCTGCGTGTTTAGCTGGGATATGTTCAACGTGTGAACAATCGTCTATGTGTGAGGTTAAGCAACCTACTGGGTCTAAATCGGTTATGGGTATGGGATGGTAGTCTGGGTTGATTCCAAAAATATCTTGGTAAATGCGAGGGATAAATCCCAAGGGCATTAAAGTCTTTTTACTATAAGTATAAAAGGAGCGTCTTATGGCTCTGATACCAGAATTAGGGTTTGGTCGGAATTTGGTGAGTTTCTAAATTTCTTAAGTTCTTGATACCAATTTTAGGTCTAAACTGCTAATCTTTTAAATATATAGTCTTAAAATAGGGTTTAATATAAGACAAGAGGGGGACCATCTAGGGAAAATAACAAAAGGTCTTAGGGACCACGAGGGGACCACAGCCGGATAAGGACAAAAGTCCGTAAATCCGTTCTTTAAGGAAGTCCGCTTAGGAGAATGGCTATATATATATATAATTGGGTGAGAAATCAGTTTAACACTGGATCAATGGAAAATTGATCAAATTAAGGCACCAAATCAATAAAATTAGGTTTTATTCATACATATATATACGCAGGCACACGCAGGCACACACACACACACACACACACACACACACACATATATACATATATATTAGTGTTCTACAAGTTTTGGTCCTAGGTGTATATTAAGGGGTGGTCAACGATTTTTTGGGTAAGACGTGAAAAAACGCACATTTTATTGAGTTAAGGCTCGTTTTAAAACGCGTTTTTTTTTGGACCACAAAACGACGTCGTTTTGTGTATACCCTTTTTAAAAAAAACGCAGTTAACTTATTAAAAATAAAAACGCAACGAACAACCCAAAGCAAAAACCAAAAGAAAACCAAATATACCTATTCGTTTCTCTCTCTCGACCCAAATCACAAAAGCCAAAACAAAAGCCAAATACCCGCGCTCGATCGTAAAAGCCCTAACAGGAACACTGTTCGTTCTCTCTCGACCGTATATCTGTTCGTGCTCTAGTCGTTACTAGCTTGAGCCCTAATCGTTCCTAGTTCAAGTTCAAAAAGTTCAAGTCCCAACCCTAATTGTAACAGGTATATAAATTCATTTTCCGAGTTCAAGTCTCAACCCTAATCGTAATAAGAATAATTTATAAACCATATATATATATATATATATATATATGTCTCAGCCCTAATCGTAACATGTATATTTTTTATTTTCTTCTTGTTGATAATTTTATGGCTTTTAGTTAATAATTTTAGGACTGTTAGTTAATAATTTTGTATATTCTTGCTGCTGTTAGTAAATGTTTATTATTGTGTCAAAATAGAGTATATGTACATTTTAGTATTTTCAATAGCCTTCTTGTAGTTAAAAAATATTAAAATATATTAAAAAAGGTTTAAACGTCTTTTCATGCTTTTTACGTCTAAGGCCCACCTAGGCTAAAGGCTTGGCCTCTATATCTCGGTCATGCCTTGCGTTTTTCAAAACCTTGATATATATATACACACACACATACACATAAAGAGAGATATATGATCTTAAAGAGAGAAGGAGAGATATTGAGGCTCAAATCGATGAAACTAGGGCTCAAAATTGATGATGAGGGTTCTAAATCACCGATATTAAGGATATCGAGATACTATTTGCAAATCCATCAAATTAGGGCTCATATATATATATAAAGAGAGAGAGAGAGAGAGAGAGAGGCTCTTGTGCACACTCAAGTTTGTGTATCAAGTTTGCACACCGGTTTTTTGACATAGTAAACAAATTATTTTTGAGTTGAATTTTTTTGTGTGGTATTTAAACATTTCAAGGAACCAACATAAAAAAAACCTCAAAAAACTTTTTTTTGCTATTTTAAAAATATGGGCCAAATTTTCACAGCTTTTAAAGCACTTTAAAAACTGCGAAAGTTTGACCGATTTTTTCAAAATACCAAAAACAGTTTTTTTGAGCTAATATTTTTTATATGGGTCCCTTGAAATGTTTAAATATCACATAAAAACTTCAACTCAATTTTTTTTTAATATTTAAAAAAAATAGGTTTGCGCCAGCAAGTATGCAAACTTGGTGTGCACAGGAGCCTGCCTCTCTCTCTCTCTCTCTCTAGAGAGAGAGAGAGAGATTATGATCCAATGATTTTTTGTTTTGATATGTGTTTTAGGATAGTTGGAAAACTTTGTTTTTAAATAATTAATAGAAAGGGTATTTTTGCCCTACTATTAATATAAGTTAGAATTCCTAGGATTTTTAAACTATTTCCCCCATTTTAGTTGGGAAAGAAAAATACCAATGGCGTGGGAATTCTAACTTCCTCCCCAAAACCCAAACAAGGTAATTCTAAATTAGGGGAATTCTATTTTCCAGGAACCCTAAGTTTTCCCCCAAACCTCCAACCAAAGGAGCTTCTTGTAAATTTTTTGTTAGGGCGTCATTTTGCTCTTTTCCACAAGAATTAGTCAAATAGTAATTCTTAGTAGTTATTAGTGTTCTAAAAAATGCGCCTAGGCGCGCTTAGGCACGAGGCTTTTTAGATACGCTAAGTTTTGGTCGTAGGCGTGGTCAACGATGATCAATGTTTTTTGGGGCAAGGTGTGAAAAAACGCGAGCTTTTTGGGGGTGAGGCGTGAAAAAACGCGAGTTCTTTTTGTATTTTTAGTATTTTAAAAAAATAGTATTTTAATTTACAAATATTTAGACATTTTTAAGGTATGTACCATTTTAGTATTTTTAATAGCCTTGTCATAGTCAAAAAAATATTAAAATATATTAAAAAAGGCTTAAACGCCTTTTCACGCCTAAGGCCTGCCTAGGCTTCTAAGGCTTGGCCTCCACGCCTTGGTCACGCCCCGCGTTTTTTAGAATCTTGGTAGTTATAGGTGCAAGGTGTTCAATTAGTGAAATTATCCATTCTTTGATAACTATACTTATTTCAAAATACAAGATTTCTAAGTCCTTAAATGCATA
The DNA here is from genome assembly GCA_949130495.1 of Sambucus nigra. Taxonomy (NCBI): domain Eukaryota; kingdom Viridiplantae; phylum Streptophyta; class Magnoliopsida; order Dipsacales; family Adoxaceae; genus Sambucus; species Sambucus nigra. The sequence goes on along the minus strand of OX422217.1, from coordinate 103,892,265 downwards.
AAGCGCATATTTAATCATACGTAACAAGACTCTCGTTTTCATCGTTTTCTCTTAAAACATGTTAATCCGTTCTTATTCTTAGTTCAGGAGTTGAAGTTCTAAGCACATGAGTACAATTTTCAGAGCTCTTATTTCAACACCTCAAGTTCCAAGAACGTACACTATTTTGACAATCAACATACCAAAGCTAACCCACCAATTATTTTAATCATATCAATTCACTGCCCTTTAGGTTTTAGCATAAGAAACATACACTCTTGGCTACATTTATTGAATTATTTGAATCATATCAATTCACTGCCCTTTAGGGTTTAGCATAAGAAACATATCCACTCTGGCTACATTTAATATGATGTTAAAATAAGTTCAAGAAGAAAAAAAGAACCCCTATCTCTTGATTGAAGAAAACTGATGGGAATGGGCCCCATTTTAGGATTTTATTGCATTTTATTTTCTTTTGTTATTGTATTTTCCTTTGTTTTAATTTAGTATTTAGAGGTATGGAGAAGTAATGACATTTTTGTAATTAGGGTTTTAGTTTATAGCCTGAGCTACTCCTCCCCATTAAATACCTCCACGTAAGCCTCTTGAGGGGGACTTGATTTTGGAATAGAAAAGAGTAATTTTCTCTCTAAAAGTGTGTGTTTAGATATTTCAGGAGCCTTTTGACGGATAGTTTAAGTCAAATTGGTATCAGAGCGGGTGTCGCTCCAACATTGGTGTTTGGTGTATCGGTGTATTTTTTATCAAATCGTACGCTACTCTTAATGGCTCCAAGAAAATCAAAACAACAAAGAGAGATTCAAGAGGTAAGGGGATTCAACAACTCAAATAAAGAATGGAAGAAATGACACAACAACAAAAACAACAAACCCTAGTTCTTGATGCCCTCTTCTGACTCATCTCCTCCAAAATTCAAAAACCTAGTTTAACTCCCCTCCACCCTTTCCCACCCACCCAGCCACCCCTCTGCCCTAGCCACCCTCCACCTCCCCTCCTTGGATCTCACTCCCGGAACCTCGAAAACACCTCCCACCTAACCGCTGCTACCCTGAACCAAAACAAACCCTTGCCCGACCCTTTCCCCCACCCTCTGGCCCTAAAAACAATCTCTACAGCAGCCTCCTTGGCCGCCGACCTCCCTGGCAGCAGCCCTGCTGCCGCCACGCTAAACCCTAGCCCACCCGAACCCAAAAACCCGACCCCCCATAAGCCGAAACCCACCCGTCTCTCGGCTGCCCCTCGGACCCCAAAAACAGCCCAAAGCCCTAGGGTTTTGTCCTGTTTGTGCTCAAAATCTGTTTGGCCTAACAAGCCCAAACCCTTTTAAATGCCCCGAAATGGTGATTTTTGATCCAGGTGGAAGCTTCTAGGGTTGGTTTGGGTGAAGAAAGTGAAGAAGAGAAGAAAAATTGTGGGATGGGCGCCCCTCAAGTTTCAGAAATTAAATTTTGGCCCATACAGGGTTTTAACTCCTAATTTTTGGAAATTCTTCACAAATTTTCAATTTTTTTGAACACTCGAGGACGAGTTTGGTTTTAAGAGGGGGAGAGTGATGGAAATGGGCCCCATTTTAGGATTTTATTGCATTTTATTTTATTTTGTTATTTTCTTTTCTTTTGTTATTGTATTTTCCTTTGTTTTACTTTAATATTTAGAGTAAAGGAGTAATAATGACATTTTGGTAATTAGGGCCTTAGCTTAGAGCCTAATCTACTCCTCCCCTTTAAATACCCCCATGTAAGCCTCATTTGAGGGGGACTTGATTTTGGAATAGAAGAGAGTAATTCTCTCTAAAAGTGTTTAGATATTTTAGGAGCCTTTTGATGTGTAGTTTACGTCAAAAAACCTTTTTGATGGCTTGAGAGAACTCACTTCTCTTGTCCTGACCTAGCTCACTCAACATAGCTTCCTTGAAATTTCTAGAAACTCCTTTACTTCATACTATAAGAATTTGAAACCTTGAATAACCATGCTCAATTTCACCATTTCTTGTTAAAATTACACAGAGAGAGTTCTGGGGAATTTTGATATTTCATGTCATGTCCGCTCGGTTCGTAACTAAAATAGGATGAAAAATGGGTTAAACCCTAAATGAACCCAAAAATAGCCTAGAGCCGTTTCCACAGCGCGCTTGATCAGCGCTTCGAGCATGCATCCAGTTTTTGGCTTTTTGACTGGAAATGTGGTCCAGAGATACTCATAACTCAATTCAAAACTTCCATGTGACTTAGTGCTAACGTCAATACCTAGTTAAGCCCTTGGTTCGCTTTTTGTAAACCCATAGATTGAAAGTGTTACTCTATTAAAAAGTGGTAAAAGCTCTTACAGAAATTCTTAGGCTTTTATTTTAAAGGTCATGAATCCATTATAAATTGTGTACCTGATCGAAAAGCTTGATAATCGTACCTATACATCAAGAAAATAAATTTCAATTGAATTCCAGGCTTTTAATTCATATTTCCACCTAAATAAGAATGAAAATACTTTGATTTTAGTCGAAAAATTGATTGTAAACCGAACAAAAATTATGATAAATATGGAGAAGGATCAGGATCAGAATTACAATGCACATGATATACTTTACAAGAATGACTATAGCGTTATCGGGAACTTCTGTACCAATGAGTTCGGAGACGAATGCATAAAATGTTGATGGTATGAATTTTCTCCATCTAAACTCACATTCTTAATAACTTGGATGCTAACACAATGGAGGGAAGATCTGCTTTATAATTAACGGAGTAACAAATCATGTTTTAGTGTAAAGGCTAAAACCAAACCTTGACGGAGATTTGATTTGATTTCGGTACTCACCCATCCGAAATTGTTACCTGTATATGCATATTAGAGAAATTTACTTGACTCTGCTTAGTTTGATGCCAAAACGGCCGAAATATCATTGTTTCTCCAAGCACTTGGCTCCAAGTCGTATTATTTTTTTTTTGAAAATTATCTTGATCCTCTAGATAATGCTATCGTATTCTACCTCTCTATACCTAAACCGTTACCGAGGAAAAAACTGAAGTGTTGAGTCAAGAAGAAACTGTTTGAACCATGAATCCGATGCATCTAATGTTGCGAATACTGCATTTTTTTCTGAATAATTAGTTTACCAAAATTCTTTTTTAATTAACCAGTGACTATCTGTGACACCCCGCTTAATAAAATACCAGGTGATCAGTCCTATATCAAATTAAACAGGAATCTCGTCTGGTTTATTCTTAGCATCACTGTCGAAAACCTTTTTAAAACTTACTAATCACCTAGTATTCAAAAAGACACGGTGTCAAATTTTATCTTTTTATTAAACATCTCTAACAACATGCGAAAGAATATATAATTAACCATATACGTAATCACTGAATCAAACAATACTGAAAATGAATAAATATAATCTTTGCCGAGAAAATCACCGGCCACTAACCAAATACCAAAAATATAAACCACAATAATAAGAGAATGAGTACATCAACTGACTGGAACAAAAGAAATAACTAGGGCAACATGCCCAAATGAAATACTGACTGCATCCTTCTTTGGGAATGGAATGACTGAAGCGGCTAAGTCAAAATCCTGCAACATCCACATATGTTGTAGCTGCGTAACCCCGGAATAGAACAATTCTGGCGTCCTGTGGCTGGACACCTAAAAGGTTCTGAAAATATTTTATAGCAAGGGTTAGAACCCAAAATATTTTGAAAATATTTAGCAAGTGAATCAAGTTAAGTAAATTAAAATGTATGAATGCTCTTCGTATTTAAGTTAGTGTCGCATTCCGTTGAGGAGCGACTCACCCCTCAACTATTGTGCACACCTAACGCTTTTCTATATAACCCGCCTAGTCACCTACTCCGTAACTAGTTCTCGATAATACCCTTCCTGTCACACTATTCTAGCTCGAGTATGTTTATTATACGATTTATAAGTTATTTATCACATTAACTTAATTAATCATTACTCATTTGGGACCATATAACATTCTCACGAGTTATATGAATATATATATATAATTCGCATCATGTATTTTACCCGTATATAAATATCTGCACCATATATACATATCATCATATTACAACATTCACACACATATCGTAAATATATAATCCATCCTCCTGAGTAAGCACTCACCGGATGTTCTCTAAAATGCTATCATTTCCAGGTGTACTCATCCACCCGGACCACTAACACGGTAAGTTCCCCGAATCAGAAAATAAAGTAAATGCATTGGAGGCGGTCATAGTTTTCCCCGGAATGAGACTGAACCATACTCAAAGCGTCTCATTCGTGATTTTGAACGCTAGGACCTGGGGACTATACTTGCCCTGCTCCTCAAGCCAGGGAATTCAACCACATCGCGCAACCTCCCATGATAGCACTAGAGGGGTATGTATTCCTATAATATTATTCACACAAATATTTATAAATCACACAAATATATATATTATACACATCACCGCATATATATATTTAATTAATACAGGCTACCCGTGCACAATTACTGTAACCCCCTAATATTCCCAAGTCTATATACCGACTTGATATTTAAATAATTCCCACAATTATTTATTTATTACTCAAGTTGTGTCACTCAACTAAATTACCCGAACTTGCTCCTTCGGTCCGAAATTTTCATGTTGTAGAACTTATTCCTCAAACTCCACACATTAAGGTTAACACCCTTTTTTATTTTGAATATTTCATAATTTATTATATAACCCTATAATAAATTAACTCGACCAAATCCGTGCCTAAACGCTCGTAGCACTAGTCCACATTTCACCCGAGTCAATATCCCGACTCAATTGAATCAATCATGCATTAATTAATTTCTTACCTTGACGTCGCTCAACCAATATATCCGGACTCGCTCACTTGGCCCGAAAATACAATATTTAGAATTTATTATTCAAATTCTCCTTAATAAATTTTACACACTTATTAATCTAAGATTTTCAATTTACTCAATTTCAACCTTAATTCCCTTATGGATTATTTTCTCAACTATACCAATACTTGTCTCACTTTATGTAAAACTAATCTCCACTTTAGGCCTAATGTCCTTATTATAGAACAACAATCACAATCATTCAATTTAGGCAAGCTCCAATGGAATAACAACTAAAATAACATTTCTTAAAATTTGCCCCATGAATCTGCCCAGATTTTTAAAATGCTGTTTTGAGCCGTTTTTGGAGAAAACGTATCAGAGAACAAAATGCAGAGAACATGATTTTCTACGAGACAATGCGGATAGAATAGCCATTTTCGGCACCAAAACGTCACAAAACAGTTTTTAAAATGATTACATTTACCCAATTTCATAGACTTCTTCAAATTCAAGAAATTGTTCTACAATTCAATCCTACCCATCAAAACCCAATTTAGAAATTAGATATCAACTAACACAAAAACCATATCATCTTATCACACCCACTATGATATGAATAGAAATATGCAATTATTTTAAAAACAAGTTTAACCACTTACCTTAGGATTCGTAGAGTCTTAATCCGTTAGTGTAGATGAGGATGATTTGATGAAGAACCCACACACTTGTTCTTGATTTTGGCTCCCATGGCTTCTCCTACTTGCATCCACTTTCTCTCTCTATAAGGGTTTTTTAAAATGTGTTATGGCTGCCACACCCTCTCACTTTTAGGGTTTAATAACTCAATCCCGTTTTTAGGCTTGTGGGCTTTATAAAAAGGGCCCAAACACTCTTACATGGGCTTAAAGATGCTTAAAAATGTCCCGAGACCCATTTACTACCCATGGGTACTCTTTTCCAACAATTTCGACCCATCCGGACTCAACCGTGCACTCAGAATTGCCATCCGAATTAATTTATAACATTCTCTAATTTTTGACCAAAAAAATGCGACACAAAAAATAATCCAAACAGTTAAATCTCAATTTGCCAATTTAAATAAATCATCCAATTTAAATAAATTCGCCCAAATCATAAATTTAATTCCTCCCAATAAAATAAATTCTTTTTCTCCCAAATATAATTAAATTAAAGGTCCTTGAATTTACGGGGTGTTACACTATCTAAAGATTGCCAATTCAATTTTTTTAAAAGATTTTGTGTCACAGTTGCTAGGAAGTACGATAGCCTTCAATTGAGAAAAGACTACTTATATTATGTTGTCATTTTGGTATTTAGCCTTATAACTAACCCATAAACTAACCTATATACATTGCATTAATCAGTCAAGTTCATTAGTTCCTGATTTTGGTGAATGAACCTTGTTGGGCATTACTGATAAACCATGATATTATCACTTGTCAGAATATCATTTTTAGTTATTCCTTTCTATTGCAAGTTGAGATGCAACCAATATGGATTGGAAATTTCTATACTGCTGCTTCATGTTTCAAGATTTGTTGTGTTTAAGTCAACCTTCTGTCTCTTTTCATTTGATTTTTGGTACTTGTAGGTCAAAGATATGATGGATCTTGAGTCGGTGCATATGGCCTATCTAAATGATTCACTGCATATGTAAGTTTATGTTCTTCATTTTGTGCATTTGTTAACTCTCTCTCTCTCTCTCTCTATATATATATATATATATATATATAAAGGTCGTACCCAATGCACAAGGCTCCAGCTTTAGGAGGGTATGGGTGAGGTAAATGTAGGCAAGCCTTTCCCCCTTTTTTGGAGAGGCTTGCTTCCAAGACTTGAACCCGCGACATAATGCTTTGGGCGGGCAAGCACTTGCCATCGCACCAAGTCCGAAACCTATCTTCTCTCTCTCTCTCTCTCTCTCTATATATATATATATATATATATATATATATATATGTGTGTGTGTGTGTGTATATATATATGTATATATCATGATGTCATTGGAAGCATCATTTATGCATGGAAGTTAAAAATATTGTAACCATAAGATCGATATAACTACAACAAAATAAATTCATTGACAAATGGGACACTTAAAACATCAAGTTATGCTGGTAATAAGGCTCCAGGCTTAAAATAAGGAGCACTATTACTAGGACTTAGTGATGCAATCAGCCTAGCCGTGGAGTTCCTCACCAAAGAAATAATAGTTAGGAAAGGGCAGTGTTTAAAAAAGCGGTCTAGTTGTCCGCCTAGTCACGGCCACGGGGAAGGAGCGACTTCATAGGTCACCTTTTATGGTAGGGCTTGGCGATTTCTGTCATGACCCGACCCAACACGAAATTAACACTAAATTAACAGGGTATGTCGTGTTCGTACTAGTATATTTTGGCCTGATTGTGTCGTGTCATGTTCGTGCCACAGTTTAGACATGATATCGACCTGTCTTGGCCCAATTGCAACAGGAATAAGCAGTCCAATTATCACCCCCTTTATAATCCATATATTTCAAGCAATATAAAATATAAAATTATATTTATATATAAAAAAATGAGCGGCTTATCATGTTGGGTCGTGTTGAATCGTGCACGATTGGCGCAAAATTGATTGATCATCCTATTCGTGTCGTGTCGTGTCGTGTTTTTGATGGGTTATGTTTGCGTTAGGCGAAAAAACGACATCCTGTTGTGTTGTGTTCGTGTTGGATAAATTAAGTCGAGTTGTGTAAAGCCCCCTATTTTAACACGTATCGGGTTGTCAAGCCTGAACGCTGAAGATAGGGGATGTCAAACAATTTATATCATTCTCAACATTAACAATAAATAAAATTATCCGCAACAGTAATATAAACGATTTGAATAACTGAGATAATAGATAAGAGTCTGAAAAACTGAATCAAATAAATAATTAATCTCCAAAATATTGAATGTCTCAAATTGAAAGAATAAACAAACTTGGAACCCACCATGAGCCCATAAAATAAAGTATTTGAATGAATCAATAAATATTTGAGAGTCAATGAAATGCCGAACAAAAATAAAATTTTACGAGGATAGGTAGTTGAATGTAGGGGTGGCCGTGGGCCGGGCCTGGGCAGGCCCGATCGGGTTCGGGCCGGGCTTGAAAAATTAAGTGCTATCCCAAGCCCGCTCGGGCCCAGATCAGGCCTTATTATGTAATCCCAAGCCCGCCCAGATTTGAAAGCTCTTTACCCAAGCCCGCCCGATCGGGCCTTGTTATGTTAATTAAAAGATTTTTTTAAAAATTAAAATACCTATTTTTTTATTTAAAGACCAATTTTTTTAATTAAAAATCTGTTTTAAACTCCATGTATTACAAAGTCCATATATAAAGTTTTCCACTCTACATGAAAACACTTGGTATACGTTTTTATATTTATAAAAGTTCCCCCCCCCCACCCCCCCCACATATATATATATATATATATTTTTTTTTTCTGGCCTCGGGCCGGGCCGGGCCTCATCGGGCTTAAGAACTCATGCCCAAGCCAGCCCGATAAAAAATCGGGCCTATAAAATTTTGCCAGGCCCGCTCTGCGGGCCTATTCACCTTACCCAAGCCCTATTTTTTTATTGGGCGGGCTTGGCGGGCCTCGGGCCTATGGCCACCCCTAGTTGAATGCAAGTCTAACTGCTCATGTAATGCCTGCAGCCTAGCTCTATTAAGCCGAGGCGTTAATTCTCTTAACCTCACATGATAATAGTTTAAATAAACTTAAATAGGGCAATCTTAATAGGCCGTGACCCCTAAGTAGGCCTAGGCCTCATAATCATAGTTAATAACACTTGCCATTCATCACAAATAATCATACATAAAGTAATAAGCTTAATCTCAAAGCAAACATCCACAATCCTCGATACATGCATTGGGAATTTACTTTGTTCGATTCGTGATTAAACAAAGCTTTACAATTAAAATATCTTAACAAGGTGCTTTCACTACAACTGGATATGGGAGCTTAAAAAAATCTACTTAACTATCTAAATCCTTTCTTCTCCGCGGCCTCTTAACTTGAGGAAGTCAAGGAATAAAGGGATGAGCTCAAATAGCCCAGTAAGGGTTAAATCAAATGTCCTCAGCCCAACTTGCCAATGTTAGCAATCACAAAAATACTAACAGTGCTTTGAAATAAGATATAAATAGGATAATATATGACAAGATTTAAATGTAAGGAGAGAATTTCTTTTTTCCCAAACCTAGGTTTTAACCTCAAAGAGCGACAAAGGGTTATCGATCTAGGTCTCGAATCTGCCCAAATAGCTACCTCTGACGTCCCAAGGCTCAAATCTTTCTTGGTTCACCAATCTCTGGCTTCCTGCAAGGCTCGATCCCCTTGGTTTGCCCGATCTTCTTGTCTCCCGCTGCCTTTAGTCCGACCTTGGATATAATTCACAATTGCACGACCTTATTTCGAGTTTCTCTTGACCCCGTCATGCCACAGGCCACGACCTCTTCTCCTGCTAGGATGAGTGATCCACGGTCTGCTGTTAGCTCCAACCTTAGCTGAGCTTTGCCAATGTGCAAGCCCCATAACTAGCCTATGCTCAATCCCCATCTAGCTAGTTGCTTGGCCTTAAGCACAAAGCAGGAGGCGTTACTTAAAACATAATGCCTCGGCCTGACGCATTAATGCCACAACCACATTAAAATCCAACAAAACACGAGGATGACCATAGAGTGTGCTTGAAAATAAGGTTTCATCTTCCTGGAAGGATGTATCAAAGCGTAGGCCAACTTCTCCATCCGAGGATAGTTTTGTTCAGACCCTGAACGGCCTTACTATTGAAGTACAAAGGTCTTTGCACCCCAATGTCTTCCCGTACTATGGCCGCACTTGTAGCTGACTCAGAGACTGCTAGATAAACATACAACTTTTCTCCCACTATGGGCCGAGATAAGAGCAGGGGAGATCCGAGGTAGGACTTGAGCTGATTAAAAGCCTCATCACACTCTTTGTCCCATTCGAAGGCCTTTCTAAGCACCTTAAAGAACGGAAGACACTTGTCCGTTGCTCTAGAAACAAATCTGTTGAGTGCAGCTACTCTTCCAGTGAGCCTCTGAACGTCCTTGATACTTCTTGGTGTCTTCATGTCGAGCAAAGCCTTGATCTTCTCAGGGTTCGTCTCTATTCCCCTTTGATTGACAATGAATCCAAGAAATTTTCCAGCTCCTACTCCGAAGACGCATTTCGCAGGGTTGAGTTTCATTCTGTAGATGTCCATGGTATCGAAGGTCTTTTCTAGGTCTGCCACGTGAGTGCAGGCCTTTAAGCTCTTCGTCAACATATCGTCTACATACATCTCCATAGTCTTGCCTATTTGATTTTCAAACATCTTATTCACAAGACGTTGATACGTTGCCCCTGCATTTTTCAAGCCGAAGGGCATAACCTTATAGCAATATGTCCCCTTGTCGGTGATGAAGGCCGTCTTCTCTGAGTCTTCAGCATCCATGAAAATCTGGTTATAGCCAGAATACGCGTCCAAGAAGCTCATGAGCTCATGCCCTGCCGTGGCATCCACCATCTGATCGATCCGAGGTAAGGGAAAACTGTCTTTAGGGTAAGACTTGTTCAGGTCGGTGAAATCTACGCACATCCTCCATTTTTCATTGGCCTTGGGCACAATGACGGCGTTTGATAACCACTATGGGTATATAACCTCCCTGATGAATTTTGCCTCTTCCAATTTTCTGACCTCTTCTCTGATGACGTCATACTACTACCTAGAGTAAACTCTTCGTCTTTGTTTGATTGGCCTAGCATTTTCTGTCACGTTGAGTTTGAGGTACATAACCTCCGGGTCGATGTCAGGCATGTCTGCCTGGCTCCAAGCGACGACACTCTGCCTCTTTCTCAAGAAATTTATCAGCTCTTCCTTGATCTCCGCTTTTAAGGCCTTGCCGACCTGGAAGGTTTTTTCCGGTTCGTCTTCATTGAGGACGATGGATTCTACCTCTTCCGCGGCCTCTCCTTTCTTCAACTTCGTTTCATCTCTAGGGTCAAGTGTATCAATGTTATATGTGATGATTGCTCTCTTATGGGCCTCTCTCTCTTCGGCTGAGTTGAAGTAGCATTCTCGTGCTATGGTCTGGTCACCCTGCACTTCCCCTACCCCAAAGGGGGTCGGGAATTTTAGCATTTGGTGGACCGTCGACGATACAACTTCAAACTCCTTAAGGGCTACTCTTCCTATGATGAGGTTAGAGGCCGAGAAGACGTTTTCATCCATAACGAAAGAATTGATCTTCCGGGTTAACCTCTTAGGCCACTCATCTCCCATTCGCACGTCCATCTCATACATGCCCAATGGATGGACTTTTTCGCCGTTGAAGCCCATTCATGGATGAAACAAGGCCATAACATCACATCTGCTGAACTTCCTCCATTTACAAGAATTCTCTGTACCTCACATCCATGTACTCTTGTTGTAATTACCAAAGGATCATCATGCGGGGCTAAGATGCCTTTGAAGTCAAGTCGGGAGAACCCGACTATAAGAGTGTCCATATCCACTTTCTTTCTCTTCTGCTTGGCCTCTGAAGATGTCAAATTTACCACCTTTATTTTGGCCACTGACTTGGCCTCTGCCACATGAGCTTTTCGGTCAGCCACTTAAGAGCCACCCCCTGCAAGTCCTCCGCATATGGTGCTAACACCGAAGGAGATCATACCAACCCTCTTCACTGGAGCATTGCCATCTTTTGGTGGGAGGTCTGGATCGTCTTCATCATAACCATCCGAGTCATCGTCTCTTCTTGCTGGAGTATCGTCACGACATATGTCGTTTCTCTTCTTTTTAGGGTCATCTCTTCCCCTCTTAGGAGCCTTGCCATCAACATACTTCCTCAACTTTCCGGATTTCAACATCTTCTCGATCTCATCCTTTAAGGCGAAGCACTTGTCTGTCACATGGCCATGGTCTTGGTGGAACTCGCACCACAAGTTCTTGTTCCTCTTATGCGGAGGGGCCTTCTGCTTTTTTGGCCATCTCAGAGACCGGTCATTCTTGATCTCATTGAGGATGTGTTCGCAGCTCACAGTTAGAGGGGTATAGCGTGCAAACTTGTCGTCAGATGACCTCTTCTTTCCGTCCTTCTTTCTTTGGAACTTCCCGCTGCCACTGCCGTTCTCATCCTCATACTTTGCGGCCATGGCCTCTTCAGCGTTCATGACCTTACCTGCAATTGCCAATAACTCTGCCATGGACTTGGGAGGGTCTTCTGCAAGTTTCCACAACAACTTCACTTTTTGGAGACCTCCTATGAGAGCGGTCATAGCTATGTTCTCTTCATAATCTTCAACCTCTAGTTTTTCTTTGTTGAATCTTGCGATGTAGTCTCTTAGGCTCTCATTCTTCCCTTGTTTGACATATAGCAGATGAGTGGTCTTCTTTTGAGGTCTTACCCCAAAACAGAAATTGTGAATGAATCGTTCAGCCAAGCCCTTAAAGTTCTCAATTGAATTTTTCGGAAGAGAGGTAAACTAGATGTGTGTAGCTCCCGTCAAAGTCCCGGAGAAGGCTCGGCACTTCATCTCATTTGGTATTGAATAAATGTCCGCCGCTGACTGGTACATCTCAATATGATGTACAGGGTTGGTGCTACCGTCATACTTGGGAGACACCGTAGGCGGTTTGAACTTGCCAGGGGTTGGGAAACTCACTATCTTAGCCACGAATGGGGAGCCTTTTGAGAAACCTCTTTGCAGTGGGTCTCGGCTTTTGATGAGGTCTCCTATCTTTTCCTCAAGACGTTGGATGGAGTCATTCCATGGTCTCGCAACGTCGACTTGGCCGAGGTTGTCCCCAGCCACCTCCAAGGGGTGGACTGAGGGTTCCCCAGCCGCAGCACAACGTCGGCTGTTGACCTCTTCCTGGTTCCTTAATCGTCCTATGTGGGGTCGGCCTTGATGAGGCCGACGTTCCCCCTCTTCCCTTTGTGAGCCGGCTGCACTTCTCGACCTAGACAATCTCTGCCTCAGGTCATTTATTGGGCCGAGCCTCTCAAAGGCCGACCTCGACTCAATCGATCGAAAGCTGATCCTCTTTGTTGGGCACCTTCACCTCTTTTGCCTCCACAACCTCGGCTCTGCTGGACAGGACGCACTGTGTTATTTGAAACTTCATATGGCTCCCAACAATCTTCTGGAGCGTCTTCTGCCTTCATATCATCATACCTATCCTCAGGGCAAGGGTGTCCTTGCCTCCCCAGACGCAAACGCCTAGGGTCAGTGACATCCCTCCTCCGTTGAGGTGTTGGTTAGTCTTTCCGCGGTGCCTGGGGTGGTCCCCTGGCTTCAAGTTGGGGTTGAGCAGCCGCCGGAGTAATCATCTCCGGTGAGACCCCCGGTGGTCTCATCATGTTTTGACTGAGTTGTGCAAATTGCTCCTTCATTGCTTATTGCGTTGCAGCCAAAGACCTCAAGGTTGCTGCCATCTCAGCCATTTCGGACTGGGGTGGTGCCTGGCTGGAACTAGGTCCTTCAGCACCAGGTGGTAGAAGGGGTGGTGGCAATTCCGGTGCCATACGTTAAAGCTAAAGAGCTTGTGAAGTAGATGAGCTTTATACCTTAAAGGACCTCTTTCAATTGGTGAAACAGCTCACCGCAAGGGGTGAGGCCTGGTTCACCACCAGAGTTTCCATTGAGGTGAAGCAGAAAAAGAGGAAGAGACAGCATCTCGTTCCCACAGACGGCGCCAAAATGATGATGCTGGAAACAGCACCACCCGTCAAGGTGTTTCTAAGCTCAAATCAGTGATAACAATGGCAGCACAAGAGTATACAAAATATAAGAGATTGAGATGAGGAGAAGAGGATGAATACCAATATATAAGTGGTTCAGCTAATTAGGCCTACATCCACTGTGCAAGTGAGTGAATAAGGTCACTAAAATAAGGCACTAACGGCCATGGATACAATCTCACAAGCTCTCTCTCTACTGTATAATTTGATAGAGTTTCAGCTAGGGTTGTCCTTTTTTTTATTCCTTTACAAGGTAGAGGATGACCTTTATATATAGTGCTTGGGGGGTGTAATGTACCCCTCAAGCATACAATGAGCATGTGCATGAGCATCGAGCCAGTATGAGAGTGACACCTGGCTGTTCTCAACTAAGTAATGATGACCTCAATATTCCCTCACGTGGAGGGAATAATTCGGTTATAACGGATTTGTCCACGTGTTCCAAGTTATACATGTGCGTGTAAAAGCTCGGCTGTCTTCGATTGGTACCAACCTCGGCATGGAAGAGTACGAGGTTGGTGAAGTCTGGCTGCTACACAATCCGAGGTTACTCATGATAATCTCGGCTCGGTAGGAAAGCCGAGGTAAGGTAGTTGGAGTTATAACGTCGGCCTGGGCCGAGGTTATGTTGGATTAGCTAGAATGTCGGCTGATTCCCAGTCGATGTTGGTCACGATGGTGATGGTCCTTGCTACCTCGGCTCATCCCCAGCCGAGGTTGATGAACGAGGGAGATGTGATCTCTGATGCTGTCGAGGTTGATGAATGAGGTAACCAGAGATGTCGGCCATAGCCGACCTTAGGTAGGACGAGAGTGCTGGTTGTCAGTTCAGGAGCCTTTGTTACCTCGGCCCTCTTATACGCCGAGGTTGGTGTCTCCTATGTGTCAGGTACATTTAGGGCATATGAGTCCTCTAAAAGTCCCCCGAAAAGACCCATGCCCAAAACCCCTTGGGAAAACAAGAAAAATAAAAAAATAAAAATGTCCCATGGCTGGCTCCATCCGGCCTTCCTAAATAGGCCCTCTTTCAAAAATACGTCGTATTACAAATTTCAACCCATAATTCAATTTTCTCGACTTCCTTCCCTCCGGATCGTATTTAATAGTTTTCCTAACCTATAATCAGTCAAAGAACATCCCAAATATGGTTTCTAAATGTTCCTATAAATATTTTTAACATTACATGATCATTACCTAGATCAAATCATTATAATTAGGGTTCTATCATTAATTTTAGCATGCATTTAATTAGGATTCATCTTAATTACAGACTTAGTCATTAAAACAGATTCAAAATATCAAAGTCTCATCCTAAACATGTGAATCACATCATATTAAATCAGCTATACAACAGATCCAAACAGTTGTAATCATGTAGCAACATTGAAACTATGGCATGAGATCTCAACCTAGCATGTAACTAAGCCAAATTTAATTCAACAAAGCGATCAATAATAAAAAAATTACATCTAATACGTAGTAAATCATGTTATTCCTTGCCTTAAATTGGAAGATTGAATCCTTGATTAAGTCCTCTTGGTGATCCTCTTGTTCTCCAAAAGCCACCTTCTCTTGTTCTCCCAAAATTTCCTCTGCTACTAAGGTTTTCTCTTATGTGTTAGATATGTGGTTAATGAGGGTTAAGTCTCTGTTTAAATCTTTAATCGCGCAGGTCTCTTATGGGCCTTATGTAGGTTCTCTAAATGAGCCCAAAACACTACGCAGATACTCTTAAAACTTAGCCCAAAGGGGTACATGCTCCTTAGGCCAAACTGATATACTAAGAACACCACTCCGCCTTTGCATCCCCAAAGCCAGTCCAACGGTGCTAACTCGCAACATGAAAACAAAGATCGTCACTTTAATATTAATTACAAGTCATTCACATATAATTTAAGTTTCCGTATTAACTTAATTACAATACATAAATTAAATGTTACAATAATTCACACAATTATCATGCACATACAACTATCATGCACATAAAACTATTATGCACACAAGCAATAATAATTCAAATTAAATATATAAAAAATACGGGGTCTTACTGTGACACCCCGACTAATTAAATACCGGGTAGCTACTCCTTTATTAATTAATTCAAAATGCCAAGTTGGCTCAGTTAATAGCATCACTGTCGAAAACATTTTATTATCACTAACCACCTAGTATTTAAAAAGTAAGTTGCCAAATTTTAATTAAAAACTGATTAACATGCAACAAGTGACAAGAATAATAATAACACCATTCACCATAATGAAGTAAATAGAATAATCGTCACATGATATAAATAAATTGGAGGAAAAACTCCTCATAACATAATCCCACAACTGAAGTAAATACTGAAATACTAAATACTGAAATGAATACATGCCAAAGTCTGAAAACTGAAATGGAAATGTATCTAATAGAATCTGGGCAACATGCCCTACAACTGAGGAAAAATGAACAAGGAATCCAAATGATATAAGCGTCTAAAAGCAAGTCCCTGTAGCTTCCACAAGCAGCTACAGCTCGTCATCTGAGTAAGAATCCTATGCATGGTGTCCTTGTGGCTGGGCACCTAAAATGGTTTTACAAAAAGTAGATTTGAAAGCAAACGGGTCAGAGCCCGAATGTGTATATTTTAAAAACCTGCAAGTGCTTTAAAAACATTTAAAACAGTATATGCAAAGTACATGTTAGGACGTGCTCTCACATGATATACTCACCTCTCATCTTACTGTGCACTCCTAACGTTCCTGTACCCATTCGTATGTTATCGCATAACTATCTAAAGAGTTTCTAACACTGCTACTCGGTTCACGTTATAAGTTCCGTCCTTAACCATTAAATAGAGAGTTCTACTTTAATTCCCAAGTTCCCAATTATTAACCAAACCATTCATTTGATAAAAGATCTCTTTTTATCTTTCAAAACATTACCATAATTATACTTACACTTTATCATAGTAAATTCCTTCTCGATTAACCGTATATTTTTTCACATCATAAATATACAATACAAGCACCCAAAGGCTAAGCTGCGGTGCACACATACTCTGCTATCCATCCCGGTACATCACGTACATAAGGATTACAAATTCCGAATCTCTCAGGAATTGTTGGAATCAACACCACACACATAAATGGAGGCGAACATAATTCAATCATATCCATGGTCACGTACATACCTACGCTCCATAGTCAGCTGGCTTATTAACTCACAAATAAGTCATTCTCTTGAACTATGTCCTCTAGGCACCAATCTAAATCCGGGCAACACAAGGATAAGAAGGTCCTAAGCGAGCGTAACCTCCGTGATAGCAAGTATGGTAGGTATGTCATACACATAAGATTATATACTAAGCATTCACACATCTTAGATATTTCAATATTAATAAGGGTATTCTCTACATCATTATACCATTATTCCCAATTCATATATTTCAAGTATCCCGACAATATATAAATTAAATAGTCGACACGTCTCACGTCGTAATATCTTAAACTTAAAACCTGTCTCGAATAGACTATTAAGTTCCCATAATTCCCTCATATAACATCGCTTATACCTAAGGTCCTTACTTCTGCCCCAAACCTTATTTCATCAAATTATTCAAATTTGTACTATTAACCCAAATATTATCTCACATAACGAATTTCATTAATTTAGAATAACTCCTCAAATTAAATTCCAATTAATGTCCAATCTCAAAATCATGCCTACTGGTCTTCCTTAAAATTTAGGGTAATCACAATGTCTCCAATAATATCAATCAAGGGTTATCATCATTAAAATTCAATTAAGGAAAACTTTATTCATTCTGGGAAGGTCGATCGATCGACCTTGACCTTCGATCGATCGATTGTGGTCGATCGATCGACTGATGAATGTCGATCGATCGATTACACAGGTCTGTTACGGACTGCTTTGTTTTGCAGTTACAGTTTCGTCCCAAATCACCATTTTTAAGCATGAAACTTCAAGATAAGGTTACTATAACGCTATACTAACATCCTACATCAGTAATAACATTCTAAATTCCATAATTCATCATTTAAAGGCTTACTTTGGATTAAAACTACATCAAACTAATTCCCAGATTTCTTCCATTCAAGAACATCATTAAGTTTCTTCTAATTCTACCTTTTGATCATCAAGGTTCTGTTTATCACATATAAATTCGTCCAGAATATACTACATGCAATTCCTACATAAATCATGGCTTTTAACTTTCAATTCATGGGTCTAATTTATCTCCAAAAATCAATTTCGAAAATTCCTAAACATGGAAACATATCTTGAATTAAAGGAGTTTAAATCACTTGCCTTAATTATCTCAGAATTTGGTGTAGAATCTTTGTAACTAAGTTGTTCCTCCTCTTTCTTTTCTGTAGAATTCTTCCCTTCTCTCTCTCTCTCAAGCTCTTCTCAAGGTTCCCTTCTCTCTCTCTCTCAAGCTTTTCCCAAGGTTGAAGATAATGGAATGTGGAGTTGTGTTTGGTATTTGGAAGTTGAATTGATATATCAACTTCTCCCGTAGCCCATAATGACATGTAGTGGGGTTAGTGGGTTAAGTGGGTTGAGAAATAGTCAGATTTTTAATTCCCATTTTCGTCACTTTTTAATTCCCCAAAATGCAATTTACCAAAATGCCCTTTATGATGCCGGTATGGCCCACAAATATCCCGGGACCCAAACTAAACTTCCGGCTAGTGTTTTCTGACTATCTCGACCCTTCCGGACGCGTTGGCGCACTCAAAACGACCATACGGTTAATGGAACTAAAATTCACTTTTTAAATTAATAAGATACCATGACGTGGCGGTCACACGCGTCAAATAAAATTCCCAAATTGCCATATATCAAACACGTGACAATTTCAATATTACCAATATTCATATAATGCCAAGTATGCACATTATAATAAAATACTAACTCACATCACGTTAATATTATTATCAGGATTAATTTCCAATTAATAAACATTTAATTCAATTAATCCCCAAAAATAAATAACGCAGAAAATACGGGGTATTACACTTACGTGTTGTGTCAGGCCAGGGCCAAACACGACCCATTAGCCTGATATTCCGCCCCTACCTTTTGGTTAGACAAACTATCCAAGAAAAGTTGATTGGTGGCTGAAAGGACAAAAGTACGTGGTTGCTTGGGCAGACAAGGATGAGAAGTCCTAGCTTATACTGTCATGGCAGTGGTGGATCTGGAGGTCCTTGTGCCCTGCTTTCCTGCATTTGCTTTGCAACTGCTGGATTAAAAGAAAATAAGTGCACACAAACAATAATCTCTTAAGACACATTCTCAACGCATTACTTGTACTGAGAGTATATTCTTTAATAGAATTAATAATGCTAGACTCATTAAATTTTCAGAGTAGCGTGACATCCTCAGTAAAGTTGCACTGTGGATCCCCCCTACTCAAACCTAGAAGAACATTATAAGGATAAAATAATGGGAGACTACTTGATAACATTGTTATTCAGCTACATTTTAGAAACATAAAAGAATAATGAACCGGAGTTGTGAAATAACATTTGCATCTCACACCTAATTGGATCAAGAAATCCTTAGCAGTGAAATGCATCTGGATACCTAAGCAAGCATATTAAGTAGACAATAATATATTTTTTTTCCAAGTTTATGTTCTGTTAAGTACCTGATAAATGATTCAAGATTAGTAGTCGGGAAAATGGTTACGGTGATTTACCTTACAACATACTCTTCGCGGTGTTCTGGATATGGGTTGCAGATCAGTGAGTAATGTACACAGTGGCTTGATGGGTCCCCTTGGGGATTTCAGAATGGGAGCTTCTACATGAATCGCATGTAGAAACCGTCCGGGGACCACGTTTTGTCTTTTTGTCTTTTTGTCTTTTTTTTCTAAAAATTTCTATTCTTTGTTTTAACCGTTTTCTATATATATAAAAAGTCATATTAATATAATAAAACAGTTTTTTTATTAAAATTAAACAGCTTTTTATTAAAATTAAAAATATATATTTTTTTCATAAATTACAAAAATTATGTTTAGTAATAAAAAAACGCTATAAAACAATTTTTTAAATTAAAAACAACATTTAAAAAAATATTTTCCAAATTTTAATGAAAAAAACCCTGTTTAATTTGATGTCTTAGAACCACATTTCCGAGTCCACAAAAATATCGCGATTAATTAGTGCCGCTGGCGCGGACCCACATTCAACAAATGATTTGGTAAAATAATATTGCGATTAATTAGTGCCGCTGGCGCGGATCCACATTCAACAAATGATTTGGTTCGTGAATGTGGGTCCGCGCTGGCGACACTAGGCGATTAATTAGTGCCGCTGGCGCGGACCCACATTCAACAAATGATTTGGGTCCAGGAATGTTATACTAATTAATCGTGATATTTTTTATTGAAAAAATATCATTTTATAGATTTTTTTATTAATAAACATAGTTTTCTTTATTTATGAAAAAAAAATATTTTTTTTATATTAATAAGATAACTGTTTTTTTAATATAAAAACTGTTTTTTTTATTATAAAACCTTTTTTTTTTCATATAAAAATTCATATAAAAAACTGTTTTTATATGAACAAAAGAATAAAAAGCTTAAAAAAAAAAGGGGGTAAAATGCGGTCTCGCTAGGAGATGGTTCATCTAAAGTTTCCCTTTCAGAATTACATCACGAGGATGGAATATATTTTGTAATCTTTTATTATTATTATTTATCATTAGCTGCTATTAATCTAGATATATTTCAGGTGGTAGATTATTGCTCAATTTTCTTTTAGGTAGTTACCTCAATTAGTTATAAAATAGGGCTTTTTTACTGAACACCGCCTGAGATAATGCCATATTTTGACTTAACCCCCTCCAAGTTGAAAAATGAGACATACCCCCCTAAAATCTAACACTGGTTAAAAATCCTCAATAATTTGTATTTTAACTTGCCCCCCATATTTTGGACAAAACTACCCTCTTCCCCACTTCATCTTTTTCCCCAAATCCAACAATCCTTAACCCTGATTTCAAAAATTATAACCATTAATTCCTATTCAAAATGGGTTAATATATTCCATTATAATCAAATCAACTTCAATCTTCAATCTTCTCCACACAGTACAAGTATTAAACCCACTGCCCACCATCGCCATTTTTGCACAACAAACATCACCATGAAGCACCACAATTGGCACCACCATTGCCACCTCTCAACACCCATTTCAACCCAACACCAGCGGCTCCACCAAACGTCCCTTGCACAACCCAACACCAACACCAACAGCTCCCCCAAACGTCACCTGCACAACTTAAGACCAACACCAGCGGCTCTACCAAACGTCACCTGCACAGCCAATCACCACCGGCTCCACCAACCGAACTGACATTTCCAAATCCAAGGCCATTAAAATGACTTAATTAGATGGTTTCATTACCTGACTCTTGGATTTCTATATCTTCATAGCCAAATCCCCCATGAGATTGAGACCACTAATATAGGGAGAGAGTGTGTTAGAATCTAGGGGGGGGGGGGGGGGAGAGAGAATGGGAGAGAGAAAATGGGTTTGAAGTTTGGGTCTTTTAGGGTTTGGTTTTGGTTTTGGTTTTGGTTTGGGGAAGAAGAGGGTATTTTTGTCGAAAAAATATAGGGGTGCAAGTCAAAATACAAATTGTTAAGGTTTTTTTAACGGAAAAGTAACGGTGTTAGATTTTAGGGGTTATGTCTAATTTTTCAACTTTGAGGTGGTTAAGTCAAAATATGACATTATCTCAGAGGGTTAAGTAAAAAAAGCCCTATAAAATACTAAGACTTGTTTTCATTTTTAGTTTGATAATGAATACGATCTGAGAGGCGTCACGTCAAAAGTGGAATCAGAGCAGTTTGCTCTTGTTGTGGTAAGTTTTATGAGTTAGGGCTTCATTTTGATCAACAGAGTTTTTTTGTCAATGAACGTTCCCTAGCAAGCTGATACAACTCCAGTGTCGTTCTTTTGAGACCAGCAATTCGCCTCCTCGAGTTTGAGATTCATAATTAAAGGCGAAACCATCGTGTCAATTGTGATTCTGTAATTTTGATGCCATCCTTGAAGTCCTGATGACTACACACTGCCTCTATCCGATCCCGTTTTGTTTATGCGGTCCTCCGCGGTGCATTATAATCGTCCGTCGCTGCTGCTGCGCCCATTGTCAAAATCAAAGCCAGTGCGAATGCATAGCAAAGAGTTGCTGGCAAGAGGGAAGTCGTAGATGCCCCCCCAACTCAATTCCGCCCCTGCAAACTCACACAATTTTCAGTGACCTCCAAGTTGGGTGAGGCCCTTTCAAAGGAAGACGGCGTTGTTGCTCCTCAGCAAAATCATCTTCAAATCCATTCGGAGTTGGATATCGGTTCGTACTGCAACATCAACATGGTGATATTACTTAGGAAATTCCTGAAAAGAGAAGATCAGGCAGTGGGAGTGGAGAGGTACGCTGCAGGCGATATTGACACGGCATGCATCGCGGTAGAAGATTCCGACACAGGAAAGATTTCTGTGGGACTTGCTACGGTGCATCGCAGGAGACAACACCCAAAGGTGTTACCTTTTCGTATTCTGCTCCTGGGTGAAAATAATGGGTCAGGTGAGGGGCTGTTATGACGCGACATTGCAAGTATGGAAGTATAGAATATTTTGTTATCTTCTAAAATTTTGATTATTATTAGTTACTATTTAATCAGGAAATATTTTAGCGGTGAGCCTGGAGCAACGGTAAGGTTGCCCCATTGTGACGGTCACAGGTTCGAGTCGCGGAAATAACCTCTCTACATATGCAGGGGTAAGGCTGCGTACATCTAACCCCCCAGTACCCCGCAGTGGCCGGAGCCTCGTGAACTGGGTTTGGGTTTGCCCTTTTTTAATCAGGAAATATTTTAGGATGTAGAATATTACTAGAATGTCTTTTAGGTAGTCCCTTAATTAGTTGTCTTGCTCACCGAGACTAATTTAGCAATAACTTGGAGGGCTCCTCTCTGTAATCACTTTAAATTTGATAATGAATATGATATTAGAGAAATGAAACCATATATTGCTTCCTCACGTCACATCTGTAGATGTCCTAGATTGTTGAGAATTGTGATTCTATCTGTAGCCCTGGAAAATCCGTTTATTAAAATCTTCCATCTTTTCCTTTCTTTATACCTCTTAAATTATTTTTATAATCCATTTAGATCACCCACTGCTTTTTGTTCCAACACTAATATTCAAGAGTGGTCATTTGGTGTGGTTAGCATCTGGAGTAGCCTGATATGGAATACTGAAGAATTTGTTGCTAATGAGGGGTCAGTCAGTGTTTGGATGCTTAACTCCAGAAGTTCTGTCACAAAGACAAAAGGCAAGAAGCAACCACAGTATCTGCTTTCAAGAAGCCAGCTTGGAATTCATATATATTAGCATTGTGCAGCTAGGTTTTGGTTAGAAGCCATCCCCTACCAAGCTACACCACCTCTATCACAGCCCCCCAAACCCCCAAACCCTCGCTACCCTCCAGATCTGAAAATTCTACTTTCCAACCACCACACTCCCTTCAAACGGCCCACAAAGGCTCCCAACCGCCATATTGAGTTATCCCCGACCTTCGCCGAAGCCTAGGAATTGTCGGTGATACCCAACACCTACTACCGGCGGTCACCTATGCGTGGGGACTTTCCATCCGACACCACATAGCCTCAATCCACGAGAAAACCTAGGGATTTTGGCTTTTCGAGGTTGCCACAACAAAGCTTGTTTACCTCCGACCATCACCGTGGAGATGCAATGTCAGTCGGAGGCCACTCGACCTTTATCGCAGCTCTACTGTCAATTGGCCTCTCACACTGACTTCTCATTGCATGAGCAAAATCGAAGTGAAAGCCCCATATCCTCCCCTTAAAGACTCCCTTGAGTTTTCCTTCGGAAGCTTCTAGGGAAAGAGTGGGGGCCGGAGGGAAAAGAAGAATGGGCTAGTTTCTATTAACCCGACCCAATATCTTTTAGGGTTCGATCCATTTGGTCTGGTATAAAGCCTTAAATCAATCATATTCTGAAAAACAAAAACTACAGCCTACACCCTCCCAACTTTGAACCTTATTCCACCACTACTCCTGACTTCAAAACATTTACTTAAAACACTCCCTGAAACTTTAGCCCCTCCACCCCTTTCTGAAAATCACAAATATTCCCTCAGTATTTCAACATAATTACTTACCATCCATTCAACTTCTTGAAATTACGTTTCATCCCCCGAACATCTGACTCATCCTTTGAACTTTCCCAATCCCCCAATTCAATTGCCTATTCACTTTTTGATACCTATTTTCCTCCCAATTTGACGTGGGATGGAGGTGGTGATATCGAGCATGGGGCAGATATGGAGGCTTATGCCAAGTTTTAGCTGGCAAGCCGTGCAACCATCGAGGAAATCCAAGCTCACATCAACTGTTAAGAATGCGTGGGACTATATAGGGAGGTCTGGAGTTATTAGTTCCGTGTCGTCTACAACGATATGAGGAGTGCCACCGACTCCCGAGCTTAGTGTCACGATGAGCTTCTTGACATGGAAGCAGTGTGTGGTCTCTGAGTGCGCGAGCGGGAGAGGAACGTGGTTTGATACCTCGACTATTTGTTCGCGAGGGTGACAGCCTTGTCGCCTCTGTGTACGACGATGATTGATGGCATTACCCCATCGCATATTGTGATGACTTGCTTGAGGGACCTTTGGAGGGTGGTATAGATATTCGGTTCTTCCCTTGTGATTTCTTTTCGATTGTTGAGAAAAACAACTGTTTTACTTGTAAGCAGTTCAGAGACTGACTTGGAGGTGGTTGATATCGGAGACTTTTTTCCCATCTTTGGGGAAGAAGAGGGTGGTTTCCGTTTCGGAGATTTCTTCGATATTTTTTAGTGTAAATTACAGTAAACCGCTAGTACAATGAACTTTTTTATCCCACAAGGCGCCCCTAAATTATTGACCTGTTTCATTTTAGCCCAAATTCGTCAACAGAGCTGACGGAGCTAATGAAAAGACAAATATACCCTTTTAACAATTCAAAATTGAGTAAAAAAAACCTATTTCTAATTGTGTATTACATATCCCAAATAAAACACCCATATCCTTGTATCTAAATACCTCTAAAAAAAACCTATTATTAAATATGACCTCTTTCACTCTCTCCAATCCTCAACACGAGATCACCATGAAGACCACAAACGTCTGAACTGTTTATTTCTCCAGCCACTGTCCTCTCTCTCTCTCTCTCTCTCTCTCTCTCTCGGTAATGGTATTCCGATTTTGGTTTTTAAGGTTTTATTATGCAATTAGGTTTGATTCAATTTGGTTTTTGAATCGATTTTATTGCGGGTTTGTATTGATTAGGGTCGATTTTATTTTTAATTGATTTAATGTTTTGGAGTTTGAATCGTTTATTGAATGGATTTGATCAGATTGCATTTTGGTTTGAATCGTTTTATTGAATGGCTTTGATGTTTTTGAAGCAGGATGAACTAAAAGCGGCTCAGATTCGTATTTGATTTCATTTTTTGATTGAAATCAATTTGTCTTAGGTTTAGGCGTGGATGGTTTTGAGTAGATTTGATTTTTGGTTATCATTTTTCACTTTCAAAATTTAGGTATATGTTTTGTTAGATTTTTCATTTTCGATTTTGTTTTATTTGGTTTTCAGTGTGGGTTTTCGATTTGGTGTGCGACAGTGGCTTGGGAACGGTTTGGGTAGTGGTCTTGAACACGAAAAGTTTCTTGATGTGAACACTTTCTGGAGGTGGGGGTGGTGGAGAACTATAGTCGCCACCACCAAAAAAGAGTAAGCAAGCATAGATATCTAGGAAACACGGACACTTCACCGAAGGTGACGTACCCATGTTGGAGACTCCGACACGCGTACGACACGGCTCATACACGTGTTTGATATGCCACGTGTCGTATTGGCCTTGTTTGACATTTTAATGAAGGCAGGCACTTCGCAGACACTACTTAGACACTCCACGGATACGACTGGATGCCAATAATTAATAAATTCTAGTGTCATGTAAATTTAAATCTTTAAAAGTTGTAAGAAATGTTAAAAGAATGAAGTTAGCCTCTTGCTCGATTATAGTGCATACTTCTAACTTACGATTTAACTATTATTATTATGAAATATTTAACCATGTTAATTTTGACGTATTAGTTGGACAACTAAGGTTTGTGTTTCCGAAGTGAAAAATAGATGAAACTATGTATATATATATATATATATGTGTGTGTGTGTGTGTGTGTGTGTAATTTTAAAAATATATTTAGTCATCGTTATGTCTTCGCTCCTAATTTTTTTAGATTTGCTGTGTCGGCGTGTCCGTGCCGTGTCGAACACGACACCCATGTTCGTGCCTGTGCTTCATAGGTGTTAATTGGTTGATTATTGTTTAATTAATTGTTAAGTTATGTTAATTTAATATAAAATGTGCCTAGTCAGCATTTTCCGTCAAGTCTGTTAACGGGGCTTGACGTTTGGTGTCAGTTGCACAACTTAAGAACTTCAGGGGAAACACTGCAATAATTAGAAGAATTGGTCCGACATTGCATAACACCTCAGATCTCAAGGGCAAAATTGCAATTCACCCGTCTAATTATACATACTATACATATATACATATACATATATATTAAACTTAATAAGTTTACATGTATATTGATTCTTAATATAATCTTGTCTTAATTGAATGTGTGTGTGATTAGAGAGCGAAATATATTATGCACACGTGGTATGCTTGTAGAATTTCGAGTTACAATTGATTTGTGTAACAACCCGTATATTCTAATATTAGGGTTGATCAACTCCAAATATTATGATATACAAGTTGCTTAAACACTCTAAATATCACTCTTAGCATGTAAAGAAACAACAAAATATTGATGTAACAAAGTAAGGAGTATGACATGATAAAATCCTCAAAGTGCATAATTCTGAATCATTACCCCATCCACCAAAGATATAATAAGAGTCTCAATAATAAAGTCTTAAGAGTCATAACCTTCACCAACACAACTATAATATGAGTATAAATGCCTTAATAAATAGCACGTCTGACACGTGCTAAATGGAAAAGGGTACATGCACAACTCATGCAATTGAAATATGAACTAAACAAACTATTAGTGACACCTACATCCGATACTCCTGTAGGAAATGACTCGGAAAAAAAAGGACAATCCTGTGCAAGCTGGTAGGAAAAACTACTCTCTGGCCCTGCTCGAGCACCTAAATTGTTCCACGATAATAATTAGGTCAGAGCCCGACAAGATAATGAAGCTGCGCAACTTAAAGAAGCCATAAATATAAATGATATCTCAACAATTGTCGAACCTACAATATTGTATGCATAATCTAATACGTAATCTCACAGTCCATTTTAATTTGTACTTACAAAGGGATGATCTTTGAATAGGAAATTCAATGGATCTGAAGGGTCCCCAAATGAATTGGCTTATTTGAAAAAAGCCTTGTTCTTTGAAAGATCTATCTCGTGTCTGGTACGACATGGTTCCACATGGTTCCACTCTGCAAGAACTCTAAATCATTCTCTTGAAGCTCATCAACTTCATCATAAATGAGAGTTTCACAATTAATTAATTAAACCGTAATCGCATCCTACCACTTGTACGCGACCAGCATCATGCGATACACGCATAATAACCGTCATAACATCTGGATACCGCTGTTCAATAGCACAGGCCCACCAATCACGTGTGACGCACAAATAATAAATCGCCACTATATCCAGACGTTCACTAGCATGTGCCCACCGCTCACATAGGGCGCAACACATAAACCGTCTCTTATCCTGTCCAGTCCTCAATACGGATCAAGATTTACATAAATTTACATATTCTCTGTTTAGCATTTTCTTCATAAGATTCCGCAATATAAACTCATTACACCTAGTTAGGTTACCACACTGTCCCAAGTTGTTTATTCTCTCTTTTAAGCATTTCCTTTGTACAAGATATAATATAGGCTCAATATATCACCTTACAGTTACTATTTCCATATTTTACCCATACTAATAACTATTCACAGTTTACATCTCAAATCTTTCCACTTATATTTAGAAAAATGCATTACCAGAAGCATGGTTATTTCCCTTTTTCTTTATTTAGTCACAAGTTCGTAGAAACATTACTAACATTGCATATTACTTGACTTTATTCCGTTTTGATCTATCGGAACATACTACTCCCAAAATGATTTGTTGTAATCCTCGATACTAGTAAATTTCTAGACTAAATACACTAATGAGGAATATTCTACTCTCATGTTAATGGGATGAGTGCTTATCAATTCTCTACTAGTTACTTAGTTTATCTCTATCATATGTGATGAACATTTCTTATTCTTCTATCAAACATCATCATGTAAAAGGTTCATGATTATCAATGCATTTCAAGTTTCATTGTTAGCTCATTGGTCTTAAGCTATAGTCACACTATACTAAACTTACCCCACCCGTCAGGTATTACCAATTACATCCCAGGTATATCATTTACTTTAGCCTCTACCTTCTAAACGGAGTCCTTATTACTTCTATACACGTAACTGTTTCTTATAGGGTTTTGCAGCAACTAACGATCCTTTAAATGCGAAGAACAAATTCTAACAATAAGGATATTCTACTTTAGCATATTAATGGGGAAAAGGGGCAACTCGTCCTTTAATAATTAATTTAATCCATTCTTACTCAAAAGATGTATAACTAGGGGATACACAACTTAATCAATTTCCGAGTCAACATATTAATCAACAACGAATTCAACTATACTAAGTATAATCCCATTAATTCCTTAACCAGTCCAACCACCAAGTTAATCCCACCAAATCATAATTAATCCAACTAATAACTTCATCCCAACAAATCATAAGTAATCCAACTACTAAGTTAATCCCAACAAATCATAATCAATCCAACTGGTAATTCAATCCCAAAGATTCATAAAGAATGTCCAAGGCTTTTAAATCATGACATTTTAATTATGGCATTAATCGCATTAACATGAGCATATATTTTTTTTGGTAGCATACCATGAGGTATCCGGGCCAGCTTGCGCGCACCTCGACTAATCCCCATTCACGGTTCATGGCTTTCGCTGGCCAAACATTATTTTGACAGTGCCGGGGATCGAACTGGGGACCAAACCCAATCCACCCCCAAGACTGTCCTTATACCACTGGGCCAAGAGGCTTGATTTGAACATATTGATAATCAAAATTACTGCCATAAGTTTCCCAGGATTTCCATTAATTAAAACATATCATATGAATTAAAGGTTAATTAATTATCAAATCTCATTAACTTACAAGAATTAGACTTTTAATTCATGGGTGTACAACATATGAAGTTAAGAGTACAAGTCCAGTATGCATTTTGTATAAATTTGTAAGTTACAGGT
Organism: Sambucus nigra; assembly: GCA_949130495.1. Taxonomy (NCBI): domain Eukaryota; kingdom Viridiplantae; phylum Streptophyta; class Magnoliopsida; order Dipsacales; family Adoxaceae; genus Sambucus; species Sambucus nigra. The sequence goes on along the minus strand of OX422217.1, from coordinate 103,863,197 downwards.
TCTCATATGGGGTTTTCATCAATAATTACCAATCTAATCATAAGTAATAGCAATTTCCAAGGCACATGAATCTAATGTGATAATTACCATTAATTAACACTAATTCAATTATTAACTATTTCAATTAAAGGATAATCTATACAAGTCATGTGAATCCTAAACCAATTTCAATATGTAAGATATCTAGATGAGAAGGTATGAAAACCCTAGTTACCTCTACTTGATTTTAAAGCCTGAATTATCAATTTAGGTGAATCTAACATTTATATGTATGAAAGGAGAGGAGTAGAACATTATCTTTCCTTTCATGTGGAGAAATTTGAAATTAGTTTGCTTCTTGTCAAAATCAATCTGGAATCTCCTTAAATTCCCCCTTAAATCACTTTAGTTCTTCCCTTGGATCATCATCTTGATGATTCCATCATATATGATTGAGTTGCGAAAGTTGCTTTGGAACAATTAGGAGATTCTCTAGAAGAAATGCACCCTAGATGGTGAAAGTCCAGTAGCCGAAAGCATCACTACCTTACGCTCTGACCCGAGTAGCAAGGGGCATGTGGAATCCATGATTATAAGTTCATTCCATATCGAACCAGACCGGAATAGAGTTGTACACATTCTCATTATGAGAAGGGGTCACTTGAGCGTATCCAAGTAGATACTATGTTTACATATGGATCCCTATGTTGTTACATTCATCCCTGATTTGAGGTTTGTTAATGGATTATTTGTTAATTTGAAGAAAATATGCAAAGAGTTTGGGGTTTCTACAGTTAAGAGAGAAGTGGGTTTGGAAGTCTGATGGTGCAAACGAATATATTTCTTGTATAACAAGTCTTATAAAGGAAACCCACCAGAAGCCCTCACGCTAGCCCGCTAAGGACCTGTGGCCTGCCGCACTTGCGGTTGCCGTATGATTGGCCCACGGTCGTGCATGTAACCTTGTGGATGCGGCCTAAATACCCGTGGTTGTGACCCTACTTCTGTAGCCTACTTCAATTTGAATTTTTATTTTTTTCACACATGATTAAAACCTTGAAACCCTAATCTTGCTCCCGAAGAAATACACTAAAGACTTTTTTACCCTTGGGGTAGTCCATTAAACATTCAAGGCCAAAATTAATTATAACAAGTTACCAATTTAATATTACACAACTTCAATTAATGCCAACAACTACAATTCCAATTCCAAATTTTAATAATTCATTATTAATATTTCAAATTCCACTTTAAATTCATTTAAAATACCAAATTCCATTTTAATTATTTATTAAGCTGTTTATTTAATTTCTCAGAAAAAATTACTGGATATTACAGTTTGACCAGCAAAAAAGTTAGTTTGCCATAGGTTATTTGAGTAGTTGATTTTACCTTACCTAGTACCGTGTGAACTTTCTTTATAATTTTTTTTTTATTGATTCTACTATTTCCTCTTTTTCTTTCATTTATTTTAATATTTTTATCAAAAATTTATGTTCGCATATAATTGATAATTACCCGTTAATGGTGATTAGCTAATAAATTATATTGTATTTGTAGCTGTTTCTTATCTGATGAAACACGACTTATAGCTAGCATTGTCCATAGCATTTTGCAATGTGCACTAGATTTCAGATCTTGTGTGATCGAAAGCAGTTGGGAGACAGAGCTGGACGGAGATTCATTAAGTAGACTTTCTCGGATCAATATTTCCCAGGTGACTACATGTTTTTCCAGTTATTTTACGTATATTGGACACATATGCTGTGTTCTTTGAAAATATATTCATATATCACACACTTCACAATTATGATTGTTTTTTACCATTACTCCTAATTTGTAGGCATTTAGAAGCAACGTTTGGAAAAAGCATAAAAAAAGGCATCTCGTGGCTCACTTTATTGTGTTTTGATGCAGACACCTTAAAGCTTATGTTGTATAACATGTAACACAGAAAGCTTGCTTTTTCGTATGCTTTTTAAGCCTTTTTTACACTCGGTACAATCTTTTACACTTCTCGGACAATTTTTTTTCAAAACTCACCCAACCATACGACTTCTTTTCTTCTATATTTTGCATATTCCTACTCTATTTACACTTTTTATTAAAACCCATCCAACGAAAAATAAAAGTGTAAATAAAACGTTTAGTTACACTTCTCATTTAAAACCTGCCCAAGTAAATTATGTTGCTTAAAATGTCATTCCGGTATGATTTTGCAATACTATGCTGCTTATCAAATAAAATACAATAAGGTACTTTTTAAGTTAGTATAGATGTAAATAAGTTTAAGAAAGTTCATTGTAAATAGTGTGAATCTATTACAACTTCTGATGATGTGTTCTGGAAAGAAAAGTGGAAATGAGGATGCGACCATTTTACCAATCGTTAATTCTGACTTGTGATGATTTGCAGGTTCTCACCGTTAAGGGAACGTTTGATAAAAATATTAAAGAATTGTATGTATGCTATCTCAAGTTACCTAGGCATGGGGAATTTGGTCTTTCAGGTTTCTGGGACTATCTCAATTACAACGAGTATTATTCGGAAGTTATTGGCAAAGAAATGGGCTACCATGTTTTCTCAGTCTAGACCTCTTTAAACCTATGGTTCGGCTAGTTTTTTACAGTGGAGATCTTAAACCCCTTGAGTTGATCACATATCCTTATTTATGGTGGAAAACTGAAGTACGCATTTGGTTTGAATTTTTGCACTAAAGTGGAAGGCAATATGCTTCTCAGTATGGATCGGATCTGTATGAACTGAGAACAGATTCTATGCAATGAGAACGGATTCGTATGGAATGAGAACGACTATCAGATTTTGTAATTTTCTCCAATATCTACTAAGATGTCCCGTTCTTCGGTTGACACCATTATGTGAATAAAACAAACTCATTTTAGAGGCTGGGTTGTGATTAGGCCATTCAACCATTTGAACCACAAGATTAAAGTTAGAAATGTATGTTATTGCCTTTGGCCATGGTCTTGCCCAGGGGAAACAATGTGTTCTTAAAAATATTAATGTTTGTTTATGTATTGTTTCATGTTTGGTTTGAGGCACATAACTTTTTATCCCATTTTTTGTGTTACAATGTGGCATTGTGGTGTTTATTCTTTCTTTTCCAGCGGAGCACACGGGGGTGCTGGAAATGGTTGGCAAGAGCATGTGTTCCATGTCCAAATCATGTTGCGCTTATAGATTTTACACTACTATGATGAAGTAAATGCAGCGGGTCTTCTAGTTTTGGAGTGTCAACATTGTGAATGCAATCGACGCTCTCATAACTGAACTCTGAATCCAATTTGTAAAAAAATATTTTTGAGGTTTATTAGGACAACTTTTACCCAACTGATACAGTGAATTAATTTACATTATAATCAACAATAACAAGCACACGCATGCATTAGGACCAGGAGATATACATTATATGGAGATTTATTTTTTGGATCCTTTTTCGTATCCAGTGATGTGCAACACATTTAGTATTTTTTTTTTTTTTTTTTTTTTTTTTTTTTTTTTTTTTTTTTTTTTTTTTTGTAATGGATCTCACTCAATGCGTGCTTGATGCATCATTGAGTTCAAACAAAGGTTCAAAAATGGGTCTGCCTAGTATTACTCTACATAATATTGTGCCCTTTTAACAATGCTACATTGAGGTTCAACATCAACAATTTAGGCCCAACACAATGTTAAGATTTTTTTACTAGCATAGCTCGGTTAAGGCTGCAGTGTGACAATTGTGTAAGCTCGCATTGATAAATACAAACGAGCTATCTAATGCATTTTTAATAAGACATCAGCTACGTTATATCAATCACGACAAAAGTTGAATACTATATCTGTCCAAAATTAACAGTCGCGGTTTGTACAAAATTGATAGTCGCGGTTTGAAAGTACATTTTAAGATTTTTTTTAAGGGGCTTTATAAATTTAGGATCTATTGTAATATCAATTTTGGAAATAGGACAATAAACATTTTATTTATGGTTTTAGTTCCTATTTTTTAATAAAGCCTCTGGCGCGGCTCTATATTCATAAAATGTCGACCAATCACAGCATGTCACGTGTCCCTTTAATTTGAAAATAAGGACTAAAAATGAAAACAAAATGTTTGTTGTCCTATATTCATAATCAACATTATTTTAAGTCCTAAAATTACATAATTTATTTTTTTAAATAATGCTCGCAGTAACAAATACATTGACCAAATGATATGTCTATCATTATTACGATTTACTGTCAATCATTTGTGAGATAATTTTGGGATGTATCGTATCATTATTCAAAGTTTAAAGACAAGTGAACTCACGTTACTTGAAAGAATAGTTGCCAAGTGGGGGGTGGATAGCTATAAGCCATAAATTGCAGTCTACCTGTTCCCCTCTGTCAGAAGCTAACCAATGAGCTGCAATATTCCCCTATCCTGCTCCTAACCCAATGACTTCGATAATTTTTTTTTTTTTTTTTTGAGATCGCACTTTGATCATGGCTCTTTCATCGGTATTTCGCGGATGGATAACTTTGTAATACACTGTGATTTTAAGGATATAATTTATATTTTTAAAAATTAAATTTAAGTGGTAACAACTCATAAGTTAATTTTTTTTGTGTGTGAAATAACTAAATTTGTGCGCTAAATTATTTAATTTGTTGATAACTAATTAAATCTATAATTAAAATAAACTTATTGTGTGTAATATGTGCTTAATCTATTTTTATTAGCCTTGGTATCAATTTGGTGGGTTGTGGTTGGATTGGACTTATGAGGTCATTATAGTACCTAAATAGTGTCAAAAGTATGGCCGTTGGACTCATGAGTTAGGTATTCCATTCGGTCATTTTGAAAATGTATGAAAGAGGTTTCTAAGCTTGAGAGGGTAAGTTGGGAGGCCACTGAAAGTGGAGAAAGTTAGAGATTTAGAAGATTAACTAGGAACCATCCATTGGAGATCATCTACATTAATTTGGGAACTTTAATCCTTACCAATCAAAAGGGAAGAAACTTTAGTTCTACTCTTCCCTTTGGTAGTATATAATTATGATAGAAATCATGTTATAGGAACTTTTAAATTAGATTAATAATTCTAGTTTAATCTTGAGGTAATTTAAAAGGGAAATTAAAGAATTAATATGTGAAAGCCATTTATGGATGATTGGGAGATTTCTAAATTCAGAATTTATCAAAGAATTAATATGTGAAAGCCATTTATGGATGATTGGGAGATTTGTAATGCCATCTTTGATAAATTCTGAATTTAGAATTAAAACATATTAGGAAATATGCTTATAAACTGGAATTCACGTAAAATTGAATTAATTTGATGAAAGTGATGATGTTAATCAATGAGTTATGATACTATGCTTCATGTAAAGCTTGACTTCATAAGTAGGACTTGCATATTATTGTGTTTGATAATTCTATGTTTTAGATGTTAGTTGGATTAGGATTTTATCTTTAAAGATATATGAAATTTATTTAAAAGTAATATGATGCAATAAGACTTGGAATTGGGTGAGATGGGTGGCCAAAGTTTTCAAAAAACACTAACCCTGATTGATTTTGGGTAGGGCTGGATCGATCCGGTCATGGGAGGGTGCCTAGTTGTGGATTTTGGTGGCGCAATTAGGTTCTTCGGTTTGGGATGGCTAGAGATGATTCTCAGAATCATTTTAATTTATTATTTGAATAATCTGAGGGTTTAGAAGGGTAGATGATTCCTTATAGTCCTAGGTTAGTTTGGACATAACATACAATGCGCACAACTTATACACATATAGTGACAGTTTAAAACTCTAGCCGTACCAATCGAGATAATTGTCCCCCTAACTATCCCCATGTAACACCTCGCCTATTTTAATCCTGGAAGATCAGTCCATTATTAAATTAAACAGAAATCATTAATGGTTTCATTCTTAGCATTACTCTCGAAACATAATTATATTACTAATACCCTAATGGCCCGGTGTCAAAATTTTAATCTTTTTATTAACATGCAATAATTTAAACTACTAAACCACATTCACCATTCCGGTAAACAACACAATAAATGATAAAATAACTGAATGAATAAATGTGTCTGGAATAAACACCCCAGACCGAATTCCTCATACAATGGTCCATAATTAAAATCAAATCCAAAATCTGAAAATAAAAATAGAAATGCAGTATCCTTGAACTAACCGCTAACTAAAGATGGGCGACATGCTCGACCGAGATAATTGAATGATGAACATGAACTGATAGAAGTGGAAGCGTCAACTACCGAGGTCGTGCAACATCCACAACAACTGCAGCACGTCAAATAAGAATGGACTCCTAAGCTTGGCGTCCCTGTGGCAGAGCACCAAAAATATTTTTACAAATATAAATTTGAAACGGCTCAGAGCTTAAGAACATTTGAAAATATTTGCAAGTATTTAAAATACAGTAAGAGCAGATTTTGTGTACATGTTAACTTCATGTGACCTCACTTGAGATCCTCACCTCTCAACTACTATGCATGCCTAACGTATTCTCCTAAACCATCCTAGTTACGCTACCCCGCCTAAAAAAGTTGAACTAAGTCTCTCCATGCATACTAACTGTAACACCCCGTATTTTTATGGAAAATGGGGATTAATTAAATTAAAGGGAGAAAATTTAAATTGTAATTAATCCAATTTGTATGATAATAATCACTAGCGTGATGAGAGTTCGTAATTATTGAAATAATATTATAGCCGGGGATGAGATACGCAACAGTTAAGTTATAAATATTTGGGACGCGTATGAGTCGCGTCACTATTATGTAGTTGGGGGTTTAAAAAGATAAATTATTTTTGTATAACTCGGACGGCTATTTTGAGTGCGCCAGAGTGTTCGAAAGGGTCGAAATAGTCAGAAAACACTACTCGGGTACTTTATTTGGAGTCTGGGGAATTTTAACTCAAAACGACACCCCAGAGAGGTATTTTGGTCTTTTGGAATTTTTGGGTAATTAAATGGATGAAAATTGGGTTTAATCAAAAGCAGTTAGGGTTAGTGGCCTGTTAGTTCAACTTACGTAAGATAGAGAGGCAAAGAGAGAGAGAGAACCAAGGAAGAAGAAGAAGACTCCATTAGAGCCTTAAGCCAAGAACTCAAGCTTTTGCACCAAAAGGTACACCAATGCGTAGATGGGGTCAAGAGTATCATTCCCATACCACTTTCAACCGCGAATCAGAAGTTCCTTTTTAAGGCAAGTGATGATCTTGCTCTTTCTCTTAGCAATTATTATTCTTGTTAACATATGTTGAGGTTTTAGAACTATTAATACAAAAATTTGGTTTACCTACGTTGAGATTGTGTAGGAATCTTAGAAATTTGATAGGGGTTTGCATGTAGAGGATTTTCCCCTTTATAGAAGTATGAAATTAGGAGAATTAGATGCTAATCACGAGATAAAAATGGAACTTTTATGGATTTATAATTCTGGATTTATATTAATATGACTCAAAGGAAAATTTAGGAGTTTGTTGAATTTATTTGATGATTAGAAGGATTTGACCCCTAAACTATGTTAAGAAATGTTCTAGAGTGACTTAGAGTAGTTTAGGAATCTTGTACTTGGGTCGAAATGAGTTTAGGTTAAGATTGAAGAGGAGAAATTTTCGAAAAACGAATTTTGAAGATGAACTGGGCAACTGCGGAATTTTCGTTAGAAGTCCAGCCCAGGTCGTTCGAACGACCTCATTCTAACGAGACTTCTTACGAGTTTCCAGTGGCCCTTCTAACGAGTTTGGTAGTTCGTTTGAAGTGTGTGTGTGTGTGTGTTGGGGGGGGGGGACCTTCGTTCGAACGACCTCATTCGAACGAGATTCCTTGGGTTTTCTAACGAGATTCCAAATGACTCTTAAGGCCCGATTTTGCTTCGAACTTCCCGTAGGCTTATTTATGTGAGTGTTACACCTGTTTGAATGTCGAGTGACTTAAATTTATAATTATTAGTGAGCGAAAAATTATGTCAACCCTCGGGAGGTATGAAATTAATAGAAATTGAGAGATACGAAAATACAAGGGAGAATATATACGAATAAGGTACGGGGTATAATAAGGGATATTATGCGTACTGCGAATACTAGGCGGTGGGAAAGCCAATGAATTTGTATAAGTTGTGTGTATGATTATTGTTTAAGATATTATGTGTATGGCATACCTAGCTACTGGCTATCGAACGAAGGTTAACGCGCTGTGAACGAACGGATCTTGTGTGCTTTCGGGGGATTAAGAGCCGTACCACTAGAGCATGGAGCCTAGGTACGGGCTATCCGTGAGAATGATAGTGATGACGGTCATATGGGTGCGTAGGTATGTGCGTAGCCCATCGTCTTGGGACTATGTTCGCCTCCAATAAGTGTTTATGTTTTTACGGGTTCTCGAGAGATTGAACCTGCTGTCCTCTATGCGTGAGCGTTGTAATGGGACTAGATAGCCGAGTATGCGTAGCACCAAGGGTTTCTCAACCAGGGGTGCAATATTTCCATATATATATATATATATATATATTGATATATATGCATAAAGGGAATAATGTGTGTAAACCAAAATCCTGGTTGGTGTCTTATGTTGATGACACTATTTTTAAATGTGTACTTATTGTATTATCAACCGGGCATTTAGAAGAATATGAGAAGAAACTAAAGTAATTCTAACCCTATATCGAAATCTTAAGTACGTCGGCCTTGAGTTATTTAGAGAGTCTTTCCGGCATAATTGTATGTACTTAGTAGCCAGTCAGGGTATCATGACTAATATGGGTAGTTAGGCTCGTTAGGCGTGCACACTAAGATCGAGGGGTTAGTATCTCAAGTGAGTACGCTAAGTTAACTTGATTAATAGCTGTGCTAATTGAATTAGTTTAAGCACTTGCTATTTTAAACTGTTTCAACTCGGGCTCTGACCCGTTTTTCTGTATATCTTTCTATCGTTCCATTATTTTTAGGTGCCCAGCCACAGGGACACCAGCCTTAGGAGACTCTATTCAGTTGCCGTGCTGTAGCTGCAGGATAATTGCTAGTAGACGACTCAGCCTATTCTTCCTTTTTCAGTTATCTATTCTGTTGGACATGTCGTCCTTTCTTCTATTTACATTCAGAGATTTAGTTGTTTTAAACCCTCTCTTAGATTTGATTTACTTTTGTGGATTTATTATATGGGATTGTAACTAGATGTGTTTTACTCCAGTCATTTATTTTACTTCAGCTAGACTTTACTTATATTACTGTGATGCATGGCCTTTGTTGGTATTCTATTGATTTTGGTTAGTAACAAGATAAAATTTGGACATCACCCTTTTTAAATACTAGGTGGTTAGTTTTTATTAAATTAAAATTTGAGTTTTCGACAGTGATGCATTATCTGGACCAACTGGATATTCTGAAATTAATTAATTAAGGACTAATAACCCGGTAATTAATTAGGCGGGGTGTCACAGGTGATATCAGTGCATCAGGTTCTAGTGTCCTTAAGATCTGTACGGCTTATTATGTTTTCGTGTAGTGTCCTTTGATATAGAGCCCTATATTTTAGGATGGTTGTACTTTTCATACATTTTACATTCTTCTGCTATTTTGAGAATATAACTGTAGAATTATGAAATTTTCCTCCTAAACGTGCACAAAGAGTTCCCGGGGAATCCCAACCAGAGCCTCAGCCTGCATCTGCTTAGAGTATGGTGAATGTCGCTGAAGTGGCAGTAATTGTAGCTCTGGCGGTCAACGCTGCTTTGGTCGTAGTGCAACAAGCACCACCTTAGGCACCGGTGGTGGCTCCAGTTCAGGCCCAAGTTTTCCCGTCTACTTGGGAGAGTGTTAGGGATGCCTTCCAAAAGGCGCATCCTCTGAAGTTTTCAAGGAGCTTCGATGTAGTCGTAGCGAGCCAATGGAAAAGGACATACAAAGACATTTGAGGATGCACGAGTGTACGGAGGTACAGAGTCAGATTTTGGCCACGTTCAAACTGGTGGGGGCAGTACTGCAGTGGTGGGAGTCCATTACCACTGTTGAGGAGAGAGACACACTTAGTAACAGATACTTTTGGCTGCGGTTCGATAGTAAGTACTTTCCTTAGGCTCTCCAGACAGAGATGAGTCGAAAGTTAGCAAATCTGAAGTAGGAGGGAAGGATCGTGGCAGAATATGAGGCAGAGTTTACTAATCTTCTTAACATTGTACCGAGTGAGATTCAAACCGAGGAGAAAAATATTCAACGCTTCGTGGATGGGTTGACATGGAGGATCTGCCAACATTTAATAGGCAATTTCTCCTTGGCCACATATTCAGATGTGGTTAACACAACACTACTCCACTGCCAGGACCACCGCTTCCACTTATCCGAGGTTAAGAAAGTTGGAGAATCCAGCCAGCAGGGCAGGGCAGGGCAGGAGGGAATGGTGCCGATGGGGCACAGGCAGTTTAGGGTCAGCATAGGCACAGTGATCAGGGTTCCCAGGAAGGGGATCCTAAGAGGTTTAGGTTAGGAGGTTTTAGACATGGGCAGGGAGGCTTTTTTTAGGGCCATTAGGGCCAACATGGCCACCGGGGCCAACACGACCATCAGGGCTAGCAGGGCCAACATCAGTTTCAGCAGGGCCCAAATAGCCAAGGGAGGGGTTATAACGTCCATCAGGGACAGAGGGGAGGACCCTTCCCAGGGAGATGTTTCACATATTGCAACACAGGCCACAAACGCCAGGACTGCCCTCAGAAGGGTAGAGGCCAGCAGCAGCAGGGTGGTCGTCAGGAACCCCAAAAGCCGCTATTTCCTACAGCTCTCCCAGCACCTCCACAGATGACAGCACTGCCACCCATTCCATCTGCCCCAGTTCAGCAAGGGCAACTTCAATATGGACGAGTCTATAATCTGCATCAGGCCGTAGTCCTGCATGACCCACTAATGATTGAGGGTATGTTTTCTATCCAGGGCACTTTGGGGCACATTTTATTTGACACGGGAGCCACACACTGTTTTATTACCATGGGGTTTGCACGTACTACGGGGTTATTTGATACAGCATAGGGTACGACTACTTATGTGGATTCGCCGTTGAGTAGGGGTTCCATTATTTCCTTTATCTGTCGGGAAGTAGGCATAGAGATTGGGAGGTTTATCTTACTCGCTGACATGCTCGTATTAGACATGTTCGAGTATGACGCGATTGTGGGTATGGATTGTCTTGTCAGGTATAGGGCCATGATTGATTGTTATAGTAAGAGTATAGTTTTTGCATACCCGAGCAGGAGATGTTTCTGGTGGTGATGCCTCGCTCAGAGGGAGTATCGTCCACACATTTATACTATATAGAAGAGGAGACCTCTATGGAGGTTGTGGTACCACTGGATTCGATTCCTGTAGTTTGAGACTTTGCCGATGTGTTTTAGGAGATTCTGGGGTTACCACCGAGTAGTGAGATAGACTTCGTCATTGATTTAGCGCCAGATACTCGATCGATAGCTCGCGCACCTTATCGTATGGCTCCAACAGAGATGAGGGAGTTGTGTGACCAGATCGAGCAGTTATTTGGGTAGGGGTTTATCCGTAGGAGTACTTTGTCATGGGGTGCTCCAGTACTGTTTATTAAGAAGATGGATGGATTATTGAGGTTATGTGTTGATTACCGGGAGTTGAATACAGTCACGATCTAAAACAAATATTCGTTGCCTCGAATTGATGACTTATTCGACTAGTTGAGAGGAGCGACTTTCTTCTCAAAGATTGATTTGAGATCGAGGTACCATCAGCTACGTATCAGGGAACAATACGTGTCAAAGACTGCTTTCTTGATGAGATATGGTTCCTATGAATTCAGGGTTATGCCCTTCGGGCTAACCAATGCCCCAGCCGTGTTCATGGACTTGATGCACAGGGTGTTCAGAGAGTTCTTGGACCAGGTCATCATCGTATTCATAGATGACATTTTGGTTTACTCACAGACCAAGGAGGATCATGCCGAGCACTCGAGGTAAGTTTGCAGACACTGCGCCAGTATGAGTTGCACGTAAAATATGAGAATGTGGGTTTTGGCTGAAGGAGGTACAGTTTTTGGGGCATACCATCTCCGATAGAGGGATATCCGTAGATCTGAGGAAGGTGTCAGCGATGAAGGAGTGGGGACAACCCACGACACCGACCGAGATACGCAGTTTCTTGGGTTTAGTCGGATACCACAGAAGGTTCATTTGAGTTTTTACATAGATAGTGGGTCCGTTGATGCATTTGACTCGCAAAGGGGTGCCATTTATCTGTAGTGATGCCTGTCAGTTGGCCTTCGATGAGTTGAAAGATAAGTTAACCTCAGCACCAGTGTTAGCATTACTCAGGCCGGGAATGAAGTATCTAGTCTCCACCAATGCGTCCGTATTAGGACTTGGAGGTGTACTTCAGTAGGAGAATCAGGCTATAGCTTATGCTTACCGTAATCTTAAGCCTCACGAGAGAAACTACACGATTTAGAGTTGGCGGCGGTGGTGGGTGCACTTCGTATTTGGAGACATTACCTCATAGGAGAGAAATTTCGGTTATTCACGGACCATAAATCACTACAGTACCTCTTCACGTAAAAGGAGTTAAATATGCATCAACGTCGGCGGCTTGAGTTTGTGAAGGACTATCAATTTGATATCCAGTACCACCCGGGCAAGCATAAGCACTTGATGCATATTTAACTCGGGGGCTACATCTTATCCCCAATTTTTTATGCATCCCGATGGGGATAAGATTTACCAGGACATGCGTAGACAGTACTGGTGTAACGGAATGAAGAAGGATATTGCCGAGTTCATCTCGAAATGTGCCACTTGTCAGTTGGTAAAGGTGGACCATCAGAGACCAGCGGGACTTCTACAGCCATTAGAGGTTCCTATGTGGAAATGGGAGAGCATTTTCATGGACTTTATCATGGGATTACCCACATCACAGAGGGGTCACGAGTCGATATGGGTGATAGTGGATCGGCTGACCAAGGTAGCCGACTTCCTGCCAGTTAGGATAGATTACACCGCGGGATAATACACCCAGTTATTCATAGCAGAGATAGTAAGACTTCATGGAGTGCCTCTCAATATTGTGTCTGACAGAGATAAGGTGTTCGTTTATCATTTTTAGGAGAATTTTCCAGAGGCATTGGGTACGGAGTTATGACTGAGCATAGCCTATCACTCGCTGACGGATGGTCAGACAGACGAATCAGATGTTAGAGGACATGTTACGTATGTGCATCATTGATTTTGGTGGAGGTTGGGAGCAGTACCTTCCACTGGTGGAGTTTGCTTATAACAACTCCTACTAGTTTACTATCGGTATGGCTCCATTCGAAGCCCTTTAAGGAAGACCTTGTCGTTCCCCAACATGTTGGCTAGAGGTGCGGGGACAACAAGTTTCTGGGTTCGAAGGTGATTCAGGATACTTCGGTAAGGATATAGTTGATACGGAGCCATATTCGAGTTGCTCAGGATCGACAAAAGAGTTATGCTGATACCAAACGTTACTTTCGAGAGTTCAATGTTGGGGATCAGGTGTTACTTCGGGAGTCTCCTATGAAGGGAGTTATGCATTTTGGGAAGGAGGGAAAGTTGGCGCCAAGGTATGTATGGCCATTCCCCATTATCGAGAGGATTGGGACAATTGCTTATAGACTTGGGTTAGCGGAGCACTTGCATAGAGTTCATGACGTGTTTCATATCTCGTCGCTGAGGAGATTTCTTTGAGATGAATTGGCTCATACTCATATTGCACTAGAGGAGATAGACTTACAGCCTGATAACTCTTACGAGGAGGGACCAGTTGCTATATTAGACCGTAGTGAGAGAAAGTTAAGGTCGAAAAGTGTACCACTAGTGCGTGTTCAATGGCGGCACCATAATGTTGAGGAATCAATCTGGGAGCGCGAGGATGCCATTCGTGAACCTTATCCAGAGTTATTCTTGCCAGGTATATATATTCTTTTCCGAATTTCAGGATAAAATTCTGTTATTAGGGGGGAAGTATGTAACACCCCGTATTTTTACGCATAATTATTTTTATGGAAAATGGGGATTAATTAAATTAAAGGGAGAAGATTTAAATTGTAACTAATTCGATTTGTATGATAATAATCACTAACGTGATGATAATTAGTAATCATTGAAATAATATTATGGCCGGGGATGAGATACGCGGTAGTTAAGTTATAAATATTTGGGATGCGTATGAGTCGCATCACTATTATGCAGTTGGGGGTTTAAAAAGATAAATTATTTTTGTATAACTCGGACGACTATTTTGAGTGCGCCAGAGTGTCCGAAAGGGTCAAAATAGTCCGAAAACACTACTCGGGTATTTTATTTGGAGTTCGGGGCATTTTAACCCAAAACGACACCCTGAAGGGGTATTTTGGTCTTTTGGAATTTTTGGGTAATTAAATGGATGAAAATTGGGTTTAATTAAAAGAAGTTAGGGTTAGTGGCCTGTTAGTTCAACTTACGTAAGATAGAGAGGCAAAGAGAGAGAGAACCAAGGAAGAAGAAGAAGACTCCATTAGAGCCTTAAGCTAAGAACTCAAGCTTTTGCACCAAAAAGTATACCAACGCGTTGATCGGGTCAAGAGGATCATTCCCATAGCATTTTCAATCGCGAATCAAAAGTTCCTTTTTAAGGCAAGTGATTATCTTGCTCTTTCTCTTAGCAATTATGATTCTTGTTAACATATGTTGAGGATTTAGAACTATGTGACACCCCGCCTAATTAAATACCGGACGATCACTCCTTTATTAAATTAATTCAAGGTGAACAGTTGGTTTATTCTCAGCATCAGTGTCAAAAAATAACTTTTCCAGTTTAAACACCCTAATTAATTAAGCTAAGTGTCAAAACCCTTTTTATAACATTACTTTCCAAATTTTTATTTTTGAAAACAAGATTTAATTCTTTTCAACAATTTAATATATAACGAACCACACCACAAGTATATCGGAACCAAACAATCCAATAATTTAACATCCAACAACTGGCTACTAACAATAAAACTTAAAGTAAACCATCCAGATAATAATAAATCCCAAAGTGACAATACTAGAAATAAACGAAGTACAATATCCAAATAACAACTGAATAATGGAAAGGGCGACACATGCCCCAATAATGAACATGCTCGGAGTAGAATCAAATGGATGAAGTCGTCTAAACAATAGGCCTGCAACTCCCACCTAAGCTGCAGCGCGTTCCTGCCAAAGGACCCTATGCAAGATGCCCCTGTGGCTGGGCACCTGTAATATATATATATATATATATATATATATATATATATATATATATATATATATATATATATATACAAGAGAGAAAAGAAATGAAAACACGTCAGAGCCCGATAGTGTGCATGATTTAAAATTCGTTTAGCAAGTATTTAAATTGATACAGGCCAATGCAACCACATATTAGTACGACTCTCTCTTGAGAAATTCTCACCTCTCTTCTAATGTGCACGCCTATTGTACTAACCTTCTCAACGATTTATCTTATCATTCATCGCACTAATCTTCCCAGGGATTTAACTTATCTTAAATTACTCATAAGATTTCAGAGCCGAACAATATAATTGTTTAAAAAGGAGGATTTCGTTTAATAACAATGCTCTCATTTTACTTTATTTAATGACAAAGTTTCCCGGTGTCATGTTATACTTTTCGAAACAAGTATTTACAGTTTGAGTCATCAACATGTCCTACTTAACAAATCACAGTAGGCAGTTCCACATTTTAGCCTTTCATATATACATTAACTACTCGTATAATATATATATATATAACAGCACCCCAAATAAAAACTATGGTGAAGGCATACTCTGCTATCCAATCCCCGTATCGCTCACACTAAGGGATGTACAAGTTCATAATCACTCTCGAACTGTATCAACATATATACAAACAAGATTTGAGGCGAAGCATAGATTCCAAGTCTTTAAGAGGTCAGTACATACCCTCACGTCTCTTAGGACCGTCTGAACTATCATTCCGATAGCCTGTACCAAGGACATCTATCTCCTAGGGTACAAATCAATATCCCCCATAAGGCAACACAGGATAAGATCGTCCCAGCTCGGTAACCTCGGGGATAACAAGTAGCGCGGGTACGTTTTTCACACGTATATAATATATGTATACACAACCATATAAATATACCACTTTTTATCATATCAATATAGGTTTCTCTCATCACCCATAATTATAATATTTATCCTTAATTTTCACATTAAGTATTTCGTATAAGGGTTCGTCTCTAACCTTAACTCGAAGGGGTTTCCCATTTATTACGTGATACTCGTGGGATCTAACCTCCCAAGTATAAAGTTCAGTAGGTGTCCTTTTTAAGTCGCAACGTAACTCTCTTACGCACCTCTCCCTTTAATACATCAATTCATCGATCCTTAAGTAATTATTTCAAAAATACAAATTCTCGGCTCACATAAAAAGCCCCCAAAGTTATTCATATGACCTACTGGTCTTCCCTATCTCCCAAAACACTTTATTAAGGATGACCAAGAATTATTTCAAGATAAATTGAATTTAACTCATTTAACAAGGGAAATAGGAGTCTGCCAGGAGGGGTCGATCGATCGAGGTTTGGGGCTCGATCGATCGATCAAGCAGGTATTTCGATTTCTGCAGAATTGCAGTTATGGGTTCTACCACCTATCTTCATCCAAATCCATATTTTCCAATCCCAAACATCCCAAAAATTCTACTACTAACATTATATCAATATACCAGATATTTCCAACGTAAGGCATGTGTATTTCTATCATTAAACATGGATTGTCAACCCAAGGTTTTATCTAATTATCAAGACCCTAGAATTTTCTTAAACATGTTTCTAACAAATTGTCTCCAGTAATTTCTTCTTATAATCATCATAATTTCGTGGTTAAATTCCTCTACATGGCAAGGGTTTCCAGAATTATCATTTAAACCAATACTACATGGATTTTTCCTATCACAAATTGGGTTTTCTTCCATTAAAACTCATCCTAATTACTCCTAAACTAATATGAAAGATGCATCAATGAAATAAGCAAGATAAACACTTGCCTGGGATTTTCAGAGGTCTGGTTTGGTGCCGAATTCGGTGTGGTTGCGTTCCCCGTCTCGCGATCTACGCGTTGGTGGTGACGGCGGTGCAAACCGTTGGTTTTTTTGGCCTAGAACTCTTTGGAGAGCTTCTCCTCTTCCTCTCCAATGGACGTCATTAGTTTTAGTTTGTTCTAACCCTAGAAGATAACATTTCCCATCTGATATAACCCTATAAAATTCGTGGATTTAATTACCCATAATTACGAAATGTCCAAAACGCCCTCCCGAGGTACCAATTAGGCCTAAAAACGCCCCGAGACCCAAAGTAAACCCCCGGGTACACTTTTCTGACTATCTCGACCCTTCGGGACACTTTAGCGCACTCAAAATGACCATACGAGCAACTTATAATTTATTCACTTTTATAAATCAACATTTAGTCCCGACACGACACAGGCGCGTCCCGACTTAAATTTCCATAATTGTCATTTTATTCACACGTGACAATTTTATAAAAATAAATCTCATATATTACTATACTCATCCAGTAACATTCAACAAATAACAAATTTCCAATAATTACTAACTCTCGTCACGCTAGTAAATATTTAAAACAACATTCCGGATTAAAATTAAATTAATTTATCTTAATTAAATCCCTAAATTTAAAAGCCATGAAAATACGGGGTATTACATACTTCCCCCCTAATAACGGAATTTCGTCCCGAAATTCGGAAAATAAGGCCTTCCAGGTAGCATAATTCTGGATATCCTTGCCAGTACGCAAACTATCTACATAGTATGGCGCTCAATCACTATAGCTCTTTCATCACAGCAACCCTATTTTACTTTCTCATTGGAGACACTTCACATTGTGCTCCCAACTGACAACATTCGAATAGGTCACGCCTATACGTTATAATTTTCCATTATCTCACTATCATTAGGAGGCCGCACCTCAGTACATAACAACTACTCGGATTTATTCATATACAAAATTCCCATTCTGAGAAGACCATATGAACATTTGACCACTCTTGTTTGCCTAAAACAGTCATGGAATTCTACCATAGTTATCGGATATTTTCTCGACCGATCCAAAAATTCTGATTATTTACTCTCCTCTAAACATACGGAAGGAGAATAATCAAGGTTTTTCCATAACAGAACCTTAATAAGCACCTCGTACGCGACAAACATGTACGAGTGCTTCTACAGAGCATTCCTGAAATCATCGTACAAAAATTTCCAAAATCTCCTTCACGTGGCTCCACTAATCTTTAATCACCGTGCGCCTATTCCCTGGCTAAGGGTGATACATCCCACTCGAAACGAAACCTTATCTCCGCTGGTTCCTAAAATCCCATATCAAAGGTGGGATTCACAAATCTCATCCTGAGTTAGAAGTTTAAACTGTGCTGGACCATGCGCTGGCGCGATCCTTCCTTTCAAAGGAAGTCTGGGCATACTAATTAATATTGTAAACCAGCCCCAAGGAATATTAATCACCTCCTTCTCGGCGACTTAATTCACATGTTCGGGGTGAACCCTTGATCTTGTTTTGGGGATGGCAACCCATCCAAGAACTTTACCGACTTTACTGACCTCTCCAAATTTCAAGATTTGTCGATAAACACAAAATTCTTTGGTTGATTCTCCTATTTCAACCAAACCTTACCTATGGGCGGTGCATGTAGAGACTATCACTACGTCCCGTTAAACGTTAATTTTTCCCTTGAAATGTCTCACCATAAGTGACACGTAATACTCCCCTTCCTTCCTTGGAGTATGCCGAGAGTTCCGACCCGTGCTCTTCTCTCCACGAAGCGCACTTCTGGATCTCTTATACCATACTAACATCATCACCCTTTGTATGTGCAAGTCACTCTCACACTTGACTACTAATAACTCCGCTCCGAGTGTTCCTCATAATAATTTAATTCTGCTCCATTCAAGGAATACCCCTTCTTAAATGGCTTCCCATAGCCTTCTAATCAAATTAGGGCGTGCTATTCTAATTTCACACTTATGTATGGATTATCGCCCCTCATGTGATGCTTAATCCACCCTATCTCTTCCACTTCGTTATATTAGTCCCACAAACATATAATTTCACATGTCCATCACCACGTCCCTTTGACTCGGACGATTTTAACTGTAGTTAACCAAGATGCCCACGTTTTTGCAACACCCCGACCGCCCTGGGAGAGCGAACGGCGTGCTACTCATCTGTAGAATTAACTAAACCCAACAAGACATAAGGAGTAGGCATTCAAATTCCATTACAATAAAAGAAAGAAAAATTCTCAACCTTCCTCAGCTAAGTACAATAATTTTCCTTAATAGGTACAACAATCAAAATAAATCACTAACGCTCTATGCATCAAAATAATTTACAGGTCATCTCTTTTGTATAATAAAGTTATTTCCAGATAATCCATGTTAAAAAATCATTCCAACTATTTGTTCACCTTGTGTTCTAAACGCGCTTACAACATTTGGGTACTCTTAATCACCCTAGAAATCAAAATTTCTAAATCCTCCTTACCATCGTTCCACCCCTCAACTCATGGGGGTAACTTTCAATGCTTTCTTACCACAAAATCTGGCTCCTATAGCTTTAAAACAAAATACAACTTCCAACTTACATACATAATTACTTGATCCCATTTCGACCAGGGTATCGAACTCATGAAATAGTGACCAAACGTCTTCCTATTTCCAACCTTACGCTAAGTTTCATGCGTGGGATGTCTCACAAAGCGAAATACAGACAAAGAACCCCCCCGATACACTACTACCTAGCATTGTCGGTTATCGAAATCCATTAGGTCCTCCGTTCTTGGCATGTACCCCTTTTATTCCGTCTTTTGACAGAAAAGTTACAATTTTTCCCGAAATTATGCTTAACAAAAGCGTTTCGCCAATTTCACTATTGTCCCGTATTGTTTGATGGTAATTACATTCTATAAACCTCTGATACATACGATCGGAATTCTTGAAATTCCCTTCCCTAATAATAGGGGTATAACTCTTATCTCCCACATCCCTAATAATATAATAATGCACTCTTCCTATCACTAAGTCCGGAGTGCTAAACGTAATGTTGAGTTAAATCTTTTCGCCTAACGGTAAATCCCGACACATACTGAATCATATTGGCAAAGTCTATACATACATTGGCATCGAATATCTCGATCCCACTATCTCCTCCGAAGTCTCTAGGATAGGTAATATAAGTACGAGTCCAACCTTCTTACAAGTAAAGGCTCGCCAAAATAAAACATGCTGAACTAATGCAACTACTCCGATAGCCTTGCAATAAATCCCCACTATCGTACTACCCATTTCTATAACGTTTTAACAAAGATAATATCATACTCGTATATCGCATCACTACGACGAGTAACCTCAATAACATACATAACACTGTTAATGTACACATTCATCCTCCACGGTGGCACTAAAGAAAAATCCCGCTATGCTAGGAAAATATATTCACACAATGGTAACGTTTATAATTAAATGCATTAAACTCGTCTCACATACTATTCTAGCAATGAACAAAAATATAGTGACTCGCTCGTGTCAGTTAAACACGCCTCATCCTCTGAGGATACGACTTATACTTCCATCTTGCCAATCGTCTTGACTGCACAAATGGTTTCCGGACATAACACGTCTACTCGAACCAAACAAAGTTACTTTAATCGTTGTCCTTCACTAGGCACCGTAATCTTGTCCTTTTTCTCACTTTGGAACATATTATCGCGAGCGATCTCACTCCCCACAAAAATACTTCGACGTATAATCCACTTACTACCTGTCCTACTAACCAGGTTAGGGTTGTCCTTCTCTCGAACTTTAGTAGATTCGATTCCTGTTAGGTGTCTCGATTTTAACCTTAGACCTTTTAGGCCCTAAAGATCATGTCACTGACTATACTAGCCCTTACTGAATTTACCCTCGCTTGGTAAGAATTTAACTATCCGAATCATTTAAATGGGTCCCCTGATGTATATCCACATCCCTTTGTGGTGTTATACCACCACCGTTGTAATTAGTCTTATTCTCGACTAAATTCTTCGATTCCTTTTTGCCTTTATAGAAGTGTGAAATCAGAAGAATTAGATGCTAATCACAAGATAAAAATGGAAATTTTATGGATTTATAATTCTGGGTTTATATTAATATGACTCAAAGGAAAATTTAGGATTTTGTTGAATTTATTTGATGATTAGAAGGATTTGACCCCTAAACTATGTTAAGAAATGTTCTAGAGTGACTTAGAGTAGTTTACGAACCTTGAACTTGGGTCGAAATGAGTTTAGGTTGAGATTGAAGAGGAGAAATTTTGGAAAAATGAATTTTGAAGATGACCTGGGCAACTGCGGAATTTTCGTTAGAAGTCCAACCCAGGTCGTTCGAACGACCTCATTCGAACGAGACTTATAAAGAGTTTCCAGTGGCCCTTCTAACGAGTTTGGTATTTCGTTCGAAGTGGGGGGACCTTCGTTCGAACGACCTCATTTGAACGAGATTCCGGAATGACTCTTAAGGCCCGATGTTGCTTCGAACTTCCTATAGGCTTATTTATGTGAGTGTTAGACTTGTTTGAATGTCGAGTGACTTAAATTTATAATTATTAGTGAGCGAAAAATTATGTCGACCCTCGGGAGGTATGAAATTCATAGAAATTGAGAGATACGAAAATACAAGGGAGATTATATACGAATAAGGTACGGGGTATAATAGGGGATATTATGCGTACTGCGAATACTAGACGATCGGAATGCCAATGAATTTTTATAAGTTATGTGTATGCTTATTGTTTAAGATATTATGTGTATGACATACCTAGCTACTGGCTATCAAACGGAGGTTAACGCGTTGTGGACGACTGGATCTTGTATGCCTTTGGGGGATTTAAAGTCGTACCATTAAATCCTGGAACCTAGGTACGGGCTATCCATGAGAATGATAGTGATGACGGTTGTATGGGTGCGTAGGTATGTGCGTAGCCCATCGACGAGGAATCGAGAAGACTAAGTGGAACTTTCTTTAACTCAAAGAATACCCTAGCAACTTGACTCCCAGGAACCCTAGCTAGATTACCAAATCCCATGAAATCTACTCTTAATGCCCAACCCACCAAGACCGGATATGTCAACCGAACCAAAGTCAAGGTAAACCGAAGCAATGCCTTAGCCAAGACCTCTTGACAATTCCCAAACTAGTGTAGGCTTGCTTAGCATAGGCTACACAAGCTAGGTTCACGCTTTCAAGCCAGAGCTAGTCTAACAACTACCGATTCTTCTCACCTTGGGGGCACTGAACCTACCTTAACCTAGGAAAGTGACTTCGATAGGACTCCTTCCCCCTTTGCTGCTTGAAACTAAGGGTCTGGCAGACAAAGCGAAATGTGCGATTTTGAGCTGTCGTCCCAGGACCTCTTGCTTATGAATACCTGCTTCTTTGACTCTTAAAGCCCAAAATAAGTCATAGCGGATGGTACTTGGTTATTCGCCTCCAATAATTGTTTATGTTTTTACGAGTTCTCAAGATATTGAACCTGTTGTCCTCTATGCGTGAGCGTTGCAATGGGACTAGATAGCCGAGTATACGTAACACTAAGGGTGCAATATTTCCATACATATATATATATATATATATATATATTGATATATATGCATAAAGAGATTAATGTGTGTAAACCAAAATCCTGTTTGGTGTCTTATGTTGATGACACTATTTTTAAATATGTACTTATGGTATTATTAGCTGGGCATTTAGAAGAATATGAGAAGAAACTAAAGTAATTCTAACCCTATATCGAAATCTTAAGTACGTCGGCCTTGAGTTATTTAGAGAGTCTTTCCAGCATAATTGTATGTACTTAGTAGCCAGTCAGGGTATCATGACTAGTATGGGTAGTTAGGCTCGTTAGGCGTGCACACTAAGATCAAGGGGTGAGTATCTCAAGTGAGTACGCTAAGTTAGCTTGATTAATAACTGTGCTAATTGAATCAATTTAAGCACTTGCTATTTTAAATAGTTTTCAACTCGGGCTCTGACCCATTTTTCTGTATATCTTTCTATTGTTCCATTATTTTTAGGTGCCCAACCACAGGGACACTAGCCTTAGGAGACTCTATTCACTTGCCGTGCTTTAGCTGCTGTGGATGCTACAGGATAATTGCTAATAGACGACTCAACCTATTCTTCCTTTTGCAGTTATCTATTCTATTGGACATGTCGTCCTTTCTTCTATTTACATTCAGAGATTTAGTTGTTTTAAACCCTCTCTTAGATTTGATTTCCTTTTGTAGATTTAATGTATAGGATTGTAACTAGATGTGTTTTACTCCAGTCATTTATTTTACTTCAGCTAAACTTTACTTATATTACTGTGACGCATGGCCTTTGTTGGTATTCTATTGATTTTGGTTAGTAACAAGATAAAATTTGGACATCACCTTTTTAAATACTAGGTGGTAAGTTTTTATTAAAATAAAATTTGAGTTTTTGACAGTGATGCATTATCTAAACCAACTGGATACTCTGAAATTAATTAATTAAGGACTGATCACCCAGTAGTTAATTAGGCGGGGTGTCACACTAACTCGTTGTGCCTACCCATATTTCCCATACAATACGTTATTAAATATGTTACCGAATTTCCAAACCCTTTAGCCAATCAAAATAACCATGTAACTATTAAGTTTTCACATACTTAGGTTACTTTAGATATCACTATTTATCTTATCATTTAACGCACACACACTGGAATAAATCATGCATTTATATATATATATATATATATATATATTTATATATATATATATATACACACACACACACAAATAAGGCATCCCTAAGTGGAGACCTGCGATGCCTGCATACCCTTCTATCAAGTCCTGGTACATCACGTACTAAATAAAGGACTTGTGGTTCAGAATCACTCTCGAACCATAAATTTACGATTCACACAATTTGGAGGTGAATATAATTCTAAGCCTTTGGGTTACGCACACACCTAACGCACCCAAATGACCTATCACACTATCATACACGCAAGTAGTGCTCAACCCTAAGTTCTATGTTCTGAGGCACAAGTCAAAAATCCCCCCAATGGGCTCATTAGGATAAGCGTGTCCACGACGCGAAACCTCCCGTGATAGCAGGCAGTGTAGGTATGTTCACACACATAAGAAGTCACACAATAGGTATTCACATAACCTATATATATCATTAGTATAGTTATACACGTAACCTATAATATATCCCATACATAGTATATAACTCTCGAATATCCTACGTATTATCAATTTACCATCATACTTCTCTTCGTATATTCCTGAGTGTTTCCTAATTACGTCTTAAATTATTTCAGTAGTCATAACATCTCTCTATTACTGGTCCGGACTTAGGTTTACTCATGCTCTCCGTGACCCATGCTCGTGAATTCATTGAACATTAAAATATGCCCAAAAATTCCTAGCCTTAATTCTCCTCAATTGGGGAAACATCAACCCTATCGCATGCTTACTGAAATTATTAAATCCCTCATTGAAGTTTAATAATTTTCCAAAAGTCTTCCCGTAATTTATTCACAAGTTCTAGGCTTAAATAGGGGAAATTTTCAAATTCTGGGAAATTGAATCAATTCCCCCTTGGGTCTAATTGATTCGAAATGTGGCAGTTGTCTCCTTCGTTTAGATTTTGCATTTTCACCATTTTTAACCCTTCAAACCTTCATTATACAGTCCCAAACTCCTAACCAAGTATACCAAACAATATAATAACATGTTTAAATGATTTCTAACGTATCGAAATCATTAAATCATCAAAGGAAATCATTTAAACCGGATTAATTCTACACTTTAATCCCAAAACACTAGATTATTCTTTCTTTGTTCAAGAACATCAACAAACCCAGATTTATCCATATTCTCATGTCATTAAATTATCAGATTCGTGCTAGATACATGAGCGAATTATATCTGTCATGATTTCTACCCAAGAATATGAATTTAATCTCCAATTTAAAGCCTAAAATCATTTATTTATTAAAATTATTCAATCCTACACTCACATGGATAGTGTATGCACTCAAAATTTGAAAGATAAACACTTGCTTTGAGTTTCTAGGTCTGATTTGTGCAGAAAAGTGGTGGAGTTGTCTTCCTCTCCTTCCGATCTAAACTTCGGTGGTAGTGGTGGTGCAAAAGTGGTGTGGGGAGCCTTGGAATCCTTCACCTTCTTCCTCTAATGACCTCTCTCTGTTTTTCTAATTGCTAACCCTACCACTCTCAACACATATTCTAATATAACCTTAGTAATTTCGTTCGTCCCTTTTCTCTTAAAATTCAAAAGACCAAAATACCCTTATAGGGTGCCGATTTGACCTAAAAATGCCTCAGGACCTAATCTAAACCCCCTAGTACACTTTTCTGACTATTTCGACCCTTCCGGACACACTGATGCACTCAATATGATCATTTGGATAATCCATAAATAAATCATATTTTATCTCATAAATTTAAGTCCCAGCATGACTGGCATGCACATCCCGACTCAATTGCTGTAACTGTCGTATTTCTCACCCACGACAATCATATTGCATTCTTACTAATTTATTAATCGTTCACTAAGTAATACTCAACATAATTTATACACTTAAATACTAACCTTTGTCTCGCCAATTAATATTTATGTAAATCCGGATTAATTTCCCATTTTAATTTAATAAATTCCAATATAAAAGTTAATAAAAATACGGGGTGTTACATAGTTTCCCCCTAATAACGAAATTTCATCCCGAAATTCAGAAAAATACCTTGTATAAATAAGTCTGGATATTTATCATGCATCTCATCCCCGCGCTCTCAAGTAGACTCGTCAGCTTTATGATGCCCCCACTCAACACGTACAAGTGGAACTACCTTCGACCTCAGCCTCCTCTCACTATGGTCTAGAATAATAACTGGACTCTCCTCGTATGAAATATCGCGCTGAAAATCAATCTCCTCCAATGAAATATGAGTGTGAGCAAACTTAACCCGGAGGTATCGTCTCAGTGAAGAAATGTGGAATACATTGTGAATCCGATGCAAGTGCTCCGATAATTCGAGCCTATATGCAACTGGCACAATTCGCTCGATGATTGGGAATGACCCTACATACCTTGGTGCTAACTTCCCTTTCTTTCCGAACCTCATTATCCAGATCATAGGAGATACACATAGTAGTACCTAGTCCCTCACATTAAACTCTAGGAAGAGCTGCCTGACATCAGCATAATAACTCTTTTATCTATCCCGAGCTATCCATATACGACCCCAAATCAGCTCAATCTTGGCTGAAGCATCCTGAATCAACTTTGATTCGAGAAGGTTGTTGTCCCCTACCTCTAACCAACAAGCGGGTGAACGACAAGGAATACCATATAACGCCTCAAATGGTGCCATGACAATTGTAAACTGATAGGAGTTATTATATGTAAACTCCACCAGTGGAAGATACTAATCCCAACCTCCACTAAAGTTAAGGATACACATCCGTAATATATCTTCTAACATCTGATTCGTCCTCTCTGTCTGCCCATCCGTATGTGGGTGATAGGCCTTACTCAATCGTAACTCTGTACCCTGGCCTCCTTAAAAATCTACCAAAAATGAGACATGAAGATCTTGTCCCCGTCGGACACAGTATATAGCGACACCCCATGAAGTCTTAATATCTCAGCGATGAAGATCGGGGCATACTGTACTGTGGTATAATTCCTCTGGACTGGCAGAAAATGGACTACCTTATTCTATCGATCCACTATCACCCAAATGGAATCGTGACCCCTCTGAGATGCAGGCAACCTAGTGATGAAATCCATGGAAATGCTCTCCCTTTTCCACATTGGAATATCTAATGCCTGTAAAACCCTACTGATTTTTGATGGTCCACCTTCACTCACTGACAAGTGGTACACCCAGAGACAAACTTTGCAATGTATTTCTTCATCCCACTCCACCAATACTGTCGTCTCATATCATGGTACATGTTATCCCCTACAGGCTGTACCGCAAACTTTGATCCGTGTGACTCTTCCATCACTGCGTGTCGCATGTCTTCCCCTTCTGGGATACTTAATCTCCCGTTGAAGCGTAAGCCTCCATCTGAACTCACAGAGTAAGACCTTTCTCCCCCGGCTAAAATTTGTGGAATCTGCTCCTAATAAAATGAGTCCACTGCCTGGGCTTGTATAACCCTTGTGATAATCTGGGGAGTAACAGTCATAACTGACATAAAGATCTTGCAACAGAATCCAGACGTCCTAGCTCCATCCATTTCTCCTTCCAAACTTCTGTGACATTTGCCGCTGGCCTACGGCTCAATG
Source organism: Sambucus nigra (assembly GCA_949130495.1). Lineage (NCBI taxonomy): Eukaryota > Viridiplantae > Streptophyta > Magnoliopsida > Dipsacales > Adoxaceae > Sambucus > Sambucus nigra. Next base: position 103,835,762 of record OX422217.1, on the reverse strand, counting down.
CGTCTGCCACCACGTTAGCCTTCTCCGAATGGTATTGGATGTCGAACAAATAATCCTTCACAAATTCCAGCCATATACACTAACTCATATTCAACTCTCTATGAGTGAAAAAATACTGTAGTGACATATGATTTGTGAATAGACGAAACCTCTCCCCCAGAAGGTAATGTCTCCAAATTCATAGCACAAATAGGTTTGCCGCTTACTCCAAGTCGTGGGTGGGTTAATTCCTCTCTCGAGGATTAAGCTTGCGTGAAGCACAAGTTGTGTCGTGGTCCTCCTACTATAGCACACCCCCAAGTCCCTGTAGGGACGCATTAGTAAAAATAAGATACTCCACTCCCGTCCTAGGTGGTCCGAGAATGGTGCCGAAGTCAACTTGTCATTTAGCACATCGAAAGCTAATCCACAAGCATCATCCTAGATAAACGGTACTGCTTTGCGAGTCAAGTTGGTCAACGGGCTCGCAATCTTTGAAAAATTGAGAATACGGGTTATGAACCCTTTTTAGTGAATCGATTTGCTCGGGGGACGAATTGATTCGCCTTGGCAGATTTACCAAGTTGGGGGCTATGGGTTATGAACCCTAATTTACTCAAAACCTATACTTCTAACCTCAAATCCCAACCAAATCAATTCATACTAACACCAAATCATTCCTAAACTAACAACACTGTATAAAACCAACTTAAATAAAATCTAATACCATATTTAAGGGTTTAAGCACCAAATTTCTCAAAACCCACAATTTGTTCAATTCTTCCAAATACACAACTATCAATACAATTTATCCACAATAAATCATAGATTCGAAAGTTAGAAACTTTCCTTAAGGTTGTAATCTCAGATTATCTCTGGGTAGCAACAAATCCCAAGCTCAGTTCTTCAATTTTCTTCCTTTTCTCTCCTTTTCTCCCAATCTCTCTCTTTCTCTATAGGTTTAAGACATATAAATGAGGATAAAAATGTTGTTGGAAGACTTAAATGCCCCTTTATCATTAAATTCCATCTTTAAATGTTACCACACAATTAAAATGACTCGCAACAACATAATTAAGTCATAACCGATTAAAAGTACCCGGAACCCAAAAATACAACATGGTATTTATTTTGATTATTTCGACTATTTCTTGACTAAACCCTCTAAATTGGCATCCGGGATAACATAAATTATTTCATGTCCTAACATCATTTTAAATCATAACCGTCGCTGTAGGCACAATGACGCAATAAAATATAATATGATACTATTTACGTACACTTAATAGTAAATATGCAGAACTCAGTAAATATTATCTCTTAAATCACTTAAAATAATATTTACTCCAACTTCTTTTATTTTATATAATTAAACCTCATGGCAATTTAATATAAAAATAATTTCTAAATAATAAGGGGTATTACACCGTCTGTGGGTGATAGGCCGTACTCAATCGCATCTCTTTACCCATTGCCTCCTAAAAATTCTACTAAAAATGAGACATGAAGATCTTGTCCCTATCGGATACAATATCGAGTGGCTCCCCATGTAGTATCCCTATCTCATCGATGAAGATCTGGGCATACTATATTCTGTAGTTTAATTCCTCTGGACTGGAAGAAAATGGGTTACCTTATTTTATCGATCCACATCAACCAAATGGCATCGTGACCCCTATGAGAAATAGGCATCCTAGTGATGAAATCCAAGGAAATGCTCTCCCATTTCCACAATGGAATCTCTAACGCCTGCAAAACCCCTACTGATGTTTTATGGTCCACATTCACTAGATGAGAAGTTGTTCACCTCGAGATAAACTCTGCAATGTCTTTTTTCATCCCACTCCACCAATACTGTCGTTTCATATCCTGGTACATATTATACCCTACGAGATGTACCATAAACTGTATTCGTGTGACTCTGCCATCACCGCGTGCCGCATGTCCTCCCATTTTCGGACAATCAATCCCCCGTTGAAGCGTAAGCCTCACTCTGAACTCACAGAGTTAGACTCAGCTCCATCAGCTAAAATTATCGAATCTGCTCCAGATAAAATGAGTCCGCTGCCTGGGCCTGTATAACCCTCGTGATAATTTGGGGGGTAACGTCATAATTGACAAGAATGATCTCGCAACTGAATCCTGATATCCCTGTTCCTTCCATTTCGACTTCCAAACTTTTGTGACATGCCCCACTAGCCTATGCGTCTGCCATCACGTTAACCTTTATCGGATGGTATTGGATGTGGAACTGATAATCCTTCAAAAATTCTAGCCACATACGCTGACTCATATTCAACTCTCTCTGAGTGAACAAATACTGTAGTGACTTATGATCTGTGAATAGATGAAACCTCTCCCCAAGAAGGTAATGTATCCAAATCCATAGTTCAAATACGACTGTTGCTTACTCCAAGTTGTGGGTGGGTTAATTCCTCTCGTGAGGCTTAAGCTTATGTGAAGCATAAGATAAGTTCTGGTCCTCCTGCTGTACCACACCCCCATGTCCTTGTAAGGACGCATCAGTAGAAATAAGATACTCGACTCCCATCCTAGGTAGTATGAGAATGGTGCTGAGGTCAACTTGTCCTTCATCACATCAAAATCTAATTGACAAGCATCATCCCAGATAAACGGTACTCCTTTGCGAGTCAAGTTGGTCAATGGATCTATAATCTTTAAAAACCCAAAATAAATCATCGGTAGTACCGGGCTAACCCCAAGAAACTATGGACCTCCGTCGATGTCGTGGGCTTTCCTTACTCCGTCACCGCTGACGTCTTACTTGGATCCACTGATATCCCCATGTCAGATATTATATGACCCAAGAACTTTACCTCAAGCATCTAAAAACTGCATTTCTTAAACTTAGGGTACAATTGGTTCTTGTGCAATGCCTGCAAAACCAGATGCAGATGCTTTGCATGCTCCTCCTCAGTTCGCGAATAAAGATGTCATCAATAAAGACAATGATAAACTGATCCAAGAACTCTCTGAACATCCTATTCATCATGTCCATAAACAATGCTGGCGCGTTGGTTAGCCCAAATGGCATAAATAGAAACTTGTAAGACCCATATCTATCTAGAAAAGCATTATTAGATATATCTTTCTCCCGAATGCATACCTGGTGGTACCCTAATCTCAAATCTATCTTAGAGAAGTAGGTAGCTCATCTTAATTCATTGAGTAAGTCATCGATTCAGGGCAACATATATTTATTCTATACTACGACTTTATTCAACTCCTAGTAATCCACACATAGGCGTATAGATCCATCTCTCTTCTTCACAAACAACAATGGGGCACTCCAAGGCAAAGTACTCCTATGGATAAAACCCTATCCCAAAAGATGCACAATTTGATCCCGTAGTTCCCACATCTCCTGAAATACGTCGGCGAACTCACGCACAACCGGAATGGAATATCGGGAGATCACTACCCCTTTAGAGGTCTCCTTATCTATATAGTATACATGAGTTGACGATCTTGCTTCAGGATAGGACATCGCCACTAAGAACATCTCCTGGATTGGAATCGCAAACACTATGCTCCTAGTGTAACAATTAATCATGGCTCTATACGCTGCTAGCCAATCCATGCCTATAATGGCATCATACTCTGACCGATCTAACACAAGAATATCGGTGGGAAAAACAAGTCTCCTAATATCTATACTTACACCTCGATAAATAAGGAAAATAAGTGTCTTTCTACCCAATGGTGAGTCTACACACGTGACTATACTATCGGCCGTGTCTAACAACCCTACGGCTCGTGCAAATCTAATGGTTATAAACAAGTGTGAAGCCATTGTGTCAAATAAAATACGCCCCAATATCCCATGCGAAAGAAACATACCCTAAACTACGGGCTCTCCTGTGGAACTGCGGCTTGGTGGACATTGTACACACGTCTGTACTATAACTGCCCTTGCTGTGGTAGGATACTAGGATGACTGGTACGACATGCAGTGCTGGTGATGGCACTGGAAGGCCTCTGGAGCTCCTAGTGAGCGCCCTGCTGCTGTGGAACACTGACCCTATCAGGGAAATCTTGACGTTTGTGGCCATTCTTTCCACAGGTAAAACATCTACTAGTGAAATTTGTCCCTCTCTGGTCCTGCTGGCCGGTACCACCTCTCCCTTGGCCCTGATGGCCATGCCCGAATCCACCTTGCCCTTGCTTGAAATGTCCTGATAAAAAATGCTTGGCGAAATCCCCTTGCTGGGAACCCTGCTCACCTTATCTCATCCAAGTCTGAGTCAATTATGCTCCACTGGGACTGCCACCCCCGTCCTGCCCTACCGACCGAACTCTCCTGCACACTTGCTTCCTTTTACATGGAAGTGTTGATCCTGACAATGCACTAAAGAGGCATTCACAACATTTATATACGTTTTCAGAGCGGGATTACCCAATAAATGCTGTCGAATTCTCCTGCTAAGACTATCAACCAAGAGATGTACCCACTTATCCTCTGTGCTCACCTCATCTGGTATAAAATTTACCAACCGAGTAAATTTCTCCATGAATTAGTCTCCATGAATTAACGACAACCCTAATCCATCAAGTGATATTACCTCATACAAATCTCTAAAAGTCCAAAACTAGGTAAACCTACTTTCCCCTGGTCCTATGCTAGCTTACTAAATAAAGAAACTACCTTAACATCCATAATATAGTCCCCGAAGTAAGCCCGATTACCCCCCCTTCTAATCCAGGGTATTAATATTCCTAATACAAGACTATAACACTCTATATTACTTTATAATAGAAGGTTCCTAGGCCTTAAACCTAAAAGAAAATGGCTAAAAATTAATTTTAAAAAATATCCTAAAATAACAAGATTTCTGAATCGATTCGCCCAAGGGCCGAATCGATTCTCCCCAGCGAATCGATTCGCCTCTAAAGGCAAATCGATTCGGCTGAAAACACCAAACTTCCTATCTCATTCCGAATCGATTCGGCCTTAACCCGAATCGATTTGGCTTCCCAGACTTTTAGCCACCCTTTTTAGTGAATCGATTCACTAGGGGGGGGGGGGGGGCGAATCTATTCGCCCTGGTAGATTTGCCAAGTTGGGGGCTACAGGTTATGAATCCTAATTTACCGAAAACTTATGCTTCAAACCTCAAATCCCAACCAAATAAACTCATACTAACACCAAATCATTTCTAAACCAACAACACTTGATAAAACCAACTTAAATCAAATCTAATACCATATTTAAGGGTTTAAACACCAAATTTCTCAAAACCCACAATTTGTTCAATTCTTCCAAATCCATAACTATCAATAAAATTTATCCATAATAAATCATAGATTTGCAAGTTAGAAACTTGACTTAAGGTTGTAATCTCGGATTATCTCCCGGTTGCAACAAATCCCAAGCTCAATTCTTCAATTTTCTTCCTTTTCTCCCAATCTCTCTTTCTCTCTAGGTTTAAGACATATAAATGAGGATAAAAATGTTGTTGGAAGACTTAAATGCCCCTTTATCATTAAATTCCTTCTTTAAATGTTACCACACAATTAAAATGACTCGTAACAACATAATTAAGTCATAACCGGTCAAAAGTACCCGGAACCCAAAAACACAACATGGTACTTATTTTGACTATTTCAACTATTTTCGGACTAACCGCGCCCTCTAAATTGGAATCCGGGATAACATAAATTATTTCATGTCCCAACATCATTTTAAATCATAACCGTCGCTTTAGGCACAATGACGTAATAAAACATAATATGATGGTATTTACATACACTTAATAGTAAATATGTAGAACTTAGTAAATATTATCTCTTAAATCACTTAAAATAATATTTACTCCAAGTTCCTTTATTTTATATAATTAAACCTCATGGCAATTTACTATAAAAACAATTTCTAAAAAATAAGGGGTATTACATACTCCCCTCTTATAAGGGAATTTTGCCCCCAAAATTCAGGCGTTCCTTATAAAAAGAGGTGTGGATACTTCTATCAAATATCATCCTCACGCTCCCATGACGATTCCTCGGCGTTGTGATGTCCCCATTGGACCCGAACCAAGGGCACCACCTTCGACCTTAACCTACGCTCCTCGTGATCTAAGATTGCAATTGGTTGTTCCTCGTATGAAATATCGGGCTGCAATTTAATATCATCCAAAGTAATATGCCAGTAAGCTCCGTCAGACCTTTTTTACTTCTTTAAGGATGAAACATGAAACACATCATGAATCTGCTGTAGGCATTTCGGCAAGGCGAGTTGATATGGTACGGGTCCTACCTTTGCAATAATGGGAAAATGGCCTACATAGCGAGCGCAAGCTTGCCTTTCTTCCCAAATCGTGCTATTCCCTTCATTGGTGACACCCGTACCAAAACTTGGTCTCCAACCTCCAATTTAACATGCCTTCTATTCACATCGACATAGATCTTTTGACGATCTTGAGTGATTCGGATGAGGTTGCGGATGAGCTCAATCTTGGAAGAGGTATCTTGGATCATTTCAGTCCCAAGGAACTTATTATCCCCTACTTCCAACCAATAAGTAGGTGATCTACACGGTCAGCCATATAATGCTTCATAAGGTGCCATACCTATTGTAAATTCGTACGGATTATTATAAGCAAATTCGACCAAAGGAAGGTATTGCTCCCATCCTCCTTTGAAGTCAAGTACACACATTCTAAGCATGTCCTCCAACATCTGATTTACTCTTTTCGTCTGTCCATCCATTTGTGGGTGGTAGGAGGTACTCAACTTCAATTATGTCCCATTGCTTCTTGGAAACTTCGCCAAAAATGGGAAACAAAAATCTTGTCTCGATCGGAGACTATATTAATGGTCACCCCATGAAGTCTCACAATCTCCACAATAAATGGCCAAGCGTAACGAGCCGTATTGTAATCCATTTGTACCGATAAGAAATATGCTGACTTGGTCAGACGATCGACGATAACCCAAATGAAATTATGACCACTTTGCGATGTTGGCAATCCCGTGATGAAATCCATCGATATACTTTCCCACTTCCATATCGATATTTCTAACGGTTGTAGGAGTCCCGTTGGTCACTGGTGGTCTACTTTCACCAATTGACAAGTAGTACATTGGGAAACAAATTCAGAGATGTCCCTTTTCATACCCGCCCACCAATAATGATGGCGTATGTCTTCGTATATTTTGTCTCCACCTAGATGTTCTGCAAATCTGGACCCATGAGATTCAGTCATTACGGCACGCCTCAAATCTCTCTCATTCGGGATAATAAGTCTCCCGTGAAAACGTAGCCCACCCTCAGAAAATATAGTGTAGGACTCCTCTCCCTCGGTTAACAACTGGTGTATTCGATCTTATAAATCTTTGTCCCTTACTTGAGCTTCCACTACTCTCGTCACAATCGCAAGCGTAACTATCGACACCGACATAAACGCCCTTGCTACGACATCCTCCTGGCTATGTTCTTTCCATTTAGCCTTCCCTACCTTCGCTAACCCCCCCTTGGGTTTTTGACTCAGCACATCCTCTACCACTTAGCCTTGCCTGGGTGATAATGAATATCAAATTGATAGTCTTTCACAAACTCCAACCATCTACGTTGTCGCATATTCAAATCCTTCTGCGAGAATAAATATTACAACGATTTGTGGTCCGTGAAAAGACTAAACTTCTTCCCCAGAAGGTAATGTCTCCATATTTTCAAGGCGAACACTACCGCAGCAAGCTCCAGATCATGCACGTGGTAATTCTTCTTATAAGGCTGTAGCTTACGAGAAGCATAAGCAATAGCCCAATGCTCTTGTTGTAACACACCTCCCAATCCTTGTAGAGACGCGTCAATAAAGACCAAATAAACTACCTCTGCCTTGGTAACATGAGTACTGGAGCGAAAGTCAACTTATCCTTTAACTCATCAAAAGCTAGTTGAAAAGAATCATCCCAAACAAATTTCACCCCCTTCCAAGTCAAGTTTATCAAAGGGATAGCAATATTAGAAAAGCCCTTAATTAAACGGCGGTAATAGCCAGCCAAACCAAAAAAATTATGAATCTTTGTGGGTGTCATGGGTTGGCCCCATTACCTCACCGCAACAACTTTACTTGGATCTACCGAAATGCCCTCAGCTATCACAATGTGACCCAAAAAATGCACTTCCTTTAACCAAAAACCACACTTCTCAAACTTAGCATACAATTGATGATCCTGTAATGTTTGTAGTACAACTCGTAAATGTTTAGCATGATCGGCTTCAGTCTGAAAATAAACTAGGATGTCATCAATAAACACTATGACAAACTGGTCCAGGATGTCCCGAAACACTCTATTCATAAGGTCCATAAACACTGCGGGAGCATTGGTTAACCTAAAAAGCATGACCAAAAACTCGTAGGACCCATATCGAGTTTAGAATGCAGTTTTTGACACGTCCTGCTCTCGGATCCACAGCTGATGATACCCAATCCTTAAATCTATCTTAGAGAAGTATGACACTCCCCTTAATTGATCAAATAAATCATCGATCCGAGGTAACGGGTATTTCTTCCTGATGGTAACCTTATTCAATTCTCGGTATTTAACACATAACCGGAGGGAACCATATCTCTTCCTCACAAACAACACATGAGCACCCCATGGCGACGTGCTACGCTGAATAAACCCTTGCTCTAACAGTTGCTGAATTTGATCCCTTAACTCCCTTAATTCGACAGGAGCCATACGATATGGAGCTCTAATAATTGACCGAGTTCCCGGTGCTAAATCAATCACAAACTCGATGCCACGGCTTGGAGGTAAACCCAGAATCTCTCGAAAAACATCCTCAAACTCTCTAATAACGGGAATTGAATTGACTGAAATGACTATATCACATGAAGTCTCCTCTGCAATACAATATAAGTACGTGCTCGAACCTCCCTCCTAAAGAGGCATAGCTACCAGAAATATTTCTTGCCCCTGAATGGCAAAGACTATACTCCTCCCATAATAATTTACCATAACACAGTATTTCACTAACCAATCCATACCCAAAATAACATCATACCCGACCATATCAAGGACGAGTAAATCGGCCTCAAAACGTAAATTACCAAGGTCTATTCCTACCCTTTTACAAATGAAGAATATGAATGAACCATCACCCATGGAAAATTCCACACTAGTAAACGTACTCTCCACAGATTTAATCAACCCTGTTAATTGAGCAAAATGTCTAGCAATAAACGAGTGCATTGCACTCGTATCAAATAACATATGACCCTCATACCCATGAATGGAAAACTTACCCTCTATAGCTGGCGTAGCGGGCGGGGTTGGAGGAAGTAAAGCATCCTGAATATGATAAACATGCCCATACTGTAATTTTCCCTATTGTAGAGGGATAGATGGATTAGGCGCGGGTGGAGGTAGATGCGCCTGCTGATACTGAGGACCCCTAGGCAACTGTTCCCCAATCAATTGCGGACAAGCTTTCTTAAAGTGCCCCTATTCACCACATTGAAAGAAGTGGCCCGCCATATTCTCTAGATAACGACCCCGATTATTATTTCGAAATTACCCTATGCCTTGACCGGAATGGCCTCGACCCCCATTGTTACCCCGGCTTGCTTGGCCTTGCTGTCCCACCTGCTGCTGGGCATCCTGACCGTGCCTAAAACCACCTCCTCCAAAATTAAAATATCCCAAATGCTGTCTCTTGGATGAATCCCCTTGCTGGGTGTCCTTCTCTTTCTATTTACTTCCCGACAATTGTGATGAGGGTAGTGCTCCCCCGGCACCGTCACCTCCCTGTTTACTATCTTGACCTAAAATCGAAATTTTCTTACTCCCTTGCACATGAAGACGGTGATCCTAGCAATAATGCAATGTTGCATTCATCACGTCACCAAATGTTTGCAATGCGGGATTTCCCAACAAGTGTTACCGTATCCTCCAATGCAAACCCCCAATAAACTTTGATATTCTCATTTCCTACAAAATTATCTCATCTGGCATAAAACTTGCTAGACGAGTGAATTCCTCTTCATACTCCGCAACTGAACGTTCCCCTTGTACTACATCTTAGAGTTTCCTCCTCATCTCCTTTTGGACTGCGGGAGGAAAATTCTTCCGGTCAAACAAAATCCAAAAGTCTAATATAGACATGGTATCCCTCTACTTTGGTGTGGTCACCGACTCCCACCAGTGTAAATCTGCTCCTAATAGTTTGATAGTGTCAAGGATCTGCTTTCGTTCCCCGCTATACTTTACCATTTGGAGATGATGCTGCATATCTTTCTTCCACTGGTTTTCTACTATCACATCAAAACCACCCTGAAATTCTAGGGGGTGACCTTTAAAGAAAGATTCTCTAACTCTTTCCCATGGGTAAGGACCCGCATGGGCTTGTGCCTCCGGAACCATCGATTGTTGGGCTTGATGAAACTATTGAGCCATAGCAGTCATTACAACGTTGAATGCCTGGGCTATGATGTTAGCCACCTCCGTAGCATTGATCGTTCCTTGCTGTGGTGGTGGTGGTGGGGGGGGGGGGGTTCTACATTATCTTCTACAACTCGATTTCTCTTAGCTGGGCGACCTCTTCTATGTGGCATCTGAGAGGGAGAAACAACAGAATCAGAATATAATTTAAAACAATTTATCTTTGCAGAAGATCGCAAGCATATTCAAACAAAACAGTCCTGACAATAGGGTTCTATATCAAAGAACGCCACGGTAGAACGTGATAAGTCCACATAGATCCAAAGGACTCTAGAACCTAATGCTCTGATGCCATCTGTGACATATGATTATTAAAATAAGAGGTGGCTAGCCCGATACTCCAATATATACAGGAATCATAGATGGTCCATTCTTAGCATCACTGTCGTGGAAATAATAATACGAGATAACCACCAATTATTTTAGAAAACGGATGTTAAGTTAATTTGTAAGTTTAAATAAAACTATTTAGACAAACCAATTTTAAAAGAAGGTGGATATAAAGACAGATAAAAATTACAATCATTCACAACATAATAACCGAATAAGCTGTCGGATAACAGACCAATACAAGCGGTTACACCGAGTATTAAAATAAATATCATAGTATATAAACAAGTACAAAACTTGGGCAACACGCCCGAATGTTCAAACTGATTGTAACTAGAATAAACAAAAGATAGAGGTGTCTATAACTAATACTACAACATCCACAAAAATGTTATAGCTCTAGGACCCTTGGAAGGAAGAATCAACACGGGCGTCCTTGCGACGGAGTACTTGGGCGTAAATATAATCCATATAGAACAAAGAGATATAAACGGGCTAGGGTTTGGTTTGATATGGTATGCATGTGAATAAAATGCATGATAGTTATGAATATCTAACATTATGAACAAGCTTATCTCTCTTTTCACAATAAAATAATCCTCACCTCTCATCTAAATGCACAACCTAGCGAAAAGTCCTTTATAATGAAAACTATACATTAATGCAAGAGAAATAATTCAATTTCAATTTAATGAGCTTACATTTCAGTTTTGCATAATATCCAATTTCTCATTCGTAAACTTATTTGAAATAATTGATTTAATAATCGTGAGAATAGTTATAATCACAATATATAACGACTCTAAGATCATCCTTCCGGAAGTCGCCCCACTGGATGCACCCCTAAATAGCTATCATCTTTCAGGGCCTATCTCCAAGACAACATAGGCAACCTAAATCATGTCGCGTGGGGAGCGGCCATATACCTTCGACAGTGAGTCATAACCATATCCGGAATTACCTCAATTCGAATAAAATAACATCACAATATAACAATCGGTCCTATGGCCGAGGCCAATATTCACCCTGCATTCATTAGCCAGGGGACATCACCTTATGCGCGTAACTTCCATTGAGATAGAATTTAGAGACGTATGTATATGCAAATCAATATTCACAAGATATGCCAATTTAAAATGTACATTACATTATATCCGGAGCCAATTGTGTTTAACGACGAAAAACTCAACATCCACTTATCTTCATATTAGTCTCCATGAATTAACGACAACCCTAAGCCATCAAGTGATATTACCTCATACAAATCTCTAAAAGTCCAAAACTAGGTAAACCTACTTTCCCCTGGTCCTATGCTAGCCTACTAAATAAAGAAACTACCTTAACATCCATAATATAGTCCCCGAAGTAAGCCTGATTACCCCCCCTTCTAATCCAGGGTATTCATATTCCTAATACAAGACTATAGTACTCTATATTACTTCACAATAGAAGGTTCATAGGCCTTAAACCTAAAAGAAAATGGCTAAAAACTAAGTTAAAAAAAAAATCCTAAAACAACAGGATTACCGAATCAATTCTCCCAAGGGACGAATCGATTTGCCCCAGCGAATCGATTTGCCTCTAAAATAGAATCGATTCGGCTGAAAACACTAAACTTCCTGTCTTATGCTGAATTGATTCGGTATTAACCCGAATTGATTCGGCTCCCCAGACCTGTAGCCACCCTTTTTAGCGAATCGATTTGCTAGGGGGGCAAATCGATTCGCCCTGGCAGATTTACCAAGTTGGGGGCTAGGGTTATGAACCCTAATTTACTCAAAACTTATACTTCTAACCTCAAATCCCAACCAAATCAACTCATACTAACACAAATCATTTCTAAACCAACAACAATTTATAAAACCAAACATAATCAAATCTAATACCATATTTAAGGGTTTAAGCACCAAATTTCTCAAAACCCACAATTTGTTCAATTCTTCCAAATGCACAACTATCAATGCATAATAAATCATATATTTGAAAGTTAGAAACTTTCCTTAAGGTTGTAATCTCGGATTATCTCCTGGTAGCAATAAATACCAAGCTCAATTCTTCAATTTTCTGCCTTTTCTGTCCTTTTCTCCCAATCTCTCTGAGAAGAGTATGCGCTTGCGTTCAAATGAGGAAATTATATATTAAACACCTTTTAACCCAAACAAACCCTAAACATTCAACAATATGTGATTGAATAAGATAATGAACTAAGCAAGAACATTTAAACACAAGCTTGTGAGGAAAAATCTCCCAAAGGGGAAAAACCATTTATTTTCATTATAATATTGTAACTGTACAATTTCAGATTACAATGAAAATATAAGTGACTAAGAATTACCCTCAGGTATCGGATTCTGTAGTCGACAGCTGGAAATATCCCTTTCCAGGAGGGTTGCAATGAAGAAGAAGAACGGTCTCCTTCACAAAGGTTGAACAACAATTGGTTGTGTTCTTGGGTTACCAAAAGTGATTCACAAATGTATGAGCAGTTGTGTGAATCAACAAAAACTGGAGTCTTGGGACTCAACAGGTGAAGACTTAGAGTTTTTGAACTTTGAAAATCGTGTGAAAAGTCTTTACAAACCAACTCCCCGTAGTGGGATTAAATAAGAAGTCCTGGGCCTAAAAAATCTCTGCACGATCTGTTGAAGCTTATCCCAGGTGGACCAGTCCGGGTCTGAGGCGGATCGGTCCGGGTAGGCGGATCGGTTCTTTTTATTTTTGGCTTCTTCGATTCGCTTACGGTCCGGGGTGTACCGACTTTTCAGTAGGCATACCGGTCCGGGTATGAGGCGGACCAATTCGTAGGCGGATCGGTTCTTTTATTCTGGGCGGACCGATCCGGCTTGTCAGACTTTGATTCCTCTTCTTCTTTTGATATTCGGATCCGTTGATGACTGTATGAATCTTGAATTTCTTCAATGGTGTAACGGCGTACGACATAACAAATTGATAATTGACAAAAATGTCCTTACAAATATCCCCTTATGTCTATGCCGGTACATACATAAAAACAAACATCCGAATTATCAACCAACTAAAAATGCTTATACAAATCTACCCTTCCATGAACCCAAAACTGGAAAGATACAATTGAATAAGACTTCAACGTTTGATCTTCGAATCTTCAGGAACCTCAACACTTTTCTCATCAGGGTGTGCAATCCAATGATAATCCATATAGTACCTACACACATGAGAAAAAGCAAAATACCAAGTGACGTATCGAGTTTGAAATGAGATATCAAATGAAGAAAGTATGCTGAATCAAATCTAAAAAAAAAACACAAAACTCCCCAAAATATGATAATTCTTTCTCCCCCTTTTTATGATGTCCCCAAATAGACAAATGAGAAGAATAAATCAACCAAGCAAGTGCGGGGTGTCACTAGGATAAAATCACACCATAAATGAACACAAAGCAACCAAGTCGATGATAGCGTTAATGAATGGGTGTGACCATACTCGATAGGAAAATCAAAGCGTACAAACATAACATATGTGTACAATGAATATTAGATATTCCTAACGAATGAACTCAAATGCTTCCTTTGGTGTAAAAGAATGGTAATATAAGATATCGACTTAATCAAATCAACAAATCAAAGCTCAAAGTGATTTTCACACCAATAACGTCCAAAATGTTTTCATGCTTTTTCAGGACTTTCAAGGAAGTGCAAACCCATTTATATCCTCCAACCAAACTCCCTCAGATATATATTATGAATAGAGGCTTTCTAAATTCTCAAACTTTGGAGAATTGATGGTGAAACCTAAGTGGCCCATATTTGGCATGAATTTCTTGTTATTGCCTTTAAATTTTTTTCGGGCTCTTTTAACCTCTTTGAACCTCGGATTTTAAAATACCTCCATTTTTTAGGTCCTTTTTAACGGTGGCTTTTCCGCAAATGATAGATGATTACCTTTCGCAACCCCTCCCCGTTATACAAAAACACACAGTCTCACCAAAACGATTTTTACATGCATTCCAATCTTTGTCAAGTTTTATCGCATATTGTACATTGTATAGACAGGATTGAGATGGAAACACTCAAGCCAATATGAGATAAACAAGTGCAATAATCAAATATAGCCGTGCATCTGTGCAATAAAGGAGATAGGAGTAAAACATGTAGGAAAATATCACTAATTACATCTCAAAGACTCCATACTATGTAAAGCACATGGATGAAATGATGTAGTGTCTCAAATCTCTATCAAACAGTCACATGGATAAATGGAATGAAGGTGTGACTTGGCTATCTTAAATGTTCATCCATAAAAAGGAACAAAAACAGAAATCTTTTCGGATTTTTCAAAAATTTTATCAAAATAAAATCTTTTTGTGCTTTTCTTAAAAAATTTTCTTAAAGGAAAATCTTTTTGTATTTTTCGAAAGAAATATTAAAAGCAAAAAGAATAAATAAATAGCGGTACAACAAAACAATGGTACATATAAAACAGACTAGCAATAGGAGGCATATGATATGAAAATGAAGAAGCATCCTATTCTAGACATAGACCAACCCCTCTGTCAACTATGCAAATCCCCAAAGACTTCCTAAGACTCTCAAATCTAAGGGCATCTAAAGGTTTCGTGAAAATATCGTCTAACTGACGGTCGGTTGGAACAAAACTCAAGGATATAACTTTCTCCTCAACTAGCTGTCGTATAAAGTGCTCACGTATCCTGATGTGCTTTGTACGCGAATGTTGGACTGGATTATGGGATATGTGTATCGCGCTCGTGTTATCACAGGAAATGGTCATGGTGTACTGTGAAATCCCATAATCTACTAGCATTTTCTTCATCCAGAAGAGTTGCGGCAATAACTCCCGATGGCTATGTACTCAGCCTCCGCAGTGGACAAAGAGATGGAATTTTGCTTCTTCCTCAGCTAGGAGACAAGAGCAGAACCAAAATAGAAACACCCACCAGAAGTGCTCCTACAACCATCTACATCCCCGGCCCAATCAGCATCTGAATAGGCGGATAAACGATCATCAGTATCAAAGGAATACCAAATACCGTATGAGAGAGTCCCACTCACGTATTTAATAATACATTTTAGAGCAAGTAAGTGTGACTCTTTCGGGGACGCCTGATATCGCGCATAGACTCCAACACTAAAGGCGATGTCGGGACGACTGGCAGTCAAGTAGAGAAGACTACCTATCATACTCCGATATAAGATTTGCTCTACGTCCTTACCTGAAGTGTCCTCACTCAGCTTGGTAGTGGTACTCATAGGTGTACGTGCATACTTAGCGAAGTTTAAACCAAATTTCTTCACTAGGTCTCTAGCATACTTGGATTGGGAGATGAACATCCCATCCTCTAGCTGACGAACCTGGAGAACAAGGAAGAAAGTAAGCTCACCAACCATGCTCATCTCAAATTCACTTTTCATCTCCTCTTCAAAGTGATGAGCATGTTGAGAGCACGTGGATCCAAAGACTATGTCATCCACATAGACTTGGGCAACCAAAATTGCACTATCATCTCTCCTGACGAAAAATGTCATATCAACTCCGCCTCTCTTGAAGCCACGGGCTAAGAGATAGGAAGTAAGCCTCTCGTACCAAGCACGGGGTGCTTGCTTCAAACCTTACAAGGCTTTTCTCAGATAGTAGACGTGCTCCGGGTGCTGAGTGTCTGCAAACCCTTTTGGTTGTTCCACGTAAACCTCCTCCTGTAAAATGACATGCAAAAATGCACTCTTGACATCCATCTGATATAACTTGAAGCGCAAATGACATGCGATGGCGAGTAGTAGACGGACGGACTCAAGCCTCGGAACAGGAGGAAATGTCTCCTCAAAGTATACACCCTCTATCTGTGTGTAGCCTTGAGCGACCAACCTAGCTTTGTTTCGGATTATGGTACCATTTTCATCCATTTTATTCTTGAATATCCATCTGGTACCTATCACATTTGTCTCACTAGGTCGGGGGACAAGTTCCCAGACATTATTCTTTTTTAAACTGAAGCAACTCATCCTGCATAGCAGATATCCAGTATTCATCCTTTAGTGCTTCTTTATGATTCTTGGGCTCGACTTTGGACGTGTAGCAAAAGTGGCTAACGACGTTCTCTAGCTGAGCACAAGTCTTGACCCCAAGAGTGGGATCACCAACAATGGCAGAAGGGTCATGACTCTTGCGAACCCAAGTCAGTGTAGGAGTGGGGACCACAGAGTGTGGGTGGGGGACAAGTGAATCACTGTCAGATGTGTCCTCATCCTCACACTGAATGTTAGGATCAATAACCATCAGAGGTTCGTCATCTTGTATGGTGACGTTTATTGATTCCATAGCCTTAGAGCTCTTCAGGTTAAAAACCAAGTACACTCTGCTATTCGATGAATATCCTGGAAATATTCCCTCATCGCTCTGGGAGTCAAACTTTCCTAATTGCTCTCTATCCCGTAGGATGTAGCATTTACTCCCAAAGATACGAAAATATGCCAGGTTGGGCTTCTTGCCAGTCCAGAACTCATAAGGAGTCTGAAGTGTGTGTGGATGCAAATAAACCCTATTCATCGTGTGGCATTCAGTAGACACTGCCTCTGCCCAAAATCTCCTAGAAACTTTACGACCTAGAAGCATAGATTTAGCCATCTCCTGGATCGTTCTATTCTTTCTCTCAACAATCCCATTTTGCTGAGGAGTCTTCACAGCAGAAAACTCATGTTTGATCCCAAGGCTATCACAATACAAATCTACCTTTGCTTCCTTAAATTCAGTGCCGTTGTCACTACATATCCTGTTAATAGTGACTCCGTGTTGATTTTGCAGGACACGACACTTGGTCATTAAAAATTCTATAGCATCGTATTTCTCTCTCAGAAAACCTACAATGGAGTACCTAGAGAAATCATCTTCCATCACGAGGATATACCTCTTACCACTTAGACTCTCAGTACGAGTGGGACCCATAAGATCCATGTGTATAAGCTCAAGAACAAGAGAGGTGGTAATGGAATGTAACTTCCTGTGAGGACTACGAATTTGTTTTCCCAACTGACAGGGTCCACAAACCGTCGAAGTTTTCCTTCCAAGCGATGGTAAGCCACGTACTAGGTCCTTTTTAGCTAAGCGGTTGAGATCTCTAACGTTCACATGACCTAGACGTTGGTGCCACAGATCCATAGGAGTGATCGTGGTGCTGTTGCAGACAAGTGAGGATGTGGGATTAGTCCCATAGCAATTATCCTCGGTCCTAACCCCTTGCATCAAAAGTTTACCGGCTTGATTATAGACATTACACCCGTCCCGGTCAAACTTTACTGCAAAGTCAGTGTCGCACAGCTGGCTAATGCTGAGAAGGTTTACTTTTAAACCTTTGACGTACAACACATTTTCTATCTTAGGAAATCCTGGTAACTCTACAGTACCTCGTCCTACAATGCTAGACTTTCTCCCATCTCCAAAGGTGACTCTACCATCCTGATAATCCTCAAGAGATGTAAAAAATGAGGCATCACCTGTCATGTGTCTGGAGCACCCACTGTCAAAATACCACTGTGAGGTATTATGTGATTTGAGAGAAACATGAACAACGAAGGCCTTTTTATCTTTCTTAAGTAACCAAGAAGAGGTGACCTTTTGTTTTCCTTTGTTGTTGTTGGTTTTAGCTGGAATGTGCGAAGCATTCACTAACGGTAAAGACATCCGTCAGAATTCTTCCATTAAACTCTGGGACGTGGCAGCTAAGAACTCAACTTTCTCTCTCAGACTAGAAAACTCATCAGTATGACGTGGTGGAGTAGTAGTACGTCATGTCCGACCCATGCTATAGCAAAACTCCCTAAGGTGGCCTTTTCTTTTGCAATAAGTACAAAAGAACACAGTCAAAGGCGGACCTTGGTTTGCCTTTCTTGGTCAAAATTTCATTCGAGGTTTTTGACGATGGCTATAAGGATTCGTAGTAAACTCAGGAACTGGTCCAGGTGCAATTTGAGACGTGGAGGCACCATCATAACCAATTCCCTGCCGATCACCAAAACCTAAAGCGGGGCCGAGGAGCATCTTTCCCATTTTCCCTGATCTGTCCTCGATTTGAACCTTGACTTCCCGTGCTTTCTCAAGATCATGAGTCAGTTGGGCAACAAGGGCTTCAAGTTTCTTCCGAGTCTCCATGGAGGAATGGAGCTGACTCGTAAGACTAGCCATTTGTTTAGTCAAATCCCCTCTCTCTTTCTCAAAGGTTCTCTCTCTCTCTCTCTAAACAAACTTTCTTTCTCAACACAGGCAAATTCTCTCTCTCAGGGCGGTGCAGGTGGAGGACTCTCTCTCTCTCTCGCTTTTCTTAATTCTTCCTCTAAGCCGGTGATCTTAAGGACTAACGCTTTGTTTCGCTTTTTAGTTTTAAATGACTCAGAATATAACTCAGCGTAGGCGCGTTGAATATCACTCTCGCTCTCACTTGTGTCATCCTCCCCCTCACACACATCGATCTCACTGTCAAGGTGTACCTGTGAAGCATCATCCTCATCGTCGTGAGGAGAACTAGGAGTGCTCACATGACTGGCCATGAATGCGGTGAAGTTACACTCATGCGGTGGCTCATCTCCTGAATCCACCGTCTCGACCTCACTGTCGTCGCTAAGAGTAGCATTAAGGACAACTTTCCCTTTCTCTCTATTCAGACGGGTGGCACACTCAAAGTCTTTATGACCTCTACCGTCGCACTCAAAGCATCTCTCACTTTCTTTCTTATGAAAATCTTTAAAAACTTTTTCATTTTTCTTTTCAAACTTATTTTTCTCAAATTTCTTTTTATCTTTAAAATTGCCATTTTTCTTCAATTTGAGAATCCTTTTGAAATTTTTTGTAAAAAGAGCAAAATCATCTAAGTCAAAATCACAATCAGAATCAGACGTGTCAGTCTCTCTTTTTCTAGATGACTCTACTCTCTTTCTAGCCGACCCCTCACTCTTTCTCTCTTGGGCATTAAGTGCAATTCCCTTATCTTTAGACTTAGCAGTTTTAGGGAACATATCAATTTCATATGTTTGCAAATCTCCTACAAGTTCTTCCAATTTTAGCGTATTTAAATTACCCATAGAATTTAGCACAGTGACTTTTGGGATAAAACGCTTAGGCAAAGAACGAAAAATATTTTTAACAACTCTAGCATTAGGAATATGTTCACCAAGAATAAAGCTAGTATTAACAATGTTAGAAAGTCTAGCATAAAAATCATAACAACATTCATTCTCATGCATGGTGTTGGTTTCAAATTGAGTTGTCAAATTTTGCAACTTAGACTCTTTCACATCATTAGTTCCTTCATGGGTGAGTTGTAAAACATCCCATGCCTCTTTTGACGGGGTGCACGTCATTATGCGTTTGAAATAGCACTTAGACCCTTAGAATTAAAAGATGACCATTTAAATTCTTCTTCTGTCCAAGAAGTGACAGGTTTCAAATTGATCACATTATCAACAGTCACGGAGGGAGGTGTCCACCCTCTTTCAACCAAAATCCAGACACGTTCATCAATGGCTTTTAATGCAGATCTCATACGGGCTTTCCAATAGGAATAGTTTGTCCCATCAAAAACTGGCATTTTATTATATAACTTCTCCATAATGAACACAGTCGCTTTTTTTAAAAAATCAATTTTTCAGAAAATCGATATCTTAGAAAAAATTTGCGAAAAATTACACGATAAAATTGTGTAACTGGCTCTGATACCAATTTGAGAATAGTATGCGCTTGCGTTCAAATGAGGAAATTATATATTAAATACCTTTTAACCCAAAAAAACCCTAAACATGCAACAATATGTGATTGAAGAAGATAATGAACTAAGCAAGAACATTTAAACACAAGCTTGTGAGGAAAAATCCCCCTAAGGGGCAAAACCATTTATTTTCATTATAATATTGTAACTGTACATTTTCGGATTACAATGAAAATATAACTGACTAAGAATTACCCTCAGGTATCGGATTCTGTAGTCGACGGCTGGAAATATCCCTTTCCGGGAGGGCTGCAATGAAGAAGAAGAACGGTCTCCTTCACAAGGGTTGAACAACAATTAGTTGTGTTCTTGGGTTACCAAAAGTGATTCACAAATGTATGAGTAGTTGTGTGAATCAACAAAAACTGGAGTCTTGGGACTCAACAAGTGAAGACTTAGAGTTTTTGAACTTTGAAAATCGTGTGAAAAGTCTCTACAAACAAACTCCCTGAAGTGGGATTAAATAAGAAGTCCTGGGCCTGAAAAATCTCTGCACGATCTGTTGAAGTTTATCCCAGGTGGACCAGTCCGGGTCAGAGGCGGATCGGTCCGGGTATGAGGCGGACCAATTCGTAGGTGGATCGGTTCTTTTATTCTGGGCAGATCGGTCCGGCTTGTCAGACTTTGATTCCTCTTCTTCTTTTGATATTCGGATCCGTTGATGACATTATGAATCTTGAATTTCTTCAATGGTGTCACGGCGTACGACATAACAAATTGATAATTGACAAAAATGTCCTTACAAATCTCCCCCTATGTCTATGCCGGTACATACATAAAAACGAACATCCGAATTATCAACCAACTAAAAATGCCTATACAAATCTACCCTTCCATGAACCCAAAACTGGAAAGATACAATTGAATAAGACTTCAACGTTTGCTCTTCGAATCTTCAGGAACCTCAACACTTTTCTCATCAGGGTGTGCAATCCAATGATAATCCATATAGTACCTACACACATGAGAAAAAGCAAAGCACCATGTGACGTATCAAGTTTGAAATGAGATATCAAATGAAGAAAGTATGCTGAATCAAATCTAAAAAAAAAAAACACAAAACTCCCCAAAATATGATAATTCTTTCTCTCCCTTTTTATGATGTCCCCAAATAGACAAATGAGAAGAATAAATCAACCAAGCAAGTGTGGGGTGTTACTAGGATAAAATCACACCATGAATGAACACAAAGCAACCAAGTCGATGATAGCGTTAATGAATGGGTGTGACCATACTCGATAGGAAAATCAAAGCGTACAAACATAACATATGTGTACAATGAATATTGGATATTCCTAACGAATGAACTCAAATGCTTCCTTTGGTGTAAAAGAATGGTAATATAAGATATCGACTTAATCAAATCAACAAATCAAAGCTCAAAGTGATTTTCACAACAATAACGTCCAAAATGTTTTCTTGCCTTTTCAGGACTTTCAAGGAAGTGCAAACCCGTTTATATCCTCCAACCAAACTCCCTCAGATATATATTATGAATAGAGGCTTTCTAAATTCTCAAACTTTGGAGAATTGATGGTGAAACCTAAGTGGCCCATATTTGGCATGAATTGCTTATTATTGCCTTTAAATTTTTTTCGGGCTCTTTTAACCTCTTTAGACCTCGGATATTAAAATACCTCCATTTTTAGGTCCTTTTTAACGGTGGCTTTTGCGCAAATGATAAATGATTACCTTTCGCAGCCCCTCCCCGTTATACAAAAACACACAGTCTCACCAAAACGGTTTTTACATGCATTCCAATCTTTGTCAAGTTTTATCGCATATTGTACATTGTATAGACAGGATTGAGATGGAAACACTCAAGCCAATATGAGATAGACAAGTGCAATAATCAAATATAGCTGTGCATCTGTGCAATAAAGGAGATAGGAGTAAAACATGTAAGAAAATATCACTAATTACATCTCAAAGACTCCATACTATGTAAAGCACATGGATGAAATAATGTAGTGTCTCAAATCTCTATCAAACAGTCACATGGATAAACGGAATGAAGGTGTGACTTGTCTATCTTAAATGTTCATCCATAAAAAGGAGCAAAAACAGAAATCTTTTCGGCTTTTTCAAAAATTTTATCAAAATAAAATCTTTTTGTGCTTTTCTTAAAAAAATTTCTTAAAGGAAAATATTTTTGTATTTTTCAAAAGAAATATTAAAAGGAAAAAGAATAAATAAATAGCGGTACAACAAAACAATGGTACATATAAAACAGACTAGCAATAGGAGGGATATGATATGAACATGAAGAAGCATCCTATTCTAGACATAGACCCACCCCTCAGTCAACTATGCAAATCCCCAAAGACTTCCTAAGACTCTCAAATCTAAGGGCATCTAAAGGTTTCGTGAAAATATCATCTAACTGACGGTCGGTTGGAATAAAACTCAAGGACACAACTTTCTCCTCAACTAGCTGTCGTATAAAGTGCTCACGTATCCTGATGTGGTTTGTACGCGAATGCTGGAATGGATTATGGGATATGTGTATCGCGCTCATGTTATCACAGGAAATGGTCATGGTGTACTGTGAAATCCCTTAATCTACTAGCATTTGCTTCATCCACAAGAGTTGCGGCAATAACTCCCGACGGCTATGTACTCAGCCTCCGCAGTGGACAAAGAGATGGAATTTTGCTTCTTTCTCAGCCAGGAGACAAGAGCAGAACCAAAATAGAAACACCCACCAGAAGTGCTCCTACAACTATCTACATCCCCGACCCAATCAGCATCTGAATAGGCGGATAAATGATCGTCAGTATCAAAGGAATACCAAATACCGTATGAGAGAGTCCCACTCACGTATTTAATAATTCATTTTAGAGCAAGTAAGTGTGACTCTTTCGGGGATGCCTGATATCGCGCATAGACTCCAACACTAAAGGCGATGTCGGGACGACTGGCAGTCAAGTAGAGAAGACTACCTATCATACTCCGATATAAGATTTGCTCTACGTCCTTACTTGAAGTGTCCTTACTCAGCTTGGTAGTGGTACTCATAGGTATACGTGCATGCTTAGCGAAGTCTAAACCAAATTTCTTCACTAGGTCTCTAGCATACTTGGATTGGGAGATGAACATCCCATCCTCTAGCTGACGAACCTAGAGAACAAGGAAGAAAGTAAGCTCACCAACCATGCTCATCTCAAATTCACTTTTCATCTCCTCTTCAAAGTGATGAGCATGTTGAGAGCACGTGGATCCAAAGACTATGTCGTCCACATAGACTTGGGCAACCAAAATTGCACTATCATCTCTCCTGACAAAAAATGTCATAACAACTCCGCCTCTCTTGAAGCCACGGGCTAAGAGATAGGAAGTAAGCCTCTCGTACCAAGCACGGGGTGCTTGATTCAAACCTTACAAGGCTTTTCTCAGATAGTAGACGTGCTTCGGGTGCTGAGGGTCTTCAAACCCTTTTGGTTGTTCCACGTAAACCTCCTCCTGTAAAATGACATGCAAAATGCACTCTTGACATCCATCTGATATAACTTGAAGCGCAGATGACATGCGATGTCGAGTAGAAGGCGGACGGACTCAAGCCTCGCAACAGGATCAAATGTCTCCCCAAAGTCTACACCCTCTATCTGTGTGTAGCCTTGAGCGACCAACCTAGCTTTGTTTCGGATTATGGTACCATTTTCATCCATTTTATTCTTGAATATCCATCTGGTACCTATCACATTTGTCTCACTAGGTCGGGGGACAAGTTCCCAGACATTATTCTTTTTAAACTGAAGCAACTCATCCTGCATAGCAGATATCCAGTGTTCATCCTTTAGTGCTTCTTTATGATTCTTGGGCTCGACTTTGGACGTGTAGCAAAAGTGGCTAACGACGTTCTCTAGCTGAGCACAAGTCTTGACCCCAAGAGTGGGATCACCAACAATGGCAGAAGGGTCATGACTCTTGCGAACCCAAGTCGGTTTGTCCCCTAACACAGGAGTGGGGACCACAGAGTATGGGTGGGGGACAAGTGAATCACTGTTAGATGTGTCCTCATCCTCACACTGAAGGTTAGGATCAATAACCATCAGAGGTTCGTCATCTTGCACGGTGACGTTTGTTGATTCCATAACCTTAGAGCTCTTCAGGTTAAAAACCAAGTACACTCTGCTATTCGATGAATATCCTAGAAATATTCCCTCGTCGCTCCGGGAGTCGAACTTTTCTCCCAATCTCTATGAGAAGAGTATGCTCTTGCGTTCAAATGAGGAAATTATATATTAAACACCTTTTAACCCAAACAAACCCTAAACATTCAACAATATGTGATTGAATAAGATAATGAACTAAGCAAAAACATTTAAACACAAGCTTGTGAGGAAAAATCCCCCAAAGGGGAAAAACCATTTATTTTCATTATAATATTGTATCTATACAATTTTGGATTACAATGAAAATATATGTGACTAAGAATTACCCTCAGGTATCGGATTCTGTAGTCGACGGCTGGAAATATCCCTTTCCAGGAGGGCTGCAATGAAGAAGAAGAAGAACGGTCTCCTTCACAAGGGTTGAACAACAATTGGTTGTGTTCTTGGGTTACCAAAAGTGATTCACAAATGTATGAGCAGTTGTGTGAATCAACAAAAACTGGAGTCTTAGGACTCAACAGGTGAAGACTTAGAGTTTTTGAACTTTGACAATCGTGTGAAAAGTCTCTACAAACCAACTCCCCATAGTGGCATTAAATAAGAAGTCCTGGGCCTAAAAAATCTCTGCACGATCTGTTGAAGTTTATCCCAGGTGGACCAGTCCGGGTCTGAGGCGGATCGGTCCGGGTAGGCCGACCGGTTCTTTTTATTTTTGGCTTCTTCGGCTCGCTTTTGGTCCGGGGTGTACTGGCTTTTCAGCAGGCAGACCGGTCCGGGTATGAGGCGGATCGGTTCTCTTATTCTGGGCGGACCGGTCCGGCCTGTCAGACTTTGATTCCTCTTCTTCTTTTGATATTCAGATCCGTTGATGACTGTATGAATCTTGAATTTCTTCAACGGTGTAACGGCATGCGACATAACAAATTGATAATTGACAAAAATGTCCTTACACTCTCTCTTTCTCTATATGTTTAAGACATATAAATGAGGATAAAAATGTTGTTGGAAGACTTAAATGCCCCTTTATCATTAAATTCCATCTTTAAATGTTACCACGCAATTAAAATGACTCGCAACAATTTAATTAAGTCATAACCGATTAAAAGTACCCAGAACCCAAAAATATAAAATGGTTTTTATTTTGACTATTTCGACTATTTTCGGACTATCCGCGCCCTTTAAATTGGCATCCAGGATAACATAAATTATTTCATGTCGTAACATCATTTTAAATCATAATCGTCGCTTTAGGCACAACGACGCAAAAAAATTAAAATAATATGATGCTATTTACGTACATATAATAGTAAATATGTAGAACTCTGTAAATATTATCTCTTAAATCACTTAAAATAATATTCACTCCAACTTCCTTTATTTTATATAATTAACCCTCATGGCAATTTAATATAAAAATAATTTCTAAATAATAAGGGGTACTACACCGTCTGTGGGTGATAGGCCGTACTCAATCGCATCTCTTTACCCATTGCCTCCTAAAAATTCTACTAAAAACGAGACGTGAAGATCTTGTCCCTATCAGACACAATATTGAGTGGTTCCCCATGTATTATCCCTATCTCATCGATGAAGATCTGGGCATACTATATTCTGTGGTTTAATTCCTCTGGACTGGAAGAAAATGGGTTACCTTATTTTATCGATCTACTACCACCCAAATGACATCGTGACCTCTATGAGAAGTAGGCAACGTAGTGATGAAATCCATGGAAATGCTCTCCCATTTCCACAATGGAATCTCTAATGCCTGTAGAACCCCTACTGATTTTTGATGGTCCACCTTCACCAGATGACAAGTGGTTCACCTCGAGATAAACTCTGCAATGTCTTTTTTCGTCCCACTCCACCAATACTGTCGTTTCATATCCTGGTACATATTATACCCTACGGGATGTACCGTAAACCGTATTCATGTGACTCTGCCATCACCGCGTGCCGCATGTCCTCCCCTTTTGGGACAATCAATCTCCCATTGAAGCGTAAACCTCACTCTGAACTCACAAAGTTAGACTCTGCTCCATCAGCTAAAATTATCGAATCTGTTCCAGATAAAACGAGTCCACTGCCTGGGCCTGTATAACCCTCGTGACAATTTGGGGGGTGACATCATAATCAACATGCATGATCTCGCAACTGAATCCTGATATCCCAGTTCCTTCCATTTCGACATCCAAACTTCTGTGACATGCCCCACTAGCCTATGGCTCAATGCGTCTGCCACCACGTTAGCCTTTCTCGGATGGTATTGGATGTTGACTGATAATCCTTCATAAATTCTAGCCACATACGCTGACTCATATCTCCTAGTGAACAAATACTGTAGTGACTTATGATCTGTGAATAGATGAAACCTCTCCCCAAGAAGGTAATGTCTCCAAATCCATAGTTCAAATACGACTGTCTCTTACTCCAAGTTGTGGGTGGGTTAATTCCTCTCATGAGGCCTAAGCTTATGTGAAGCATAAGATAAGTTCTGGTCCTCCTGCTGTAGCACACCCCCAAGTCCTTGTAAGGATGCATCAGTAGAAATAAGATACTCCACTCCCATCCTAGGAAGTATGAGAACGGTGCTGAGGTTAACTTGTCCTTTAACTCCCAAACTCCCAGAAATGTATACTACAAACGTTCTAAACTCAAATGGACAATATTCAACGTAAGGCATGTGAGTTTTCATCAAGAATCATGGATTAAAGTGCCAAAATGTATACAATTCTCATGAACCCTAAAATTTTCTTTAACTTAATTCGAATCATCATTTTTCTAGAATTTCTAATTCTAGTCCATCATAAATTCGTGGTTCAACCTCTACATGTGAAGGGGATTTCCAGATTATCATTTATATCACTACAACATGCAGTTTCTAATCTCCAACATGGGTTTTCTTTCATAGAAACTCATCCTAACCAACCCTAAACTAACATGAATGAAGCATTAACGAAATTAAGCAAGATAAATACTTGCCTGGGGATTTTTGTTTCTGATTTGGGGATGAAATCGGTGTGGTGGTGATCCATGATACGCGATCTATCGTTTGGCGGCGACGACAAACGGAGGGGTTCTTGGCCTAGAACGCTTGGGCAAGCTCTCTCCTTCCTTCTCCAATGGCCGTTTCTTATTTTTAGTTGAGTTAACCCTAGAAGGAAACCCTAAGCATCTGATATAACTCTAAAATTTTCGTGGGTTTTCAAGCCTAAAAATGTAAAATGTCCAAAACGCCCTCCCGGGGTGTCAATTAGACCTAAAAATGCCTCGAGATCCAAACTAAACCCCCGGGTACATTATTTTGACTATCTCGACCCTTTCGGACACTTTGGCGCACTCGAAATGACCATATGGGTGATTTATAATTTATTCACTTTTATTAATCAACATTTAGTCCTGACACAACACTAGGGCGTCCCGACTTAAATTTCCAAAATTGTCATTTTATTCACTCGTGACATTTAATAGAACCAGTATCATATATTAATTTACTAATTAGTAATATTCAACAAGTTTCCAAAGATAACTAACTCTCGTCACGTTAGTAATTATAAAAATAATTAATTTTCGGATTTATATTAAGTTAATATCTCACATTAAATTTAATAAATCCCCAAATTTAGAAAGCAAAAAAATTTGGGGTATTACAACGCACAACCAGAATGGAATATAGGGAGATCACTACCCCTTTAGAGGTCTCCTCCTCTATATAGTATAAATGAGTTGACGATCTTGCTTCAGAGCAGGACATTGCCACTAAGAACATCTCCTGGATTGGAATCGCAAGCACTATGCTCCTACTATAACAATTAATCATGGCTCTATACGCTGCTAGCCAATCCATGCCTCTAATGGCATCATACTCTGACCTATCTAACACAAGAATATCGATGGGAAAAACAAGTCTCCTAATATCTATACGTACACCTGGATAAATAAGGAAGACAAGTGTCTCTCTACCCAATGGTGAGTCTACACACGTGACTATACTATCGGCCGTGTCTAACAACCTTGTGGCTCGTGAAAATCTAGTGGTTATAAACAAGTGTGAATCCATTCTGTTAAATAAAATATGCCCTAATATCCCATGCATAAGAAACATACCCTCAACTACCGGCGTCTTCTGTGGAACAGCGACCTGGTGGACGTTGTACACACGTTTGTACTGTAACTGCCCTTGCTGTAGTGGGCTACTAGGATGACTGGTATGAGAGGTAGTGCTGGTGATGGCACTGGAAGGGCGATGAGAAAGATAGGCCTCTGGAGCTCCTGGTGAGCGCCCTGCTGCTGTGGAACACTGACCCTATCAGGGAAGTCTTGACGTTTGTGGCCATTCTTTCCACAGGTAAAACATCTACTAGTGAAATTCCCCCCTCTTTGGTCCTGCTGGCCGTTACCACCTCTCCCTTGGCCCTGATGTCCATGCCCGAATCCACCTTGCCCCTGCCTGAAATGTCCTGATAAAAAATTCTTAGCAGAATCCCTTTGCTGGGAACCCTGCTCACCTTATCTTGTCCGAGTCTGAGTCAATTATGCTCCACTGGCACTGCTACCCCCCGTCCTGCCCTACTGGCCGAACTCTCCTGCACGCTTGCTTCCTTTTACATAGAATTTGTGATCCTGATAATGCAGTAAAGCGGCATTCACAACATTTATATACGTTTTCAGAGCGGGATTACCCAACAAATGCTGTCGAATTCTCCAGCTAAGACTATCAACCAAGAGATGTACCCACTTATCCTCTGTGCTCACCTCGTCTGGTACAAAATTTACCAACCGAGTAAATTTCTCCTCATATTCGGCCACTATCCTTCCTTCGTGGGAGTTGTCTAAGAACTTGTGCCTCATCTATATCTGAATGGAAGATGGAAATTACTTGCAGTTGAATTGCTCCTAGAACTCCTGAATAACCATGCTATCTCTCTTTTGTGTGGTGGTAACAAACTCCCACCACTGCAAGGATGCCCTCACTAGTTGAAAAGTAGTTGGTATCTGTCTCTGTGTATCAATGCACTCGTACATCTATAAATGCTGCTAGATATCCTTCCTCTATTGGCAAGCAATAACGACATCTGAGCTTCCCTGAAACTCGAGAGGATGACCCTTCTGAAAGGCATCTCTGACTCGCTCCCAGGCAGAATGAAACGAGTGTGTTTAGTGTGGATCCAAAACCTGCAACTGAGGTGGCACCTATGGTGCCTACTGAGAAAATGTGGTCAAAACTGCATTAGCCAGATGTGCAACAACAGCGACGACCTCAACAACGTTCATAGTCCCATGTGTCGGGGGTATCTCTGTTGGCTCGTGGTGCACATTTGGGTGGAATTAAAAATTAAAGAGAATTTCTATAAGTCCATATTTTAGTATATCTCAAAATAGCTAAAGACGTAAATGAGTTATTATGAATGCAACAATCGTAATAGTAGGGATCTTTATCAAAGAATTCTACGATGGAAATGTGACAAGTCCGTAGAGATCCTAAGGACACTAGAACCTGATGCTCTGATACCATCTATGACACCCGCCAATTCTAATCCTGGGTGATCAGTTCATTTTAAAATTAAACATGAATCATTAACGGTTTCATTCTTAGCATCACTATCGAAAACATAATTATATTACTAATACCCTAATAGCCCAGTATCAGAATTTTAATCTTTTTATTAACATGCAATAATTTAAACTACTAAACCACATTCACCATTTACAGTAAACAATGCAATAAATGATAAAACAACTGAATAAATGTATCTGGAATAAACACTCCAGACTAAAATCAACATACATTAGTCCATAATTAAAACCAAATCCAACATCTGAAAATAAAAATAAAAATGTAGTATCCCTGAAATAATCGCTAACTAAAGATGGGCGATATGCCGACTGAGAGAACAGAGTGATTAACATGAACTGATTGAAGTAGAAGTGTCTACTACCGAGGTCCTGAAATGTCCACAACATCTGTAACACGTCAAATAAGAATGGACTCCTAAGCTTGGCATCCCTGTGGCAGGGCACCTAAATGTTTTTTACAAAAATGAATTTAAAATGGGTCAGAGTCCAAGAACATTTGAAAATATTTGTAAGGATTTAAAATGCAGTAAGAGTAGATATTATATACATGTTAACTTCACGTGCTGTCACTTGAGATGCTCACCTCTCAACTATTATGCACACCTAACGTATTCTCCTAAACCATCCTAATTACGCTACCCCGCCTAACTACTTGAACTAAGTCTCTCCCGACATAGTAACTCGTTGTGCCCACCCGTATTTCCCATACAATACGTTACCGAATTTGCAAACCCTTTAGCCAGTCAAAATAACTATGTAAGTATTAAG
This sequence comes from Sambucus nigra, assembly GCA_949130495.1. Lineage (NCBI taxonomy): Eukaryota > Viridiplantae > Streptophyta > Magnoliopsida > Dipsacales > Adoxaceae > Sambucus > Sambucus nigra. Next base: position 103,804,775 of record OX422217.1, on the reverse strand, counting down.
TTTCCACATACTTAAGTTACTTTAGATATCACTATTTATCTTATCAACTAACGCACACACAGTGGAATAAATCACGCATATATATATATATATATATATATATATAAATAAAAGACATCCCTAGGTGGAGACCTTCGATGCGTGCATGCCCTTCTATCGAGTCCTGGTACACCACGTACTAAATAAAGTACTTCTGGTTCGAATCACTCTAGAACCATAAATTTACGATTAGCACAATTTGGGGGCTAAAATAGTTCTAAGACTTTGGGCTACGCACACACCTAACGCACCCAAATGACCCATCACACTATCGTACACACAGGTAGTTCTTAACCCTAAGTTCAATGTTTTTAGGCACAAGTCGAAAATCCCCCTAGTGGGCTCATCAGGATAAGAATGTCCACAACGCGAAACCTCCCATGATAGTAGGCAGCGTAGGTAAGAAGTCACACAATAGGTATTCACATAACCTATATATATCATCAGTATAGATATACACACAACCTAGAATATATCCCGCACGTAGTATATATCTCTCTAATATCCTACGTATTATCAATTTACCATTATACTTCTCTCCGTATATTCCCGAGTGTTTTCCAATTACATCTTAAATTATTTTAGCAGTCATAATCTCTCTACTATTGGTTTGAACTTAGTTTCATGCATGCTTTCCGTGACCCGTGCTCGTGAATTCATTAAACATTAAAATATGCCCAAAAATTCCTAGCCTTAATTCTCCTCAATTAGGGAAATATCAACCTTACCGCATGCTTACTGAAATTATTAAATCCCTCATTGAAGTTTAATGATGTCCCAAAAGTCTTCTCGTAATTTATTCACAAGTTCTAGGCTTAATAAGGGAAATTTCCAAATTCTGGAAAATCGAATCGATTCGCTAAATGGCTGAATCGATTTGCCCTTGGGCCTAATCGATTCAAAATGTAGCAGTTGTCTCCTTCGTTTAGATTTTTCATTTTCACCATTTTTGACCCTTCAACCCACCATTGTACAGTCCCAAACACCAAACCAAGTATACCAAACAATACAATAACATGTATAAATGATTTTTAAACCCGATGGAATGTCAGCTAAACTCGATGCAGATGCATTTCATGCTCCTCCTCAATTTTTGAATAAATCAGGATGTCATCAATAAAGACATTGATAAACTGATCCAATAACTCTCTGAACATCCTATTCATCAAGTCCATAAACACCACTGGCGTGCTGGTTAGCCTAAATGGCATAACTCAAATTTTCGTAAGATCCATATCTCGCTAGAAAAGCAGTCTTAGATACATCTTTCTCCCGGATGCGTACCTGGTGGTACCCTGATCTCAAATCTATCTTAGAGAAGTAGGTGGATCCTCTTAACTCGTTGAGTAAGTCATTGATTCGGGGCAACATATATTTATTTTGTATCGTGACTTTATTCAACTCCCAGTAATACAGACATAGGCGTAGAGATTCATCTCTCTTCTGCACAAACAACACTGGGGCACCCCAAGGTAAAGTACTCCTATGGATAAAACCCTGTCCTAAAAGATGCTCAATCTGATCCCATAGTTTCCTCATCTATTGAAATACGTCGGCGAACTCACACACAACCAGAATAGAATCTAGGGAGATCACTACCACTTTATAGGTCTCCTCCTCTATATAGTATAAATGAGTTAACGAGCCTGCTTCGGGATGGGACATCGCCACTAAGAGCATCTCCTAGATTGGAATCGCAAATACTATGCTCCTACTATAACAATTAATCATGGCTCTATACGCTGCTAGCCAATCCATGTCACTAATGGCGTCATACTATGACATATCTAACACAAGCATATTAGTGGGCAAAATAAGTCTCCCAATATCTATACTTACACCTCGATAAATAAGGAAGATAAGTGTCTCTCTACCCAATGATGAGTCTACACACGCTCCTGTGGAACTGCAGCCTGGTGGATGTTGTACACACATTTGTACTGTAACTTCCCTTACTGTGGTGGGGATACTAAGATGGCTGGTATGATAAGCAGTGCTGGTGATGGCACTGGAAGGGCGACGAGAAAGATAGGCCTCTGGAGCTCCTGGTGAGCGCCCTGCTGCAGTGGAACTCTGACCCTATCAGGGCAATCTTAACGTTTGTGGCCATTCTTGCCACAAGTAAAGCATCTACTAGTGAAATTTCCCCCTCTCTTGTCCTGATGGCCGGTACCACCTCTCCCTTGGCCCTATTGGCCCTGATGGCCATGCCTGAATCCACCTTGCCCCTGCCTGAAATCTTTTGATAAAAAATGCTTAGAAGAATCCCCTTGCTAGGAACCTTGCTCACCCTATCTCATCCGAGTTTGAGTCAATTGTGCTCCACTGGCACTGCCACCCCCCGTCCTGCCCTACTGACCGGACTCTCCTGCACCCTTACTTCTTTTTACGTGGAAGCGGTGATCCTGACAATGCAGTAAAGCGACATTCACAACATTTATATACATTTTTAGAGCGGGATTACCCAACAAATGCTGTCGAATTCTCCAGCTAAAACCATCAACCAAGAGATGTACCCACTTATCCTCTGTGCTCCCCTCATCTGGTATAAAATTTTCCAACCGAGTAAATTCCTCCTCATATTCGGCCACTGTCCTTCCTTTATGGGAGTTGTCTAATAACTTGTGCTTCATCTATATCTGAATGGTAGATGGAAATTACTTGCGATTGAATAGCTCCCAGAACTCCTGAATAAGCATGCTATCTCTCTCCTGTGCAGTGGAATAGACTCCCACCATTGCAAGGTTGCCTCCTCTAGCTTAAAAGTTTCTAGTATCTATGTATCCCTAAAGACTTAAGAAATGGATAAAAATAGGGGGTGGGGACTTTTGCAATGGGCCATGACACCCAAACCAACTGAGGGAAGTCTCATCCGTCCCATCGCAAGCACCTACAATGTCAGGATAACACTGGTTTACCCTTTTTTCTTTGGTAGTTTAACCGATGTTTTAGTGTATCAATACACTCGTACATCCATATATTCCACTGGATATCCTTCTTCCATTGGCAAGAAATAATGACAACTGAGCTTCCCTAAAACTCGGGGGGATGAGCCTTCTTAAAGGCATCTCTGACTCGTTCCCAGGTAGAAGGAAATGAGCGTGTCTAGCCTGGAGCCACAACCTGCTGCTGAGGTGGAACCTATGGTGCCTGCTGAGAAAATGTGGTCAAATCTACGTTAGCCAGATGTGAAACAATAGCGATGACCTCAGCAACGTTCATAGTCCCCTATGACTGAGTTGGCTGCGACTCGGGGGTTGGCATCTGTGCTGGCTTGTGGTGCACATTTGGGTGGAATCTGAAATGTAAGAGAATTTCTATAAGTCCATAGTTCAATATATCTCAAAATATCTGAAGGCGTAAATGCGATATTATGAATGCAACAATCCTAATAGTAGGGCTCTATATAAAAAAATGCTATGCTGGAAACGTGACAAGTACATACAGATCTTAAGGACATTAGAACATGATGGTCTGATACCATCTGTGATACCCGCCTATTCTAATCATGGGTGATCAGTCAGGTATTATATTAAACAGGAATCATTAATGGTTTCATTCTTAGCATCACTGTCGAAACATAATTATATTACTAATACCCTAATACCCCGGTGTCAAAATTTTAATCTTTTTATTAACATGCAATAATTTAAAGTGCTAAACCACATTCACCATTCCAGTAAACAACGCAATAAATGATAAAACAACTGAATAAATTAATGTGTCTGGAATAAACACTCCAAACTGAAATCAACATACATTAGTCCATAATTATGATCAAATCCAACATGTGAAAATAAAAATAAAAATGTAGTATCCCTGAAATAACCGCTAAATAAAGATGGGCGACATGCTCGACTGAGATAACTGAATGATGAACATGACTGATAGAAGTGGAAGCATCTACTACCGAGGTCCTATAATGTCCACATAAGCTGCAACACGGTCAAATAAGAATGGAATCCTAAGCTTGGCGTCCCTGCGGATGGGCACCTAAAAGGTTTTTAAAAAATGGATTTGAAATGGGTCGGCGCTTTAGAACATTTGAAAATATTTGCAAGTATTTAAAATGCATTAAATCAAATATTGTATACATGTTAACTTCAAGTGCCCTCACTTGAGATCCTCACTTCTCAACGACTATGCACACCTAACGTATTCTCCTAAACCATCCTAGTGACGCTACCCCGCCTGAAAAATTTGAACTAAGTCTCTCCATGCATACTAACTCGTTGTGCCTACCCATATTGCCCATACAATACGTTACTGAATACGTTATCGAATTTCCAAATCCTTTAGTCAGTCATAATTACCAAGTGAGTATTAAGTTTTCACATACTTAGGTTACTTTAGATATCACTATTTATCTTATTAACTAATGCACACATAGTGGAATAAATCACACGTGTATATATATATATATATATATATATATATATATATATATATATATATATACATATGTACCACCCTTGTTATATATACAAATACGACATCCCTAAGTGGAGACCTGCGATGCATGCATACCCTGCTATCGAGTCATGTTACATCATGTACTAAATAAAGGACTTCTGATTTGGAATCACTCTCCAACCATAAATTTATGATTCCCACAATTTGGAGGCGAACGTAGTAATAAGCCTTTGGGCTACGCACACACCTAACGCATCCAAATGACTCGTCACACTATCATACACACAGGTAGTGCTCAACCCTAAGTTCTATATTCTGAGGCACAAGTCGAAAATCCCCCCAATGGGCTCATCAGGATAATATTGTCCACGACGCAGAACCACCTGTGATAGAAGGGAACGTAGGTATGTTCACACACTTAAGAAGTCACCCAATAGGTATTCATATAACCTCTCTATGTATAACATTAGTATAGGTATACACGCAACCTATAATATATCTCGTACTCAGTATATAACTTTTGAATATCTTACGTATTATCAATTTACCATTGTACTTCTCTTCGTATATTCTCGAGTGTTTCCCACTACTCGAAGGGTCCCAATTACCTCTTAAATCATTTATGTAACATCTCCCTATTACTGGTTCGGACTTAGGTTCACTCATGCTCTCCGTGACCTGTAATAATTCTCGTGAATTCATTAAACAATAAAATATGCCCAAAAATTCCTAGCCTTATTTCCCCCTCAATTGGGGAAAAATCAACCCTACCGCATGCTTACTAATATTATTAAATCCCTTATTGAAGTTTAATAATGTCTCAAAATTCTCCTCGTAATTTATTCACAAATTCTAGGCTTAAAAAGGAGAAATTTCCATATTATGGCAAAACGAATCGATTCGCCCAATGGCGGAATCGATTTGCCTTACCGAATCATTTCGCCCTTGGGCCGCATCGATTCGAAATATTGCAATTGTCTCCTTCGTTCAGATTTTGCACTTTTCACCATTTTTAACCCTTTAAACCTCCATTATACAGTCCAAAACTCCCAACCAAATATACCAAACCATATTTTAACATGTATAAATGATTTATTACGTATCCAAATCATTAAATCATCAAAAGAAATCATTTAAACCATATTAATTCTACACTTTAATCCCCAAACCCTAGATTATTCTTTCTTTGTTCACAAACATCAACAAACCGAGATTTATCCATATTTTGATGTCACTAAATTATCAGATTCATGCTATATACATGAGTGAATTATATCTGTCATGATTTCTACCCAAGAACATGAATTCAATCTCCAATTTAAGGCCTAAAATCATATATTCATGAACATTATTCAATCCTACACTAGCATTGATAGTATTTGCACTCAAATTTTGTAAGATAAACACTTGTCTGGAGTTTGTAGGTTTGATTTATACAGAAAAGTGGTGGAGTTTCCTTCTTCTCCTTCCAATCTAAACTCCGGTGGTGGCGGTGGTGCAAAAGTGGCGTGGGGAGCCTTGGAATCCTTCACCTTCCTCCTCTAATGGTCTCTCTCTATTTTTTTAACTGCTAACCCTAGGACCTTCAACACATATGCTAATATAACCTTAGTAATTTCGTTGGCCCCTTTTCTTTAAAAAGTCAAAAGACCAAAATACCTTTTCGGGGTGCCAGTTTGGCCTAAAAATGTCCCGGGACCCAATCCAAACCCCGAGTACACATTTTTTTGACTATTTCAACCCTTTCAAAAATAATGGCGCACTCAATATGACCATTTGGATTACCCATAACTAAATCACATTTTATTTCATAAATTTAAGTCCCGACATGACTAACACGCGCGTCCCGCCTAAATTACCGTAACTGTCGTATTTCTCACTCACAACAGTCATGTTGCATTCTTACTAATTTATTACTACATCACTAAGTAATACTCAATATAATTCAAAAATATAAATATTAACCCATGTCTTGCTAATTAATATTTATTTTAATTCGAATTAATTTTCTATTAATTTCCCATTTTAATTTAATTAATCCTAATATAAAAACCATTAAAAATACGGGGTGTTACATCCCAATCAACATAATAATTTTATTTGTATATATGTATATCATGTTATCACATTATTTTAAATCGGTCCTCTCTGTGGTGACAATTATATTCAACACAAATAAATGAGAAAAGCGCAATCACTAAGAAAAATAAAGAACATAAAATGCCAATCACACAACACAGTATGTACGTGGTTCAACAAGAATGCCTACGTCCACGGTGGTGCAGTCAGCATTATTTCAATAAACTCCGAGGAGCGTTTACAGAGAATACAGTGCGTGCCTCTTGCCCCAGGCTTAGGGTTTATTATATACATGTTTATCTTCGGGGAGTAGGGGTGTTGGACTCCCCCACGTCCATCTTTCTCTCCTGGAATATCTCTATACGAGCAGGTTGTTCTTGGATATCTCCTGCCTTATTGATGCCTATGAAGTAAGGGTCCAAGAGCAAAGGGTGTCCGCTCGCAAGCAAGAGGCTAAGAATGCTCGCCTCAAAAGGAAATTAGATAGGATGGAGAAAGAGCTCCATCGCAGCACTAGGCGACGTCCATACTGCACTCCTATCCCTCAAGCGAGCAAGTCTCGCAGCCGAGGAAGGAGCCCAAGGAGTGGATCCCAAAAGAGTGAGAAGCACGAGTCAAGCGATGAATCTCTCAAGTACTAGCGACCGGCTCATCATTATAGGAGCCCAGCTCGCAGCAATGAGAACATATGAAATTTGGTCCGAAGGGAGATGGACCAACACCCAGCACACCACGGTGCAAGATTGACCAGGGAGCTTGCTAGATGAGCTCTCATGACCCAGATGAAATCCCCTTTTTCAAGGGAGATAGAAGAAGAGGAAGCCACCAAGAAATTTGCTATTCTGAGATTCAAGATTTATGACAGAAAAATTGATCCCATTGATCACGTTAGGCAGTACAGGTAAGCCATGACTCTCTAGAACCACCGGGATGCACTGATGTGCCAAAATTTTCCCTCGAGCTTGCATGATGTGGCACAGAAATGGTTCGAAAGGCTCCCTCACAGGTCTATCAGGAGATTTGAGTCCCTGGACAATCTCTTTACGACCCGCTTCATTACTAGTAGCTCCCATCCCAAAAGGATGGATGCTTTACTAACAATGAAAAATACGCCTCAAGAGAGCCTCCGAGACTATGCGAAGAGGTACTAGGAGTTGTTCAATGAGGTCGAGGACTACTCAGAGTAGGTAGCAGTGGCCTCGTTCAAAATTGGGCTACCCAGCTCTTGCCTTCAGCATTAATCCCTGACGAAGAAAGAGGCCACAATTATCGACGACCTGATGGCTCACATCGAGAAGTACGCTAAAGTGGAGGATGTGACCCGCCTCAGCACAGGGGAAAACGGTCGAACTAAGCTCCCTGCCAAAGGCAACGACAAAGATGAGAGCCAGAAGAAAGGAGGCAAGAATGGGGGCAAGAGTGGCTCTAAGAACGGAGGCAAGAACGATGTTTTAAAAGCATTTCAGGCAGTCAACACTGTCTTTAAAGAACCAATTTATAAGATTCTGATCAAAGATGAGCCATTTCTTAAGTGGCCTAGAAAGATGGGAGAAGATCCCTTAAAGAGAAACAATGCACTGAGATGCACTTTTCATAAAGAGGGAGGACATAAGACTGAGCACTGCAAAGCTCTTAAGTCTCACCTCTAAAAACTGGCCCAGTCTGGGCACCTGAACGAGTTTGTGGAGAAGAAGGCAAAGAAAGTTACTGCCAATAGAGAAACAAGACCTGACAATGTACTCGAAGACGATGCTGGCCATGAATTCGCGATACTTCATCGGGCATCTGATATGAAGAAGATTTAGGGAAATTCAACTCGGATGGAGGTAAAAAGGCTTACAACAGTAATGCAAGCTTTTCAGATCGATCCAACAAAGATACAATTAGGAAAGCGGTGGCGAGCAGATGATGTCGACTATGGCAAACATATCGTGTTCACAGATGAAGATCTGGTGGGAGTGAGAATCCCACATCATGATGCCTTGATCATTATGCTCAAGATAGCCAACTATGACGTTGACAAGTTGCTCGTCGACCAAGGAATCTCATCTGAGGTAATGTATCTCGACCTGTTCAGAAAATTGAAGTTGAGCATCGCTGACCTGAAGGAAACTGCTATCCCTCTAGTTGGCTTCGCTGGAAAAGTGACTATTCCATTGGGAAAGATTGCGCTACTAGAAAGGGCAGGAAGTATCTCCAAGATGATTGAGTTTTTGGTAGTTGACATTGACTAGCCATACCAAGCTATCCTCGGCACAGGATGGCTACATGCGATGAAGGCAGTCCCCTCGACCTACCATCAGAAACTCAAATATATGATCGAGCGAGGAGTAATGGAGATCCATAGTGATCAAGCAATGGCAAGAAGGTGCTTCATAGTGGCCATCCACCCAAGACCAGAGAAAAAGGCCAAAAAGCCCAATGAGAAGGTCGAGGAACAAGAAGGTTTGATACCTTCAAAATAACAGTTAAGGTACGGAAGACCCGGAGTGGAAGAGACCAGGTTCCTCCCCTCTGAACGGGTCATCAAAAACCTGGAGGAAGTTACAGCTAGTGGTAGCGAGAAGGACATGCTATTCTTGATTGGAGCTTCTCTCACAGGTTAAGAAAAGAAAGAATTGACCATTCTATTGAGAAGCAACGTAGAAGTTTTTGCATGGGAACCATACGAGCTGCTTGGAATTGATTCTAGTGTAGTTTGTCATCGGTTGCATATCGACCCCACTTTCAAACCTATCACACAGAAGGCACGGAAAAATGCTCCCGAGAAGGTACAAGCCGTAGAAAAAGAAGTTGAAAAATTACTGGATGCAGGATCCATACGAGAGGTTCAATTCCCTAAATGGTTATCTAACCCAGTAATAGTTCCAAAGAGTAACGGGAAATGGAGAGTCTGCATTGACTTCACTGACCTTAACAGGGATTTCCCTAAGGATAATTTCCCTCTCCCAAAAATTGACCAATTGGTGGATGCCACAACAGCTCACGAAAGAATGAGTTTTTTGGATGCATATTCGGGGTATCATCAGATTCCTCTGTATGCACCAGACTCGGACAAGATAGCATTCATCACCACTGTCAGATTATACTGTTACAAAGTCATGCCCTTCGGGCTCAAAAACCCAGGGGCAACCTACCAGCGGCTGGTCACAAAGATGTTCAAAGACCAAATGGGAGACACCATGGAAGTCTACATCGATGATATGCTCGTCAAGAGAAGGAACAAAGAAGACCACCTCTCAGACCTATCGAGAACCTTTAAAATCCTTAGGAAATACCGAATAAAGCTCAACGTGAGCAAGTGTTCCTTCGGTGTCCAGTCAGGAAAATTTCTTGGATACTTGGTCAGTAAGAGAGGCATCGAGGCTAATCCGGACAAAATCGATGTAATCAACAAGGTACAGCCCCCTCACACAGTACGGGATGTACAGAAGCTCACCGACATGTTCGATGCCTTGAACCGTTTCATCTCAGCGTCCTCTGAGAAATGAAAACCATTCTTCCAGCTTTTAAAGGGAAATAAGACAGTAGAATGGAATCAAGATTGCTCGCAAGCATTGAATGAGCTTAAGTCTTACCTTAGCTCACCACCCCTGCTCGTCATACCTTCAGAAAGAGATTCCTTGTACTTATACCTCGTCATTTCCAACCACGCCGTCAGTTCTACTCTGGTGTGCTAGAAAGAAGGAATCCAACACCCCATTTATTACGCGAGCAAGACCTTATTAGAGGCTGAGCAGCGATACCTGCCACTATAGAAGCTCGCCTTTGCACTTGTAGTAGCTTCAAGGAAGTTGAAGCACTACTTTGAAGCTCACACCATCATCGTCCTTACATCGCACCCCCTTAAAGCAATCCTGAGGAAAGCGGATTTATCGGGTAGACAGACTAAATGGTCGGTCGAGCTCGAATGATTTGACATCCAATTTCAACTAAGGAATGAAATCAAAGGACAAGTCCTTACTGATTTCATAGCTGAATTCACAGGTGAGCATCCTATCGACCAACTTTAACCCATGAAGCAAAGAGAAAATTGCGCAATAGAGGGAGTTTGGCAATTATTTGTTGATGGAGCCTCTAACTCAAAGGGGACATGAGTAGGCATTGTGCTTGTTACTCCAGAAGATACAAACCTCGAACAGGGAATCAATCTTGGATTTGAAGCCTCCAACAATGAGGCAGAGTATAAGGCTTTGATAGCCAGCCTCCAGAAGGCACACACTTTGGTGGAGAAGTAGTTACAGGTGTTCGACGACTCATAATTAGTCTCCAATCAGATAAGTGAGGACTACAATGCAAAATATGAAAGAATGGAAGCCTACCTTGCCTTGGCAAAAGGCTAATGGCCAGCTTCGAGGAAGTCAGTGTCCAGTAATTTCCTAGAGGACAGAATAGCCATGCTGATGACCTAGCAGCCCTGAGTTCAATAATCAATTATTATATGAAAAGAACGATCCCCATCGACTTCCTCGTTCATTCGAGCATCAAACAGAGTGATGAGATGCCAGGCGTGGAACATGTGCTCCAGATTGAGTCAGCACCCAGTTGGATGGACCCTTTAAGGGACTATTTGAAAATAGTGTACTTCTAAACGATAGGTAGACCGCTCATAAGATAAGAGTCAAAGATGCTCGCTTTCACTTATCTCTTAAGGTCAAGCTGTATAAGAGATCATTCTCCAGCCCTTACCTACAATGTGTTCACCTGAGGGATGTCGAGAAAATTCTACCCGAGCTCCACGAAGGAATCCGTAGAAGCCATATTGGAGGAAGATCACTAGCTTTTTGAGCTATGAAGAAAGGCTACTGGTGGCCATATATGCAAAAATATTCGGTAGTGTACACTCACAAATGCAAGAAATGTCAACTACATGCTCCTATGGTTCACCAACCTGCCAGCGACCTAAGATCAGTCACCAGCCCCTGGCCTTTCGTCCAATGGGGAATGGACATCGTAGGCCCACTTCCCATCGTTTTTGACAACCACAAGCATCTATTGGTCGCCACGAATTACTTCACCAAATGGATCGAAGCAGATCCACTGGCAAACATCCGAGATGAATATATGATGAGATTCATATGGAAAAACATAATTACCCATTTTGGAATTCCCAGAACCATCATCACTGACAACGGAACACAGTTCGAGAGTGGCCCTTTCCAGAACTTCTGCAATGAACACGGGCTCAGGCACTATTTCAGCTCAGTGGCATACCCCCAGAGAAACGGTCAAGCTGAAGCTTCTAACAAAATAGTGATCGATGGGCTGAAGAAACGACTAGAGAGAGCCAAAGGTGCATGGGTGAGTGAGCTACCGCATATTTTATGGGCTTACCGCACTACCCCACGGTGTGCAACTGGAGAAACACTATTCTCACTAATGTATGGAATGGAAGCAATCATCCCCTTGGAAGCTGGTCTACCAATGATGAGAACCACCCTTGTCGACCAAGGCCATAACGATGCAGCATTACTCACTGAACTTGATCTAGCTGACGAACGTAGATACCTAGCCCTAGTAAGGCTAGTGAGATATCAACAATAGCTCGTGAAATAATATAACAAGAAGGTCAATCTGAGGGCATTCCAGGTTGGGGAATACGTCCTAAGGAAAGTCCTTGGCAGCATAGTAAAATATTCAGACAGCAAGCTAGGGCCGAACTAGGAAGGACCATTTAAGATAACAAGAGACGATCTACAAGGAGCCTATCACTTAGAAATGCTGGAGGGAAGAGAGATACCCTGAGCATGGAACGCAGCCAACCTAAAGAAATTCTATTTCTATCTTTTTCTTTTCTTTTTATTGGCTCTCTTATCAAATCTTTGGAAGTGGAAACTCATTTTTTATTTATTTACTTATGAATTAATGAAAGATGTTTGGCAGTTGCATTCTATTAAGTATTGAGAACATTATAACCTGCACAGCCTTTCCAAATAACACGCACCTTATTCAAAGCATAAAAGCAGGGTATCACCCTCCTTAGGTATTCGTTATGAAACACGAACAAACTCTTAGCATTGCTTCGACAATATATGAAGCACTACAGGGGATGCTTAGGCGATTAGACCAAAAACGAATTGGTCACCAAACTATGTTTGGATAAAAAATCCTGCTCGGATAGAACATCCAGTTCCAGGTGTGTCATCGCCATTACCACATTTAGGCCTAAGAAAGTGTGACGACATGACCTAAAAGGTAAAATCAGGCAGAACGGTATCTCAAAAGCATACTGGACTGGGAGGACACTAACTCAACATTGCATCCCTACCAATCTAGTCGGCCATCAACTGCCCAAGATAATTAAGTAAAAGATAAATGATGAACACATGTTTAAAGGCGAGATAGACCAAAACATAGATATTATATAACTTCATCACATTTACAATAAAGATGTACAACTCATGTTTAGTCTGCGAGATCGCCCAAAACATCAATATTACATTACTTCATTATATATATACAGAAAGTTACAGCTGTTAAAATCCTAACGAGGCTGAGGCCTCTGAATAAGATAATCAGCCACTTGTGCTCTTCGGCCATCATCCGGATGAGGAGCGAGTTCCTGCTCGACCTCACTGACGGTTGGATCATCGATAGGGATCCATTGGTCGTCCCTCCTGAAAGGGTTAGGTTGTAAATTTAAAGGAGATAACTCATGATGGTACCAGCGTACTGAGTTCCTTGGAACTTGCAGCTCCCTGAGGGCACTCAACCATCCCATGATAAATGTGAGCTCTTCAAACTCTGTCAGCCTCGTCGGAGCATCTACCCAACCTTAGTCATAACCATCAGCCCATAATCACCGAGGTCCTTTCTTAAATAGATGCCTTAGTCGTGTGACATCCCTTTGGATCCTAGCAGCAATCATGTATGCTTGATGGACATCTTCACGGAGCTTATCCATTTCCCTAGCTGGGCTTCTTATGATTGTACCAGCTCACGGAACAATCGATGGGGTAGAACCTCGCATCACCAGAGGAGCATCGCTTGGTCCTGTGCCAACTCGTGATGATGAGTAACCCCTTAAAATACAAGGCACGATGCTCGGTGCATGCTCCCTGAGGTGCAACACTTCCCTCTTCAAGGACTCATTTTCCTGATGCAAAAGTTCTTCGACTTGGTTAATCTCATTAGCATCGAGGAGTTTTATTCTCAGAGTGTTCACTTCCTCTTGAACAGAAGCTCCAACCTTTTCCATTTCCTAAAGCCCATCTTTCAGTTTAGCAACGAACTCCGTCTGATCTATGAAAATCTTATTCCTCGATCGCAGTGATTTGCAAATTCTTGCAAAGGCATGGCGAACTTGAGGACTCACATCAGGACCAAGCATTCTGCCCAGTCGAGAAGTGGCTGGTATATATTCATCTACATCAATCGACTACTGGCCATAAAAGAGCAGTATATGATAAAATGAATCAGTACACTGAGGGAAAAAGTATTTTCATTTTATTCATACATAAATGATCAGAGTACCTTGAGAATCAGAAAGGAACATTACAAACAAGTCAAAAATACAAAAGCAATCCTAAGAGTAGATTAGCTGGCGACCTCGGTTTGTTCAGAAGAAGCTGACTACTTCCCTTTATTAGTAATAGTAGGGGCATCTCCCCCAGGAGGGACAACTTCTGTCGCTCGAGCAGGAAGGGCATCAACATGAACTGACTGAGAATCTGGGTTAATACCTTTGATGGCTGGAGTAGGAGCTTCATCTATGATAGGCTTTGGTCCTGGATCATGCTCATCGAACAAGTGAGAAGTAACATCCACCCTGGCATCTAAGAGGGCCTTATTCCAGCCCTTCTTAAAATTTAGACGACTGATGTAGCCTATCTGAACCTCAGCATCTTCATAAGTGGTAGCCCACCCAAAATTATATGAATCTTCCTTAACGATGGCTGCCTCAGACACCTTCTCCTTTAGCTTCTCCACCAGCACCTTATTCTCCTCCACCACTACTAACTTGCTCGAGCAGACTAAATCATAGGCCTGGCATAGTTTATTCAGTTCTTCGACCGCTACCTCCCTCGATCAATTGGCTTCAACAAGGGCCAAATCAGAAGACCTCCGAGCAACATCAATAGCCTTCAAGTTGGCCTCGAGTTTAATTCTCTTCCCTTTTAGATCAACTTTCTGCTTCTATAGCTCATCATTCTTATTCACCAACTCATTGTGAGAGAGATAGAGCACGACAAAAGTAGTCAAAAACTGTAAGTAAAAGAAGGCATTAAAAGAAAGAAATAAACAGAATTTTACAGGTGTTAAACAGAAGAAATAGACCTACTAAGGCTAGCCTCTGACTCGCTTACAAGGTTAACTAGTCAGTCCCTATTGCCCTTTGGCGATTAGGCAGGACTGCTCTTTCGAGAAGCGCAGGAGCCAGTTGGGGAGAGATGGAAACTGAGGCCCCCTCTGGCAATGCAGACACGGGCACTAAGGCTTGCCCAGCCTTCGTTCTCGCTTCCATTCTCCTCCTCTCTCTCCTTCTCCTTATCTACCCTCTTCCTCTCCTCAACCTTCTTTTTCTCTTCACTCTTCTTCCTCTCCTCTTCTTTCTTTCTCTCTCTCTCTCTCTCTCTCTCTCTCTCAACTTCTCTTCTTCTTTTCTCTTCTTGTCCTTCTCATGAGCAGAAGACTAAGAACTAGTTGTAATAGCCCCACTGCTAGACTTTTGCTTCTTCGATGCTGAGCGAGAAGCACATCATCCTTATCATCATCATCATAGATCAAGTTCCTCCTGGGGGGAGCCATTTCCTCTCTAAAACGGCTGGATGTACTTGAAGACTCTTGAGCCTCAAAAATCTCTTCTGAGTTGGAGGAACTTTCACTACTGGAGCTCACCACACCAGAATCGCCTTTAACACCTCCTTTGATATCACTTTCAGAACTGCTCTCCTCCTTATCCAACTGAATGGGATTGGTAATAGCTTCTTCAAAAATATCTAAGTTGGGAATGCTGTCCACAGGCCTGATAATGAAACTGGACCTAATGTTCTTGTACTCCAGCAGGAAAGTAGAGGACCGGGGATGTTCACCGTCAGCCAGAGATTCCCTGATATTCCAAGCTTTAATCAGCTCGACAGTTCGGACTATCCTCGCTGAAAAGAAAATAGGAAAGTATCAGAAAAATCTCACATTAACAGATAGATCAAAAGATCAGAGTAAAGACTACCTATGTACTCTTCCCCATAAAAGGGAACAATGAATCTATCAGACCTCGCCCCCTCAGTCTGGGGGGAGAACTGCCAATTCCTTTCAAGAAAGCCATCTTGCCTGTAGTCCTTATGGGAATCAGGTAAATTTACTACCAATACCCTGTCAAGACTCCTGGCCTTGAGGTAGAGAAGACCATAGCTCGTTTGAGAGAAGGAATAACAAAAAAAAACTTCATCGAGCCCCAATTTAGTGCCATAAAGTTGATTTATTCTATGGACACCATTAACTATCTTCTAGACGTTGGGTGAACACTGTGCAGGGACAATGTTGACATAACCAAAGAAATGAAGGAACAAATTGTTTGGAGGAAAAGTAAGCCCCCTTGGGAAAGAAACATGACATGAATCCAATGAGCACCCTCTATCTCCCTAACATTCTTAGGGAGAGAGGCACACTCAATCTCTACCCACTCTGGGATATTATAAAACTTCCTATACTTAGACACTGATCTATTACCTATCTTTGTCATTTGTAAACCCTAAATTGCAAATTCAAAGAAAACTCAACAAAGAAAGCATAGAGAGAGAAAAACGGACTTACGAGATGAAAGTTTGACTTGTACGATATAAGATCACAAGCCCAAATGATGAGGGAGATTGAAAGCGAAGAAAATGAAGACCTGGAGAAGAGGGTACAATAGCTAAAACTCGCAGAAGATGAGGGAACGCTAAGAAGTTTGAAACGACAACTATGGAACGCTGCTCCAAATAACTTTTAAATTCTCCCAATCATCGTGCATAGGACACGAAGCAACTTCCGCCTAAATCAGTTCTCAACTTTGGGAAGAGTTACACGATTCACAAAAGAGCCATTATGACAAATCATTTAAATTTATTGAGCCCAAATTATGGCCCAACAACTTTAGGGGCAATTGTGGGTACCCGGATTTGCCATCATGGTCCCAGATGAGTAACCTAATAAAAATAGCCCAAAGTCCGAACCCTTCGTACCTTAACTAAATTCAGTTATGACTTAGTCTTCTCCTAGAATCTCGTATAGACATATTCTAGGAGAGAAAGATGGACGTGGGGGAGTCCAACACCCCCACTCCACGAAGATAAACATGTATATAATAAACCCTAAGCCTGGGGAAAGAGGCACACACTGTATTCTCTGTAAGATCTCCCCGGAGTATATAAAAATAATACTGACTGCTGTAATACCCCATAATTTTATTGATATTTATTTAAAGGATTAATTAAATTAAATGTGAATTAATTGAGAATTAATCCGGATATAAATACTAACAATATGTGAGTTGGTATTTGATTATGATGTGTATATTTGACAATATATGAATATTGAAAGTATTGAGATTGTCGCGAGACTGAAATACAGCAATTTGAGAAATTTAGTTGGGACGCACATGTCAGTCGCGTCAGGAACGTAATTATTTGAATTAAAAAGTGAATTTTATTTTTATATACCGAATGGTCATTTTGAGTGTGCCAACGTGTTCGGAAGGCTCGAAATAGTCAGAAAACACTTGCCGGGGGTTTAGTTTGGGTCCCGGGGGATTTTTAGGCTAAACCAACAACTTAAAAGGGCATTTTGGTAATTTTGAAATTTTGGGAATTATAACCAACGAATTTTGGGAGTTAATTATAGGTTATTCAGTAACCCACTAAGCCCATTACCAGCATTTGACAACTTAGAGGGCTACAGAAGTTATAGGAAAAGTTGGAAGAGGTTCTCAAAGAGAAAACCCATAACCACCATCTTCAACCTTCAACCTTGGGAGAAATCTGAAGAGAGGGAAGAGGACAAACTTCAACCTTCAACATCAAATTCAGAAGAACAATTTAAGGCAAGTGATTTAGTATTTTTATGCATTGAATATGTCTTCCATGCTTAGTGTAGGAACTTTCTTTCTTGATTTTGAAGAAAAACCATGAAACTTTGTTGGAGAAACTTGAATTTGGGTTAAGATTTGCATGTAGTATGTTAAAGGACCGAGTTAATACTTGAATAGTTTTAGAGGATGAATTAAAAACGGATTTTGATGGGTAAATAGACACAAGAAAATTTGGGAGTTCATGCTCATAGTGTTTGGGAAAAATTTGAAGATTTATATCGATTCCATGTGATATTGTAAGAATTTACCCCTTAAAAGTGTTGAGGAATGATCTAGGACGATTAGAAATGGTTTAAATATGTTAAAATACAATTTGGATGGTCTTAGGGGAGATTTAGAGGAGAGAAAACTTGAGAAAAATGAACTTGGGGATTTCTGGGTAGAAACTGCCATCTCATTAGAAGACCTGCCCAGGTCGTTCGAACGACCTCGTTCGAATGAGCTTCTAACGAGATGATAGTATGACTTCTAACGAGTTGGTATCTCATTAGAAGACATTCATTCGAACGACCTCGTTCGAACGAGACTTCTAACGAGTTGACATAATAGCTTTTTGGCCTGATTTGATTTCTAACATCCTGTAGTCTTATTTAAATGGTGAGATAACTTTCCCTTATCAACTAGAGGGTGTAGTTGGGAGATTTGGGATACATTGAGGAGTAAAATTTAGGATAGTGCCTTGAACCGGATGACATTTTTGGTTTAGAACGCGAGTGACTAATAGCGAAGTGCGAATAACTGATGACTTAAATGCATATAGACCGGTGGCATGTGATTCGTATAATATTAAGAGTGGGTATAAGAACAAGAGGTATAGCACTAATAAACTTTGTAATATCTAAGATTTGTGAATTTTTAGTATATGTAGTTATCTGTGTATGACATACCTACCGTACTTGCTATCTCGGGAGGTTGACGTTTGTTTAGGGCCATCTAATCTTTGTGTGCCTACGGACAGGATTTAGATTGGTACCTTAAGGACATAGGTAAGAGAAGCACTTATTGAGAAGTTAATAAGCCTGCTGATCATGGGAGTGTATGTATGTGCGTGACCCATGTGATGTGAACTATGTTCGCCTCCATTGCTTGTGACTGTTGTTAATGAAATGATTTCTGAGAGATTCGGAATGCGTGATCCTTATGTACGTGATGTACCAGGATTTGATAGTAGAGTATGTGAGCACCGCTATAACGCCCCGACCCAGATTTAAAGGTCAATTAAGGATTAACCCGATCCGAATCATACGTTGATAGTGAAGTGCAATGAAACATCCTAATTAATGTTTCTAATACATTCTTATTAGTATTTAACGTTACACTTATTAACATGCAAGTCCAAATTACAATCACTACGTGATATGACCCAAGAGAAGTGCTCCCAAGGCCAAGCAAACAGAGCTACTAATCGTAAATGTAGATAGTTACTTACCTGTATAGAGCTCTCAAAGTACGGAATATCATACAACCTGCTGCAAGAAAAGAAGGGATGTGAGCCGAATGCTCAGTGGGATCATATACAAATGCAGTGTAGAAACGAGCGACAAAAAGAAGTACTCACACGCTACACTACATGCATGTGAAAATACGTATATATCTAATATATACCTTTGAAAAATACATATGCCAATGTATGTAATTGTTTATTTCAAAAACATCTTTTAATACCATTTAACTTCCCTGACATTACAAAACAATCATTTACATTATCATGCTTAGGACTTATACGTGTTTTCCATTAACTCACACAGTTTAAACAAATGACATTTGTTTGGAAAACATTCTTCTTACTTTCAAGGAGATTTACTCCCCAATATTCATTAACTCACGCCAAAGTTACCTAACCATTTCAGGACATCCATTCAACACGCACACACATGCCGTGTTTAGAAAAATACTCTTTTCCATTGTAAACCTCATGTAACACACGCTTATGTTTACTTTAATTCAACTGTTCTTAGGTAGCTTAATTTCATTAAGTCACCTTATTAAACCATTCCATGTTGACACATGAATTTTAAACATTTAATGCGTTATTCTTGCATTAGTAAATCAATGAATTAGTGCCATTCATTTATGCCTCTTTCATGAATATTCGATTCATTACTTAGCATTATTTCTCTTTGGGATCTGCCAACACACACTCACGGACTTCGTGGCCTCACACCACCGGTCTTCGCCGCCATATACTACTGCAGTTGGTTTGGGGTCTTTCACCACTAGGGACGCCATGCCCTCCTTAATTATTTTCTCTCGGCGTCATCCGACTATCATTATCTTGTCAATGTTTTCAACATTTTCATAGTTGTGCTTCAATTTTCATTCCTTTGGGCCGAAGCCAAAGACTTGGACTTAACCGTCCATTTTCCCATTATACTTGGAAAATTATTACTTCTCTTTAAGTTCTTTGTTTACACACGTATTAATATTACACAAAAATGATTCACATTTTAGGACTCAATTCAATTTCATCGTGCTTGGATAAAAACATTCACTTACATTTTTATTTCATAAAAATGTCCCGCTTTAGGTAAATTATTGATTTACCCTTCTTTTCATCAAAACTCGCAACCTTATTCTTTTTCAAGTGTTATTCACTAAAACACCCTTTTTGAGTTCCGTTCTCGACACGTAGGCATTTTCGTCATTAAAACACTTGTTTAACTTCTCACTTTATCAAAATTACACATTTTTCATTTTAGCCTCTTTAATATATAAAATCATGCCTTTCACATATTAAAGTCCCCGCACTTGATTTTGTGAGTTCAACACTAAAACTCCATTTTAACCAACATTTACACATTTGACACTTTATAATTTCAAACTTGGTGTCACACACTTTCATCATGATTAATTGCATAAAACCCATACTTAATCATTTCTTCCATACTTAGTCTCTTATATTCTCATTATTTACATTTTTACCCAAAGTTCTCAAAAAGACTACATTTTTGCATATTTACGCTTTTAACCCCAAAACTTAGTTTAAACAAACTAAATAGTACACTTTATAAATGAAAGTTTATTTGTGCACTTTATAATGATTTATCAACATAAACTCACTATACTAATCTAACAAAAAGGGTACACAAGCTTCAAATGTTCCTTTATCAATGAAATCATTTATTCACCTTAAAACTTGAAATTTAAACATTTTACTCCATAAAATGTTGTGATTTGGGGCTGAAATTTATCTATTTTAAAAACCCATTAAACCTCTTGTTGTAAGTACCCATTTTCATAGAAAATAGTAAGCATGATACTAATAAGTCTATTAGTACATTCAAATCTCATTATTATTTCATAAAAATACCCATCTTTACACAAAATACCAATAGTGTAACTAATAAACCCATGAATTGGTTTTAACCATTTTCTCACACAATTTACACCCAAATGGTGGAAAATACTATTCTGAAATTTTGTCAAATTGAAAACCCATTTAAATCACTTCTTTGAAAACCCACTTGTCTAAGAAATCATAGAAACCCACCCAATGAACTCTATGGATGCAAATAAACACAAATCCTTCATATATTAAAACTAATATATGTAAATAGCAATATGACATTATGCTAAATAATAAACCTATACCAAGGTTAAAGAATCCCACCTCAAGACTCTAAAAATAGTGGTGTTGATGTAGGAGGAGCAACCCCCACCTCCAAAGGTGGCCTCAAAGGGATTGCCAAAGCTCCTCCAAAGACTCAATTTGAACTTTAATCAAGACCCACTTCATCTCCTTCTTCATACTCCATAAAAGCTCACCTTCATTTTTCTCCAAAAAACCCCAACAATACACCAAAATTCGTGGGTCTTCTTCAACCATGGTGAAAATGAGTCTTTTGGGGTTGAATACACTATAAAAATGGTGTAAGGGTAGTGGTTTGGTGGTGGCCTATGGTGGATGAGTGGTTGTGTAGGGTGGTTTGTGGTGGTTGGGATGGGAGAAGTTCTTAAGCAAGAGAGAAAGAAGAGAGAGATCTGATCCAACATGCTCAAATGGGCTAACATACATTTATATACCCTTAAAAACCCTAAGGGGTTAAATTCCCCAAATACCCCCCACAAAGTGTTAATTTTCATCACTTTCTCTCTCTAAAAATAATCCTTTTTTTTTTAAACTTTTAACTTGAGATTCATATTCCTTGCATTTTTTTGGCTAAAAAATCATATTTACAATAGTCGTTTGGTATCCCGGATTGTTCTATACAAGGCGCGCAAGAATCGGGACCTCCGCGCAAAACATATATTTTTTCGATTTTTCTTCGTATGGTAATATTCCTTATATTTTTATGAGTCTAAATATATGGTCGGAATATTTTTTGACTTACCGATTGTCCTAAACAATTCGCGCAACTTCGCATCCTGCGCGACACGTGCTCACGAAAATTCGCATTAAATGGGTCTAAATGATTTTTTCCGAAGACATCGACGAAGAGAAAGTTGCTCGAAATTAAATTTCAAGTCGAGCTGGAGATTTTCATAATTTTTTGAGCACTTTTATTTTTTTGACGAAAAATATTTTTTATTTATTTTTTGACTTTTGACCCCATGGTATTTATATATATATTTTTTGGACCATATAAAAGTGATCATTTTGATATTTGGAATCGCGATGCGACCTACAAAAATCGCACAAGTTACCTATCATGCGCATCACGCACCGCCCAAAATATCGCATTATTAAACATGATCGTGTTACAGTCATTCTTAGGTACTTTCGCATCAAACTTAACCAACATACTTAATAGGATTATTAAAACTTAAATACGCATCCAAGCGAACCCTGCGACATGGGATTTTTCTCCTTAGTTACTTTTCATGTCATTTGGCATAATCCCCTTATATATTTATTCCTCAAATTTTTCTTTGAATATAATATTTCGATTACCATTAAATACTTATATTCTAGGACGGGGTATTACAACCGCAGCTTAGTCTCGGGGTGCTAGTATTGTATATTTATGATGAGAATAAAATACTGTAAATTGAAATGAATCGTCGTGAATAATTATGAGGATAAACAATAGTAATGGTTTGTAAAGAGAAAAGGTAAGATTTCAAATAATTATAGTGTTAAAGTGGGAAACTGTGTAATAACATGCAATACTCTATTAAATGGAAGATGTCGGGACTTGAATTGAATACCTTATAGAAATGTTAGATTTAGCATTGGACTAGATAGACATGGGAGCAACTAGAAATGGGTAAGGGTACGATAGGAGTGCACGATTAGTTGAGAGGTGAGGAATTCATGTGAGTGCACACACTATCATGTAATTTATATTTACTGTTTAAAGATATTAAACACTTGCATATTTTATAAATTATTTCACATTCGGGCTCTGACCCGTTTGCTTTCACATCTATTTTTGTAAAAACCTTTTAGGTGCCCAGCCACAAGGACACCATGCATAGAAATTCCATTCAGGTGACGAGTTGTAGCTGTTGTGGAAGTTACAGGGCCTTGACAGTAGACGCCTCCACCTTCGATCTGGATTCCTTTATCAGAGTTTATAATTTTGTTGGGCATGTCGCCCCATTTCCTTTAGAGACATTTTATATTTCAATTATTCAGACTTTGGGTTGTAATTAATTTAGGATGCAGACTTGTTTTATTTATTTCAGTATTGGGATTGTTGTGAGGAGTATTTCCTCCAGTCTCATTATTATATGATGGTTACTCTATTGAAACTATATTGTGAATGGTTATGTTAACTTTTTATAATTCATTTATTGCATGTTAATCAAATTTAATTTAAAATTTGACAACTCACTTTTTAAATACTAGGTGGTTAGTAATTATTAAAATGTTTTCGACAGTGATGCTATGAACTGAACCAACTTGGCATTTTGTATTTATTCAATAAAGGAGTAGCTACCCGGTATTTAATTAGTCGGGGTGTCACAACTGCACCACCGTGGACATAGGCATTCTTGCTGAACCACGTACATACTGTGTTGTGTGATTGACATTTTATGTTCTTTATTTTTCTTGGTGATTGCACTTTTCTCATTTATTTGTGTTGAATATAATTGTCACCACACTCTCTAACCCTTATTTTATACCAGAAAATTCCATCCAAAAATAGCCCCAAAAGAACACATTACCCAAATCTATTGAACCCGGATGGATCAGACCCAAATCCAGATCAATCTCATCCTCCTCAAAGACGATGTCATAAAAATCCTAAACTTGGATTGATTCGGTCACCTCAGAACAACGTAGTTTTTCCTATTACTATTTTGAAGCTCTTCTAATGGCATGTTATGTGACATTTAGACCAGATGATATAAAGTAATTAATCGGTGGAATTAATTATGTGTGGTTAACTTCTAAAAATATGTAAGTTGAGTTTTGTATTTTTATGTTATATGGTATTATCATTTGGACGGACATTAGGATGATATAGAGACCTGGATAGGTGGTTTTAGTGTGATGGATTGGTCCCCTTGGGTAGGTATACTTTTGGGCTAAGTTTTTGGTTAGTCTAGGTACAATTTTGGGCCCATATAGGGGTCTAAACTAGGCCTTTTATAAACTTTTGGGATTGGGCCCCATGGGTAGGTATGTTTTGGAGACCTTGGGAGGCAGTAAGTTCTACATAATCATCATCAACCTTTTTCTCCTCATGCGAATCACAACATGATTCGCTATGGTATTGTATTACAAACCCCTTAATTTTCTCTTGAAACATATTGGTTTGTTCTTGAAACGTACTTCTTGATTTCTTTCCAAGGCATGATTAATGAAATTTCTTAGGGCTGGAATTTTGTCGCATTTTAAATGTGAATCCCGATTTCCCAACAATTTGTTTATGTTTTGATTGTCGTATTGAATCAACTAGGAATTAACTCATGCTAGGTTTAAATCCGATACATTGGTATGTTGTATTTTGGTTGTTCTGAGATTTTATAATGAAAAACAAAATATCATGCATAATGGGTTGTACCTTAGTCATTATGATGAATATATGCTTAAAACTTGTTTAGATTTTTACTAAATCTAAATTGGATTGATGAATCTTGTATTTAATATAAACTTTAATGATTGAATAAACCTTTATTGATCCAACCCAAAATAATGATTATGACGCCCCGTTTTCGGCTGTTGATGCGAAAACCATTTTTACTTTAATTTCATTTAAGAAAACCCTATTTTTATAAATTAACACTTTAAACCCTATTTTTTAAATTAACACTTACTTATTGACTTGTATTGCAAAATATATTTTATTTATTTAACGAAATGATGTCTAGCTTATGAACTATATAGGAACACTTGAAATAAAAGAGTTTTACAGTTTCATTGAATAAATAACCATTAAAGAAAAATGTGCATTTGCCCTGTATTATTACAACCAAACTTAGAGTCCTTGCATTAAAGTCCGAAATAACAAAAAAAACATAGTTCGAAATAAATTACATATTAAAGCAAATAGCAATTAGAGCTCTACGAGAACGAACAATTCTCTTTTCCTTTCTAGATATCCTCGTCATTTCCTCTGCCTGAAGTACATGGGGGGGGGGGGGGGGGGGGGAGGGGGGTTGACAAAAGGCTAGGTATGAGTGTGCGCCCAGTAGGAGAAATACTACCATATTATTATAAACAAGGAGATATTTATATATGTAATGTATTTTAGTAATTATGAAATCATCCTTTATTTAATTTAGTGTTCTCATTTAAGTTGTATCTTAACCATGCCATTGAAGTTTTTGACTATCTAACCCGGGCGATGAGACCACTCATACTTAATCTTTTTTCTAATACTACTTGAATCCCGTTAATTCAACCATTAACATTCTTTCAAACTTTTCAAGTTGTTTTATATACTTGTATTTACATTAATGAGCACCGCGATCAAAGTAATCTTTTCACTTGATTAATCATGGTACGAATCCATGAGTGTTATACGACATTTCATCGACTCCCACCATGTCGGAATATGCTCCTTATTAGTAGTTTTGGGTCTAAGTATTAAGCCATACCCTAGGACTATAGGCCCTCCTTAAATTTTTCGGTTACGTCCGAGTGTCTTTTACTTGTTTCATTTCTTTCCTTCATATGAACTTTTAATCATTTTTTCTTTTATTTACTTTATCGGCCGATGAGTCCAAATACCTGAGACAAAATTGGTCTCGACATGCTTTATTTCAAAGTTTCACACTTTATCAAAAGTATGTCATCATTTCACTATAAAACTTGATATTTCACATTTTGAAAGTAAATTTATTTATAATTTCTTGTGAAACTCAATCCTTTGTGTTCAAATACCTATTTCTTACATTTTTGTCTACTTTTCACTATTCATACACACTAGTAAATTTGCATTTTATTCATTTTGTAAAAATGTTACTATTCATCTTTAATTTGCAAAACATGAGTTTTCATCACATTAAACCTTTCACTAAAGTCCTTTTAGTTTAGTGAATTTTTTCTTAAGTCCAACATTTATATAAAATGACACTTTTGTACTCAAATATTACTTTTGTTCAAGACTGATAATTTAACTTGTTTAACTTAAACTCTCTTCCTTATTTTCTTATCTTTATATATGTTAACAGTACACTATTTCATGGTTTTACCCCAAATAATTTACTACTTTCACATTTGGTCCCCTATGTCATAATCTTTATGCCTATTTTGTGCCATTTAGGTGATTAATATTTTAGAAATTTCATCATATATCTTTTCATATTTCAATGTTTAATTTAACACACATTCAATATGTTTAACCCATTTTCCATCTACATAAGTTTATATTGTGAATGTAAGGTTTTATACCCATAAAACCCATATATGCATTTCTTCAACAATTTCAACTTAACATTTAAGAAATCAACAAGTTTTGCATAATTTGTTAACGAAATGATCAACGTAAACATTCTGAAACTTGACCTTCCTTCAATCTTTAACTTTCATTTATTTTCATCACATTTTCTTTAACATATATTCATAAGTAGTGATAATAGGCATAAATAATCAAGTAAATCATAAATATATACATATATCCAAACTTAAAAATAGAATGTAGAACCCTTACCTCAAGTGATGGAATACACCAAATAATTTAAAGAAAATAAGTTCCATAGCCTCCAAGAAATATTCAGAAATCTCCTAAAAGTTTCAAGCTGTCTAAAATTTGTGTTCTTCCAAGACCCATTTCTATACCAAATAAACCTCTTCTACAACACTCTTTAACACTTGAAAATGGAAGATGAAAATGTATTCAAGTTTGTTTGAATATAGGGAGGGCAGTGAAACTTCTAGCTGAGCAAATAAAGTAGACATAATAGCAATTTTGGATTTTTCCTAAGTGTAGAATTTCTCTATGCATAAATGGAGGATATGGGGTTAGTGGCCATCTTTACACCCTCTTTAATGACCTTATAATCCACATTGAATGCTCTCAACCTTTTAGGGTAGTCCATCCTGTCTAGGGTAGTCAAATTATTAGGAAATTTGGTCCAAGACAAAGCTAAGTCAACATAATAAACATCCTAAACTTACACAACTCGACATACTACAAATAATCAAAAAGCAAGGGCTGAATCGATTCAGTCCCCAAGCCGAATCGATTCGCATCACTCAGGTGAGAAATAATTTTTTAAGTGTTGGATTCCCACCAATAATTATTTTTACAAATTTGAGTTTATTTTGGACCAAGTTTACAACCGTGAAAACTTTACGTAACATGAATTTTTTCAAAAATTTCAATTATTAATTATTTTTACCAAATCGGGTGTTACAATGATGAACCCTAATCACCTTCATGTTAAAATTGATGACTTAAACTCTTTTTTTTATGTTTCAATCTAAATAATTATCATATATTTTTTGAAACAGTTTATAATCAATTAGATAAGGTCTTTTAGGACCGATTCAGGGTTAGAATAATGTTTTAAAGACGATCTGGGCGATAGAGCTCAAGTTGGGTAGATTTTGTGCGATTTTTTATGTTGCAACCCTGACTTAAGTCCACTTGGGCTATGAACATGGGTCGTGTATAGGGTTGTAAAACATTGGGTCTTCACGAATTTGGGTGATAATTTTGGGACATAAACCCCATGCACACAGTTGCATAATAGCCTTATACGCACAGATTTTGACAGAATGTTTAGACTTTTTATTTTCATTTAGGACCTTAGTTTTTCCTTAGGGTTTCCACTGGAGGTTTTGAGTAGGTCATTTGGGAATCAAATATTACTAAGTTATCATGAGGATTAAGGTTGTGGTACTTAGGATTTAATCTCGAGGACGCGTAGATCCGTTAGGTATGTTTGGATAAGTATAACGTATATATTTTACATGGTTAGAAGGAAGTATCATTTTAGTCTATGTGTGTGTCTGTGCCTTGTGTGCTATGTGTTGGACGTACCATATGTACGATTTAGCTCGTGGAGAATTTATCGACGGGGGTTGTAGATGTAAATGGATTATGGGATCAAATACCACACACTTTGTCAATGTAACAGGCGGTGTGGAGGTTGATGTTTTGATCCCGCATTCAGTTGGTCGTCACCTCACGACATAGAAATCTGGATGACTTGATCCATCAGATGGTTTGGTATGTGACTTCCCGATGGTGTTACTCCATGGTAGTCCCCCATTATTTTATGTGTACATGTTTTGAATCCGTTAGTATGGGACTTCTACATATTTATTGATAGCGGCACAATAACTTCCCCGGAGGTTGAAGCCTTTGTTTGTTTAATGAGATATATACATATTGCTTAGTCCAATGATGAACGTATTATATGAAGGCACCGTGTCACATTATTGTGTTTATTATGATACCGCGTATATCTTACTAACCGGGTTGTACTCTTTGTTTACAATTGGACTTACACTACGATGTAGTTGTAGGATAGTATATGATAGCTTACTTGGTGGTCATTGAGTCATGAATTGCCCTTATATATAGTAAGGAGTGAGGTCTCTTTTGCATGTGACTATCGACAGGTTGACATGGTTACGTAAATGAGTCACACGTTATTACTAGATCGATATAGTAAGTTATTTCTTTTGGTTACCTTACACTAAGGCTTAACTTAGCATGTTTTTAGCACTATTTAAAGCCTCTATGCCCTCTCAAAACCAATATGATGGTCCACATCTGAAATAATAAAGTTCTACAAACTAATATTACGTTACTAGATATTTTAAATAATTTAAATTCTTGATTTGAATTTATCTGTTCACATGCCACAAACATTTCAAGCAATCATATAACTACACATGCAATTATTTAAATTAAATCAACATCATTTAATTATTTATTCAAATTAAATCAACATTATTTAATTATTTAAAATTGTCGCGTATTAGAGCTAATTTAGTGCTCAACATTATAATAGGTTTGATGTTGAGTGCTCTATATTGTGAGGGGTTAGTTATTGAGTCAGGCAGTTCTCTATATAGTATTATGTGAATGGTGATAATAAGAATATTCCATAAGCAGGTCGTGAAGAAAGAATAATGAATTTTGAGTTATGTTCTGGTTGTGGAAGGTAAGTTATAGAGTCATAAAACACTTAATCATGATGAACTCTTGGGTTTTATATAAGTGTATTGCGGGGTTCCTTATTTAGATTTTTACATCCGACATATGGAATTTGGTTTTAGTTGGATTCAGGAGGAGGTGGGGAAGTGGGACAAGGGTGATACTGCTTGTTAGGACTTGATAACTATAGGTTAGGCTCAAGATTGGGGGTAGTCATAAGATGGATAGATGAATTGGTTAGTGTAAGTATGTTTCGCCTAAAGGACAACATGCTTTTCATTAATGTTATGTATTACTTCTGGTTGGGATTGCATAAAAAGTTTCTCGAGGTGGGCCTGATCCATTATACATTGATTACTTTTTGGGTCGTAAGGTAGCAACATTGGTGGGACTAGATTGCAGCTGTGTCATAAGATATCTCGATATTTCATTTGGATGTAGGTAGGTAAAGTTGTGCTCTCATATATTTTTATTTCTCGCATTTACTTATTGATAAGTCATGAATATTGTATATTAATGCTTTACTTATGCATTTTGGCACAATTATGTCCGTTAAATCCTATATTTATGCTCATTTATCGGGTAACCTTGATATTATATATATATATATATATATATCAAGGTTCTAAGAAATGTGGGGCGTGATCGAGGAATAGAGGCCAAACCCTAAGCCTTAGAAGCCTAGGCGGCATAAAAAGGTGTTTAGGCCTTTTTAATATATTTTAATATTTTTAACCATAACAAGGCTACTAAAATACACAAAATTGTACATATCATAAAAATATGTCTGAATATTTGCAAATTAAAATACGATATGATTATTTTGAATGAGATAATGGTCCGATTGGTAAGAAAATTCTTTAAAAGGCAATATCGTTTCACTAAAGCATTGTTGTTTTTGGAAAAAAATGCGCCGTAAGGGTTTTACCAAGAATAAGGTATAAAAATCTTAAGGCGGGGCATTTCTCCCAAGCCTCAAGCCTAGGTGATATATATATATAGATAGATAGATAGATAGAGAGAGAGAGAGAGTCTGGCTCTTTAACATACCTCCTAGCAACGTACCTACTTTTTTAAAATAGTAAAAAAATAATTTTGAGCTGATATTTTTTATATGAGTTCATGATATTTCAACGTGACACTATAAAAATATTCATCTCAAAATAATATGTTTTATTATTTTTAAATAATATGTAAAAAAACTGATAGTTTTAAAGGGTAAAAACTGTAAGTTTTTGACCTATTTTTTAAAAATAACAAAAATGTTATTTTATGTTATTTTTTTATAGGGGCACACTGAAATATCATGAACTCATATAAAAATATCATCTCAAAATTATTTTTTTTACTATTTTGAAAAAATGGGTATGTTCGTAGGTATGCTGCTAGGAGATATGTTGGAGCGCCTAACTGTATATATATATATATATATATATATATATATATATATATATATATATATATATATATATATATATACTAGGGTGTACCCGTGCCGATGGCACGACGATAGACACGATAATTTCTCTTATATTTTGTACCCGTGCCAATGGCATGGTGATAAATTTGTTCCCATGATATATTTGTTCTCATGATATTTTGTATTTCAAACTCATCGCCGATAATGCAATATAAATCGTGTCCCCAATTTGTTCGTCATGATGGCACGATGTAGTATTTTTTTAACCCTACATGATCGTACTTAATTAAATGTGGAGTACCTCAACATAGAAATTTTGTGATACAATCGTTTTTTTGCTTATGAGACAATTTTTAATTTGAAGGAACTAAAATAACTATATTAAAGTAGTCTTTTTTAGTTTGAAGGAACTAACATAACTTTTTGCTTATGAGACAATTTTTAATTTAAAGGAACTAAAATAACTATATTAAAGTGGTCTTATTTCTAATTAAAAGGATTGTATCACAAAATTAAAATGATCTTTTCCTTGAGTAATGATATTTATGTTAAGCTTTGGCCTATTACTTTTTAATTTAAAATTAAAAAACAACTTCTCTAGAAAAGATGGGAGAACATAATTTGCTCATTTTGCTCCTTTCTTGTTAAAGATGATTTGAACCAAATACAAAAAACTTTAATTTAAGAGTCACTTACTTTAACTAATGATTGTGAGTATTTACTAAAATATCAATTTTACACACAAAAGCTACATAGTATATTATAAAAAAAAATTATTTAATACTTCCAAAATATATTATTTTACTCCCAAATATTTAGGATTATGGACATTTTTCATTTTTCTGATAGGCACTTATATTATGAACACACGAATGCTCCACCTAGCAAATATTTGAGTAAGAATTCATATGACAAATAGTGAACTTCCCAAGGCCATTAGCCTCCCCTTGTGTGGTCATTTCTTTCTACTGTCAGAGCACATGACTACTTACGTGCAACTTTAATATAGGACCGAGGTTTTGAAGATTTGTGATAATAACAATATTTTTCAACACATAAAATAAATATGTCTTCTAAAATGGAAACATAAAAAAAATTAATTTTCAAACGCTGAATGTATAAATCTTACGCTTCTCAAGCCCTTTATTCTTGTTTCATTAAATATAAAGAACTTCACTCGTATTAAGTGACAGGTCCCTCATCAATCAACAATGGCAAATGAACGTCACTTGTATTAACACTGATGACAAAATTGTACCCTCCAACAAAAATCCTACTATAAGAGATGTAAAGCAAAGAAAATGATGATACAATCTTTCAGCTCCACTTCATTTGTACATACATAACTAAAATACATAATAGGTGTAAATAAAATACATAATAGGTGCAAGTGATGCATGCCCAGCAACATTACAACCGTTTCATTTCCATCCCCACCTACAAAAATTACAATACAAAGCGAGAACAAAACTAATATTCCCCTCCCCTGTTATAAAACTAATATTCCCCTGTTATAAAGCCAAAGCTAACTACAATTGATCTTCCCCTGTCGTAAAGCAAAAACTAAAAGAATTCAAAGGCAAACGAAAATATGTCTTGTAACAAATTCTTTTTCCTTTAAATCATTTACTCCATAAGAAATTAAACTCAAATCCCAAAAACTAAGGCTCCAAAGCGAGATCAAACACTCTGATACCTTGCCTTGCATTACCTTGCCTATCTGATGTCACGCTCAGAAAACACTTTGGTATATCTTAAACCTTTGTAAGTGTACAAACTTTGATTTTACGGGCTCAATAAAGTGGGATCATAAAAAAAATAGTATACAATAAATTACACCAAAAGTAAAACAATAAATTGATGCAACTTTCAGTCAATAGATCTGAGACAAACAAAATTAAAAAATAGCTGAGTTAGAGAAAGGTACAAACCTTGAGTTAGAGAAAGGTACAAACCTTCAGTCTGATATAGAGAAAATAAAACTGAAAACAAAACCGAGCTCAGGAACTCGTGTTAAACTCGTACCCATTTTTCGTTGCAGAGAGAGACGGTTGTATCTGCAAGAGAGAAGGTCGTGAAATGTTAAAATTCCATTTGGAGCTGGCTGCTAACGATCTGTATCTCCAACCAAATGAAATGTTAAAATTCCATTTGGAGAGAAGGCCGGGAACACATGCCCTACACCAAGTTGGCTGCTAACGATCAAGGAGAGAGAGAGAGAGAGAGAGAGAGAGAGAGAGCTTGTATACACGGGTCTGAAACCTCCTTCTCTCTCTCATCATACTCAAACCCAGTTCCACATCTTCTTTCCCATACCATACCCAAATCCAGTTCCAACTCATGAATACACCTCAGATCAAGGTGTAAATGTGAACTTAAATCAAGAGGATTATTTGTTTAAACTGATCAAACCTAAAACTGTATGGATTGGAGGTGCTGGATGCCGTTTAAAGAAGTCAGGATGGTGTTAGGGTTTGTTTGACAGAGGAGAGATTCCAAGGTGTTGGCGATGTCTTGGCATTATTGCGCCTCTTTCACTCATTCATAATTAAATCTTAACTAAATCTCACAAACTCACCTTCGCCCTTTCCTCTCTCTCTATATTACATCTATAAACTCAAAAAACCATAACTAAATCTTCCCCTGCACACAAACACAGACACAGACATACAGAACCATCCATAGATCGAACACAAAAGCATGTTCTTCCAACCAAAATTGAGAGAGAGAGAGAGAGAGAGAGAGGTCACCTTGAATCCCTTTATCAACATATTTTTCACACAACTGCTCAGATATACGGGTTCATCAAGGGCCACAGTTGAATGGAACAAAGCGTGTGGAATTCGCAACTGTATAGAAGCAATGAGGGTTTTGGTGTGTATCGTGATGGTGGTGGGGTAGGATAGGAGAGAAAAGAGGGTTTGAGAGTGATAAGAGTAAGGTAGCGTGGGTTTGTAAAAGAGGGTGTCAGCACTTTCTGAACATGGCTCTTGGCTCAAGGAAGGCAATAGAGCTTTATAGAGAGGAATAAAGCGTCGGTCGTTCGTTTCTTGAGCCTTGTGCTCGGCCAAGATTAATTACCATTTAACCAATCCCTTCAGAATCATTTTCAACTCTAGGATACACACTTCAAGATATAATCTTAACCGTCAGTTGATAAACACTAAATTTCTCAAGTTTTGATCTCAACCGTCAATTAGAGAGGACAAAAAGTCCTTCCTCCTTTATTATATATATACATACACACACACACACACACATATATATATATATACGTGTGTGTGTGTGTGTGTGTGTTTTCAAGGTTTATTTGAACATTTATAGGTACTGGAATGCTTAGTGGAGTAATTGGTTGAGTTTTGGGAAAGTTTCATCGCAAGGTGCAACTTTAAGCGTATTTTCATAATTTAAAACTTTAGAATTTGGACATATTGAATACATAATGTTGTATATCGTCAAATTAACTTTGTGTGACCACTGACCGTGCATCATATAGAGTTCGGATGAAGAAGTTATGCTTATTCCCGTCGGATGCTCCCGTGAAACAATTGAGATCCAAGGAAGATTATTGAGTTTTACACAGAGAATTGATTCTCACTTTTTTAGAATTGATTCTCACTCTTTTCCAAGATATAGGTCTTGATGAGATTTTATGAGGGAATCGATTCTCATTTTTTGAGAATTGATTCTTAATCGTTTTCAAGTTCTCTGTTTTTGCTGAATTCTTACAAAGGAAAATTGATTCTCACTTTTCGAGAATCAATCCTCACCCCCGGATTTCAGACATTTCGAGATTTTTGAGTTCTTTTTTTACCCACTTATTAAAATATAAGAGGAGATTTTAATTATATTATCTAGTTTTTATTTTGGTTTTGGTTTGAGAGTGATTTTGGGAGCTTCTTTCTCTCCTAGCGTTTGCCCATTTTGGGTTTCTTAAGTACTATTCACCGTCTTCCTTTAATTTAAGCTTTCTTTCCTTATTTCTTGATTTGTTAATTATTTTTGAATCTTTTCTAATTAGGTTTATTACTTTCCTTTAATTGGATGTAATTTACAATGTTTTCTAGCCAATTTAAATTAGGCTGAGATTATTGAATTCACTATGGATTAATTGGTCGTGTTGCTATGGTATGATGGATTATGCTAGTTTTGATGTATTTGGTTGTTCTTGATTTTACATCTAGGAAACTTAATGATATATTTCATATATGTGCCATATTTTCAAACTTGCATGTGTATTCTTGAGAGTATTTGTTGACGCCAAAATCAAAGCAAGCTTTTATGAAAATAAAGGGGGTGATAACTCTAGGTTTCAATAATTGTCAAACTGAGATTTAATTTTGATAAAGCCTTTTCCCATGTAACCGTTTATGCTAATTATCCCATGACAAAGGATATTATTCATAAACTATAGATTTTATTCCAGTTATTAATCTAGTTTCAATACTTGTCTAGATTAACTTAATTAAAAGATCATCTTTTACACTTTTATTTTTG
Source organism: Sambucus nigra (assembly GCA_949130495.1). Taxonomy (NCBI): domain Eukaryota; kingdom Viridiplantae; phylum Streptophyta; class Magnoliopsida; order Dipsacales; family Adoxaceae; genus Sambucus; species Sambucus nigra. Next base: position 103,769,755 of record OX422217.1, on the reverse strand, counting down.
AAGTAATATATTGATAGAATTCTAAACTATATTCCTTATGGATTTTGATAATTGAACTCGCAACTATAATTATAAAACAAGCGTAGTAAAAGTTTAGATTTTTGTATTGAGGATTTAGACTGATTACAAGGACTAGCGTCCTTACATGACTACTCGATCTTCTCCTCATAAAAAATGGGATTGTTGCCGAGGAACGGTGTTTTTCAAGAATTTTATTGATTTAGTATTTCAAATATATGTTTATATTATTCTTTTTATTTTAACTTGTTTTATAGACTCACACATTTGAGCACAAGAAACGTTGAATTCTCGATCACACACCACGTTGTGGACTTTCCATCAACAAACTACTAGTTACTCTGGTGTTCTCAGTGATCGTAATAATGTTTCGGGTTCGTAATTTTGTTGTTCGAATAATTTTCACCCCCCAAACCTATGACTTTTTGTGAATACTTGCGTCATGAGAATAATGAAAATTGAAAAATTACTTTGGGTGAGTATTTACAAAATCAAACAGATGATTTGGGGATTTTTGAAGATTACACTCTTGATAAAATTCCACAAAATTTTTATAGTAACAACATTGAAGACTCTTGTGCTAGTAGTTCTGAGAATTATTATGACAATAACCTTCAAACTTGTTATACTAATAATTCTAACAGTTACAATAATAGGTCTCAGATTAGTCTTTTTAGTGAAGTTACAAAATCGTCGAGTTCATTTGGTGCATTTTTGCAAAGTAAAAAATTGAAAAATTTGACAATTACTTTTGGGAGGAAAAGTATTGTTAGGATTATGATTCAGATATTCTATTTGAATCCAATAAAGATTTTCCTCTTGAAACTATGGAAGATGAAGAATGTTTTGAACGAAATGAGGAATCCAATGATTTCTATCAAATGACGCCTACTTCGAAACAAAACATCCTTATTTCGTCCCAACGGATGATTAAGAACGAAAGTGATGAAGAAACGTATATAATATTTATTTGCAATGAAATGATTTCTTCTTTGAAAAATAAACAGTAGGCTGAGATTAGTTGTTCACCTCCAATATTTTTGGAAGAAAATTTCATTGAAAAAGATCTTATCTCTCTTGAACTTCAATCATTGAGCGGTGATGAGTTATCTCTTGAGAATGAATATTTTTCTTCATTATTTTCATTCATTTTTATTATTGATGTCTAAAATTGGTATAGATTTTACCTTAGGTATGAATTACCAATTTCATAATCACATATAATTATTTATGTAATGAGAAGGAACGCAAACAAGACAACAAATATTTTTAACGTGGTTCGGTTTTGGGAAAGCCTACCTCCAAGATTATGGTAATACTGTTGAGCGTAGTTACATAGAATTTTGGGCAATCTTGCGTGTGTGTAATTAACCTGTCCCTTGAGATAAGGGAATTGATATATTTATAGTAGTCCTTGAATCCAAAGGATGGAATGCCTTTATATATTTAAGCATTTACACCCATATACAATAAATGAGACTGTTGATCTTCTAAGGCATATATTGAATGACTGTTGATAATTCCCAAGTAAGTGACCTTTCTTCTTCCTGATGGTTTATCTTCTTAAGTTGGTCGGTTGGTATGTTGACCATGTATTTCTAGAGCCGATCAAGCATGAATGAAACATTTAGATGCATACTTATAAGGATAGGTGCCCCTGTCCTATTAGTCCACGTGACATGAATAATTTGACCCATAACAAAAGCCCCCAATGCTTCATGCTTGATGATTTATTGAAAGGATGGAGGATTTTTTCTAAAAAGTTTTTGGCACCCAATATAATGGTGGTTGGCAACTAATCTTCTGAACTAGTAAATTTTTCACTCGTATATCACTCAGTGGCATTTTATTGAATAATTTGAAAACTAGCAAAACTGTCAAAGGGTACACTGGTCTTTTCATGCCTTTAGGAAACATCTCAAGTACAATCACTGGTGTAGCCCAAAATGTTATAGTAATTTACCCCGAGGACAAATTGCTAATTTTCATCAACTCGTCGAACTATTCATCAATAATTTCTACTTTAGTGCAAAGCCAATCACGATGGTAACCCATTTACTGAGTGTCTGACAATGACCAGGAGAAACTACTTGGGAATATGTTACTCACTTATATAATGGGAAATTAGAAGTAGTGGATTATGAAGAGAAAACTGCCATTACCGCCTTAATGAGTGGGCTACTTCCTAAAAAGCTGAAAGAACCTCCAAAAACCATGACTGAACTGATGAAAAAGGCTGGTAAAATCATGAATGCCGGGGACACAATTTGATGGCCAAAAGAGCTCTAATAAGAAGGAACAAAAAGATAAGAAATTCGAGAAGCCTAAGAAGTATGAGGAATATATTCCTCTTACTATAGGTGTGCATCTCATTTTGGAAGAGATTAGGGGTAGTAAGGATTTAAAGTGGTTTGAGAAATTGAAATTGGCAGAGATAAGTCTAAATATTGTGACTTTCATAAAGACCATGGGCATACCATCGATAACTGCATTGCCCTAAAGAATGAAATTGAATCTCTCATTCGTCGAGGAAAATTGACAAAATTTGTTGATCGAATTGAAGGTCGGGACACGAGAACAAGGTCAAAGTACCCTTACAAAAACAAAGTTGAGAAGAAAAGAGGTCAAGATGATGATTTTGAGGATTACCCTAACTTGCCAAATAAACCCAAGGAGCCTGAGCTTGAGGTAGGCATGATATCTTTTAGTTGTCATTTCATTACAGGAGGAGACGCTGGAGGTGGAGATGAAGTCCCTAAGAGAAAGTCCTGATAAATGTGTACAAAGCTTGTTCTTACATTATTAGGCGAGTCAACTTATTAGACAAGAAAGATGGTCCGTCCAAAAGATGAATAAAGATAAGCTAGTCGTCGTCTTTTCCAAGAATAATTTATCAGGACTGCTTTACCCTCACGATGACCCTCTAGTTCAGGAGATGTTATGTTATATAATTTCTTTCATAGCCTGGGGTTACGATATAGCAAACTAGAACCTTATCATCAACCTTTAATCGATTTCTCCAGAGAAAAGGTTTATCCTTTGGGAACTGTCAAATTAGAAGTCTTAATCGGCACTTGGATAACAAGAAGAATCAAGAAGATTCACTTCTTTGTCCTAGACAGGAATGTTCCCTCATCCATGGTCGACAGAGTTTGATTGAAAAAATTCAAAGCAGTGTCATCTACAGTTCATCAGTGTATGAGGTTCCCTACTCACTATGGGGTTGGCATAGTAAAAGGCAACCAAGTGGAGGCCCAAGAGTGCTATTATATTTTAGCTAACTGGTAGGAAGTTCAAAAGAGCATCACGACCTACTAAATTGACACTCTGGACCCCCCGGGAGGAGGCTGATTTTAGTCAAAGGGTGGGTCGTGAAAGACATAAAAACCATCATACTAGACGATGAAAAGTTAGAGAGAACCACCCAAATCGTCTCAGACCTAGCTCCACCCCTCAAACAAGAATTAATTGCATTCCTTAGAGAGTGAAAAAATGTGTTTACTAGATCCATGAGGTTATTCCTAGAATAACCTCATATGCCATGAACTTAACATTAACAAAGATGCCAAGCCGATCAAACATAAGCGCATGGTATTTAGCCCTGAGAAAAATGTGGCTATTCAGGGGAAAGTAGACAAATTATAGAAAGCTCATTTCATTTAAGATGTAAAATACCCTGATTGGTTGGCCAACGTAGTGATGGTCAAGAAGAAGAACGACAAGTGGAGAATGTTTATAGATTTTAAAGACATCAAAAAAGCATGCCCAAAAGACCACTTTCATCTGCTAAGGATTAATAAATTAGTATATGTAATAGCAGGTCACGAGTTGTTGAGCTTTGTGGATGATTACTCTCTGGTTACAACCAGATCAAAATGAAATCATAGGACAGAGAAAGCACATCTTTCATCACCATTCGAGGTACTTACTACTACAACATTATGACTTTTGGGCTTAAAAACATTGGAGAAACATACCGAAGGCTAGTGGACAAAGTTTTTACAGAACAAATTGGGAAGAACATGGAAGTGTATGTGGACGACATGCTTACCTAGAGAAAGGTTATTTACATCCACATCAAATACCTGAGTCAGACAGTTGATTAGCTGGAGAAACATCAAATGAAGCTCAACCCAACCAAGTGTGTGTTCGGCATACAAGAAGGAATGTTCTTGGACTTCATTATGAATTAGAGAGGATTGAAGCTAACCCAAATAAAATAAAGGCATTAATTGATATGCAATATCCAATATGAAAGAAGGATGTACATAAATTAATGGGAAGAGTGGATACCCTCAACCGATTTGTGTCTTGAGATATTGAAAAATGCCCACCATTTTTCAAAGTGCTAAGTAAAACCTTCGAATGGAATGACTAATGCAAAAATTCCTTTTAGGATTTGAAGAAGTATTTGGGATCTCCACCATTGCTCTCCTGATTAATTATGGGGGAGGAATTGTATCTATATTTGGCTGCCTCAGAACCTGCTATTAGCTTAGCACTAGTTAGATTAAAAGATGGAGTTCAAAAGATGGGATATCAAAGCATTCAAAGGAGCGAAAATCAGATATATACGTCTAAAAAAGCTAGCCTTTGCTCTTACAGAAGCCTCAAGGAGGATGAAGCCATAATTTTAAGAGCATAACATCATGGTCTAAACGGATTTACCTCTGCACGAGGCGCTTCAAAAACTAGAGAAATCAGGGAGATTGATGTCTTGGGCAATAGAGCTAGGAGAATAAGAAATCTCGCACACAAAAGTGTAGATGAGGAAGCTATGATTAGTTTTATTATGGTGGATTTTGTACCCTCATGGATGGATCCTATTAGAAGCGACATGTAATACCCCGTACTTTTGGCTATATTTATTTTTGGGATTAATTAATTAAATGCGTATTAATTGGAAATTAATCCGGGTTATAAATACTAATGAGATGCGAGTTGGTATTTGATTATGTGCATATATGATTATATATGAATTTGGAATTATGAAACTTGTCGTGAGATTTATATACGACATTTTAGAAATTTTATTGAGACGCGTGGGACCGCCGCGTCACGGTGTAATATTTTGATCATAAAAGTGAATTTAAAATCTATAAACCGTATGGTCGTTTTGAGTGCGCCAACGCGTTCGGAAAGGTCGAGATAGTCAGAAAACACTACCCGGGGGTGTAGTTTGGATTCCGGGGTATTTTTAGGCCATACCGGCAACTTAAAGGGTATTTTGGTAATTTTACATTTTGAGGAATTAAAAGTGACGAAAATTGGTTAATTAAATCTTATGTGGATTTGACCCACTAAGCCCATAACCAACCCATATTAACCTAGAAGGCTACGTTGGTTATCATTTAGGTTTTCTAAGTTTTCCCCAAATCAAACCCTAGCCACCTTAAGCCACCATTGGAGAAGGAGCTTGGAGAGAGGAATTTCTGCAGAAAACTGCATCAAAGCTACACCAAAATCAGAAATCAAACCAAGGCAAGTGACTTTATTCCATTTAAATTCAGAGAATGTCTTTTCCATGTTAGAAATTGAAGAATTTTGATTGTTCTTGAAAGATTAAATGAAAACCCATGTAGTTGGAGTTTAGAACTTGAAAAGTCGGAAGAGAATTTCATGTAGAATGATAGGTAGAGGATTTCTCTCATAATAATTGTGATTAGAAGAAATTAAACGGATTAAATTCTGGGATTTGATGATGATATATATATCTAGGGTTCATGTTCTTGATAAAATTGGGGAAAAGTATACAATCTTGTGATTTAATGATGTTTAGGATGCATTAATGCCTTAAAAGATGTTAGTTTATGACCTAAGCATGTTTTAGTATGATTAGAGGACTTAAATCATTGTTATAACGAACTTTGGAGAAGGATTGAGGTGTTAAAAATGGTGAGAAACGTAACTTAGAAAATCTGGGACGAATCTGGCAGCTCGTTAGAAGCCCCTACCTAGGTCGTTCGAACGAACTCGTTCGAACGAGCTTCTAATGAGTTGACCAGTCGCTACTAACGAGAATGGATTTCGTTCGATATCTCGTTCGAATGAGATATCGTTAGAAGGTACAGTTCGTTCGAACGAAATGGGACCTCGTTCGAACGAGATTTCTAACGAGTTGGCAGAGGAATCTCGTTCGAACAGTCTCGTTCGAACGAGACTTCTAACGAGTTGACAGTTTGGTCCTTTTTGGACTGTTTTGACTTTTGGAGTCCCGTAAACTTGTTCGAGGATATAGATGACCTTCCTAAGATGATGTAAGGATAGATTTGGGACTTTTGGGTTATTGAGAGGAGTAAATTATATACGAGAGTTATATTAAATGAACGGTTTGGGTTGAGACGTGAGTGTCTATTATGACGTGAGAATGTATTATGGCGCGTATAATTACAAACCGGAGTAAAATAAGATGTGATAATTATAGTTAGTACGAGAGTGCAATATGCACTACGATTAAAATACGGTATTACTAAGATGTGTGTTTGCTTAGTATTGGTATATAAATTGTGTGTATGACATACCTACCATACTTGATATCACGGGAGGTTGCGTTCGCTTAGGACCCTCTAATCCTTGTGTGCCTACGGGGGGGATATAGACTGGTACCTCGATGAACATAGGTCAGAGAAAGACTTATTGGGATGTTAATAAGTCCGCTGATCGTGGGAGCGTAGGTATGTGCGTGACCCATGTGATGTGACTGTGTTCGCCTCCACTATTTGTGATTTGTGTTATCTGAACTATTCCTGAGAGATTCGGAATATGTGATCCTTATGTACGTGATGTACCGGGATGGATAGCAGAGTATGTGTGCACCGCAGCTTAGTTCTTGGGGTGCTCGTATTGTATATTTATGATGTGAATAATATACACTTAATTAATGAGAACCTTCATGTTAATGATGAGAATATAATTACGGTATTGTTTCGATAAATAAAATGAGTTAGCTGATAGAGAAATATATTGCATATTGAGCATCTGAGTTTACATTAAATCCCTATCTAATTACGAGCGTTATATGTTAATAGAACCGCGTAATAAGGGTAGAAACTATTACAGTCTATCTAGTTATAATGTCACTTAGCTAGTGGTTTATATCGTTGTAGATGGGTACTTACGTTAGGAGTGCACAGTTAGACGAGAGGTGAGAATATCATGTGAGTGTACGTCCTAACATGCACTTTGCATTTAATGTTTTAAATGTTTTTTAAAGCACTTGCAGGTTTTTAAAATATAACTCCACATTCGGGCTCTGACCCGTTTGCTTTTCAAATCTTTTTCTTGTAAAACCATTTTAGGTGCCCAGCCACAAGGACACCAAGCATAGGATACTCATTCAGGTGATGAGCTGTAGCTGTTTGTGGAGGCTACAGGGATTTGCATGTAGACGCTTCTATCTTTTGGAATCCAGAGTCACTATCTATCAGTTGTAGGGCATGTTGCCCATTTCTATTTAGAGACATCTTTTACATTTCAGTTCTCGGACTTTAGCATGTATTATTTCAGTATTCGGTTATTTATTTCAGTTATGGGATTGTAGTGAGGAGTTTTTCCTCCAGACTTTATTTACTCTATTGTGATGGTTATTCGTTTTACTTCAGTATGGTGTATGGTGTTATTTATTTCTTCATTACACTTGTTGCATGTTAATCAGACTTAAATTAAAATTTGGCAACTTACTTTTTAAATACTAGGTGGTTAATAATTTTTAAATGGTTTTCGAGAGTGATGCTATTAACTGAGCCAACTTGGCATTTTGAATTAATTTAATAAAGGAGTAGCTACCAGGTATTTAATTAGTCGTTGTGTCACAGGTGGTATCAGAGCATCAGGTTCTAGTGTCCTTTAGGATCTGACGGCTTATTATGTTTCCGCTAAGTTTCTTTGTTATAGAGCCCAATATTTTAGGACTGTTGTACTCATTTTGTGTATGCTTCGTTCTTCAGCTATATTAAGTTTATAACCGTGAACTTATAAACTTTGTTCTTATTTCAGATGCCTCCAAGACGTGCACGACGAGTTCCCAGGGATGCAACGCCCGAACCCCAGCCCGCTCCAGTTCAGGGCATGATGAACGCCGCTGAGGTTGCAGCTATAGTAGCCCAAGCGGTAAATGCCGCGATTGCCGTGATTCAGCAGGCACCACCTCAGGCGCCGGTTGCCGCGCCAGCACAGGCAAATGCATTCCCGTCTTCTTGGGAGCGTGTACGTGACGCTTTTCAGAAAGCGCATCCGCCAGAGTTTGCAGGTAGCTCAGATGTGGTAGTCTCGAGCCAATGGAGGAAGGACATGCAGAGGCATTTGAGGATGCATGAGTGCACTGATGTTCAGAAGCAGGTGCTAGCTACTTTCAAGCTAGTTGGATCTGCACTGCAGTGGTGGGAGTCTATTACCACCGCGGAGGAGAGGGATACTCTCACGATTCAGGAGTTCTGGGTGCGTTTTGACCGCAAGTACTTTCCGTCGGCTGTTCATACGGAGATGAGGAGGAAGCTGATGAGTCTGAAGCAGGAAGGCAAGACAGTGGCCGAGTATGAGGCCGAGTTCACTAACCTATTGAATATCGTTCCAGACGAGATTCCAATAGAGAAGAAGAAGATTGAGAAGTTCACCGATGGGTTGAATTGGAGGATCCGTCAGCATCTGCTAGGGAACCTATCGTTGGCCACGTATTCTGATGTGGTTAACGCTGCATTGTTACACTGCCAGGACCACCGTTTTCATATGGCCGAGGGAAAAAGGTCAGGAGAGTCTAGCCATCAGGGCAGGACTGGAGGACATGGTGCCATCGGGGCACAATCGGGTCAGGGGCAGAGATAGATTGAGCAGGGCTCCCAGTAGGGGGATAATAAGAGGTTCCGGTCAGGGAACTACAGGCAGGGGCAAGGAGGTTTCCGTCAGGGCCATCAGGGTCCAAACGGCCATCAGGGCCAGCAGGGGCAGAATGGGCAGCAGTTTCATCAGGGCCAGCAGGGCCAAGGGAGGAACGGTAACGGCCACCAGGGCCGAGGACAGCAGGGCAGAAGGGAGGGAACTTCCCAGGGAAGTGCTTTGTTTGTGGCAAGACTGGGCATAAGAAGCAGGATTGTCCTGATAGGGGCAGGGCCCCACAGCAGCAGCAGCAGCAGCAGGGTGCTCGCCAGGAGCCACAGAGTCCTATGTTTCCCGCAGCTCTTCCCGCACCGCCGCAGATGGCAGCATTGCCACCCATTCCAGCAGTCCCAGCTCATCAGGGGCAGCTACAGTATGGACGTGTCTACAACGTCCACCAGGCTGCAGTTCCACAGGCACCGCCCGCGATCGAGGGTACGTTTCCTATCCATGGCACTATGGGTCGGGTGTTATTTGATACGGGTGCTACACACTATTTTATAGCTACACACTTCGCGAAAGCTTTAGGATTGTTATCTACGGCAGAGAGCACAGTGACGTGTGTCGACTCACCATTGGGGAGTGGGCCACTTATTTTCTTTATATGCCGGGGAGTGGGGGTAGAGATCGATGGTTTGGTATTGCCTGCAGACATGTTAGTGTTAGACATGCATGTTCACGATGTGATCATCGGTATGGATTGGCTCGTAGCATATAGAGCCATGATTGATTGCTTTAGCGGGAGCATTGTTTTTGCCATTCCGGGGCAAGAGATGTTTATAGTGGCGATGCCTCGCCCAGAGGGAGGATCAACCGCTCATCTGCATTACATAGAGGAGGATACCTCTAAGGAGGTTGTGATTCCTTTAGATTCGATTTCGGTTGTCAGGGAGTATTCAGATGTGTTTCAGGAGATACCAGGCTTACCACCCAGTCGAGAGATAGACTTCGTTATAGATTTGCTACCGGGTACGAGACCTATAGCACGCGCACCGTACCGTATGGCTCCAGTTGAGATGAGGGAGTTACGAGATCAGATATAGCAGCTGTTAGGTCAGGTCTTTATTCGCAGGAGTACCTCACCTTGGGGCGCTCCAGTTCTGTTTGTGAAGAAGAGGGACGGTTCACTAAGATTGTGTGTGGACTACCGAGAGTTGAATAAGGTCACGATACGGAATAAGTATCCGTTGCCTCGAATCGATGACTTATTCGACCAGTTGAGAGGAGCTTCTTTCTTCTCAAAGATTGATTTGAAATCGGGATACCATCAGTTGCGTATCAGGGAGGAGGATGTCTCGAAGACTGTGTTCTTATCGAGATATGGTTCTTACGAGTTTCGGGTTATGCCTTTTGGTTTGACCAATGCTCCAGCAGTGTTTATGGACTTGATGAACAGAGTGTTCAGGGATTTCCTAGACCAGTTTGTCATTGTCTTCATTCATGATATTCTGGTTTACTCCCAGACCGAGGAAGAACACGCCGAGAATTTGAGGCAGGTTTTGCAGACACTTCGTCAGAACGAGTTGTATGCAAAATATGAGAAGTGCGGGTTTTGGTTGAAGGAAGTCCACTTCTTGGGTCACATTATTTCTGACCGGGGAATATCTGTTGATCCAGGGAAGGTGTCAGCGGTGAGGGAGTGGGGACAGCCCACGACACCAATGGAGATTCGTAGTTTCTTGGGTCTAGCAGGATACTACAGGAGGTTTATTCGGGGTTTCTCGGAGATAGCAGGTCCTTTGACACATCTTACTCGTAAGGGTGTGCCATACATCTGGAGTGATGCCTGTCAGTTGGCATTCGATGCATTGAAGGACAAATTGACCTCAGCACCTGTGTTAGCATTGCCGAGACCGGGAGTTGAGTATTTGGTTTACACCGACGCGTCTTTACAAGGACTTGGAGGTGTATTGCAGCAGGAGAGACACGCCATAGCTTATGCTTCCCGTAAGCTTAAGCCTCATGAGAAGAATTACCCCACACATGATTTGGAGTTGGCAGCAGTGGTATTTGCCCTACGGATTTGGAGGCACTATCTTTTGGGGGAGAAGTTCCAACTGTTCACGGACCACAAGTCCCTACAGTACCTGTTCACGCAGAAAGAGTTGAATATGCGGCAATGTAGGTGGCTTGAGTTTGTGAAAGACTACCAGTTCGACATCCAGTACCACCCGGGTAAGGCTAACGTGGTAGCAGACGCGTTGAGCCGTAGGCCAGCAGATGAGGTGGCAGAGGTGTGGAAGGCAAAGTGGAAGGAATTGGGACACCAGGATGCAGTGGCCCGATCTTTCATGTCTGTGATGACCGTTACGCCGCAGATTGTCACGAAGGTAGTACGAGCACAGGCTAATGACTCGTTCTGTCAGGAGCAGATAGTTCGATTACTAGCATAGGGAGCCGAGTCCTATACCGTCAGCTCAGACGGGGGATTACGCTTCAATGGGAGATTGGTAGTTCCGGAAGGGGAAGAATTGCGACACGAAGTGATGGCAGAGTTGCACGGCTCACGGCTCGCGGTACATCCAGGAGGGGACAAAATGTACCAAGACATGAGACGGCAGTATTGGTGGAGCGGTATGAAGAGAGATATAGCTGAGTTTGTTTCGAAATGCGCCACTTGTCAGCTTGTAAAAGTGGATCATCAGAGACCAGGAGGATTGTTACAGCCGTTGGAAGTCCCGGTGTGGATGTGGGAGAGCATATCCATGGACTTTATCACGGGGTTACCTACGTCGCAGAGGGGTCACGACTCCGTTTGGGTAATTGTGGACAGGTTGTCCAAGGTCGCTCACTTTTTACCCGTAAGGACTGACTACACCAAGGGACAGTATGCCCAGCTCTTCATTTCAGAGATTGTGAGACTTCACGGTGTACCCCTAAATATCGTGTCTGACAGAGACAAGATATTTATTTCGAGGTTTTGGGAGAGTATGCGGTTGAGTACGACGTATCATCCGCAGACTGATGGGCAGACTGAGCGCACAAATCAGATGTTGGAGGACATGCTACGCATGTGCATTATTGACTTCGGGGGTGGATGGGAGAAGTACCTTCCACTGGTGGAGTTTGCTTACAACAACTCCTATCAGTTCACTATTGGCATGGCTCCATTTGAGGCATTGTACGGTAGGCCTTGTCGTTCCCCAGCATGTTGGTTAGAAGTGGGGGACAACAAACTACTTGGGCCGGAAGTGATTCAGGATACTTCGGCAAGGATTGAGTTGATTCGGAGTCGCATTCGGGTAGCTCAAGACAGGCAGAAGAGTTATGCTGATGCGAAGAGGTTTTTCAGGGAGTTCCAAGTGGGGGACCAAGTTTTGCTCAGAGTATCTCCGATGAAGGGGATTATGTGTTTCGGGAAGAAGGGGAAGTTGGCACCGAGGTATGTGGGGCCGTTTCCTATTATCGAGCGGATCGGACCGGTTGCGTATAAACCCGGACTACCGGAGCATTTACATCTGATTCACGACGTGTTCCATATTTCCTCGCTGAGGAAATACCTAAGAGATAATTTGGCTCATTCTCACATTGCTGTGGAGGACATCGATCTCCAGCCGGATAGCTCCTACGAGGAGGGGCCGATTGCTATTTTGGACCAAAGCGAGAGGAAATTGCGGTCAAAGATAGTTCCGTTAGTGCGTGTTCAGTGGCGACATCACAATGTCGAAGAGTCCACATGGGAGCGCGAGGATGAGATGCGCGAACGTTATCCAGAGTTATTTTTAGCAGGTACTTTCTAGTTTCGAATTTCGGGACGAAATTCAGTTATTAGGGGGAAAGTATGTAATACCCCGTACTTTTGGCTATATTTATTTTTGGGATTAATTCATTAAATGCGTATTAATTGGAAATTAATCCGGGTTATAAATACTAATGAGATGCGAGTTGGTATTTGATTATGTGCATATATGATTATATATGAATTTGGAATTATGAAACTTGTCGTGAGATTTATATACGACATTTTAGAAATTTTATTGAGACGCGTGGGACCGCCGCGTCACGGTGTAATATTTTGATAATAAAAGTGAATTTAAAATCTATAAACCGTATGGTCATTTTGAGTGCGCCAACGCGTCCGGAAAGGTCGAGATAGCCAGAAAACACTACCCGGGGGTGTAGTTTGGATTCCGGGGTATTTTTAGGCCATACCGGCAACTTAAAGGGTATTTTGGTTATTTTACATTTTGAGGAATTAAAAGTGACGAAAATTGGTTAATTAAATCTGATGTGGATTTGACCCACTAAGCCCATAACCAACCCATATTAACCTAGAAGGCTACGTAGGTTATCATTTAGGTTTTCTAAGTTTTCCCCAAATCAAACCCTAGCCACCTTAAGCCACCATTGGAGAAGGAGCTTGGAGAGAGGAATTTCTGCAGAAAACTGCATCAAACCTTCACCAAAAATCAGAAATCAAACCAAGGCAAGTGACTTTATTCCATTTAAATTCAGAGAATGTCTTTTCCATGTTAGAAATTAAAGAATTTTGATTGTTCTTGAAAGATTAAATGAAAACCCATGTAGTTGGAGTTTAGAACTTGAAAATTCGGAAGAGAATTGCATGTAGAATGATAGGTAGAGGATTTCTCTCATAATAATTGTGATTAGAAGAAATTAAACGGATTAAATTCTGGGATTTGATGATGATATATATCTAGGGTTCATGTTCTTGATAAAATTGGGGAAAAGTATACAATCTTGTGATTTAATGATGTTTAGGATGCATTAATGCCTTAAAAGATGTTAGTTTATGACCTAAGCATGTTTTAGTATGATTAGAGGACTTAAATCATTGTTAGAACGAACTTTGGAGAAGGATTAAGGTGTTAAAAATGGTGAGAAATGTAACTTAGAAAATCTGGGACGAATCTGGCAGCTCGTTAGAAGCCCCTACCTAGGTCGTTCGAACGAACTCGTTCGAACGAGCTTCTAACGAGTTGACCAGTCGCTGCTAACGAGAATGGATTTCGTTCGATATCTCGTTCGAACGAGATATCATTAGAAGGTACAGTTCGTTCGAACGAACTGGGACCTCGTTCGAACGAGACTTCTAACGAGTTGGCAGAGGAATCTCGTTCGAACAGTCTCGTTCGAACGAGACTTCTAACGAGTTGACAGTTTGGTCCTTTTTGGACTGTTTTGACTTTTGGAGTCCCGTAAACTTGTTCGAGGATATAGATGACCTTCCTAAGATGATGTAAGGATAGATTTGGGACTTTTGGGTTATTAAGAGGAGTAAATTATATACGAGAGTTATATTAAATGGACGGTTTGGGTTGAGACGTGAGTGTCTATTATGACGTGAGAATGTATTATGGCGCGTATAATTACAAACCGGAGTAAAATAAGATGTGATAATTATAGTTAGTACTAGAGTGCAATATGCACTACGATTAAAATACGGTATTACTAAGATGTGTGTTTGCTTAGTATTGGTATATAAATTGTGTGTATGACATACCTACCATACTTGCTATCACGGGAGGTTGCGTTCGCTTAGGACCCTCTAATCCTTGTGTGACTACGGGGAGGATATAGACTGGTACCTCGATGAACATAGGTTAGAGAAAGACTTATTGGGATGTTAATAAGTCCGCTGATCGTGGGAGCGTAGGTATGTGCGTGACCCATGTGATGTGACTGTGTTCGCCTCCACTATTTGTGATTTGTGTTATCTGAACTATTCCTGAGAGATTCGGAATATGTGATCCTTATGTACGTGATGTACCGGGATGGATAGCAGAGTATGTGTGCACCGCAGCTTAGTTCTTGGGGTGCTCGTATTGTATATTTATGATGTGAATAATATACACTTAATTAATGAGAACCTTCATGTTAATGATGAGAATATAATTACGGTATTGTTTCGATAAATAAAATGAGTTAGCTGATAGAGAAATATATTGCATATTGAGCATCTGAGTTTACATTAAATCCCTATCTAATTACGAGCGTTATATGTTAATAGAACCGGGTAATAAGGGTAGAAACTATTACAGTCTAGCTAGTTATAATGTCACTTAGCTAGTGGTTTATATCATTGTAGATGATTACTTACGTTAGGAGTGCACAGTTAGACGAGAGGTGAGAATATCATGTGAGTGTACGTCCTAACATGTACTTTGCATTTAATGTTTTAAATGTTTTTTAAAGCACTTGCAGGTTTTTAAAATATAACTCCACATTCGGGCTCTGACCCGTTTGCTTTTCAAATCTTTTTCTTGTAAAACCATTTTAGGTGCCCAGCCACAAGGACACCAAGCATAGGATACTCATTCAGGTGACGAGCTGTAGCTGTTTGTGGAGGCTACAGGGATTTGCATGTAGACGCTTCTATCTTTTGGATTCCAGAGTCACTATCTATCAGTTGTAGGGCATGTTGCCCATTTCTATTTAGAGACATCTTTTACATTTCAGTTCTCAGACTTTAGCATGTATTATTTCAGTATTCGGTTATTTATTTCAGTTATGGGATTGTAGTGAGGAGTTTTTCCTCCAGACTTTATTTACTCTATTGTGATGGTTATTCGTTTTACTTCAGTATGGTGTATGGTGTTATTTATTTCTTCATTACACTTGTTGCATGTTAATCAGACTTAAATTACAATTTGGCAACTTACTTTTTAAATACTAGGTGGTTAGTAATTTTTAAATGGTTTTCGACAGTGATGCTATTAACTGAGCCAACTTGGCATTTTGAATTAATTTAATAAAGGAGTAGCTACCCGATATTTAATTAGTCGGGGTGTCACACGACATTGACAAAGGTGTATTACCTGTTGACCCAAAAGATTCTAGGAAGTTAAGGGCAACCAGTTATGTGCTAGAGTGAGGAGTCTTATACAAAAGGGGATACATTGTTTCGCTACTTAGGTGTGTACACCCCGACGAGGTACCATAATTGATCAAGGAGGTGCATGAAGGTTCTTGTGGGGCCCATTCAGTCGACCGATCATTAGTACGAAGGATAGCTATGTAATGATATTATTGGCCGACTATGATAGCAGACTATATTTTATTTGCTAAGAAGTGTGATAAGTGTTATAAGTGTGCCACAATCCATAGAAGACTGGGGGTTAATTTAACTCTGATTACTTCTCCTTGACCCTTTTCTATGTGAGGAATTAATTTGGTCTGCTCATTACCAAGGACCAAAGGAAGGTTCAAGTACTTGGTAATGGCAGTGTATTACTTTACAAAATGGGTGGAGGCTGAGCCATTAGTTGAAATTCCTTATGAAAGAGTTCTCTAGTTCATATGGAGACATATTATATGCAGGTATGAAATGCCATATGCCTTCATTAATAATCACGACACTCAGTTCAACAACGAGGAATTTGAGGACTATTGCATTCAGTCCAAGATTAAAAAACTTCACTCTGCACCTGGACACCTATATCGTAATGGCCAAACATAGGTCACTAACAAAACTATACTTGATGGGTTAAAAAAGAGGTTAGATAATGCCAAAGGAAACTAAATAAATGAGCTGCACAGTGTTATTTGGGAATATAGAACCACGTCGAGAACAACCACATGTGAAACTCCTTACATGCTTGCTTTTGGAACTGAGGCAATGGTATCAGTCGAGATAGGTTTACCGACTCACAAGGTGTTGAACTTTTATTAGTGACCTCATGAGAAGATTGGATTTAGACTTGATTGAGGACGTAAGGAAGGATGTTGCACTCCGAGTAGCTGCTTATCAATAAAGAGATGCTGGATTTTACAATAGGAGGGTAGAGCCGACCAACTTGAAAGAGGGAGAATATGTTCTTAAGAAGGTCATATGGAAAGAAAAAAAATTAGAAGCTAACTGGCATGGTCCTTATCGCATCTGGGTAGTCTTTCGATTAGGAACTTATCGCCTAGAATCACTTGAATGGGAAGAATTTAAGAATCCATAGAACACCGATCATCTCAGGAAATATTATTAGTAGCTTTGTTAAGAATTTGATGTAATCATTTCATCCAGTTTAATAAAGTTGTGATTTCCAACCAATTATGCTTTATTTTTATGTTTTTTTTTCCGAAATACGACGATTATACATCCCCAACAAGCTTTTCCAACTTCAAAAAAGAAAAAAAATTAAACTTAATGTATGACTTCGTCTTTGACAAGTCACGAACAAGAAATCCCTAAAACTTAATGTATGACTTTGTCCTAAATAAATATTGAACAAGAAGTCCCTAAAACCTCATGTATGACCTAAAGTCAAGAACAAAAAGTTTTACTCGGCCAAGTTAAATGCAAGAAAACCTTACATTCTAATACATTTGGTTGTTAGTGGTAACTAAAGCAAACACTTAGCTAAAAAAACATTAAAGATTCATTTTACCTAAGTAAATTAGCAGAACCTAAGGCCTAATAACTCAAGTTCATACTTGATCATACAGATTAGTTGAACAAGTTAGTCGGTTGTTTAGTCGATAAACTAAACACAAATCAGTCAAGCAGGTTAGTCGATTGCATAACCAATCAACTAATCAAAAGCTTAATTGTTAAACGAAGGATAAAATACACAGACAAGCATGTATGCAAAAAAAAGCCTTTTTATTTCAACAAATTTCCATAGAAAACATACATAGAGATGAAATTGAAATAGAAACAGGGGATGACAAGAAAAACAAAATCATTCCATTGGGTGCCACCCATCAACTTTTTCCATCCCAACTGGATGAACATCAAGAGTACTAGCAGAGTAGTAGTACTAAAAGACATTAACCTATTACATCCACTGGGTCCTGGTTGGTCCGACAAATGAAGAGGACGAATGTAGGAATCTTCACCATGAAGATCATAATCTCCTAGTATTTTCTCACCAATATTTAAGGAATGGCATCAGTCATAATCCAGTCAGCATTAATTTTGAATGAATGGTTAGGATAGTACACATACCTGGATAATCCCAATGCCATAATTAATTTTTTTCATCCACCTTTAACAGTGTCATCACGTTCAACTGTTCCTACTTATAACCATCTCGATGAGACTGCTCCAATTGATCCTCCATATGGGTTATGGACTCGTCATAACCATCCACACATATAACTTTGGGTTGTTTATGAAAGTGAAAAGTAAATTTATCCACTTGGTCTTGGATATTTTTGATGGTTTTGTCTTTATCCTTTAACAGAGTTGCTTGGTCGGCCAAAGTTTTTTTTGGTCTTTTCTTCATCCTCAGTAGGCTGAGCGATGACCACATGTCTAGAAGATTGGCCATATTTTGTTTTCTTCTTCTTCTTCTTCTTCTTCTTCTTCTTCTTCTTCTTCTTCTTCTTCTTCTTCTTCTTCTTCTTCTTCTTCTTCTTCTTCTTCTTCTTCTTCTTCTTAAAGTTTCCCAATTCTTCCATCAGTCTCGCATTTTAGATCTCCAAGAAAGAAGCACTTTTGCTTATCACAACTTCGACAGATTTCTTCAAACTATCTAACTCATTCATTAAATTATTGTCTTCTTTTCTAAGAAGATTAGCAACATCATTAGACCTTTCCACCTCCCTATTCAATAAGAACTCCTTCCTCCTGAAAGACGACGTGGTCTCTTGAAGCTTTTTATCAAAGCCCTAACTAGCACTCAAGGCCACAAACTTGGCTTCATAGTTAGAATGGAGAAAAGCTCGGGAAAGATTATGGTCATATTGAAAGTTACTCGATCATTTCATAATAGGCCATATTATTCACCCCAACTCTATCAAAAAGACATTGTAGATGAATATAGGCTTCTTGACCTAGTCTGAAGAATCAACGCCGAGCATCCCTTCCACCTCAATCTTAATCAAACCTACATGTCCAACACCAAACAAGCTTTCGCTACGTCTTAATAAATTAGTCTTAGCAAAGATAATGTCATTTCTCCTGGCATTAAATTGGAAAAAAATGGTATAAGAATAACAAATCCGACCAAGCAGAATGGGCAAGTATAGTTAAAAGCAAAATCTAGCAAGTTGACCAAAAAGGACTTTTCATTCATTGGAAGGAAATGTGTTACACTTGGTTATTCCATTACAATAAAAAAGAGAAGGAATAAAAGTAGACATCAAAGAAAAAGAGATACAAGATATAGCGGTTCATCAGACTTAAAAAGATGTACACCTTCTTGGTGTCCTTTGTTGCTGCCTCTGGGAAGATGGATTCAGTCCCAATCACAGGTACCAATGAGGATTGACATGTTTGTCCTTGTCATCAACCTCCTCTTCCATGTTAAGGGGGGTATCAGGATCATGTCTATTAAATAAATCAGAGTCAGTAGTAATGCTAACCTACTTTAAAGTAGAAGTCCACTCTTCCTTGTAAGACACCTTCTTCATATACGCAAAGGCTTTATCCCAGCCTCTATTGAAGGCATCTTATTTGTCTTTCTTGCTCCAGAACTTCAATTCCAATAACTTCATCTTATTAGTATCCTTTTCAATTGTCGAGTTAACTGTCATATCCTTAGCAGTCTTCACCTTTTCCTTGGCTGTTGCCATTCTATCTTTAGACTGCTTGAGCTTTTCCTGCCATTATTTTTGGTATCTATCATATGCTTCCTTAAAGTCCTTCAGAGACTTATTTAATACTTCAAAGGCATCCTCCACGTTAGTTGATGATGACCTCAAATGGTCATCCCTGCTCAATAATTGCTCATAATTGACAAAAAACTGCAGAACAAGGCAACAATAAAATTATTATCACACATACGTAAGGGGAAATTACTAAAAGCAGACAAAGGGTAAAAAAATTTACCAAGGCTAAATTCTAATTTTCCCTCTCTAATAGACGGGCTCTAGATAGGGGGCTACCACTGACCTGTCAATTGGGAGAACCTCATCATGGATTAATTCCCTAGCTAACCCGGGGTTCACTGCCACTAAGGCAGATTCAACAGCAGTTTGGTCGGCTGAGATTTTCTAGACCAACTCTCACTGAATAGATCATACCTTTTTCAATCTCTTAAATTGAGGCTTTGTGGTTTTGGTCGCTTCAACATTAAGGCCCAGGGGACTTTTCTCAGCAATAGTGGTCTTCTTGGGTGGTGGAGAAGGCAGACCACCCAGTAAGTTGGTAACTCTCCTCTTTCCCATTCTAATAGTGGATAAAGTCTAGATAACGTTGATGTCAAAAGACTCAAAGGAGGAGGATGTCCCTCCTAGTGATATTTCCTTATCTTCTCTAAAAGATTCAGTAGTAAAAAGAGGTTGAAATGGGCTCCTCGTTTGAGTTGATTAGATCTTAGGGTACGATCTCAAGTTGGTCAAGCCATAAATAATGTGATGGAGCTCTTATATTCCAGCAGTACAGAAGCAGATCTAGGGTGCTCTTCCCCTATTCTCTGATGAATTGATCACGGGAACTTCAATTCGTCAAATTTCACTTCAGAATCATTGGGAAATATTTTCTTACTTTCCTTTGGAAAAATAAAACAAGAATTGTTAGTCAGCATATTATCAGACAGTTAGTAGGTATTGAAGAAAAATAAAGTTCAAAGTGTTAGCCGACCTATGCCATACCCTTCCTGGGGGCATTTGGGACCATTGTATGTCACCCCCTTAGGAATAGGGCATGCTGGCAGTTCTTAACCACGATTTCGTAATCCCAATAATCCTTATTGGAATTAGGAAAATTAACTACTAAGTCCTATTGGCTTGCCTAGTCTTCAGGTAGTATGTATTATCTCCCGTTTTCCCCACTTATAGCAATGCATCAGTTCAGAAATCCTAATGTGGGTCCCATGAAGTTCATTTAAATGATAGACCACATTAGCAACCCTTCAAGTGTTGGGAGCTACTCTCGCAGGGATGACATTAAAACATCGACATAATTGAAGGAATAAATATTTTGGAGGGAAAATTATTCCACACTCTAAAATAAATAGAGTGGGGATCTAGTGAAACTCATCTAATGACAATATATCTATAGGTCCTACTACTAGTTCTGAAGATACCTAGTTGGGTATTTTTTATTTTTTCCTAAATTCTTCTAAAGAATTCTCATCAATGATGTACACCATTGTCGAAATGAAATAAAGCAAAAGAAGGGGATAAAGAAGAAGGAAATCTTATAGAGCTTACTACGGAAGAACAAAACACGAATGACAAAGAAAAGCTTGAAGGAAAGATATTGCTTAAGAGTGAAGGTTGGTGATGAAAAGAAGTGGAGGAAAATCTCCATGCTTTTATAAATTTACCTCGAAGTTGAAAAAAATGATTAATTAAACCAACTATTGAACTCTTGACGACTGCATGCTTCCCAAAGGCATAAAAAGTCCAACGTACCATTGGCGGTTCACTATTTTTAAAATTATTCACAAGAATGTCACTGATTGATATACCAGTGAAAATTTATAAGTCCAGAATGTCAATTGTCGACCATCGTTATATTGGGATGCCGAGCCACTTTTTAGAGAAAATCCTTTATTCTTTCAATAAATCATCAAGTATGGAGTATTGGGGGATTTTGTTATGGGACAAATTATTCATGCCATGTGGACTAATGACAGAGGGACACTTGTCCTTATAGGTATGCATCTCAGCATTTCTTTCATACTTGATTGGATCCAAAAATACCTGGCCGACATACCAGTCGACCAACTTAAGAAGATGAACCACCAGGAAGAAGAAAGGTCATTCACATAGAAATTATCAACAGTCATTCCACACGTGCCTTAAAAGATCAATAGTCACATTTATTGAGTATGGGTGTAAATTCTTGAATATATAAAGGCCTTCCACCCCTCAGTTTCTAGGACCACTATAAATATATCATTTCCTTTAAGTCAAAGGACAAGTTAATTGCGCACACGCAAGATTGAGCAAAGACTTATGTAACTACCCTCAAAAGCAATACCATAACCATGTACATAGGCTTTCCCTTAGCTGAACCATGTTAAAAATCTTTGTTGTCTTGTTTACTTTCCTTCTCATTACTTAAATAATTATCTGTGATTACGAAATTGGTAATTCATAGCTAAGATAAAATCAATACCAATTTTTGACATCAACAGTTATTGAACCATTACAAGTACCACAAGAATCGGATGAAAGTCTTGAGGAATTTGACACGATTATATTGAAGGAATGCTTTTTCAAAATGCTTTTCATGATGGAATATTTCCTTATGTGTTCCCCATTCCATTTGAAAAATCTTTAGGAGAAAATTTAGCTTTTATTGAGTCCTACTT
Organism: Sambucus nigra; assembly: GCA_949130495.1. Lineage (NCBI taxonomy): Eukaryota > Viridiplantae > Streptophyta > Magnoliopsida > Dipsacales > Adoxaceae > Sambucus > Sambucus nigra. Next base: position 103,747,703 of record OX422217.1, on the reverse strand, counting down.
GTACTTGTCTTCCTTTCAATCCAAACCCCCCATCATCGGCCAAATTATTTTAATTGGTGATGGTTTTTTCCATGTCCAAACCGTGCCTTATGTTGTTCAAGAAAACTTCTTATTTTTCGGAAGGCATGAACTCAAATGAGAGTACACCAATTATCCATCAAAGTAAAATCAAATTTTGGGTGGACCCTAAAAAGTTTTTCTATTGTATAGTCATTAGAAGTTAAAAATATTAGTTGTACATATTAGTTTTATTTATCTTTTTAATTATTATCTAGTATAATTAGTTAATTTTTTTGTTCTTCTTTTATGTTATGCTTGGTTATAACATCAATGGACATGAAGTATCGAAGATTGCTCAATTTTGGGTAATATTTTTCTTTTTCTCTCTTTATGTTGTGTTTTTTATTCTCATTGAGGGCAATGCAACATTTAAGTTAAGGGGTGTGGGATATGCTTCCCATTGTATGCTAATTTCATTGTTTCAATATATGTTCTTCCCAAGTGTGCTTATGTTGTAAAAATTTGAATTTTTTTAAAAATATTTTCTTTTTTCCCTTTTTGTTGGGCGTTTTCCCCTATTTTCGGTGATCATTCAAATAATTGCCCGATCCAATAGACAATTAAATAATGCATGTTCTTGATTTTAAATTTTATTAGAATTTACTCCTTGAATAATTGATATTTTTAAAAACTTCATGAATTAAACTTTGAATCCATGAGCACATACATTTTTCTTGTTTAAGTTATTTGATTTTAGATTTTATATTCTATATAACTAGGTGATTTTTTATGGTATTGTATATACTTACATCAAGTTAGCGTTGCACTTTTCTTCATTTGTGAGTGTTTATATTTTTCTTTCCTTCTTTAAAATGTTATAGTCATTGGTAATCTCACTATTTCTTTTTTAATTGTTCCTTAATTGAGTTTATTTTAAAATGTGTTGCATCGGCCGGATTTTCAACGTTGTTTTGACTCGAGAATTGTATAAACCCAAGGAAAGGATCATAGACCGTCTTAACCCATATTGCCTTGATCTCATCTTAAATATTTCCCTAGTAACCTAAATATAACCATTATTTTCATAATCCACAATCTCATAACTGACTCCACATTAAAGTTTTTAAAACCATACCTACACCTCTTTCCCACCCTTGGTTTGGGAACTAACTTGGGATTTTATGATTGTTTGTTTTGTGGTTGTAATTAAGCATGTGAGGGTGGCAAAGATGAAAAGAAAAAAAAGAAAAATAAAAGAAAAGAAAAGTGAGAAAGAAAAGAAAAAAACAAATCTCCAAAAAATAGAAAGTATTCCATGTTGTTAATAGTGAGTGTTGGTGTCTAAATTTGGTTAGTTGATTGGGAATAATCTTAGCTTAACTGAATAAACAATTATAACCTTAGATAAAATAGTAATGTAGAAAGGGGATGAGAATTATAATGAGCCACGAAGGTTTTACGTGGTTCAACTCAATATGATGCCTACATCTACGAATATAGTGCCACTATATTTTAGGGTTTGATACAATCCTCTCAAGAACTCTCTAGGATTTGGAGAAAGTGTTTACAATTGCCCTTAGCTGAGATATGTCGTAATCTATTTATAGAAATTGGAAGTTAAAGTGATAGAATACCTTTATACACTAGGTATTTACATCTTTACATGATAATAAACAATTGGATATTATTCACGTGTATGTGTATGGTGACTATTGAGAATCCCACATGTGTCTGTTCATATTATTGGGGGTGGTAAGCTAGATAGATGGCTAGCAAGATAACTTAGCCGACCATATTGGTGTGTTTTTTTGGGGGTTCATCAAACATGATGACAAGTGTTACTCTTTTATTGGTCCACGTGGTCTTATTATTTTTTGCTACAACCAAAGCCCCCAATACTGCATTCTTGATTGGATGATGTACTGGGTGAAAGGGTGAAATGTTTCTTGTCAAGATTTTCTCGACAACATAGAAGGTTTGATTAGTCTCCAACCTTTGGGAATTATAAATCTCAGACTATCGTATTAAGGCAGTGGTAGTTTTTTAAATAATTGGAACAATAGCGAACTGTCGAGGGGTACACTGGTCATTTTGGATTTCTAGGGAAGTGAGATGCCAGTGAAACCTGAAGCTATGATACATTTAATCATTTCAAGCTTCGTAGCCCAAGGGACGTCATGAATCCTATAAAGCATCATCTCCCTCTCTGTTTCTTCTCACCTTGAATTTCAAACTCATATCTTCATTCTTGAGCTTTTACTCCACTGTTTGAGAGACCTATTACTATGTCTTATTTTAACTATAAAAGATCTTTCTTCCTTGTCTTTTCCTTTATTCTTTGTCAAGGTGGTGTATACAGTAGATGAGAGCTCTTTGGAAACCTTTAGAACAAAACATAGGATCCCTGATTGGGTGAAAATGGAGTTAGTGACAAGTTCTTGTGACCTGTGTTCATTAGAAGAGGGTCGCTAGCTTCCAACTATATTTATTGTAGAGTTTGGAGTTACTTTACCACCCAATTGTTTATTCTTTGGGGTAATTTGTATTAATGAATGATTTAAAACCCACATATGAATAACTGAATTGATGTATTACTACAGTTGGGGCCTCACTACCGACAATATTTATTATTTGAAGACTAGATATTCAAACAGGGCTTTGGTAGTAAATTTTTCAGATTTCAATAAAGATTATTGGGATTATGGACTCATAATAAAGGACTGGAATTTTTCCCCTCTTCCTAAGGGTGAGGAAACAACAGGCCCCGCTGTCCTCAGGAAGGACAGGACATAGGTCGGCATTTTGTTAATTCTTATTTATCTTTCTCTGTTCATTATTTTAGCTCATTCTGTTACTAATTAGTGTTTTTCTTCTTGGTTTTTGGTAAATAAGAGAAAGAAAGATACCCCCCACCTGTCTGAAGTCAGTTTTGTTGATTTAAAAATTATATGGGCCATTCAACAAAGAATTGGGGAAAGTCACCCTCACTTGGCATTTATTTTGTTGGATTACCAGAGATCTATCACATCTTTTGTTGCTTAGCCAACTGAAGATATTCCTTTAGCCCCTATTGATTATAGGAGCCAACCTTATCCTCTCCGGTCGCTAATTCAGAGTCTTTTCCTGAAGTGGAAGGAGATCTCGCTACTAGAGGTACATATTTCTCCTTTGAATCCCTAGATATTAACCTTGTGCCGACCATAACTTCCTCTCCCGATATGGTGAAAAGAAAAATTCCAAATGTTTTTGCTAGATTTAAGTCTCCTCCTCCTCCTCCTCCTCCTCCTTCAAAGAAGAGAAAAGATGATGTTCGGGGATCAAAACACCCTGTGGTTGTGGAGCATGCTGAAATGAAAACCCATGAGCCTCAAGTCAAAAGGCTGAAGAAAGGTCATGTTGCTCATTTGGAGTTGTCAAGGAAGGACCATGCCAATCAAGTCCATGGTGGTTCCCTATCTATTGCAATAAACCCTGGTCTTACTTGGGGGTTGATAGGGGTAGGAGTCCTTTTTATTGATGAAAGTGATGCTACTGCCCTCTCCAGGGCCAGATTGTTGGAGAGGGCTAATCACAACTTGGCTTTAGTAACTACTTATTTAATTGTTCCCTTTTATCTATATGTATTACTACTATTCATTTACTAACTTCAATAATTTTTTAGGATTTTACAATTTTAGTTGATTATGATCAACTGTTAAGGAGGGACGACTAGTTGAGGAGGTCTTTTATGGATGTTGGTCATAATCAACTAAAATTATAAAATCCTAAAATTGTAATCAACTAAAATTGAGGCTACCTTCCAAGGACTGAAGGAGTCTCTAGATGTTGTGAAGAGAGACCAAAAGGGTGATAATAAGAAATGTGAAGATGTTGTGAGGAGATTGAAGGAAAGAAAAATCAATGTTGAGAAGGCTGCCAGTGATGCAGTGAAGAAGGCTGAGCAGGCCGAGAAGGCTGCTCTCAAGACGCGAAGAAGATAGACGATGATGCCAATAGAAAAATTCAGGCCAAGGCAAGGAAGGAGAAGGAAGATGCCTACACATGTGGATGTGATAATGCATTGTCTACTGCGGATATGCAAGTGGAGTATCTAAAGAAATCCTCCATTAAAGAAGGATTAAATGTTGCCCTAAACTAGGTCGACATTGCCTTAGATTCTGAACTCTTCATCCAGTATAACCCTGGCACTCCTTCGATGATTAAAGAGGAGATTAATGATGAAGAAAGGATGGCTGAGTCATTAGTGCCCCAAGAAATGGCCATATTTGCTGCTCATCCTAAGGATGAAGTCACCCAGGACAAAGTTAAGGTATAAATGTCTGGGGTCTTTTCTGTGGGGCTTGGCTTGTAGTTTTGGTTTTTTGTAATTTGAAAAATTTCTTCTTGTAACTCTCCTACAGTTCTAATAAAATTGCCTTTTTCTTCCAGCAACAGTGTTATCCATCATGAAATTTTCTCTTGACATTTCCATACTTTTGCCATATTTTATTCCTTTCAGTTTAACCGCAAGAAGTCTATTTTTGTAACTTCCAAGAGTGAACTCTATAGGAGGAGTGTTCAACTATTTAGGGCGGGTTCGGAAGAACTTGATGCAGAGGAGCTGAAAGAACTACTTGACGTAGGCATTTTTGATCAAGTTAAAGAAGCATATCTCCATTCATATAGGATGTTTAGTTAAGCAATGTCGACTAATGCTTCATACGATGAAATTATACTCCAGATGTAGAAAGACCATAAAGAAGAAATTTCCAGTATGTCAGCTGACTACGAAAACAAGTTCGCCCTACTTAGTAGTGACAGTGGTTTGAATAAAAAACTACAAGATATATCCTCGACATTTGCTAAAAAAGAGTTTGTTCTGAAATCTGAGGTAAAAAATTACTTGGGAAGTAGCTGGTTTATTGGAATATGAGAATAATATGCTGAGAGATGAACTTGAGGGTTTAAAGAAGTTTGCCGATGTCGATCAGACCAAAGGCACCTCATATATGGATCATGAAAATGCTCGGCTGATGGAGGAAATAGAGAGACTAAAAAAAAAATCAAAGGTGGTCATTCGTCCATTTGTTGAAGAAGAGAGAGAAAAAAAGACTTTGGCTGACCAAGACAATTTGATAAGGACCCAATCTGCCACCATCAAGAAATTAAAGAAGAAAGTTGACCATCTCACCTATCATTTCCATTAGCAGCCACACACTCTTTGGATTAATGGCTATGATGATGCCTTGGTACATATGGGTGAAGAGTTGGAGCAAGCCCACAGAGAAGGTTATAAGTGGGTATGAATCAATGCCCTTACTGTCTTAAAGGTACCTGAGAAAGATCCCTTATTACATTGGCATGATCGAGGGTGTTTGGCCCAACCTACTCCTCCATTTAAGATGGACACTAAGTGGATTCCTGGTGATACAATCCTTATCAGTTTGGTTAGAAAGTACCTGGGAGATTATGGCCTTCATGGGGATGATGTAATTAGTCGGCCTCTGCACTTGTTAGATAAACCCAGTTCCAGTAGGCAAACCAGATTTAGAGAGTTAGGCTAGCTTTGGATGTCCCTTCCGTAGGGATGGAGAAGGCACTTGGGAAATGTCCTACCAAATGCGAAGCTTTTACTATTTTCTTTTAATAAATTGTTTTGGTGAGCATTGTCTTGCAATAATATGTGAGTCTGACAAACATAAGTTGTCCAACCTTAGGTTCTAGCAACATGTTTATGGTCGTTTGATTGGGCATAAATATTGTATATTTATTCCCCTAATTTTGATACATTTGTGAACTCAAGGGATGCAATCGATATCGATTTAACTCACATGTATGATTCTAACCTTCGTTGGAAAGTATTTCATGTTTCTTGTTTCTCCTATGTGTTTTACAGGTTAATTATGCAAGCAGAGCAAAAAAGAAATCAAAACCATGAAAGAAAGGCTCGGAAGGCAAGTTCAAGGGCATTTTGGTAATTCTACAATTAGATCTCGAAGGAGGAGTCAACTGAAAAGTTGAAAATCTTGAAACAATAAGAATTATGGAAGAAACGGCATCCAAATCCGAGTTACGGTTGAAGAGTTATGATCGATTGAAGTTGAGGAAAAATCAAAGAAGAAAACAAGAAAACATGAGGAAAATTCCAAGTGTTGAAAAGAGGAAAAATGCACCAAAAACTAGCGAGAATTCCCAAACCCAATCCGAACCGGTTTGGGGTCAAATCGGTTTGGGGTACCTGCGATTCGGTTCGGGGGTCCTGATGCTCGAAAATCCTCCTTTATTGTGATTGGTCCAAAGAGTTCTAGAAAGTTACAACTCATTTAAAAACGTATTTTGACTAGGCTAATGACTTAAAAAAGCAGGTTCTGGATAGTTTTTCATAGTTTTAGAGAGAGTCAAACGTCATCACAACTCTGTTGTCTTATTTCCCGGAGGATCGATACCCGACTTATCGGATTATTACTTGAGCGACAGGCTTGCACTTGAGCCTAGAGATTACGCACTTCTGAGACACATTCTTAGTCGCGTCATCGTTCAAATGGATCTTGTCTCTTTGACCAAGTGTTTATGTTAGTTACCATTGGTGACCAAATATTTTAGAATTTTTCCTTAATTCGGTCTGGTAAAACTTCTTGTTCTTCATATATGAAGTTTTAGGTTTTGGAACTTCTTGTTCGTTACTTGTCAAAGATAAAGCCATACATGAAGTTTTTGGAATTTGTGGTTGTGAATTTTTGGGACTATTTATTATTAGTCATTCTTTGTTGTTTGTTGTTTGAGATTTCTACACCTCCTATCCCTGAAAAAAAATAAAAAAAACATGAAAAAGGAAATCAATTTATGATAAAATGGATTTTTTTATTGAAGTTGAAAAAGATGAGTTATATAAATATTGAAAGTTTACATTCCTCATGATTACTGGTAGTACTTCCTAAAATGCCCGGCGTTCCATGGGTTCTTCAATTGTTCTTTTTTCAAGGTTCTTAGGCAATAAGTCCCTGGTCAGACAACTGCAGAAATACGATATGGACCATGACAATTTGCTTCCAATTTATTTTCCTTCTGGAGTACTTTCTTTAAAACATAGTCCCCTTCTTTTAGATTGCTCGACATAACCCACCTGTTGTGAAATAGAGCAGTTCTTTGTTGGTTGATTGCCACACATAGTGCCGCATTTTCTCAGACTTCCTCAATTAAATCTAAATCCAACCTTCTCATGAGGTTTCTCTTGGTGGAGTTAAAATTGAGCACTCTATGACTGGGCAGAATAATTTTTGTGGGGACCAAAACTTCTGTCCCAAATGCCAACATGTAGGATTTTTGTTGGGAGCAGTCCTCGATGTTGTCTTATAAGCTTAAATTACACTTTAAAGTTCGTTGATCTAGTTCCCTTTGGCATCATCCAACCTTTTATTTATCCCGCCGAGCAGAGTTTTATTTGTCACCTTTTTTTGACTGTTGCATTGAGGGTGTCAAGGAGAAGAATGTAGCTTTTGTATCTTGGACTAGATACAATAATCTTTAAATTATTGATTGTCAAACTTTGTGCCGTGATCGGTGATAAAGGTATATGGCATACCATACAGGCATATGATATTCTTCCATATGAATTGGAAGACTTTCTTGGAGGGCATATCAATAAGAGGCTCACCCTCAACCCACTTGGTGAAATAGTTAATGGCAATGACTAAGTACTTGAACATTCCTATTGTCTTCGTCACTGGGCCGATCAAGTCAATTCCCCAGATAAAAAAAGGCCATAGGGAGGTGATCTGCATAAGCACAGCTCGGGGTGTTCTCTGTATTGTTATAAACTTCTGACATTTATCACATCATCTTGCGTAGGCAGAACAATCTGCTTTCATGGTTGGCCAATAATATCCCTAGATTGCCACTCGCCTAGCCAATGATCTTCCTATCGAATGATCTCCATAAGATCCCTTATTTACTTCCTTAATCATATCTTGCACTTAGGCGGCGTGCATACATCTAAGCAATGAGATAATGAATCCCTCTTATATAGGATTCCTCCTTCCATAACGTATTTATCTTGTTTATACCTCAACTTCCTTACTTCCTGTGGGTCGTCTGGTAGGGTACCTTTTTCTATATACCCCTTGATTAGATATATCCATGAGGGAACCAAATCTAATGCGATCAAATTGATATTTTATTCATCAAGACTCTTATTCGTGAGTATTTATAACTAGGTATTCTGACCATTCTGACTGTAAAAAATTTAGATATTTTATCTTGCGCCTTGGCCAAATATCTTGTCACAAACTCTCCCTTGACCTCATATATTCCCAACACTGGATTGACGATTAATTATGACTCAATATGAGCTAATATCTGCTCGTTCCCCAATGATAGAGCTAATTCAAAGCCTATTCTTAACGCCTCATATTTTGCTTCATTTTTAGAAGCCTTAAATTGGAATTTGAGTGCGTCTATCAGTCCTGTGCCACTTCCTGTGGTGCATGATGATCTATCTACATTCATTTTCCACATGGGCAATTCCTCCTTTAAGTCTCCTTCAACCAAGGATCCATAGTTAATGTTTTTTTGGCTTTGCTTCGGGTGGCGTGCAATAGTTTCTCACGTAGTAGATGTCTCTGGTATGTCGTCCTCTTGGTTGGTCATTTCGATCACTAAGATATATTTCAAAAAAGTCTGCTCGGTAGGATTTATTATTGAGCTCTCTTTCAAAGATGTTTTCTCGGATAACTTTGCTACTAAGCTATCTCCCGTAGGAATCTGCTTGACAAGTTTTTTTCATAAGTAAACTCAGCTATGAAGTCTCATACTTCCTTGCCTTTCAATGTTGTCCGGGGTTTATAGTGTATATCATATGCCCCTATCTCTAAAGCCCATTCCTTCAATCTTCCTGACTTTTCTGGTTTGTGAATGGCTTGGCGCAACGACAAGTCCGTATAAACGACAATAGTATGGGATTGGAAATATGGTTTCATTATTCGTGATCCTTCAATGAGGGATAAAGAAAGCTCTTCCAGATGTGGGTAACGAATATCTGCTCCTCGGTAGGCCTTGTTAGTGTTGTCGACTGATTTTTACACCCCATTCTCTAGTCGGATGAGTGCCGAGCTAACTTTCGACACAAATACTACTAAATACAGGTATTATTTCTCTCCTATGATTGGTCGGGAGAGCAATGGTGGAGATCCCAAATATTTTTCATCTCTAGAAAGGCTCTCTCACACTCTTCATTCCACTTAAAAGTCTTTCTTAAAACCTTGAAGAAGGGTATAAACCTATCAGTAGCTCAGGAGAAAAAATTGTTAAGGGTTTCCACTCTTCCAGTCAAATTTTTTACGTCCTTCTTATTTGTGGGAGAATACATATTTATTAGCGATTGAATTTTTTCTGGATTAGCTTCAATGCCTCTCTAGTTTACTATGAATCCCTAGAACATTCCTTTTTATACGCTGAACACACACTTGGTCGGATTGAGCTTCATCTAGCGCTTCTCTAACTGGTCGAAAGTTTGGCTCAGATCTTTGAAGTGGTTGGTTAATTTCTTGATCTTGGTGAGCATGTCATCCACATATACCTCCATATTTTTGCCGATTTATTCTTTGAAAACCTTGTTCACTAGCCGGTGGCATGTCTCTCCAGCATTTTTAATCCCCAAAGACATAACGTTGTAGCAATGGGTACCTCGACTAGTGATGAATAATGTTTTGCCCTTGTCTTTTGGTTTCATCTTGATTTGGTTGTGCCCCGAGTAAGCATTCATGAGATAGAGTAATTCATTCTCGGTAGTGGGATTGACCAGTTGATCAATCCTAGGCAAGGGGACATGATCCTTTAGACTATCCTTATCGAGGTTCGTGAAATAAACACACATGCACCATTTGTTATTTTTCTTTCTGACCATAACTACATTGGTAAACCATTCTGGACATTTGATGTCCTCAATGAAACTTGCTTTTTGTAGCTTCTCTACTTCTTCTTAGATGGCCATGTTCTTCTCGGGGATGAATACACATCATTTTTATTTGATCATCTTGGCATCCTTGATAATGTTCAGTTCATGGCATATGAATCCTGGGTTAATCCCTGGCATATCTTCATGACTCTAAGAAAATACATTCTTTTATTGCTTAAGGAATTATACTAATTCCTGTTTGAGGGGAGGATCCATGGATGAGCTGATTTGTGTCATCTTTTTTGGGCGTTCGTTGTCAAGGATTATAGTTTTCACTGTTTCTACAACTTATTCCTTAACTAAGTTAACCTCCTCACCTTGATCTATGGTCTCAATTTGGTAGGTGGTGGTGATCTTCTTTGCTTCTTCTTAGTCGGTTGAGGTGTAATAGCATTTCCTAGATTCAATTTGATTTCTAATAACAATGCCGACCCCATAATGTGTAGGGAACTTTAAACAGTGGATGGAACAACTTTGAACTTGTTTAGGCCAACCTTTCCAAAAATGATTTTGTAAGCTGATCGGACATTCTTATTCAAGATGAAAAATGGATCCTCTTAATTTGCCTGACTGGCTAGGTACCAATTATGACTTCTAACTTGACTCTTCCAAAAGGGTACACTTTTTCTCCAGAGAAACCTATGAGGGGCCCAAGATACATCTCAGTTTGCTATCACGTAATCCTAGTCCTTGGAAGGAGTCTTAAAACATGACATCAGTTGATCCGCTATTGTTCATTAATATCGGATCAAATCTTCCTTTATGCACCATCATTGTGATGACTAGAGGAACATCGTGAGGGTAAAGCGCCCTAGAGAGGTCATCTTTGGCGAATCCTATCACCAACCTATCTTTGTTCACTTCCCTTGGGTGATTATCAACATCACAAGAAAAATTTATTTTGCCAAATTTAGGAGCATGCATTGGCTTCATTTAGGTATGCTTTTCTCTCGGCTATTTCATCGCCTACACTAGCATCACCTACAATGAAATGATAATTAAAAGAAAGTATTTTCACCTCACGTACACGCTCCTTGGGTCTTTTAGGCAAATCCGGATCATTTTTGGCGACATCATCTCTGCCTCTTTTTCTTTCACCTCCTCCATTACAAGGAGATTATGATTATCTACCGGCTTCTCGCTCTCTTGACTTGCCTTATTTTTCAATAAATCTGGAGAGTTTCCCCTTCAAATTAGACTTTCTATTTCATTCTTCGGGGCTATACAGTTGTCTATGTTCTACCCATGGTCTTTGTGAAACTCACAATACTTGGATTATCCCTCTGGTTTGTTAGCGACTTCATCTTCCTAAACCATTTCAAATTCCTATTTCCTTGAATTTCCTTCAAAATGTGATGTACGCTAACAGTGAGAGGAGTATACTCATCATACTCCTTAGTCTTCTTCACTTTCTTATCTTTTCACTCTTTCTTGTTGGAGCCTTTATTATTGTCAGTTTTAGTGTCGTGAGATTGTTTCGCAATCATGGATTCCAAGACATTCATGATTTTGCATTCTTTGTCCATCAATTTGATCATGATCTTGGGGGGGTCTTTGGGTAGGGCACAATATAATTTCTCAGGTAGTAGACCGCTCATCAATGCAGTAATTGTTATCTTTTCTTTGTAGTCCATAACTTTTAATTTTTCATTGTTAAAACGAGTGATGTAAGCGTAGTTTCTCCTAGTAGCTAACGAACACTCAACAATTGAGCTACCCTTTTGATTATTTTTGGCTCCAAAGAAAAAGTAACCAATGAACAACTCTGCGAGATGTTGAAAGCTAAATATTTGTCCTGGCATCAAAGTGCTAAAATAAATCTCTATCGACCCAGTAAAAGTGCTGAAAAATGCCCGACAACGCATCTCGTCTGGTATTGAGTGTGGTGGCAGATTGATACTGTTCCACATGAAGTAGTGGATCAATTTTGTCATCGTACTTCGAAGTGACCACATGTGGCTTAAACTTAACAGGTGTAGGGAAGTTCACAATTGTTTGGATGAAATGTGATCCCTTCATAATACTCTAGTGCAAGAGTTTTTTGGATTTGGCCATTTCTCTAAAACGATCATCCAACCGCAGATAGATCTATGACACCCTTCCTATTGTAACCATGGGTGATCAATCCTTTATTAAAACAAAAAGGAATCTCATTTTATTCATTCTTAGCATTACTGTCGAACATTTTTTAATTTATTAACCACCTATGTTATATTAAGCCCATGCCAAATTTTATCTTGCATTAATTTACTGCAGCTACGCATCACTGAAATGAATCATCAAGTTTGGCGTCTCTGTGGCTAGACACCTAAATTATTTTGGAAAATATATTTGACAAGGGTCAGAGCCCAAAACCTTTTGAAACTATTTTACAAGAATTTAAATCACAGTGTAAAAATAGTTATTAGTTACACATGTCAGTTCCGCGTACACTCCCTTGAGTTCCTCACCTCTCAACTAAAGTGCACACCCAACGTCTTCTACCTAGATATGTTACCTAACCTAACTAGACAAGCATATTTACTAACCACAAAAGGTTTAGCTCCCCGGTACTGCCCATATGATACATTACTGTACACCTAATAATTAATATTAATTGCATATTTTTATTGAATCATTATTTAAGTTTCTCTACTTACATTACTATTAGATATACACAACTATTAGTTCTACCATCACACATAAGTAGATTTATCACACTTGTATATATTTATCACACTATAATATATACAACTATAGCATCCCGTAGAATGGCCACCACGATGCTTGCATACTCTGCAATCATGTCCATGTACCTCTCGTACCAAATCAAGGACTGTCGGTTTGGAATGTCTCCTCGAACCATAAATAAAATAACACGCAATGGAGGAAAACATGGTTCTAATACTTTGGGATACACACATACCTAACGTACCCAAATGACACACCGGTCCCACTAATACACTGCACATAGTGAGCCTCCCTAAGTTCTATGTCTTGGGGCACACAACAAGGGATCGCCCAGGCATGGAACCTCCCGTGATAGAAGGCAGCGTAGGTATGTTCACACACATAACTAAATCACAACAATAGATATTCACCCAACCTATATATACACATATTCAGTGTAAGATATGGGTTCTTCAAATACCATTAGTATTAAGTGAGGCGTAACCCCTTATCAAGACTGTGATCAACACCGTTAGATATAAAGTGTATGTCAGAGCCATAGGCGAATCAGAGGCAGAGAGATTCAATATTCAAAGTTGCATTAAAGAAAGAACATATTGACATGATTAGCATAGGGAAAACACAATAAATGAATGGGACCAGCAGGTAGCGTGGCCAAAGGGAGAAAGAAAAAGCACTCCAGGCACAATAAAGACAATGCAGGAACTTCAAGCTCAATTATTGCCCAATGATGGGTGCATTGAATGTGTGTGGGAGTTAATGCTCTCGTGAGAGTTCTCTAGTATAAGGAAATTTAGGCAGCAATTCTCGGCTCTGGATCCTCTCCCTTTGATTTGTTTATTTGGTCCTATTTATATGGGGGAGAGGTTGCTCGAGTTAGCATGCCCTCGATCCCTCTGGTCTGGTGCATTAAAAACATTAGATACTGCATTTAATGCATGGAATCTGGTAGTTTTGGTGGGGAAACATTCTATTGGTTGGAAGTATTGAGGGCTTTAATAAAGGGATATGACTTGTCAGCTTGAGGCTTACTCTAGAATGCCTATATGGTCATATTTGGTGAACTAGACCTTCCATCCTAATGGTAAAGGTACTTGAGTGCTACTCTCTTGAGTCCCTGACCCTTAGACATTTTGACGTCAGGGAGTGGATCAAATAGTTGCCATATTGGGTATATAGTCACATCAGTCAGGCAGCTTGGCACCCAAGGTACCTCGAGGGGGTAAGTATTGAGGGATATCAAATGACTCGAGGAGGTTCATTCGAATAGGTAAGCAATGAGTAGGCTCGAGTGACATTTGTCCTGAATGAAGTTTTGTCCAAGTGTGTCAAGAGGGTTGGTAATAATTACCAATGTTGCCTTGTTCTCAATCCTCCAAACCATGTCCCTGCGAAGTTCCCAAGAGGAGGTTGCTTGATAGAGCATGAAATCCCTCCCATGCCCTACGAGGTATGGTCCCTCGTGGGTACCAAACGAGCTCTCTCAACATATACATTCATAAGACAAAATACATAATACAACATTTTATTTCTTATTAAAAACTTTTGTCATCCAAGTCACCATTTGTTCTTCGTGCTAGATCCTTCAGGCCAGGTCCGTGGAGACTCTTCGAGGTAGAGCGCTGCGAGCTACTTGCTTGTGAAGAATCTTCACAATGAGTTTGTTTGGCATGATTCTTTGTGAACAATCAGTTCACTTGGCTAAGTTAATCATCCATGTGTGTGTGTGTGGGGTGGGGGGGGGGGGGGGGGCTACATTTGCCCCTTCGTAAAGATATTTGTTTATTACATGAAGAAATATCTGTACGAAACTTCTGTTTATCTATGATTTTCTTTCTTGGGGAAAATGAAGAAATTTATTCAAATTTCCCCTAAAGCTATTTGTTCCCCAAGGTAGACAAGACCCCCATGTATGCTTCATTAAATGCAGCTTTTGTTTGTGTTTCAGTGCGTTACATGTGGCAGTGCCAGGGCGTACTGGTGAAGACGACACAACCATTCAATGCATAGTTCCCCGAATCATCATTATAGTAACATTTAATCTTTCGTGACCACATGCGTTTGGCCAACACGCCAGCCACATAATTGTGAAATTCCATCATTATACTTTTCCAAACATCACTTTTTTTTGCCGTCCTTTTGGAATTCGTGGTGCCCCTATAAAAGGGGACGCACCTTTAGTTCAAACTCACCTTTGGCTTTAAGTTTCTGAGTTCAAGATTTTTTGGGAGAGTTTATCAAAGAAATTCTTGCTTTCTTCAACTTCTTGACCCCTTTTTTTCAGTTCTCTTCCATTCTCTTTTCTCTCATATGCTTTGGCACCAGTAAAGAGAACTCTTTCCATCAGGGGCGTTTCTCCTACCACCCAGGCACGCCAGGCTCACTGGGCATGATACCATCATGCCCCTTACTTTAGAGAGAATGATCATTTCTGGGCGACATCAGAGCGATTTCTCGGTGCTTTAGTGCCAACTGAGGAGCCAAACTTGCTGATAGAAGAAGGTGAAGACTCTGCAGACTTCACTTATATCCCTACTGCTACTATTACCCATTTCCGTATAGAGCGTGGTGATTTTTCCTATTCTAAGGTGGAATTTGAGGTGACCTCTGGTGCCAGTGAAGGTTTGGCCCTTGGACGGAGTATATCCATTCAAAGTACTCTGTTCAACTGGCCCTCGTAGGCTTATCTTGCTCCATGTGGTTGGGTGATCTTACCTTGGCTAAGAATAACACCGCTTTGTAACTGTTGGTGTCCAAGTGGAGACATAGTTCACACACCTTCGTGGCCGCCTGGGGTGAGTTTACTGTTACCCTGGAGGATGTGTGCGTATTATTGGGACTGGAAGATACTGGATTTGACACCTTCTTTGAGGAGGCTGTCTCTAATGAAGAAAAAACTCTGAGGAGCGAGTTAGAAGATGTTGTAAAGTATTGTATGGTCATTTATAACAAGTGCACCTACTTGTAACACCCCGTCCGTCCGGGGAGAGCGAACGGAGCGCCACACATCGATAAAATAAATCTAAATCCACAATCACAAGGTATAGAGCATCTAAATAAACCCATAATAATATAAATCCACTAATTTCAATCTCTTAAATTACAACAAGTCTCTCGAATAAATACAACATCTAACTCGAACAATAAAATACAAATCTCCAATACTCTATACATCAAAATAATACAAATCATTCCCAAACAATCCTCGCTAAAATCAATCTCCATAGCACCCCAAAATCCGCGCTAACCTGCCACTAAAAGAAAATATGGGGAGGTACACAATATGACCGGAAAGATGTGCAACAAATATATATTAGCGATAAATAAAGCGTAACTACACGAGTATGAATATTCAAATCAAAATGCGAATCTCAAAGCATTTATCAATATAATTTCTCAACAACACTTTAACCGGGTCACCAGGCCTCACCACATCCGCATATACTTTATCAAGCCATAGACGGGAATAGGTATTTTGGCGGGTACTCAACATCCGTGCCATATTAAAATCTCATGACAACGTGCTCAATAACAATATAATGATACCACATCAGTCAAATAATTTCAAAAATTATTTTCAAGATTTCAATGAATTTATCAATTCAAATATGAGTTCAATTAATACGAATTCAAAGAGAATGACACTCGCGAGATTTAAGGAGCATATTGTGTAAAACCCCATACCTCAAACCATGATGAGAAAGCAATGATCACATCCTCAAGATAAACACAAACGATCTACAAAAGCTCCTCCAAGAACCTCCAACAAAATAGCCCCAAGAAAACCTCTAATCTAAGGTTGGAACTCAGAAATCTCAAGGGCCAATGTGTATATAAAAAGAAGAGGAATATAAAATATATTTGTTGCCAAAATTTGTGCCAAAAGTATGTTAAAAGGGTTTCCCATGACTTTCTTTTATAATGCAAAGAAATGAAGAGTTGAAAACCAAAAGACTCCTTTAAATAAGGCAAAGAAATGAAGAGTTGGAAGTCAAAACAACTCCAAGAGTTAAAAATATTTAAAAATCATTTTAAAATCCGTTTTAACTCCGTTTTTGAAACCGTTTGAAATTCTCTCCTTTAAAAATAATAACCAACAAGTTTGAAAAATAAAAATAATTTTATCAAAAACTTTATTTTCCTTCACTTTCCAAAAATTAATTAAAATAGCCCAAAATTACGCGGGTTGTTACACTATTCTGAGGTCATTCACTATTTTTACTTCACTAAGGAGAAGGTTGTCATTAGAGCCCATGAGGCGGCTAGGGAGAACCCTCGAGGGAAAGAAGTTTTTGAGTAACCTTTGACTGGGGAAGGCTATGAGTCAAAAATTGAGCAGGCAGGGTACATATAGGTAATGCTGTCGAAGGTATACCCTCTGGGTAAGCCCTACGACTATCCTCGTAAGGACCTGATCAACATAGCCATTCGAATGGCCAGTGGTGTAAAGATCCCCTTCGCTGCCATTGTTCTTCGGTCTCTATACACTTGGTTAGGTCGTGTGTCTGCAGACTCTGCTCGAAGCATTGGTATGTTTGATGTTTCTAACTATGCAAGCAATGTTATTTTGATAGGGTTCCTCTACGCTCATTTCTCGAATTATGCCCCTGCTTGCCACTTCCCCGATTCACAGGATGTGAGAATCCCACGTATTTGTTGTTGGAAGAATAAGAGTGTGAAGAAACCTCTGATATCGCTGATTGATCGAGCTGAGCAATTTAATCCTTGCCCTTATGTTGGGGTGAGCCATTTTTTTACTAATAATTTCTTTGGTGAAGAGGAGCATCTCATTTCTCCTATTGAAGAAGCCCTTGCTAGAAATTTTCCCGAGCACAGTGTCCCCCTGTTGTTGATCCCTTCATATTTGCTTTTATATATCGAATGGTCATCATTTTACTCTGTATATAGCCCCCATCGAGTATCCATGAAGTTTGGCTATGATTAAGGGGCCCCCTATTAAGCTATTTCACCAGCAAAAAGCCCACTAATTTTTTGTTTTCTTGTTCGAATTTCCTCCCTTCCACTGTTGCCAGCCTGTGTACCCATTATCCTGCTAACCATGTGATCCCTAGCAAGAGAGATCGAGGAGGGAGATCAGCGATGCACATCAATGTGTTCTGGCAAAACCAATTGGTTCGCTTTCAAACCAACCTTCTGAAAGAACCCCGTTATCTCGAAGTTGAGAGATTTCCAACCATCGAGTTGGGTTTGAGAAACTGTACCACCCAATCTTCTGTTTTTCCTCTCAGTACATCCAACACCAATGCTCCCCCAAGCTGCCTCCCATTGCGCCTATGGATCAGGCAGTTGTGAAGAGAAATAAAACCACTCAGCCTTCCATTCTTCCGACCATTGTTGCCCCTGGTCCTTCGAGGCCGATTGGAAGGAACGATTTTCCTTGCCCTGCCTTAATGGGTGCATCAGTTAGGGACACATGGAACGCACCTTTGATGAAGCTTAAAACCATTCCACAACCTCCATTAGCCTCTACTCTTGACCCAAAGATTTTTGGAGCGGTGAGCTAGATGGTGGATCGTCTTAGCCAGACTTGGGAACATTTTAGTGAAAAATATAGAGCTTTCATGTCAGCCAAGATGTCTGCTTGTGGGATCTACTGGGGGTAGTAAAAAGAGGAAAATGATTATCCCCCTCAAGCTTGTGATGGAGGAGTCGAGTGAGTCCAGTGAGGAGGAGTTGCCTGAGGAGCATGTGTTTGGTGATGATGTTCGTGATGATGATGATGAAGATGAGGAAGAAGAGGGAGAAGAGGAAGAAGAAGAAACTTCATTGGTGCAATGACATAGGTTGAGGAGGATGGCTTCTCCCTCAAAACTTGACTCGCCACCTTAAGATTATGAGATTATAGAGGATGTGTTAGAAGGAGAGGTAAGAATCTTAATTTCTCTTACTGTAAATATCTTTTTCCTTCTCTTATTTTCATACAAATACTCCCATGTCTATTTTTCTGGTTGATGCACGAGGAGATGCGTACAATGGAGTTAGAGAGGATCATCCCTTCGAGAGAGCTTCCTCTACTACTTTGTAGGTAATCTCCCATTTCCCCCTAAGGGCAGTTATATCTAATACTTCATCTGAGTCTAGTATTGTCTATTCTCCCGATCCCTCTTTTTTGCATGAGCAGGCTGGCCTCAAGAGGGAGGTGCCTTCTGTGAAAGTTTTGAAGCTTTATCTATGCCTGTCATTGCTGTAACTTCGATACCTATGGTAAGCCTTTATTTTATGCACTTATCTCCCTCGATTTACTGGTTCAATTTCTAACTTTCTTCCTTCCTCAGGCTCCCACGCCCGTTTCAACCATCTCCGTGGCGTCTCCACCTTTAAATAATCAAATGCTTGTTACTTTATTCGAACCTTCGATTTCAAACCCAGAAGGTGCTAAGCCAGCTGTAATTGCCTAAGGAAAGGGTGAATAAGAACATATTGTTGATATGGTGGAGACTAGGAAGGAGCAGGTTGTTGAGGTAGGGGATAATATGATTTCCCCAAAGTCGTCCCCTATTGGTAGCTCCCAATGTGATTGAAGAGGAGGAAGTGGTCCAGATGACCACTCGCGAGTTTGCAGATGAGCGACGCCCTGAGGTATTTCCACTCTTCCATCTATCTTCTGCATGTAATTATGTTAGCTTTAAAATCAAAATCTCCCATAACTGGGGGTCAGGCTGGCCTAGTAATATAGGCCTTTAAAAATAAAATCTCTCATAACTGAGGGTCAGGCGGGCCTAGTATTGTAGGACTTTAAAAATAAAATCTCCCATAACCGAGGGTCAGGCGGGCCTAGTAATGTAGAACTTTAAGATCAAAATATCTCATAACCGAGGGTTAGGTGAACCTAGTCTTATAGGCATAAATCTCCCATAACCGAGGGTCAGGTGGGCCTAGTAATGTAGGGTTTTAAGATCCAAATATCCCATAACCGAGGGCCAGGCGGACCTAGTCTTATAGGCATAAATCTCCCATAATCGAGGGTCAGGCGGGTCTAGTCTTATAGGCATAAATCTCCCATAATCAAAGGTCAAGCGGGCATGATCTTATAGGTGTAAATATCCCATAATCGAGGGTCAGGCGGGCCTAGTCTTATAGTCATAAATCTCCCATAATCGAGGGTTAGGCGGACCTAGTCATATAGGCATAAATCTCCCATAACCGAGGGTCAGGAGGGCCTAGTCTTATAGGCATAAATCTCTAAGTTAGCATAGTGTTTTTATTCACGCTTTCCTTTGTCTTTATTGTTAACTTCAACTGTTTGTTGCATTTTAGGTGGAGGTCGATCAACTAGCAACTTATAGGCTCGAAGTGGAGCCTATTGTTAAAGAGTTAGTTCAAGCACTGGAAGTAGATTTAGTTGCTTCTTTGGGCAGGGACCGTGTACTTGGTGATACTCCTGCACCACGTGCTCCTTAAGAGTAAGTGACTGATAGTGCTTCGCATACCCGACGAGCATCTGCTAGTGATAGCATTTTCAGTATTCATCCGCTTGAGGCAGCCCCCGAGATGGTTGTTTGGCAAACTTTGGCTAATTTACCCTCTGTTCCGAGTGAGTGTCCCCGTCTGTTGATTGAGCAATTATTAGCTTGCTTTCGTTCGACTTTTAATGTTCGCTGTCTGCAGCCAATTCCTGGGATAATGGCCTGCCGATTGCTTGGGCTCGCGATGGTATTATAAGAAATTCTCAGTACCCCCCTTTGTCCCTTAGCCCTGACACTGTCAAGTATTTATTAGGTAGGTTTAACGTGTTAACCAATGATGTTTTTCCATGACATGGATGGTGGAGCTGCTGCGGAGTTTCAAGAAAAGTGATCTTCCCAGTGTCTATGATTGTCTCCAGAATCCCCATCACGAGCAGGTGTCTATCTCTGAAGACCTTGTGGGTCTGGAATCCCAGTTACTGGTAACTGAGCAAGTAGTGCAAGAGGCCCATGAGGCAATTGCTAGTGTAAAAGCACAACTGGTTGAAAAAGAGCAAGAGTTAAAAACCATCTATCAGACCCAAGAATTTACTAGAAGAATCTAGAAGACCTTGTCGCAGAGCAAAACCATCTTGAGCATAATCTTCCCTAGCATCACCACTGACTACTTGGTTAAGAGAATCTTCACTTTATCATGGACGGACCCTAGCTTCTTTATTCAGTGTTTCTTTTGTTGGTCTTGCCTATTTCTATGAACTTTTGAGTTTTTCTAATTTGGTTGTAACAACAATGCTATCGTTTATTTAAAATAAAGAAACATTATCAACTTTGGTGTTTCCTTTCCTTTTTGTTGTTTTAATTGAATGTTGGCTATTCTTATACATCAATGCTAAGTACATTATGTATAATAAAGGAATCAATCCGTAGACTTGTGAAAATAAAATATTGATCTAGCATATGCCCCAAGAATTTTTCTTTTCACTATATTAAACGGGAGAGCCCAATTGCTTTAACGCATACATCTACAGTAAAAAAAAAGTCTTTGAACAAGAGTGAAAGAACATACATTCAGACGTAATAAATCATTAGCCACTTGTTGTTCAATTTGAAAGTCACATTATCTTCCAGCTTAGATATCTTGTAGTAGCCCGAATCGTGGGCTGCTCGAACGATATAAGGCCTCGAACTTTCGTAATGACAAACCCCTTATGTGTCTCGTGCATGATTTTAGAACCAAGTCTCCCTCCTTGAACTTCCTTGGCCTTACTAACTGATCATAAGATCTGGACAAATGCTTCCTTTATATCTCAAAGTGTCTTATAGCATTATCCCTATTTTCTTCCAAGGCTTCGAGTTGTACCTGGCGACTGTGAGAGAGCATAACACTTCGTAGGTTGTAATGAGTAGAAGGTACCTCGAGTTTGACTGGTAGCATAACTTTTTCCCCAAATACCAAAGAGAATGGTGTGTAGCCTATTGGCTTTCTCTTCGTCGTTCGATAGGCCAATATAACTTTTGGGATCTTATCATCCCATGTGATAAAGAAGTCTTCTAACATCTTTGCCAAAATATTCACCAACGTCTTATTGGTGGCCTCTGCTTGCCCATTGTGCTTCGGGTATGCCACTTTTGACTTATGATGGATGATGGAATACTTTTATGTGAGCAAGCGCACTTCGTTGTTTACAAAGGGGTACCATTGTCTCACTGAAACACCTTCAGGATGACAAAGCGACAAATAATGTATTCGTTCACAAATCGAGCTACTACCACCGTAGTGACTTTCTTGAGCCGTACGGCTTCTTCCCACTTTGTGAAACATCCTGTGGCTACCAAGATCCATATCTTTCCTATCGACGAGGGTTCCTATCAGATCGAACACCCAAGTATAGAATGAGAATGGAGCGGATAAAGAGTGTAAGTCCACCAAAAGGGCGTGGATCATATTCCCATGTAGCTGGCAAGTTTTGCACTTTCTAATAAAACCAGCTGAGTCTTTCTCCATCGAAGGCCAGTAATAGCCCAAGGTCATTAGTTGATCATAAAGTTTGGCTCCCCCAATGTGACTTGACTCGTGATCTTGCTTTAACACCTCTTCGGCCTCTTCACCTCTTATGTACCTTAGGGGCTTGTCATGATAGCCTCATCAGTATAGCTGCCCATCCTGCACAAAATATCTCGATGCTCGCCTCTTTATTTTCATAGCATCCTCTTTGTCTGCTGGCATTACTCCGTCTATTAACAAGTCCATGTGGGGTTGTCTCCAATCTTACGATTGGTCAATGAAGTTGCACTTTGCCACTTGATTGAAAAGGTAGAACTTTGAACACTCTCTCTATACTACGACAGCTTCTTGTCTCATCAAGGGCCAGTAGTACCCCGTTCGCTGTATCCTTCTATATAGAGGGATCTCTGTAGTCTCATAACTATTCTCATGTATTTTGATCAATATTCTCCTAGCCTCTTTGGGGTCCACACACCTAGAGAGCCAACCTCCCTTTTCTTGTAATATAAGTTGCCCCTAGCAATAAAGTATTGTGCTAAGTCAGCCAATTTAAGTGGTCCTTCCCCTCTCTCTAGCTGCTTTTTGATTTCACCTCTCCAGTCATCTTTATCTTCTGATGGAAGCATCTCAGATACTGTCGAGAGGCCATTCTCTGTGTGATTCAGACCACGGTTGATTCTCTATTAAAGGCAATCATTTTTACGATGGTGACATAGGCATCCGCATGCCTGTTCATCGTTCGGGGGTGACTTTTTATCTTTACCACCTCAAACTGTCCCACTAATCGCTGGATGATCATGCAGTAAGGCGCCAAACTCATGTTCTTCAATGAAAATTCCCCCGTCACTTATTTCACCACCAAGCTTGAGTTCCCTTTGATTGTTAGAACCTGGATACCCCTCCTTAGTGCCTCTAGCAGTCCCAATACCAAGGCTTCGTACTCATCTTCATTATTCGAACATTTAAACTCCAGTTTGAAAGATAAGAGAATTTCTTCGTTGCCTCTTCATAGGATGACGCTCGCTCCTCATTTTTTCTCGGCCGAAGAGCCGTCGAACTCCATACTCCATTCTTCCAGGATAGATGCTACAAAATTGGTCAGGAGATCATCCCCCGGGAGCTCTTTGACAGGCGGCTCGAATGTTCCCATCGAAAATATAGCCAACATATCTGCATACGCTTGGCTTTTGATAGCTTGAGGGACCACACACTACAAATTATACCCTAATGGGATTAAAAACCATCAAGATGCCCTGCCTATCAATACAGTCTATCTAGAAAATATGAATCGTGAATGATAACAGGTAGTGCTTAAGCTTTTGTGATACAAATATGAGGGATAAAGAATGCCTCTCGATGCTAGTGTATCTGGCCTCGAGCATATGTATAATCCTACTTAGATAATAAACAGGTTTTTCAATGCCTTCACTCTCTTAGGCCAACAAAGCCCCAATAGACCGTTTTGTTGACATGAGATATAAGCGTAATGGGGTACCTGCCTTCAGAGGGATCATTGTTTGAGGGGAGGTAAGGATCACCTTCAACTTGTTCATGGCTTCCTGGTGCACTGCTTCCCACCCAAACTTCATACCCTTTCTCATCATCTCCATCAAAGGGTGTGTTACTTCGGCCAACCCCAGAACAAACTTCCTCAAGTAGGAGACCTTGCCTAAGAAACTTTTTAATTCTCTCACTGATTTCGGTCTTGGCATGTCAAAATGTCCCTTCATTTGTCCATGTCCATTTTCACCCCTGGCGATTCACCACGAACCCCAAAAACTTCCGGTTCGTCACCCCAAAGACACACCTGAGAGGGTTCATATTTCACTTATACTTCATGCAGCAAGTGAATACCCTCCTTAAATCATCTAGGTGAGAGCCTTCCTTCTTGGATTTAATCATTAAATCATCAACATAGAACTCCATGATCTTGTGAAAAAGGTCATGGAAGATGGCCATCATCATTCTCTGGTAGGTGGCTCCTGCATTCTTCAATCCGAAAGGCATGATTATGTACATGAAATTTCCTAAGGGTGTTCAAAAGGCAGTATTCTCCATGTCAGCTGGATCCATTTTTATCTGATTATGGCCCACATACCCATCCATGAAGATGTACATCTTATGGCCCGCTATTGCATCGATCAAGCTGTCAATAGAGGGCAGTGAGAATTCGTCCTTCTGGCACACCCTGTTCAGATATCTGAAATCTACACATATCCTGATTTGGCATTTGTCTTTCTTTCCCACAGGTAAAATGCTGGACAACCATATCAAGTGTTGTAATGGAACTATAAACCCCATCGTGAGCGGCCTCTGTACTTCTTCCATGATCTTTAAATCCAACTCTGCTTTGTGTTCGAATGGCCTGCTTCACTAGGATTGCTAAGGGTAAGACATTCAGTATATGGCAACTTACCTCCATATCAACCCCATGCATCTCGGTGTACTTCCATGCGAAGACATCTTTGAACTCTATTAGAAGTTTGATTAACCCCTCTCTAGGGTCTCTCTCTCGAGATAAATATGGGGTTCGAATCCCACCTTCCCTAGCCAAATCGATCTTGTCCAATTCCTGGATCTGTGGCCTAGGGCCATCTTTCATACATTCCGACTCTTCCTCCACTTCTTCTACAAACTTTTGGATCCCAGAGTTATCAATTACTAGGCATTTCCCTTGGTTATCCACCAGGAAGCATTCATACACCGGGTCAGCTTCATCGTCCAGTCTCTCGACTGCCCGCTCACACCTTTATAATCTATAGATAATTCTATCGCTAGGCAAAGCCACCCACTTACACTGTCGGGCTACATCACTTTGGAAAGATCTCTTTTTATGATTCTCATCCACCTCCTTCACCGTTCGCCTACTAAGGACGCTTTGTGTCTGAACTTGGTGCTCAAAGGGATCAATTCATGGGGTCATTCGATCATGAAGCTGTCTTGACAGGCTGGGGGCCTTACTGACCCTAGATCACGTTCTTCTTCATAATTCACAATCATTTGAGCAGGTGTCCACACCTTCTCTCGAGTTGACGGGATCCTTATCCCCCTGATAATTCTTATCACTATAGTAGATTCTTAAGGAAGGCCAACCTGGTCGAAGAACAAACCAAACTTTGGCGAGTAAGACGCCGCCGCACACTCAATCCACGGATCAATCCAATCATCCTCGAGCTCATAAACTTCTTCCACATCTCTATATGTAGCCTCATCATATGTTATCACTATGTTAACCTCTCCCAGAGAACAATCTCCCATCAGCCCATTGCGCACCTCAATAGCATCGTAGGCTTCTCCTTTTTGGTTCTCTTTGTCTTCAGTCTCATCATCTAAATGCAGGGAAACCAGCTAGAAAGTACATTCTTTAAGAGAATCTTCGAAGACACTCTCTGTAGTGCCTTCGGAGTCATTCCCTCCAATCCACTATTTCATCATTTATTGCTCGGCCTCCTCATCAAAGGCGTTAGCCCTATGGACCCCGTGGGACGATCAAGGGTTGTTGTTTACATTTATCTATGGAAACTCAAAGTATCCATTCTTCACATGGCAGTCAATTAACCTTCTTAATAAAAAATACACTTTAGTAGGATGATTTCCCCCGTTATGGAGTGCACAATAATGAGGTTTCTCTCTATCCTCTCGAGTGAGCGATGTGGTGTGGACATTAATCAGCCTACAAACTTTATCACGGACCATGATATCGTATAGGTTCAAAGCTTGCTCCACCGTACAAGGTAGATCGGGAGGATCCTCCTCATCTTCAAACCTTCTCTTGTTGCTTCTACACCTTCTACCTCCTCGGCCTCCATTACCTCCTTTTCTACCCCCATCGTCTGCGCAGTTGATCCTCAAGTGTATTCCCCTCCCCGAGGTAACTGTTGGCTTCATCAGCAAGCTAGGCAATGAGGGAGTTGGTACTATGGGTTTTACCACTAATGCGATATTCCCTGCTGCCTTAAAAAAGGCTACAAATGTACCTTCTCTTATCTCATTTTTCAGGTGACATATGTATTCAGGTAGAAAGCCTTCTGCACATACTTGTAAAATCTTATCCTCTCGCATCTCCTCCCTCATATCTAGAGAGTGCTCGCGGAACCTTCAGATATAGGCCACAACATCCTATCCTGGATTCTGCTTCCCAAGCGCGAGATGGGTGAGTGTGAACTCGTCCTCAGCCAAAAAAAACTTTTGCAGAAACAAAACATGCAATTCCTCCCAAGAACTTACACTACCTGCATCTAGGTGGGAATACCACGTGTAGGCTTTCTCTGTCAGGGACTTTGAGAAATCCCTTAGTCGTAGCTTTTTGTCA
Source organism: Sambucus nigra (assembly GCA_949130495.1). Taxonomy (NCBI): domain Eukaryota; kingdom Viridiplantae; phylum Streptophyta; class Magnoliopsida; order Dipsacales; family Adoxaceae; genus Sambucus; species Sambucus nigra. Next base: position 103,721,358 of record OX422217.1, on the reverse strand, counting down.
TGGCAATGGCCCCCTAGATTTTTGATGAACCTCTTCACATGCCCCTTGGGATTCTCACCTTTCCCCATGTACTTTTAAAAGATTGGGGAAATATAACCCATTGGGTAGGGTTTTTTATTATACTGCTTTAGGTAGGGAGTACGAAAGTCATCGTATATGGAGGATCTCTCTCCTTTAGGCACAGCTATGAACTTTAGCAGCTCTTTCTTCATATCTTCTAAGTTGGCTGGCGAGGGGCTAGATGACGACGACATTGTTGTCATCGGTGCGCCTACTCCATGACTTACCGTGATAGCTGGAGCAGATGGAGTTATTCCCCCATTTTATAATGCCGATTCTATTGTCATAGGTGGGACCGTGATATTATACACACCGCCCGAGGGTGATGAAACCATGGGAAAGGTGTTAATGGAAGCAGGCGCTGCCACCCCCCAGTAACAGTTGGAGCTGGTATATTGGCTAGCACTATAGTAAAGGAACTCACTCCCGTGGGGGATCTCAACGTTGCTTAGGCTACCAGAGTCTTAATGAACTTTATGAATAGTCCCATCAGCCCATGCATCTGTGCCTGGCCTGTTCCCCCTTGCGTGGCCATCGTCTCTGTGATGCCAACGTCAAGTGTGCTAAACTTTGACCTTGTCATTCTCCCCGCTTCAGGCAACAAAGTGTTGTTTGCCTCTTCATCATGTTGTATGGAATCGAAATCAATGTTTCAAATAGTGTCATCCTCTGGCATCTTTTCAAAGAGAATACCTCCCCAGCAGAGTCGCCAAATGTAATATGTGGGGCATAACCCCTTATTAAGATCAGGATCAACACCGTTATATATAAAGTGTAGGTCAGAGCCACAGGAGAATCAAAGGCAGAGAGATTCAATATTCAAAGTTTCGTTAAAGAAATATCATATTGACATGAGCAGCATAGGGAAAACACAATAAATGAATGGGATCAGCAGGTAGTGTGGTCGGAGGGAGAAAGAACAATCACTCTAGGCATAATAAAGACAAGGAAGGAACTTCAAGATCAGTTAATGCCCAATGATGGGTGCATTGAATGTGTGTGGGAGTTAAATCTCTCGTGAGAGCTCTCTGGTATAAGGAAATTTGGGCAGCAAGTTTGGGCTCTGGCTTTAGATCCTATCCCTTTGATTTGTTTGTTTGGTCTTATTTATATTGGGGAGAGGTTTCTCAAGTTAGCATGCCCTCGATCCCTCTGGTCGGGTTCGTTAAATGCATGAGATACATCATTTAATGCATGGGATCTGGTACTTTTGGCGAGAAAACATTCTATTAGTTGGAAGTATTGAGGGCATTAATAAGGGATATGACTTGTCATCTTGAGGCTTACTTTAGGGTGGTTCTATGGTCATATTTGGTGAACTAGACCTGCCATCCTAATGGTAAAGGTACTTGAGTGCTATGTTCTTGAGTCTCTGACCTTCAGATGTCATGACACCAGGGAGTGGTTCAAATAGTAGCCATTGTTTGGTATCTAGTCACATTAGTCAGGCGGGCTGGCACCCAAGGTACCTTGAGGAGGTGACCTCGAGGGGGAAAGTATTGAGGGAGATCGAATGACTCTAGGAGGTTCATTCGAATAGGTTAGCAATGAGTAGGCTCAAGTGACATTTGTTATGGGTGAAGTTTTCTCCAAGTGTGTCAAGAGGGCTGGTAATAATTCCCAACGTTGCCTTGTTCTCAATCCTCCAAACCATGTCCCTGCGAAGTTCCCAACAGGAGGTTGCTTGATAGAGCATGAAATCCCTCCCATGCCCTGCCAGGAATGGTCCCTCGTGGGTACCAAATGACCTCCCTCAACATATACATTCATAAGACAAAATACATAATAAAACATTCGATTTCCTATTACAAACTATTGTCATCTGGGTGACCTTTTGTTCTTTGAGCTAGATCCTTCGGGCCAGGTCTGTGGAGACTCATCAAGGTAGAGCGCTGCAAGCTACTTGCTTGTGAAGAATCTTCACAGCGAGTTTATTTGACATGCTTCTTTATGAATAATCAGTTCACTTGGCTAAGTTAATCATTGATGTTCTGGGGCACACAACTAGACCTCACTGGAATCGTCAAGGTAAGATCGTCCAGGCATGGAACCTCCCATGATAGAAGGCAGTGTAGGTATGTTCACACACATAAACAAATCACAACAATAGATATTCACCCAACCTATATATACACCTATTCAGTAGGTATACACACAAACCATCATATAAGCCGTTATATTGTATATATCTCTCGAATACTCAGTGTACTGTCGAATTAAAATTATAACTTCTTATTGTAAATTTTCGAGTATCGCTCACTACCTGAAGGAACCTAGTTGCCCCTTAAGTTATTTCAGTAGATAAAACACTCATCCTCTACTGGTTTGAATCATAGGTTCATTCATGCTTTTCATGACTCGTTTTAAGTCTCGTTAATTCATTAAATATCACAATATGCCCGATAACTCCTAGCCATAATTCTTCTCGATTGGGTAAATCTCAACCCTACCGTAGTCCTATTGGAATTATCTATATCCCCCATTATAGCTTAATAATATCCTAAAAGTACTCTATAAATCATTTGTGGATTCAAGGCATAAAATAAAGAAACTGGCCAAATCTGGGCACCCGAATTGATTCGGTGAAGAACCAAAATCAATTCGCCTACCGAATCGATTCCGTCATCGAGACGAATCGATTCGCACCTAATATTTTCATCTTCTTCCTTTACCTATTACAATTTCTTCCATTGTTAACCAAATCAATTCTCCATTAAACCTTCATAAACTCCCATACAAGGTTCCCAAACATCAAGTATATGTATAAGAACAAAATCTAACGTAATAGTAACATCAAATCTCCAAGGAATCAAACCATTAACAGATTATATCTTGAAAAATAGTTTATGAGTTTCTTCATGCAAATCCAACCAGATTTCCTAATTTCTTCCACATTATCCATTATAAATATCAGATTTCACCATATAAATCTTAAGGGATTCTACATGAATTCCTACCCCAAATCAAGTATTACACCCTCTAAATACCAAGAATTTATCAATTTAATCATGCAATTCAAACCTTAAACTCCATGGTTGTTATAACATGCTTTAAAATTTTCAAGACAAACACTTCTGATTTCATTTTCAGATGATGAAAATGCCTTCCTCTCCTTCCGATTTGCTATCCGATGGTAAAGGCCATGAAATAATGGTGTTGAATCTCCAAGAACTCTCCTTCCTCTCTAATGGCCTCTCTTCTCTCAAAATAGTAGTAACCTTAGCCTCTAACTCAAAGGGGCTAATATAACCTTTCAATTTTCGGAGTTCTGTCTACCTTAGTCTACCAAATGATTGAAACGCCCTCGTGTGGTGCCGGGTTAGTCTAAAATCGCCCCTGGGCCCAAATAATACACCTGGGTATACTATTTCGACTATTTCGGCCCATTCAAAATCGATCGTGACCTCAAAATTATCATCTAAGCCACTTTACAATAATTTCCTATCCCGACCTCATATGGTCTACACGCGACACCCGGTTCAGATATAACACTTTCACATCAATATCACTCGCTATGGTTCACTTAGTAATTTTATTTAATATACATTAATCATTTTCTCTCCCGATTAATATTTTAATCAACACATAATATTTAATTCAATTAAATTAAGGCACACGTGTAATTTAAAAATGACCAAATTAAATAAATTTTAAATACTAAAAAATACGGGGTGTTACATACTTCCTCCCTTACAAAGGAATTTCACCCTCGAAGTTCGAATATGCCTGGTACTAAGAGCTTTGGATCCTCTCACTCAATGCATTTGAACGTATTTCAAAGTTAACTCACAATAATATTTTGGTGTTTTCACTATACACATGCCAGTAGTACCCTTTGACTGAAGGTTCACTCCATCCCAAGGTTAACGACAAGTCCATTCTACCTCTTTCATACCGACATATGATGATACACAAAACTATTGTGAATCCACTAAGAATGCCTAAAAAACGAGCCTATACTTTACTAAATCTATTATCTCTATGTTACAAAAGGCCTCACTTCTATAGGTGCCAATTTCTCTTGTTGCCAACTCACGTAACTCCCTCTATGGGAGACACCCGCAGTAATCCCTAATCGCTCATGTCAGGCTTCAAACTTTGGTTCATATCCACATACTCTCACTACGTTCCTGAACTATATGAAAATGACGTAAATTAGCTCAATCCTTACTGACAAATCATTAATCACTTTGGGTCCGAGAAACTTGCTATGCCCCACCTCTAACCAAATAAGGTTGAATGACAAGATCTCTGTACTAAGCCTTAGAAGGCTTCAACTAGATAATAAAATGCTATAAGGTATTACACGTAACTCTACCAATGGTAATTGATACTCCAAATTACCCAAAAATCCAAAATACACATTTCGTGCACTCTCCAACATCCTCGTTACCTCCCAGCTACCCATCGACCTACTATGATACGTCTAGATTAAATCTCAACTCTGTCCCCATCGCCTCTTGACACTTTCTATCAGATTTTGCACTCATCCTAATTCTCAACCATATTGGGCGACGCCTTGTGCCGGTTCATTTCTGCTCTCTAATGAAATGTTGGGCATACTACCTAATAGTATAACTCACCATAAATGAATAACAATTATTTCATTTTTATCAATTTATTCCACAAATTCAAAGGAAATCCTGACCTCTCAGCGATTTTGATAACCAAAATAATGAACAATATCAGTCTGCGTATACATTCCATCAATGGAATAATTAATCTATTATACAATTTTGGTTGATAATCTAAGACCAACCTCTTCCATTAACGAGTGGTGCACCTGGAGACAAATTCACTATGTCTTGCTCAACACCAATTCACATGCTCGACATTTCATATCACGTGGCATGTCTTACTCCCCTTTTCGAGGATATACCAAAATCATGGCCCGTGTTCCTACTCCAAAACTGTGCACTTCCTGGGCACTTTTTTGTTTGGTAGAAATCAACATCTTGTCTATGCACAATTACTCTACTCATTTGACTAAGTAAGACTCCACTCATCTTCCAAAATTATGGGGGCCTCCCTTGTTAAGGGATATCTTTTTACATGTGTTTCCACCATCTTGCAACTCACCTCGGTCGTGATAATTCTCCTTGACATACACATAGTCAGACTATGTCCTTTTCTCTAACAAAGTTTAGTCCATTATACCATTCCACTTATGTTTCTAACTATCCTATAGTCATATATACAACACATCTTTAACCATGTCCCTTTATCTCGAACGATATTGAAACTCAAGCTACCTGGGGTGCCCATACAACCTATATCTCGTGCATTTCTACAAAATCCTCACCAACGTCACATAGGTTACCTACTTATCTCACACTTGACCCTGCACTCTCGGCATGACTATATAGTGGGGTTATACTCAGTTTTCCTACTAATCATGACTAATTTCTCCTTGAGACTGCCCCACTTATGAACTAGTGGTGCAAAAGTTACCTAGTATTTCCCACACAAAGCTACTGGCTCCACTGGCCTTGTATAGTATACGAGTTCTCAGCCTAACGTGTTTCCTCTACACGTCTACTGGTTAACATTCAAAACTGATTCCCTAGCATTCAACAACATATCCCCAATCTCAATGTTTATAATGGTTAATGCATAGAACCTCCCACAACCAAAACTCAAACAAGGAATTCCCTAATGTACTATCACCCAAAATTATCGTTCATCGAGTTCTAGAGGCCCAAAGCATATAATCGGGACACTCAAAATCATATCCCCATTGTATTAGTCTAATCACAAACTCTCACATCTCTAAAGGATTCATATAACACCGTGCTCTCACTTTCACTAAGTTTTCAGTGCTAAATTATGAATGAGCTAGATCTCTTCGTTCGACAGAAAACCCTCGAAAACCCGATATACCTTGAAACACAATAGTAAAATTTCCTACATATTGGGGTCGGATGTAACAAGACAACTATACTCTATGAGGTCTTATCCAAAATATAATATACATGCGATCTCCTCCATCTTTCTTGTGAGACATCGCAAAATAACACATCCAACCCTGGAACAGCAAAATGATAGTCTTGCTTTAATTGCCCGCCATCGCTCATATTCGAATATCATCACTCAAAATGAGCTAACCCACTAAAACATATCCTCTTAGTGTCTACACCTGCTCCCCTACAGATGGAATCAAAGATATCCCCTCTACTCAATGGTAACTATATACGCATTATAGTAATATTAACGATACATCTATTTAACCCGTTTCGTACGTGAATCTAGTGCTAACGAAATACTGTGACTCGCTCGTGTCACACAAAACATACCCCATTCACTCTAGGATAAAACTCCATACTTTCAATTACCAATTGCACTGTCAGTTTAAATTGTTCCTGGACATAACACTCTTATCTAAACCTAACCAAAAACTTCTATAACTATTGCCCCAGCTGGGCATCTTTCTCATGTCCTGTAAATCGTTGTGGATAAGGTCAATACAAGTGGCCTTACTTTCCACACATAGGACACCTCTCTATATCATCGCCATGTCTCTAGCCCCACTGGTCCTATCAGGATTGTCCTTTTCTTGAACCTGGTAGTCTTGGTCCTCACTGATACCCCCGTTATTCCCTTGGCTCTGCTGGCCCCATGGAGCACACTATTGGTCCCGACAGACTTGACTGAATCCACCGTCACTTGGTAGGAATTATTTTAATCTGAACCATTCAGATGGCCCCCCTACTAGATATCCCCTTGTGGTGTCTCATTAGCACTATTAAATCCACTCTTTCCCTTCTAGATATATTCTCCAACTCTTAGCTCCCTTCACATGAAAGCATTTATATTGCCTTTACAAAAGTACAACATTGATGACATCACCATCAGTCATCCCAATCGAATTTTCCCCTCAATACTGGCATATTCTACCCATGAGTCCATCGTTAACTCAACGACCCTTTTTATTCTCGTTATCCACCTTGTTGGGTATGAAAATAAGAAAATGATCCCTTACGTTTGACCACTATTCGACCTTCATGCAATAAGTACTAGAATTTCCTTTGCCTCTCTGTTTAAAATAGTTGATGAAAGGATTTGTGGTCAAACCACAACCAAATTCCTTGATATTCATGGTATTTCTCCTTAGATGTGGTGACTAACTCCCATCACTACAATACCGCTCCTATGAGCTAAAATTTATCCAAAATTTTAATCATAAGTGTCACTACACTTCCCCTATGTTCAATCCCATTTAGATGCTCTTCTTCCATTGGTAAATCACCATTCCTCGTTTTCCCCGAACTCTTATAATTAGCCTTTAAAAAAAAAACTCTTCGACTCGCTCCCTTACCACCTATACTGATTGAGTATGAAAACTGTGTTACCATCTGCCATGGTGGTACCTAGGAGATTACTATGCCCCGGTGGTTATCACATCATCCATTACTCGAATAAGATATGGGATGAATTCTACTGCAGTCACTATTCCTCGAATTCTCTATAGCATTGACGGAGCCTCTCCTCCTGCAGTCCTCTTAATGACCCTCACTGGTCATCCTATATTGTTCGGTGTACAATGCCCAACCAAACTCTTCTATGATTCACATCAACTATAATCAATAGCAGGGGAACGTAAGTCGCATTATGAATTGACAGTCATAAGCATAGGGCTTTATATCAAAGAAAAAAACACTGAAAATGTAGTAAGTCACATAGATCCTATGGACTCTAAAACCTGATGCTCTGATACCATCTGTGACACCCCGCCTATTTAGAACAAACATGAATATAATTCGGTTCATTCTTAGCATCACTGTTGGAAACTTTTTAATTTACTAACCACCTATGTTAAATTAAGCCGGTGCCAAATTTTATCTTGCATTAATATAACAATATGGGAAAAATGAATATATTCACCAAACCATCCATACAATATACTAGTCTGAACCAATCACATAATAAATAACTGAATAAAATAATACCGAATAAACCATCAGTTCCTAAGACAAAATCCAACTACATGTGTCTGATAAATATTGAATAATTGAAAATGTCGAATCATCTGAAGGGGCAACATGCCCAAATGAAATACTGATATGAAAATCCAAATCTAAGAATGAAAAATTGAAGCGTTTATATCAATCTTACAAGTCTCCACAAGTGCTACAGCTATGCGCATCCTTGGAATGAATCATCAAGTTTGGAACGACCTGTGGCTGGACACCTAAAATATTTTGGAAAATAGATTTGACAAGGGTCAGGGCCCAAAACCTTTTGAAAATATTTTAAAAGCATTTTAATCATAGTTTAAAAGCAGTTATTAGATACACATGTCAGTTCCACGTACACTCCCTTGAGTTCCTCGCCTCTCAACTAAAGTGCACGCCTAACGTCTCTTACCTAGATATGTTACCCAGCCTAACTAGACAAATGTATCTACTAACCACAAAAGGTTTAGCTCACCGATACCGCCCATACAATACATTAATGTACACCCAATAATTAACATAAATCGCATATTATTATTGAATCATTATTTAAGTTTCTCTACTTAAATTACTTTTAGATATACGTAATCTATTAGTTTTGTCATCACACATAAGTAGATTTATCACACTTGTATATATTTATCACACTATAATATATACAACTATGGCATCCTTAGAAATGGCCGCCACAATGCTTGCATACTCTGCTATCATGTCCATGTACCTCTCGTACCAAATCAAGGACTATCGGTTCAGAATGTCTCCTCGAACCATAAATCAAACAACACATAATGGTGCCGAGAATATTTCAAAGACTTTGGGATATGCACATACCTAATGTAACCAAATGACACATTGGTACCACTAATACACTGCACGTAGTGAGACGCCCTAAGTTCAATGTTTCGGGGCACACATCTAGACCTCACTGGAATCGGCAAGGCGGGATCGCCCTTTGTGCGGAACCTCCCATGATAAAAGGCAATGCAGGTATGTTCACACACATAATAAAATCACAACAATAGGTATTCACAAAACCTATATATACACATATTCAGTAGGTATACACACAAACCATCAAATAAGCCCGCAAATAGTATATATCTCTCTATTACTCAATGTCTTGTCGAATTATAATTATAACTTCTCATTATATATTTTTGAGTACCGCTCACTTCCCAAAGGGTACTAGTTACCCCTTAAGTTTTTCAGTAGAAAATAGACTCATACACTATTGGTCTGAATCATAGTTTCACACATACTTTTCGGGACCCGTTCTAAGTCTCGCGAATTCATAAAATATCACAATATGCCCGATAACTCCTAGCCTTAATTCTTCTCATTTGGGTGAACCTCAACCCTACTATAGGCTTATTGGAATTTACTATATCTCTCTCACTATAGTTTAGTAATATCCCCAAAGCCTCCCATAAATCATTTGTGGATTCAGTGCATAAAATAAAGAAATTTGTCAAATCTGGGCAACCAAATTGATTTAGTGAAGAACCCGAATCAATTTTCCTACCAAATCGATTTGGTCATCAAGCCGAATCGATTCTCACCTAACACTTTCATCTTCTTTGTTTACCTGTTATGATTTCTTCAATTGTTAACCATTAAATTCTCCATTAAACCATCCCAAACTCCCATACATGGTTCCCAAACATCAAGTATATGTATAAGAATAATTTCTAACGTAATAATAACATCAAATCTCCAAGGAATTAAACCATAAACATATGAAATCTTGAAAAATCATAAAACCTTAGTTTATGAGTTTCTTCATGCAGATTTCTAGATTTCTAGATTTCTTCCACATTATTCATCATAAATCTCAGGTTTCATCGTATAAATCTTAAGGGATTAATCCTACTTGAATCCTACCCCAAATCATGCACTATACCCTATAAATCCCATGAATTTATCAATTTAATCATGAAATTCAAACCCTAGACTACATGGGTATTATAACATGCTTTAAAATTTGCAAGATAATAATTTGCCTTATAATAAAAGGTCTAATTTCATTTTCAGATGATGATAATGCCTTCCTCTCCTTTTGATTTGCACTTCGATGGTAAAGGCGATGCGAGAAAGGTGCTGAATCTCTAAGAACTCTCTCTTCTTCCTCTCTAATGGCCTCTCCTCTCTCAAGATAGTAGTAACCCTAGCCTCTAACTCAAAGGGATGATATAACCTTTCAATTTTTGGACTTCTATCTGCCTTAATTTACCAGATCATTGAAACATCCTCATATGGTACCGGGTTAGTCTAAAATTGCCTAGGGACCCAAACAATACACCCGGGTACTATTTCGACTATTTTGACCCATTAAGAATCAACCGTGACCTAAAAATCATCATTCGAGCCACTCTACAATAATTTTCTATCTCTACCTCATATAGTCTACATGAGAAACCCGATTGAGATATAACACTATCACTTCACCATCACTCACTTTGACGTAAAATAATTATTTACTATTCACTCAGTAGTTTTATTTAATAAACATTAATCATTTTCTCTCCTGATTAATATTTTAATCAACACGTAATATTTAAATCAATTAAATCCGACACACGTGTAATTTAAAAATGACCAAATTAAATTAATTTTAAATACTCAGAAATACGGGGTGTTACAAGATCCCTTCCAGGGATGCTTTTCAAGATTTGTTTTATTGGAAGCAGTCTTTGCTGCTCGGCCATGAGTTTGTGTTGAGCTCTCTTCCTGAGAAGTCTGCTTGGCATGCATGGATCCCTGTACCCTAGTTCTTGACCTGATAGATCCCTCATGGAAATTTCGTGATTTGGAGGGCTCTTTGTGATTATGACCCTTAGTAGCTCGGTGATCTAAATGATAAAAGGCTGAGCCCTTGCTTAATCTATCTAAGGTGATCGACCTCTCTTGCGAGAGTGAATTCCCATTATGATAATCAATAAATCTGATTGACGAGGTCACCCCAGGATGGTAAGATCGGTCGTTGGTAGATCTAGAGTATCTAGACCTACTCCTTTACTATCGAGGTCCTGGATGCAACATTTAATCCGCTTCTTAGTCATGTATAAAGATGAAACCCTTGTTCTAAATTTTTTAGTTATTTTTTTATCCAATAAGTCACACACACACACACACACACACACACACACACACACACACAGATATATATATATATATATATACATATATATATATATATATATATATATATATATATATATATATATATATATATATATATATATATATATATATATATATATATACACGCACATACCACTAATGGTGTTGTTTGACAAACCTAACCAATGTAATCCTTATATAAGAGTGCGTATATTTTTTATCTGAATCTGAAGTCTAAAATGTGAAAATAAAAAATATGTTATTTTCCGTCTTAGTAGAAATTCTGGATTAATTCAAATCCAGAGGCAATATTACATCTGAAGTTTGAATTTTAATAAGGAACCTTTTAATATTTTAAATAAATAAATAACTCTTAACACCTCTGAAATATAAATGGACTTAAATTCAAACTTCAGATGTAAAAAGAAATAATACCTAACGCACCTTAAGCTTTACTTGCTAATACCACACTTAAAAGTCATTTTAATTAGTGATACCACAAAGTGGGTTTTTGTCAATGAAATAAGACAACTTGACAACATGAAGGCATAATAGTGTACAAATACCCTTAAAAACATTTTCTTTACCCTTTTAAATCTTCTTGATATGTATGTACTCAACTCAACTCAACAAAACCTTTTCCCTATTATTTGGGGTTTTGATATATGTATGTAAATTACTTTATTCTTTACGGATAGTAAATATGGTTGCTCATCATTAGTTGTTGGATTCGACAATTTTTTTAATATTTTTATAAGATCTCATTGGGTTTCTGATAAGGCATAAATTCTTCCTAATTTATCCCTTTAATTTAGTTACTTTTAGCATCTCGAACAACGTAATCAATTTGATTTCATCTCATAATCTTGCTACTGACTTATTCTAACGAGTACCCCGAGTTTTTGGTATTTCATAATAATTTTACAGGTATTTGATGTCACTAAAGAAAGAAAGAAACCGAAAGAGTAGAGAAAGAACATAAGGAAAGTCAAAAGGGCAAAGTTGTAATTTTTACCCAGAATTCGGATGAGTCATCTTAGAAAAGTTGAAGATATCAAGTTTACAGGTACATACGAAGAAACAACACCTCAATCAAAGTTCTGGTGTGAAAGTTATGAGCAGTCAAAGATAGAAGAAAAAGTCATAGAAAAACCAGACCGATCCGGATCGGATCGGTCCGAAATGCAAAGTTCTAGTGAACCCCGGACCGAAGATGGATTGAAGATGATGAAAAATAAACGAATCGATCCGTACTAGACCAATTCGGTCAGAAAAGAAAAGAGCCGATCCGGATCCAAGCCGAACCGAATCGAAGGAGGATCGGACCGGACCGGACCGGTCTGAATGTCATAATTTTGGTTTTTCACTCTTCTTCCAATGGAGATTCCTGGTTAAGCTAAAACTCTTGGAGTCTTGTAGGGTATTTAAACCCAATTTATTATCATTTGAAGGGGCGGAAAAATCATATAATTTTTTCCTTTACAATAAAAACCCTAGTTTGAAGATTTATTACAATTTTAATTCCAAGATGGAAGTTTGTTCAGATTTCTGTGAGTGCAAGTAATTTTAGTTTATGATTTTAGTGCTTTGGTAAGTTAGTTGATTACGTTCTTCTGTCTAATCTTCCTTCTACATCATTCTTCAATTATCCATTAGTTTAATCATGATTTCCTGCCATTTAATAATCATTTTCATTAATTTCATCATGGTAGGCTAGGTTTTTAAGGATCGAGATGCATGAACTCAACCTGATGTGATAGTTGTATGTGTATAAAATTAATCCTCTAAATTTAATGATTTATTACGACCGTGTTTCATAGAAACGCCAAAATTATAGATATTTGGATCTCGTTTGCTTCAGGGTAATCGGGATGCTTCAGAATGCAATTCGAATGTAACTATCGCAATACCGATTTAATCGTCCTCTGATTAAGTATGGTGCGGGTTTGAACCTCATATACGTAATGCTTAGGAGTACTAAATTATGGGTCTAATTAATCATTTAAATTCACGATTAGTTTTATATCATCAATACACTAGGGTTGAGGGGTTTTATTCCCGTCCTATTTTCTTCATCATATAGTTCGAGTTTTAAATCATTCATCGTTAGTATTTTAGGTAATTTAGAATAGTTGCGTTTCTTTCATAATTTCAAAATTTTCATTTAGTTGTAGCCAATTCTCAAAACAAATCATCTTTTTCTTGAGCGACAGGCTTGCACTTGAGCCTAGAAAGTATGCACTTTTGAGACACATTCTTAGTCGCATCAAGTTTTTGGCGCCGTTACTAGGGACATAGGTAGACTTAGGATTAGATCAAGTCAATATCAAACTTTGACCAAAAATCTCTAAAAATCCAAAAAAAAAAACGTATAAAAATTTGAAAAAGAACAAAAATATTCATCATCATCTCTCATAAGCCCGTTAATGCAAAATTCTGAACTCACTCTAACTCCCCATAATAATCCAACACACATTCACGAAAATCTATGTACGACCCTGATAGCCCTCACACGCCTAACGTTCCATAATTCTGGGTTCCACCTCCCACACCGTCACACTCAATCTCAAATAACACGCCGTTTTCCCTCTTAGGACACACTTCAGAGCATGCTCCGAGTATACCAAGTGAGGATACCGAGTCTTTGAGAGAGAGAGACATGTCGCAGCACGGTAGTGAAGCCGTCGATGAGGAAGAGGCCCCATACCGCCCTTTGAGAGAAATCTTATATCCCGAGCGCACTATCACTCTAGGATGCATCATACTCCCGTATAATGAAGGACAATTTCATTTTAAAAATGGGATGATCCAGATGCTCCCCCACTACCATGGGATGGATTCTGAAAAGCCATATCTCCACATTAGGGAATTTGAGGATCTGTGTGAAACCCTCAATGATCAAACTTGCACACAAGAGGTAATCCGCCTCAAACTCTTCCCATTCTCTCTAAAAGATAAGGCTAAGACCTGGCTATGGTCTTTACCTCCAAGCTCGATTGCATCCTGGAATGAGTTGCAATATAAATTTCTCAAGAAATTCTTTCCTCCACATCGAACGAACTTCATCAAGGCTCAAATTCAAACTGTTCGACAATTAGAAAATCAGTCATTCAATCGATGCTACGAGAGTTTCAATGAGTTAGTTACTTCATGCCACCATCATGGATTCGATAAACGGCAAATCATTTCCTTTATCCATAATGGGCTGAACATTAATTCCAAGCAACTCCTTGAAACCACGGGTAGTGGTCCGTTTATCGATTTAGACACCCACGACGCTGAGCTTCACCTGAGGTTTGTCGCCGAGACTACCCAATCCTGGGATACATCCGACCCTAATGCTCAAAATCACAATTGCTAAGTGACCACCATTCCATCGGCGTCTGGGCTGTTTCATGTAGAAAATAATTCTATGACGGACAGTCGACTAGATGTACTTGAGAAAGGACTGCGAGACCTACGTGAGGTATATGGAAGTGGACCAACTCGATCCATACCAAACCCCGTCGAGAAGGTGTGTGCTATTTGTGAGGCCAGACATTCAATAGAGGATTGCCTAACAATACTCGCCTACAAAGCTATGCTTCAAGAATAAGTGAGTGGTATAGGAGGATTCGAGGGTGATTTCATTGCACCCCACGAGAATTCTTACAACCCATCGTGGAAAAACCATCCTGGTTTTAACTATGGGCAAAAAAATGCAGTAATGAATCCTAATTCACATGTTGCCCATCCTCTACCATCGCAATTCTAACAAGCACCACACATGCAAGGACATGTGTACGCACCACCACCTACAGGGCCATATATCACTCCACCGTGGAGAAATCTCGAGGATACGATAAACCTATTTATCAATAACTAGAATGGAACCAATGCTAGATATGATCGCCTAATTAGTGACATGAATGCGACTATTTAAAAAATGCAATCCTCGTTAAGTATCCAAGAGAAGGGCAAGTTTCCTGCCCAGAATCAAAGACCTCCCCAAGGTCAAACTAGTGTTAGCTCCACACCCCATGACCATCTGGAGCAATGTAGCGCAATGACCACTCTACATAGTGGGAGAGTAGGTTACTTGTCACCTCCCCCATAAGACGTACCTAAAAATAAGGAGGTTTCGCTCGAAATGAAAGAGGATGGAGATGCCCCTTCGATTGAGAGTGATGAAAAAGAAAACACTAGCGGACCCAAGGTCATGGTGAAACCCCCTACCACTACCCCATACCCTCAACGGTTGGTCCCGCACTCCAAAGAGACTTTTCGGGATGATGTGTTGGATGTCCTCAAGTAGGTAAAGATTAATTTACCTTTTCTCGAGACCATACAGAAAATTCGCGCATACGCTAAGTTCATTAAGGACTTACTCACGGTGAAATGCAAGATAAAGGTAAATAAGAATGTCGTTTTGGCCCAGAATGTCAATTCAGTTTTATCGAGTGACTTTCCGTTAAAGTATAAAGATCCGGGTGCACCCACCATTTCATTCATCATGGGGAAGAACCGAATTGAAAGGGCGCTAATAGATTGAGGAGCGAGTGTTAACATTCTACCCTATTTCATCTATAAGAAACTCGATTTGGGAGCCCTCAAGCCCACAAATATGACTCTACATCTCGCGGATCTCTCTGTGAACCTCGGGGAATCGTTGAGGATGTGATTGTCCAACTAGACACTTTCTACTTCCCGGTGGACTTTGTCATTTGGGATGAGGAGCCCTCCATTCTCCTGAGCAATCATGTTCCCATTATCCTTGGTTGCCCATTCTCTTCTATGGCTAATGCACTCATCAATACTCAAAATGTGCGGATGCAATTAACATTTGGGAACATGACCCTAGATACAAATATTTTTAATAATATCAAGAACGAGGGTGATGAAAGAGAACCGCGAGAGACGAATCTTTTAGGAGCAGCACACGAGCATGGGAGGACCCACCTGCGAGAGCCGATAGGGATATGCCTTGTTACATCAAGTGAGAGAGACAATTTAAAGGGCATAGGGAGAGGTCCGTATGAGTGCTTAGAGGAGAGCGAATGGCTAAACATGATAGATACTTTTCTCCTCAACTACTACCCACCCACACCACCTAATAATTTTAAGATGGAGTAAGGAAGGAAGGACGTGGAAACAAAGCAAGAGAGAGAGAGAGCTAGAGGAGTTGAGCCTAACGAAAGTTGAGAGAGAATTTGGGCAGGTGGATGAGAGCCTTCACAACAAAATCCAACTTCTATGGGACTCAGGGAGTCATTTAAGAGAGAGCGAGTGGAAAGATAAAAATGAAGAATCTCTTACCAATGACCATCCATCCATGCAACTTGAATCCTCAGAGGTAATTGAAGATAAGACTCAAGTCTCGTCTGACTTAGAACTCGACCCACGTAGCATGCATCACGAGGATACCTTTCCAATTAGTCATGATGAGTCTCCCAGTCTGTCCTTTATCTATGGGAGAGGTCCCAACTTGTTCTAATTTTTGGTTTATGATATGAAGACGAGAGAGACGAGGAGAGCATCGAACCCCGTGAGTGGGGTCGGGTGAGTTTGTGGAGAGATGAGAGGTCGTCGCACCCCCGACGCATATGGGGTGATTTTTATTGTATTATTAAGTCATGTGTTACGGTCATTTAGTGTCTTCATGCATTTTAAATATTTGTTTGTTTTATTTTTCCGCACTTTTAATTCTCTTTGAGTTAGATTTTAGTCCTTTTTTGCTTGAGAACAATGAAAAAGTTTATGTTAGGTGCGTCTTTCTAAAACTTCACAAATTATCAAAAATGCCCAAAAATTTCAAAAAAATCATCAAATTTTGAAAAATCCAAAAATATTTTTCTTCAAAATAAATAAAATTTGGAATTCAAAATTTTCAAAAATATCATTAAAATTCGGTTTAAAGTCTCAAGTAGTAAAATTCAAAACACACAAAGCTGAAATTGACTAAAGATGGAATTTGAGCGAACATAGGAGACTTAACGAATAAATGAGGAGATTAACAAACCCAGTGAGATTCGAGCCTTTCATCCTTGTGAAAATTATAAATCAATCCGAGTTAATTGTTAACTCAAAGTTCTTTTCAGGGTCTAAAAAGTAGTCGAGGATCTCAATCCTTTCATTTTGATCGGTTATGAAAAATGTGTGAGATATTGCCTTGAAAAATGTGCTAAAATTGATCTCTAAACTTAATTCATCTCGAAACGCTTATGGTAATGCAATTAGTATTTTGGACAATGAAGTAGGCCCTTGTTTGTCACCCAAAAATATTGGCCAAAAAAAGTAGCGAAAAATTATCCCTTTGATAACCCAATTGAGCCGAATAAAATTTATCCTTTTCGTTTGATAACTCGAAAAACCCAAGTAGCTCGGAATTGTAAAAATGGAATATTCATTAAAGTCCGAAAAGTGCAACAAAAAGGGGTAAGAAAAAAATAGAAGAATGCTTGACAAAAAATAGCAAGAAAAGAAAAGAAGTGAAAAATAGAAAAAATAGAGAAAAGGAATAGAAAATGAGCAAAAGCCCCAAAAAAGCACTCACGGACATCATAAGCAACATTCCAATTCCAAAATTCTTAACCTTTTTCAATTTTACCCAATACACCTTTTACCCGAAAAAGTCCTAACCGAGTCCAAATTGCGAAATTAGTTACCGCGTGGAGAGTTAAAACACAAAAGATAATAAAAGAGATTAAATGTGTGAAAAAGAGGCAACGTTCCCATGTTTCAAACCGTATTCCGTGGATGAGATCCAATCACTATAAAATTTCTGTCTTTCTACTTGTGTGCATGAATATGCGTCCATTACATTTACTCTTATAAATCACGTATACCGAGAAAATAGCCACATTTCGAGTGATTCGTTTGTGAGAGCATCCCGTGAGATTTTGAAATCAAAGCGAGTTTTCCGAAAGTAACGTAATGGTCAATCGGTGGAAATCTGCGGTTAAATTTTTCAGCTTCGCACACACGTACTATGATTTGAGACTCTTGAACATGAATTGATGATGACGATTTTCTGTTAAAGTTTGAATTATACAATTTTTAAGTATTTTGATTTTTCTTTGAGTCAATAAAGAATTTTGTGGGTATATTCACTGCAAACTCTCACGAGACAACACTCATCCTACTAGGATAACACAGGGGTTTAAAGGCTTATTGCATCGCTAAATTCAATCGCTTGCCCGCGAAAAAGGTATTTTATCCCAATAAATTGATTTTCAAGAGTTGAGCCTTGCTAGGATTCTTTTACATTTCCCGGAATGCGTAAAGTTCTAAGTTAGGGGGATTTAATACGGCATAAATTCTTCCTAATTTATCCCTTTAATTTAGTTACTTTTAGCACCTCGAACAATGTAATCAATTTGATTTTATCTCATAATCTTATTATTGACTTATTCTAACGAGTACCCTGAGTTTATGGTATTTCGTACTAATTTTATAGGTATTTGATGTCACTAAAGAAAGAAAGAAACCGAAAGAATAGAGAAAGAGCAGAAGGAAAGTCAAAAGGGCAAAGTTGTAATTTTTACCTGGAATTTAGATGAGGCAAGAAAAGTTGAAGATATCCAGTTTACAAGTATATAGGAAGAAACGACACCTCAATCGGAGTTCGGGTGTGAAAGTTATGAGCAGTAAAGATAGAAGAAAAAGTAAAAAAAAAACAGACCGATCCGGATCGGATCGGTTGGAAATGCAAAGTTCCAGTGAACCTTGGATCGAATATGGATCAAAGCTGATGAAAAATAAATGAACCGATCTGTACCAGACCGATCTGGTCAGAAAAGAAAAGAACCGATCCGGATCCAAGCCGAATCGAACAGGTCCGAATGTCGCAATTTTGGTTTTTCACTCTTCTTCCAATGGAGAGTCCTCGTTAAGCTAAAACTCTTGGAGTCTTGTAGGGTATTTAAACCCAATTTATTATCATTTGAAGGGGCGAAAAAATCATCTAATTTTTCCCTTTATAGTAAGAACCCTAGTTTGAAGATTTATTACAATTTTAATTCCAAGATGGAAGTTTGTTCAGATTTCTGTGAGTGAAAGTAATTTTAGTTGATGCTTTTAGTGCTTTGGTAAGTTAGTTAATTAAGTTCTTCTGTTTAATCTTCCTTATACACAATTCTTCAATTCTGCCTTAGTTTAATCATGATTTCCTGCCATTCAACAATCGTTTTCATTAATTTTATCATGGTAGGCTAGGTTTTTAAGGATCGGGATGCATGAACTCAACCTGATGTGATAGTTGTATGTGTATAAAATTAATCCTCTAAATTTAATGACTTATTACGACCGTATTGCATAGCAACGCGATAATTTAGATCGTTGGATCTTGTTTGCTTCAGGGAAACCGGGATGCTTCAGAATCCAATTCGAATGTAACTATCGCAATATCGATTTACTCGTCCTTTGATTAAGTATGGTGCGGCCTTGAACCTCATATATGTAATGCTTGGAAGTACTAAATTCTGGGTCTAATTAATCATTTAAATTCACGATTAGTTTTATATCATCAATACACTAGGGTTGAGGGATTGCATGTGACACCCTGCCTAATTAAATACCGGGTGATTAGTCCTATATCCAATTAAAATAGGTTTCTCATCCGGTTCATTCTTAGCATCACTGTCGAAAACTTTTTAAAACATTACTAACCACCTAGTATTCCAAAATCCGATGTCAAAATTTTTATCTTTTTATTTAACAATCAACAACAAAACATTATTACATAAGTACATCCCATGCAATAGTAATATAAATCCATCCACAATATAAAAGACTGGAATGAAATAATACCGAATAAACCTTCGGTTACAAAATCCAATATAAAGTCCAACCTGAATAAAAGTCAGAATATAAGGTTTGACTGTCATAAATGAAATAACTGTGGGCAACATGCCCGAATAAAGTACTGCCCTGCACCCTACACTAGGAGAGAAGTAACTGAATCGTCTAAATCCAAATCCTCTAAGCATCCACAAGTGCTGCAGCTACGCATCCCTAGAATAGATCATCCTTCTTGGCGTCCCTGTGGCTGGACACCTAAAAGGTTTTGGAAAAAGGTTTTGCAAGTATGGGTTAGAGCCCAAGTAAAAATCATTTAAAAATATTTAGCAAGTAATTAAATAACAGTTTAAATGAACAGTTATTAGATACACATGTTATGTTGCGAGCACTCCCTTGAGTTCCTCATCTCTCATCTACAATGCGCACTTAACGTTTGCTACTCAACCCCACCTAGTCAATTCTAGACAATCTAACTAGGCAACCATTATCTAATAAACCCAAATCAATATAGCTCCTCCGTATCGCCCATACAATACACTATCGAATACCCTTAATAATTAACATCTCTCTTATGTTATTATTAAACCCCACTTACCCTTTCTACGTAGGTTATTGTTCAAACATTACCATTTAAGTTTATCTCCTTAAACTTTATTGTAGATATTCACTAACTATCTTCCTACTATTCACACATTAGTAGCTTCATCATTATATAGATATACCCTATCTAAGCTCCCTACTAATTACTCTTCAGTAGATTAATCGTTCTTTAGATACATACTATCTCGTTTCTCTACTAGCACACATAAGTAGATTATTCATGTTGTATATATATTTTACACACCATGTATAATATAAGTACACACTCTGCTATTATATCCTTGTATCACACATTAAGGGCTATTGATTCGTAATGTTACCTCGACCCCAATAATTATTCCATATGTATTGGTTCGGAATGTTACCTCAACCCCAATATTCAGATTACTTTTAGTTTAGATACACACAACTAACTAGTTTGAAATCATAAGTCTGCTACCCATAACTCATAGCGTCAACCCGTATTTCCATGCAAATACATTTATTAAATAAATATCCATTTCTCTTTAATATGGGCAAGGCTTTTCAAATTTTAGGATTAAGTCTTCACGTTCTTAAGTCAAATAAGATTTCACTATCTTTCTCGTCCATTAACTTTACACAGTAGATAACATAACAAGTATATATATATATATATTCACACTTTTTACAGGTGTATATATATATATATATATATATATATATATATATATATATATATATATATGACATTATATATATTAAAGGTATATATATTTATCATCCATTATATCTATACTAGTACGGCACCCCTAGGCACAGCTGCGGTGCATGCATACTCTGCTATCATGTCCGGGTACATCTCTCGTTGTACAAGGGACTATTGGTTCGTCTTCTCTCACGAACCATATATATCAAATCACACATACTGGAGGCGAACATAGTTCACATATCCATGGGTCACGCACATACCTACGCTCCCACAATCAGCTGACTTATCGACTCACAAATAAGCCCTTCACAGTCCTATGTTCTTGAAGTACCAAATGTAAAACCCTCCCGAAGGCAACACAGGATAAGATTGTCCTCTTTCGAATGCCAACCTCTCGTGATAGCAAGCATGGTAGGTATGTCATACACATAATAAATAATAAAATAGGTACACATTGCACCTATATAAATATAACATCAATGAGGTATCCACACAACCATATAATAATGATAGGTATTCACTCCACCTATATACATATATAATAACAATAGGGTATACACACATCCCATATCACAAGCCTCATACATAGTATATTTATATCCCGAATATTCTACGTATTCCATAATTTATAACTTTGTTTATTACCGTACATTCTCGAGTATTTCTCACCACTCGAAGGGTATCCTTTATTCCACATATAATATCATAAGGTAAACTCTCTACCCCCTACTGGCCTAAGTCCTTGTTCCTCTCGAATTCTTTTAACTCGAATTATCCTTCAATTTAGATTTTTTCTCTCTATTAATCCAAATTAATTTAGCCCTTAAACTTCCCTCGTAGGTCACCCCTAAAACCCAAACTAGGCCTACTGGTGTTTCAATATAATTACATTATATTAGAAATTAAATCCCATAAATTAATTCCAAACGATTTCCAAATGTCCTAAACAAAAAGGAAATTATTGGCCAAAACTGGGCAACCGAATCGATTAGAAAATTTTCTAGTAGATTAGACACCCTGTAGTAAAATATCGATTAATCCCTCTACAAAACTCCGATTGACCTGATTCATAGATCATTTGAAAGATAAGACAAAGATATTTCCATGAATGTATGGATATCACTCTAATTATAAGTACAATTTAAATGGCACATGTTTAAAGTTATGTAAAAAATTCTGGTAGTTACTAAGCTGGTAGATCAAACACCCTATAGTAAAACATCGATTTCTCCCTCTACGGAACTCCGATTGACCTAATTCATAGCTCATTAGAAAGACAAGAAAAATAAATTTCCAAAAATGTATGGATGCCACTTTAATTCGAAGTAAGATGAAAATGGTGTACGTTTAAAGTTACATTAATAATTCTGGTAGATTGACATCTTGTGTTCATCAATTAAACCCTAAGCCATTCAAGATTCTTGTTCTTCAATCAAGAACCCATCAAGATTCAATATTAATCATTAAATATATTCTAATATCAGTTTATCTTCATATAGATATAAATTTCTAATGAAAATTTACACAAAAACATCAAAGATTCAACCTAAGAATCAAATTCTCCTTTAATTGACATAAAGCCCTAATTTTCTCATGTTCATCAACTTTATAAATCAAGATCTCAGCTTTCTCTCTTATTAATCAAACCAAACCCAATAATTTCATATTATCTTCATTAAGGAACAACTCTACATGGATTCCCCCTTTA
This sequence comes from Sambucus nigra, assembly GCA_949130495.1. Lineage (NCBI taxonomy): Eukaryota > Viridiplantae > Streptophyta > Magnoliopsida > Dipsacales > Adoxaceae > Sambucus > Sambucus nigra. The sequence goes on along the minus strand of OX422217.1, from coordinate 103,698,467 downwards.
GTTTATGAATTAAACCCTCCCAAATTCATATAAAACTTCCAAAAGCATGAAATCAAACTCTAATCTACATGGGTAGTATAACATGCTTAATATAAATTTCCATTTAACTACTTGCCTTTCAATAGCAGGTCTGAATTTCATTAATATGATTTTTTGGTTGTTCTCCCCTCGCTCCGATCTAGATTCCGTTGCGTTCGGGGCGAAAAATTGTGTAGGAAGCTTTGGCCTTGGCTTTGGCTTTCTCTTCCTCTTCCTCTTCCTCTTCAATGGCCTCTCTTCTATTGTGATTGTGTTAACCCTAGCCCCTTATCTCTAATGGCAGATATACACTTAATATTTTCGGAGTTCTCTAAACCTCCAACTCCCGAAATACCGAATTACCCTTAAACGATGCCGAGTTGGTCCAAAATCATCCCGGGACCCAAACTGTACACCCGAGTACACTTTTTTGACTATTTTGACCATTTTGGAACCAACTGTAACCTCAAAATCACCATCCGAGTTACTTTATAAAATCCTCTTATTTTACCTCCAAATATGCCACGTGTGAAATTAAACTTAGAGAGAATTAATTTAATCTGAATCATCGAATTAATTAATTTCTCCTAATTAAATAAATTCTTAGGTCATCAATTTAATTAATTTATATTTTCTCCAAAAATATGGGGTGTTACATACTTCCCCCCTTATAAAGGAATTTCGTCCTCGAAATTTGGATAACGCATGTACTCCAAGGTCTTTACATGTCCTGAATCCCATACTCTCAAGATCATCACAATTATTTATACCCCTCCCAATTGTGGGTTATATAAACATCTCCACCAACCAGGGCGCCCAAACAACCTATAAATATGCATAAGTTCATCGATGCTACCTGGCTCCACTAGCCTCTCATTATCGTATAGTTACTATCCTTTAGATATCACTTTATAAATAAATAATACTCAAGGTACTAAACCCATGTCTTAATGGATAATCATCTCCCCACTCCCAACATTGTACTAAGCTTCATGCGTGGGATGTCTCGCAAAGTGAAATCCCAACAAGGAACCCTCCCGATACACTACTACCTAGCATTGTCGGTCATTGAGATCTATTGAGCCCTCAGTCCATATTACGTACCCTCAAATACTCGCCTTTTGACATAAAAGTATAATCGTCCTCTCGTATGCTACACAAGACAACATATATCATAACGCATTTACTATCACTAGTTTCTTAGCGCTAAAAAGTCACGAGCTATATCTCTCCGCTCGTCAATAAGCCTTTCTACCCTGAATCACATCAGTAACCGTCCCTGCACACCGGGATTAATTATGACTAGACAACATACACACAAAAGTCTGCTACACAATATATATAATATATATACGCATATATATAGGATCAACCCTCTTTTAGGTGATACCTCACAAAATAAATCATACCCTAGAACAGCGAACAAGAGATCTCACTATCACAATCTATGATCGCTCAACCCATTGCTAACCAGTCAACTCTCGTAAGTAGTCTACCCTATTTTAATAACTTTCAAAAGCGATAAACTAATACATAATATAAATGTCCTCTTAGTGCATTCTCTTAGCCCAATTCCTCTATCGAAAATCTCGCTCCTCAGACGGTTGTTGTGCCCTACTGACACCATTCCTATATACTTTTCCAGTCCGAGTAGTCTCACTTTCTTACTGTGGACAAGTTCAATATAGGTGGTCCAACTCTTCACACATAGGACACCTTTACATACCATACCCTATCTCTAGCGCCACTGACCATGTCGGTGTGTCCTTCTCTTGGACCTAGTAATCTTAGCCTTATTTGCTACCCCCGTAGTCCCTTTAGCTCCGCTGACCCTATAGACTCATTGCTACCCTCGAAGGGCCTAATGGAATCCATCGTCACTTGGCAGGAATTTAGCAGATCCGAATCATATAAATTGGTCCCCTAATGGGTATACCCTCCTGTGGAGTTTCAATATCACCGTTAAATCCAATCTTACTCTTCGTGTAGATTCTCTAACCCTCTTGGCTCCCTTCTCATGGAAGCGTTAATGCAAACTCGTAAACATATACGACTTTTGACGACCTCAAAACTATTCATCCTAACCGAATTTCTCATCCATGCTTTTGTATTCTACTCATGAGTCCATTATCAACAAAAAGAACCTTTATTTTCTTCCTATTCCCATTCATCGAGTACGAAGTTCCCTTAAAAAGTCAGCTCCTTTCTCACAATCGACCTATAACTCGCTCACTTGTGATAAGTTTCAAAACTTAATTCGCATCTACGTTCACATAGCAGATGGAATATCTATCAATCAAATTTCACTCAAATTTCTCGTTTAATCCCATATACTCCTTATATGTGGTGACTAACTCTCGTCACTTTATGCTGCCCCTAAGAGCTCAAAACTTTTCGCTCAAAATTTTAATCTCGGGTGTCTCTACACTCCTCCCTACACAATTGCCTTTGGATTTTATCCTTCCATTGGCCTATTACTCTCTTTTTTTCCCTTATAGATGACTCTCCCAAAGAGTCCCTCTATTTTCCCCCCACCTCTTATCGATAACACTAGGTGAGTCTAAAATTTGCACCAACAATATCTATAAAAGTGCTAGGGAAAACTTCTCCTCCTGAGATATTTTCCTATTCTCACCATCCTTAACAATAATCATTGTGACTTACATCTCAATCACGATTCCCAGAATACTATAGGTCTTTCTGTCGAGTCTTTCCTCCCGTAGACCTTCTAACGACCCTCACTAGTCGTCTTATAATGTTCGGTGTATGAATCACATCTACTATATATATAATGGTAGAAGAACGTAATCCCATACGTCGAGAAATACAACAATTCAATCATAAGGCTCTATATCAAAGAACGATATGTTTAAACGTGAAAAGCCGCACAAATCCTAAGGACACTAGAACCTGATGCTCTGATACCATCTGTGACACCCTGTCTAACTAAATACCGGGTGATCAGTCCTATATCCAATTAAAACAGGTTTCTCATTTGGTTCATTCTTAGCATCACCGTCGAAAACTTTTTAAAACATTAGTAACCACCTAGTATTCAGAAAGTCGATGTCAAAATTTTAATCTTTTTATTTAACAATCAACAATAAAACATTATTACATAAGTACATCCCATGCAATAGTAACATAAATCCATCCACAATATAAAAGACTGGAATGAAATAATACCGAATAAACCATCGGTTACGAAATCCAATAAAAGTCCAACCTCAATAAAAGTCTGAATACAAGGTCTGACTGTCATAAATGAAATAACTGTGGGCAACATGCCCGAATAAAGTACTGCCCTGCACCCTACACTAGGAGTGAAGTAACTGAATCGTCTAAGTCCAAATCATGCAAGCAATCCATACGTGCTGCAGCTACGCATCCCTAGAATAGATCATCCTGCTTGGCGTCCCTGTGGCTGGACACCTAAAAGGTTTTGGAAAAAGGTTTTGCAAGTATGGGTCAGAGCCCAAGTAAAAATCATTTAAAAATATTTAGCAAGTAATTAAATAACAGTTTAAATGAATAGTTATTAGATACACATGCTAGGTTGCAAGCACTCCCTTGAGTTCCTCATCTCTCATCTATAATGCGAACCTAATGTGGCTACTTAACCCCACCTAGTTAATTCTAGCTAATCTAACTAGGCAGCCATTATCTAATAAACCCAAATCAATATAGCTCCTCCGTACCGCCCATACAGTATACCCTTAATAATTAACATCTCTCTTATGTTATTATTAAACCCCAGTTACCCTTTCTACATAGGTTATTGTTCAAACTTTACCATTTAAGTTTATCTACTTAAACTTTATTGTAGTTATTCACTAACTATCTTCCTACTATTCACACATTAGTAGCTTCATCATTATATAAATATACCTTATCTAAGCTCCCTACTATTTACTCTTTAGTAGATTAATCGTTCTTTAGATACATACTATCTCGTCTCTCTACTAGCACACATAAGTAGATTATTCGTGTTGTATATATATTTTACACACCATGTATAATATAAGTACACACTCTGCTATTATATCCTTGTATCACACATTAAGGGCTATTGGTTCGTAATGTTACCTCGACCCCAATAATTATTCCATATGTATTGGTTCGGAATGTTACCTCGGCCCCAATATTTAGATTACTTTTAGTTTAGATACACACAACTAACTAGTTTGAAATCATAAGTCTGCTACCCATAACTCATAACATCCACCCGTATTTCCATGCGAATACATTTATTAAATAAATATCCATTTCTCTTTAATATGGGTAAGGCTTTTCAAATTTTAAGATTAAGAGTTCACATTCTTAAGTCAAATAAGATTTCACTATCTTTCTTGTCCATTAACTTTACACGGTAGATAACATAACAAGTATATATATATATATATATATATATATATATATATATATAACGTGGCACCTCCCAGACCCAGCTGCGGTGCATACTGTAAAACATATAAAAGGTATATATATTTATCATCCATTATATCTATACTAGTACGGCACCCCTAGGCACAACTGCAGTGCATGGATACTCTGTTGTCATGTTTGGGTACATCTCTCGCTGTACAAGGGACTATTGGTTCGCCTTCTCTCACGAACCATATATATCAAATCACACATATTGGAGGCGAACATAGTTCACATATCCATGGGTCACGCACATACATACGCTCCCACAGTCAGCAGACTTATCGACTCACAAATAAGCCCTTCACAGTCCTATGTTATTGTGGTACCAAATCTAAAATCTCCCCGAAGGCAACACAAGATAAGATTGTCCTCTTTCAAACGCCAACCTCCCGTGATAGCAAGCATGGTAGGTATGTCAAACACATAACAAACAATAATATAGGTACACATTCCACCTATATAAATATAACATCAACGAGGTATTCACACAACCATATAATAACGATAGGTATTCACTCCACCTATATACATATATAATAACAATAGGGTATACACACATCCCATAACACAAGCCTCATACATAGTATATTTATATCCCGAATATTCTACGTATTCCATAATTTATAACTTCGTTTATTACCGTACATTCTCGAGTATTTCTCACCACTCGAAGGGTATCCTTTATTCCACATATAATATCAGAAGGTAAACTCTCTACCCCCTACTGGTCTAAGTCCTCGTTCCTCTCAAATTCTTTTAACTCGAATTATCCTTCAATTTAGATTTTTTCTCTCTATTAATCCAAATTAATTTAGCCCTTAAACTTCCCACGTAGGCCACACCTAAAACCCAAACTAGGCCTACTAGTGTTTCAATATAATTCCATTACATTAGAAATTAAATCCCACAAATTAATTCCAAACGATTTCCAAAGGTCCTAATCAAAAAGGAAATTATTGGCCAAAACTGGGCAACTGAATCGATTAGAAAATTTTCTGGCAGATTAGACACCCTGTAGTAAAATATCGATTACTCCCTCTACAGAACTCTGATTGACTTGATTCAAACCTCATTTGAAATATTAGACATAGATATTTCCATGCATGTATGGATATCACTCTAATTATAAGTACAATTTAAATGGCATACGTTTAAAGTTACGTAAAAAATTCTGGTAGTTACTAAGCTGACAGATCAAACACCCTATAGTAAAACATCGATTTCTCCCTCTACGGAACTCCGATTGACCTGATTCATAGCTCATTAGAAAGCCAAGACAAATAACTTTCCAAAAATGTATGGATCTCACTTTAATTTGAATTAAGATGAAAATGGCGTACGTTTAAAGTTACGTTAATAATTCTGGTAGATTGACTACTTATGTTCATCAATTAAACCCTAAGTCATTCAAGATTCATGTTCTTCAATCAAGAACCCATCAAGATTCAATCTTAATCATTAAATATATTTTAATATCAGTTTATCTTCGTATAGAGATAAATTTCCAATGAATATTTTCACAAAAACTTCAAAGATTCAACCTAAGAATCAAATTCTCCTTTAATTAACATAAAGCCCTAATTTTCTCATGTTCATCAACTTTATAAATCAAGAACTCAGATTTTTCTCTTATTAATCAACCCAAACCCACTAATTTCATATTATCATCATTAAGGAACAACTCTACTTGCATTCCCACTTTAGTTTATGAATTAAACCCTTCCAAATTCATATAAAACTTCCAAAAGCATGAAATCAAACTCTAATCTACATGGGTAAAATAAAATGCTTAATATAAATTGCCATTTAAATACTTGCCTTTCAATAGCAGGTCTGAATTTCATTAATATGATGCTGTGGTTGTTCTCCCCTCGCTCCGATCTCGATTTCGTTGTGTTCAGGGCGAAAAACTGTATAAGAAGCTTTGGCTTTCTCTTCCTCTTCCTCTTCAATGGCCTCTCTTATATTGTGATTGTGTTAACCCTAGACCCTTTTCTCTAATGGAAGATATAGACTTAATATTTTCGGAGTTCTCTGAACCTCCAAGTCCCGAATGATCGAAATACCCTTAAACGATGTCGGGTTGGTCCAAAATCATCTCGGGACCCAAACTGTACACCCGAGTACACTTTTTGACTATTTTGACCCTTTCGGAACCAACCGTAGCCTCAAAATCACCATCCGAGTCACTTTATAAAATCCTGTTATTTTACCTCCAAATATGCCACGTGTGAAATTAAACTTAGAGTGAATTAATTTAATCTGAATCAATAATTTCTCCTAATTAAATAAATTCTTAGGTCATCAATTTAATTAATTTATATTTTCTCCAAAAATATGGGGTGCTACATTGTATTCCCGTCTTGTTTTCTTCATCATATAGTTCGAGTTTTAAATCATTCATCGTTAGTATTTTAGGTTTTTTATAATAGTTGCATTTCTTTCATAATTTCAAAAATTGCATTTAGTTGAGCCAATTCTCAAAATAAATCATCTTTTCCTTTCGTTTTAGATTCAGAGTTAGTATTCCTTCATCTGTTCAACGTCGTTACAACTCTGTTGTCCTATTTACCTGAGGATCGATACCCAACTTATCAGATTATTACTTGAGCGACAGGCTTGCACTTGAGCCTAGAAAGTACGCACTTCTGAGACACATTCTTAATTGCGTCAGTTTCCTTAAACCATTACTTTTGTTCTTTGGCGAGTTGTGAAGATAAACTAGTCCTCTATGGAGGATTGGACTAGTACAACTTTATATTTTCCAAGATTCTTGATTTGAGATTGTTGGATTTCCATTAGAATGCAATTGCTTTCTTTATAGGGCTCTTCACGCATAGGTGCTCTTTGAATTTTTTTTGGACAAAGAAGTCCTACCATTTTTTCAACCATAAAATAAGTCCCGTGACTAAAAAGTTACAATGTGTTTTTACCCAAATACCCCCCCCCCCCAACCCCATAAATCTCTCAATATCTACCACCAAAATCAGCCTTTCAACATCTCCCACATTTGAGTGAACTTACTTTTCCCCCTACATTCCTGTTTTCTTTTTTGGTGTTAAAGAAATATCGTTTCATCAATATATAATCGTCATTTGTTAATGATTTTCCCCAACACCCGAACCTTAATTTCTGATACTAATCCTTCAACAATTTATTCTTTCAAGTACTATTTTGTTTGCAGCTGTAGTGGACGAATCAAGTTTTCGTTTTGTGGTATCATTGTGCACAAGAAAGGTCCTAAGGTGAGTATTAAAATGTGCGAGTTGTTGGGCTTTGCTTGTTGATTTGAAGTTGCTGTGGAGGTAATCATGTTTCATTTTCAATGAGTCGTTTAATCTATTTTCTAATGGTATCAAATGATTTCAAAAGGAACACCACTTGTAAAAAAACTATCTTGTTTTTTCGGTCATTAATCATTCTACATTGTATATTCATTTTTAGGGTTTTCGAATTCCTTAACATTTTAGTGATATTTGGTTTTATTCCGTGTTGCATGTTCTCTTTGTGTAAATAAATTTTACAAAACATACTTAGTGTTTTGAATTTTTTTTCTTTGTATGAGAATTTTATTTATCCAACCTATATGATCAAATATTTTTTATGAAATTAGGTAGAAAAAAAAAATAATTGTAAAGCAATTTTACTATTTCCATATTTTTCCCTATTTGTAGTGAAAATGAGTAGTACATAGAAATTATACTGCTTCCACATGATTGTTAGTTTTTCTAAGGATGAAATGTGTTGTTTATTCTTGTGCAAGCCATTACTTGACAGTGAAATTTACTGTATGAGGTGATATTTAGTAGTAGACATGTATCTAGGTGTGTAAAGGATTGAAACATTGTATTTGCTCTTGTATGAAGTTGTAGTGATATTAATCTTTACTCGTTGATGTTTGTGCTTTATGGGTAAAATTTATTTATATAGTTTAATCATTGTTTTGAAAGTCATTTTCGTTATATGAAGACAAAATTTTATCTAACCTAGGTTTTCATAAATTTTTAAGATAGGAGGTAATAAAAAAAATAAAACATAGGCAATTTTATTGTTTTAACCTATTCACTGGTTGTACGAAAAATGAGTAGTAAATCTAAATTATATTATTTCCATGTGAATTTTACTATTTCTAAGGATGTAGCATATTGTTTGCTCTTGTGACCGCCTTTACAACATAACGGCATTCACCTTATGCAGTGAAATTTAGTAATTAATTTTAGTTATACGGATTCCATGTGAATTTCATTGTTTCAATAACTTGTATATTTGGTTTCGTTCATGTGAATCTAGTCATTCAGTATTTGTTTAATGTCTGTCTTGTTCAATTCATTAATTTTACTGATTACGTAAATGGTATAAGTATGAAAATAGTTAAAGAATGTGAGATTTATCCCTTATAGCAAAGTGATTTATAGTATTATAGATAGTAAATGTTACTTTGTGGTGATAGGTGTTGTTAATGAATATATTAAGCGATAAAAAAAATATTCAAATGGTGAATTTCACTGTATGCTAGTAACCAAAAAAGGCACATAGGTCATTATGTACTAACCGTTTTTCTCGAATGACTACCTAATTGAATAATGATCGTTGACATATTATAGTAATTGTACGAAAATGGTTTGCTTGACTTTTAGTTTAGTTTGATGTTATACAAGATGTTTGGTACATCATATAACAATACTATGCAATGTTCCAAACCCATGTAAGCAAAGTATAGCTTGTTTTTTTACTTAGTATAAATGTTTCACATCTGGTTTTTATGGAGAATTGTAATGACTACGACTTTACCACAAGAAGTCATAATTTTCTATGACTTAAAGGTATATGATATATGATGAACAAATTAAACCAATTTTTTAGTATTATTAGATAGTCAATGTTTCCGTGTGGTGATATATGTTATTGAATATTTTAAGCGCCAGAAATACAAAGAGTAAAGTTCATTATATTCCTTATCTACTAAAAAAAATCCATCTACGTCATTTTGTTCCAGTCATTTATCCCTATTGAGTATATATTTTCATGTTGATTGTTGATACGTTTTAGTTATAGTACAAAATTGGTTTCAATGACTTTTAATTTGTTTTGAGGTTTTACATGATGATTGCAAAAATTCTCATTATTCATCTATGAGTTTTTGTCCCTTATTTTCTACCACATTCTTATGATCAATATGTTTGAATACTTCATTTTGGCCCATAGTCGATGGAAACAAATGTTCTATTTCATTGGATGTACAAATTATTAATGTTGTTCAATATTGAATGAACGTCTAAACTTGTGTGCGCAAAATAGAGATTATTTTGAACTCAATAAATTTAAACAACTATTTTACATATGTTTTCTTATGTTAATTTGTAATGAGTATGACTTTTTCATGAACATAATTTGCTATTACTTATAAGTAAATTATATATGATGACCACATTCATTGTACAATTTGAGGTTTTACAAGATATTTCATACATCATATATCTGTTCTATGCAATGTACCAAACCCATGTACAAGCCTATAACATGTGTACTATGTTAACCTACTTTACACGGGAAGCCGAAGTTCTCGTCCTTTAATAAAAGGTTTTTTGTCCCTTTTATCCTCCCACATGTTTATGATTGATACGTTCAAATACTTGTTTTGGCCACACAATCGATTGGATGGGTATACAAGTTATGTTTGACACAAACATATGTTGTTAATATTCATATATAACTCATATACGATGACCTAATTATACCATCTTTACTATTATTAGATAGTAAATGTTTTTGTGTGGTTATATTTGTTAGTGAATTTTTTAAGCGCTAAAAAAACAAACGGTAAATTTCATTGTATGCCTTATGTTCTAACAAAAACTCCATGTAGGTCATTATATATTAACCATTTTTCCCGAGTAAGTGTATATATTTTTTTTCATTGATATGTTATAGTTAAACACGATTCTTACCTTATACCATATACAACAAGTAATATACAGTGGTAATGAATATTTCCATATGTTTGTTAGTTGTAGTGAAATGAGCAGTACATAAAAGTTATATTGTTTCCATGTGATTGTTAGTTTCTCTAAGGATGAAATGTAATCTTTATTCTTTTGCAAGACATTACTAAACAATAAAATTTACTGTATGTAGTCATATTTACTAGTAAATTTTAGTAACACTGTTTTCACATGTATTTTAGTGTGTAAAAGAATGAAACGTTGCGTTTGCTCTTGTATGAAGTTCTAGTGATATTAATCTTTTCTTGTTGATATTTACAGTTTATGGGTACATTTTTTTGTATAGTTTAATCATTGATATGAAATTTTTTTCATTGTAAGAAAACAAATTTTTATCCGACCTATGTTTTCATAAATTTTTAAGACACGAGGTATTAAAAAAATAAAAGATAAGCAATTTTACTGTTTTAATCTATTCATTAGTTATAGTGAAAATGAATAGTGAATCTAAGTTATATTATTTCCACGTGAATTTTATTGTTTCTAAGGATGAAACATATTGTTTGCTCTTGTGCACGACTTTACTGCATAGTGACATTTACTGTATATAGTGAAATTTAGCAATCGATTTTAGTTATACAGATTCCATGTGAATTTCATTGTTTGAATAACATGTATGTTTGCTCTCGTTCATCTGAAACTAGTGATCTAGTATTTGTTTAATGTTTGGTTTGTTCAATTCATTAATTTTTACGGATGACGGAAATGGTAGACGCATGACAAATAGTCAAAGGATAGAAGATTCGTCCCTTATAGCAAAGTGATTATAGTATTATAGACATTAAATTTTACTTTGTGGTGATAGGTGGTGTTAATAAATATTTTAAGCAATAAAAAATCTTCAAACAGTAAATTTCACTATATGCTAGTAACAAAAAAAGTCACGTAGGTCATTATGTACTAACCAGTTTTCTCGAATGACTACCTATTTGAATGATGATTGTTGACTTATTATAGTAATTGTACAGAAATGGTTTGCATGACTTTTAGTTTAGTTTGATGTTATACAAGAGGTTTGGTACATCACATAATAGTAATATGCAATGTTCCAAGGTCATGCACGGGCACAAAGTAGAACTTGATTTTGTACATAGTAAATTTTGACATATGTTTCACATCTGCTTTTAAGGGAGAATCGTAATTGCTATGACTTTAACACAAGAATTCAAAATTTGCTATGACTTGCAGGTAGATGATATATGTTGAACAAATTAAACCATTTTTTTAGTATTATTAGATTGTCAATGTTTTGGTGTGGTGATATTTGTTATTGAATATTTCAAGTGCTAGAAATACAAACAATAAAGTTCATTGTATTCCTTATCTACTGACAAAAAATCCATATACGTCATTATGTTGCAAACATTTATCCCTATGGAGTATATATTTGCATGTTGATTGTTGATATGTTATAGTTATAGTGTGTAATTGGTTTCCATGACTTTTAGTCTTTTTGAGGTTTTACAAGATGCTTGCCAAAATTATCGCCATTCAGTAATGAGTTTTTGTCCTTTTTATTCTCCCACATTTTGATGATAGATATGTTCGAATAATTATTTTTGGATTACGATTGATGGAAACAGATGTTCTAATTCATTGGTTGTACAAATTATTGATGTTGTTCAACATTGATTGAACGATTAAACTTCCTTGCGCAAAATAAAGATTGTTTTGAACTTGGGAAATTTAGACAACTCTTTTCCATATGTTTTCTTGTGTAGATATGTAATGAGTATGACCTTGTCATGAACATAATTTGCTATTACTGGTAAATAGATAATATATGATGGCCACATTCATGGTATAGTTTAAGGTTTTACAAGATGTTTCATACATCATATATCCGTTCTATGCAATGTACCAAACTCATGTACGTGAATGTAATACGTGTACTATGTTAACCTATTTTGATATGGGAAGCTGAAATTAAGTTTTTTTTGTCTATTTTATCCTCCCACATTTTTCTATTGATATGTTAAAATACTTGTTTTGGTCACACTGTCGATGGAAACTAATGTTTAATTACATTGGGTATACAAATTATGTTTGATACAAACATAAGTTGTTAATATTCATAAGTAGACGATATACGATGATCTAAGTATACCATCTTTTACTATCATTAGATAGTAAATGTTTACTGTAACAACCCGTGACTTTGGAGACTGAGAAATTAAATTTTTGGGAAAATAAAATTTAATTGAATTAGAGAATTTTAAAATTTGGGAATTTAAGTAAAAAAATTAGAGAACATTTCAAAGTATTTCGGATGATGATTTTGAGGGTACCATCGATCCTGGAAGGGTCGAGATAGTCAAAATGATTGTCATTGGGTTTTATTTCGGTTCCAGATTATTTTTAAGTCAGTTTGACTCGAATGGGAGTAAACGAGTCATTTAAAGTGTGTATTAACATTTAAAAGTGGGTTTATTATTTTAAGGGATTTAAAGGCTTACGGATCAAGCCTTCTCATCTAGAGAAAGAGAGAAAGAGAAAGGAAGAAAGAAAGAAGAAGAAAGGAAGAGAAGGAGGAAGAAAAGCTTGGATATCCCGGCCCAAATGCGACATCGAGGACGATCCAACCTCTACAAAATCGAGGCAAGTGTTTAATCTTACTAAATAAGTCATTTGTGTATTTCATTTCATAATTTGTGGGGTAAAGAAATGGATTTTGGGTATTAATATCAAAACCTAGATTTTTGGGTTTAAATCTTGAAATTGATGTTTAGATATGGGTTTGATGGTGTAGAAATGGTTGGGATCAACTTTGGGTTGATTTATTGGCTTAGAATCATGTTGTGATTAAGGTTTAGGGGCAAGAATAGAAATTTTAGGGTTTAGAATTTGTGGGTTTTTATGAAGAAGAAGAACCCTTCAAATTCTGCAGACCCGAATGGATTCGCCCCTTAAGCGAATCGATTTGGCCTAGGAAAAATTGGCAGGTCTGCATTGACTGAATCGATTTGGACCCAAGGCGAATCAATTCGGCCTGAGACAGAAGTCCCAGGTCTGTGTGACCGAATCGATTCAGAATAGGGCCGAATCGATTCGAAATTAGCGCATTTGGACTGATTTTCTCTATAGTGATTTCTAACCCTATTTGGTCGGGTTTATTAATTTGGGGTCTTCTTTTATGACGTAAGAGATATAGTTCGGATACATATGAGGGGTTTCTCACATGTTATGATTATGGGGACTTCTTGGAATAATTTGGGAAAATATATGTATGTATGCATTAGAGTTATGTATAGAGATTGTGGTAAACCTCATTTGGGGATGGGAATCCTTATTATAGATCAAAAGAAAGTATAGATATGATATAAGGTTAAGAACTCTTAGAGGGAGTTGCGAGCATATGTTATGATATTCAAGGCCGACATTTATATCGAATCCTTATAGAGATAGGATACTATTAAGATACAATTTGGGGACCAATGAAAGAGAATGATCGCATATTCTTAGTAATGATAAATTCAAGGAATAAATCAGAGCGGCGTTAGACTAGGGGATTCACAAGAGTGATTGAACGGTAGCCAAAATCGAGAGCGATGGGATCATATTACCAACTAGAGGAGCGTGTGTAAATCTAGTCGAGGTAGTTGTTATATATCGGTGTGTGATTTACAAAGGGTATTTTCCCCAAGTGATGGGATCATGAGATGAATGAAAAATTGAGCTTGAGGTTTGTAGACTATTAGTTATGTATACCAATAGTCGAAATTAGTACTAAAAATGTGGACGTACTTTCGGATATCAATAAGATGTGTAGTGATGGTTTCCTACACAAAACTTTGGGTGATAACCTTAATGTGGAGATATATATATATGTTGGAAGACTATTAATGTCATGGGAGAAATGGATGAATATGCTTCAAGTGAGGGATCGTATTCACATATCGAGGTAAATTAAATGTGTTGGGATAACGGCTAGTATATTGAGGATTATGTATACTTATATCCGAGTTTATAAAGCTTATACATATGAACGAGACATAGTTTGTATATGTATATGTATATGTATGGATATGTGAATATATATATATATATATGGGTATATTTATGTTGTGAATATCTAAACCGTATGTAATGGTTTAATCATATGATGGGAACATATGGATGTATATATATTGTGCATGAGAGCGATAAATATACTTATGTGGTTAAGCATACCCCGCTCATGCTATCATTAGGAAATTTTCGCGCAGAGGGTGAGCATCCTGGCTCAAGGAGCAGGGTGTGGATATTCCCCAGGTCATAGTCGTCCATTGTGTTATTATGTGATGTGCATTTATTTTGGGGTGGGACATGGTGGGTATGTCTCGTCTCATTGACCGGTTAGGAGCTATGGCCACTTCCTGGGACATCATGTGTGTGTGTGTTTGTCCCCGATGTCGGTGATATTGAGTCCGACCGTGGTCCCCAGGATGGTATGTGAGTAATGCCCTGGAAGATGATAGCATGGTGATGTTTATTGGCGATATATATAGCAGGGTGTATTTTGTGCATGTCCCTTGTACATCATATGTAGTATGTACACTTGGCTATGGTAATGGATAATTGTATATATATATATGGATAGAATAAATACCTATATATATATTTATATATCCTATAGGTGAAAGGATAAGGAATCTTTATGGAGTACATCTTGGATGATTATGATGTACTAGATAGTTGGGGGTTGATGTATCGCATGTAAGGAATATTTCGGTTACATCATCCATAGGATATTATTGGAGATTTTGAGTTGTTCTTATATGGTAATCTAAATTCAATAGTTGTAAGAGTGGAATTGTATGTGTAGCTTAATGGATATCTAGGATCGACATTGTCAAGGAGTAGTGTAATGGGGGGGGGGGGGTTCCTTGTTTGGATTTCGCTTTGCGAGACGCACCACGCACGAAACGTAGTGCACTGTTGAGATTGGAGAGAAGTTTTGTCCTTATAAATTTGTATGCATATTATTTAGAAATTAATAATATGATTCAAACCTAATGTAAATGGGTAATGTATTAAGTATTATCTTTGGTTAAATTATAAACCGGAATCAATTAGGCCTAGTATGGCATATATGTTTGTAAAAATAATTAAGTGTGTTTAGAAAGAGTTGGATTCTTGGGTAATGATAGGAGAGCAGGTCTTGTGGGCATAGGCTATGCCTATGGTTAGTTAGGTTGTCCTTATGGGTGGGGTAACATAATTAAGATATCAGGACACGAATATGTGCGCCCCGTTAGATGAGAGGTGAGTTGGGGTTTCACGAGAGTGAGATTCCACTTTAATTATGAAATAAGTGCATTGATATTTATTATGCACGGTTAACACACTTGCTAAATATTTTCACACCTCGGGCTCTGGCCCGTTTATATTTCTCTTTTGCTATATATATATATATTATTACAGGTGTCCTACCGCATGGATGCCGGATGCCCTTCTATCCTGCGTCGTGGGAGCCGTAACAGGTGCCGACTGTTGCGGGATTTAGATTGTATTCGCTTCCTATCTCTTTGTACATCTAGATAGGACTCATGTTGTATCGAGTCGATGCCCAAGGGTCATATGTATATGTTTATATTTATTCCATTTCAGTTATTGTACTATCTATGACCCGACAGCTTATTCAGGTTTATTTCTTTGTGGTATATTCATTTGTAGTTATTCATTTCATTTATCATAATTCTTATGAACTTCTTTCTTTTCTTTGTTAGTAACTTATAGTGTTGGTTTGTTGTCTGCTCTATGCTTTATTTAATTTTAACATCTCGCTTATATGATATCGGGTAGTTAGTCTTATATTATTTAGTACTGACAGTTGATGTTGAGACTGAGCCATCTGAGACTCCTGATTTAATGTAGTATAGGGATGGCCACCCGTTATTATTTTAAGTTGGGTGTTACAGATGGTATCAAAGCATCAGGTTCTAGAGTCTTTAGGATTTGTGCGGGTTTTCTGCGTTCTTCCGTTAACATTCTTGATATAAAGCCCTACTATTAGGATTGTTGTGTTAACTGCGTTTATTTTCTTTTGTGAAGTGCATTCACTTGATCGACGTTCTGATAACAGTTTCTCTCATTTCAGACGTCGCCTAGATTATGCCATATAGGAAAGGACAAGATTAGAGATACAATACCCATAACATATTTTGGGTACACTTTGATTGGAGGTATTTATTTTCCTCGATTCAGGCGGAAATAAGAAAGAGAACTCTAGTAGTGGTTTAGGGTGTTCTATTGGTGGTTGAGTAAGAAAGGGAAATTTACTCGATTGGCGAATCTTGGACTTAGTAAGCTAAGTCTGAGGAAAGGTATGTAGTGTAGTCCTTGGGAGGTTTAGATTGAGGAACCCATCAATCTTTGTTAGGAAGCCTCGTGATGCTGACTTCTACCGGTGGAAGGTAGGTGGCATTGACCAATTGTTAGGGGTATCGTCTTTATTTAAGAAGGGTGTAAGAAATTGGAGACTCAGGTTCGTTGCGTAGGACTGAGGGAGTTTTCGGTAGTC
Organism: Sambucus nigra; assembly: GCA_949130495.1. Classification (NCBI taxonomy): domain Eukaryota; kingdom Viridiplantae; phylum Streptophyta; class Magnoliopsida; order Dipsacales; family Adoxaceae; genus Sambucus; species Sambucus nigra. Next base: position 103,681,517 of record OX422217.1, on the reverse strand, counting down.
GCAATCGCGTTTTGTCCTTCAAAATGGTTAGGAAGGATTTTGAGGAAGATGTTTCTCTTGTGGAGAAATAGGTTTAGGAATAATGATTGGACTGAAAGAAGTAGAGGACTTTAAATAAGGATCCAAGGATGAGGAAAAGCAATTGGAGTATGGAAGTATAAGGTAGAATACCTTTCTTTGGGTTTAAGTCACGCTTTGTGCGATATTGGGAACGTCGCGCGTAAGGTATGATGAGTAGTAGTCGCTACACCGTTAGGGTGTATAGAATTTCCTTGGAGGAAGGAGTGAGTAAGTATGGCCTTTGTATGGCATCTTTTGAGAAAATAAATCGTCTCGTGAGGAGATAGTCGAGATTTATAATATTGAATTTCGGAAGTGCAGAATGTCGAGGTTTGTTGAGTACTGGTTATAAGGTTATTGTCTTATGGATAGGTTCGAGTGTGTAATTGTAGTATTCCAATGAGAGGAGGACATACCTAGTGGAAAATGCTTTGATGCAATGCAAGGAATTAGTATAGCTGAGAGTTCAAAGTTTGGTAGATTTATTTTGAGCAAAGAATTTAGCTCATAATTGTGCTAGTTTTGAGAACTAGGTATTGGTTAGAGTCTTGCATTTGTGGAGGCCTTATTTCCTAAACATAAGGTGTTTGTTTAGCATGTCGAAAGAAGGGGAATTGATTTATATTATGTGTTGCATAGAACTTCGGGCAATATCTAAAATATGAAAAATCTTTTTATAAAACCTTAACCCTGGTTCGACTAATCTCAATCCCCAACATAGCTACCCAGTAGTGTATTGGAAGGGTTCCTTGTTTGGATTTCGCTTGCGAGACCTCCCCCGCACGAAGGTAGCTAGAGTCAGGAATTGAGGAGAGTTCAACCATTGGGAATTTTCAAACTTTTATATATTTAATAGTTGTTATAGATTATATTATTGAGAGTTATATTACGATTTGAGGCTAGTGGAGCCGGGTTATAATTTTATGAGTTGATCTTGGGTACAGGGTGTATGGGCGCCCTGGGTAGTTAGTTTGTTTTAAAATTCATCTGGTTCAACGTGAGAATTAGGAAGGATCGGTATAGTGATCCTGAGGGTTGATGTAAGGACTAGATGAGATTGAGGTCCTAGGCATATCTTAAATTTCGCGGGCAAAATTTTTGTAAGCGGGGAAGTATGTAACAACCCGTGACTTTGGAGACTGAGAAATTAAATTTTTCGGAAAATAAAATTTAATTTAATTGGAGAATTTTAAAATTTGGGAATTTAAGTACAAAAATTAGAGAACTTTTCAAAGTATTTCGGATGATGATTTTGATGGTACCATCGATCCTGGAAGGGTCGAGATAGTCAAAATGACTGTCATTAGGTTTTATTTCGGTTCCGGATTATTTTTAAGTTAGTTTGACTCAAATGGGAGTAAACGAGTCATTTAAAGTGTGTATTAACATTTAAAACTGGGTTTTATTGTTTTAAGGGATTTAAAGGCTTACGGATCAAGCCTTCTCATTTAGAGAAAGAGAGAAATAGAAAGGAAGAAAGAAAGAAGAAGAAAGGAAGAGCGAGAGGAAGAAAAGCTTGGAGATCCCGTCCCAAACGCGACATCGAGGACGATCCAACCTCTACAAAATCGAGGCAAGTGTTTAATCTTACTAAATAAGTCATTTATGTATTTCATTTCATAATTTGTGGGTTAAAGAAATGGATTTTGGGTATTAATATCAAAACCTAGATTTTTGGGTTTAAATCTTGAAATTGATGTTTAGATATGGGTTTGATGCTGTAAAAATGGTTGGGATCAAGTTTGGGTTGATTTATTGGCTTAGAATAATTTTGTGATGAAGGTTTAGGGGCTAGAATAGAAATTTTTGGGTTTAGAATTCGTGGGTTTTTATGAAGAAGAATAACCCTTCAAATTCTGCAGACCTGAATGGATTCGCCCCTTAAGCGAATCAATTCGGCCTAGGCAAAATTGGCAGGTCTGCATTAACCAAATCGATTCGGACCCAAGGCGAATCGATTCCGCCTAAGACAAAAATCCCAGGTCTGTGTGACCGAATCGATTCGGCCTGAGACAGAAGCCGAGGTCTTTTGACCCGAATCGATTCACCTTGGAGGCCGAATCGATTCGGAAACAGGGCATTTGGAGTGATTTTCTCTATAGTGATTTCTAACCCTATTTGGTCGGGTTTCTTAATTTGGGGTCTTCTATTATGACGTAAGAGATATAGTTTGGAGAGATATGAGGGGTTTCTCACATGTTATGATTATGGGGACTTCTTGGAATAATTTGGGAAAATATATGTATGTATGCATTGGAGTTGTGTATATAGATTGTGAGAAACCTCATTTGGGGTTGGTAATCCTAATTATAGATCAAAAGAAAGTATAGATATGATGTGAGGTTAAGAACTCTTAGAGAGAGTTACGAGGGTATGTTGTGATATTCTAGGCCCACATTTATATCGAATCCTTATAGAGATAGAATACTATTAAGATACAATTTGGGGACCAATGAAATAGAGTGGTCGCATATCCTTAGTAATGATAAATTTAAGGAATAAATCAGAGAGGCGTTATACTAGCGGATTCACAAGAGTGATTGAACCGTAGTCAAAATCGAGAGCGATGGGATCATATTACCAACTAGAGGAGCGTGTGTAAATCTAGTCGGGTAGTTGTTATATATCAATGTGTGATTTACAAAGGGTATTTTCCCCAAGTGATGGGATCATGAGATGAATGAAAAATTGAGCTTGAGGTTTGTAGACTATTAGTTATGTATACCAATAGTCGAAATTAGTACTAGAAATGTGGACGTACTTTCGGATATAAATAAGATGTGTAGTGATGGTTTCCTACACAAAACTTTGGGTGATAACCTTAATGTGGATATATATATATATATGTTGGAAGACTATTAATGTCATGGGAGAAATAGATGAATATGCTTCAAGTGAGGGATCGTATTCACATATCGAGGTAAATTAAATGTGTTGGGATAACAGCTAGTATATTGAGGATTATGTATACTTATAGCCGGGTTTATAAAGCTTGTACATATGAACGATATATATATATATATATATATATATATATATATAGAGAGAGAGAGAGAGAGAGAGAGAGAGATGAATATATGGGTATATTTATGTTGTGAATATCTAAACCGTATGTGATGGTTTAATCATATGATGGTATCATATGGATGTATATATTTTGTGCGTGAGAGCGATATATATACTTATGTGGTTAAGCATACCCCGCTCATGCTATCATTGGGAAGTTTTCGCACAGAGGGTGAGCATCCTGGCTCAAGGAGCAGGGTGTGGATATTCCCCAGGTCATAGTCGTCCATTGTGTTATTATGTGATGTGCATTTCTTTTGGAGTGGGACGTGGTGCGCATGTCTCATCTCATTGACCGGTTAGGAGCTATGACCGCTTCCCGAGACATCGTGTGTGTGTGTTTGGCCCCGATGTCGGTGATATTGAGTCCAACCGTGGTCCCCGGGATGGAATGTGAGTAATGCCCTGGAAGATGATAGCATGGTGAAGTTTATCGGCGATATATATAGTCGGGTGTATTATTTGCATGGCCCTTGTACATCATATGTAATATGTACACTTGGCTTTGGGAATGGATGATTGTATATATATATGGATAGAATAAATACCTATATATATATATATATATATTTATGTATCCTATAGGTGAAAGGATATGGAGTCTTTATGGAGTACATCTTGGATGATTATGATGTACTAGATGGTTGGGGGTTAATGTATCGCATGTAAGGAATATTTTGGTTACATCATCCCAAGGATATTATTGGAGATTTTTAGTTGTTCTTATATGGTAATCTAAATTCAGTAGGTGTAATAGTAGAATTATATGTATGGCATAATGGATCTCTAGGATCGACATTGTCAAGGAGTAGTGTAACGGGAGGGTTCCTTGTTTGGATTTCGCTTTGCGAGACGCCCCACGCACGAAACGTAGTGCAATGTTGAGATTGGAGAGAAGTTTTATCCTTATAAATTTGTATGCATATTATTTAGAAATTAATAATATGATTCAAACCTAATGTAAATGGGTAACGTATTAAGTATTATCATTGGTTAAAGTATAAATCGGAATCAATTAGGCCTAGTATGGCATATATGTTTGTAAAAACAATTAAGTGTGTTTAGAAAGAGTTGGATTCTTGGGTAATGATAGGAGTGTAGGTCTTGTGGGCATAGGCTATGCCTATGGTAGGTTAGGTTGTCCTTATGGGTGGGGTAACTTAATTAAGATTTCAGGACGCGAATAGGTGCGTGCCGTTAGATGACAGTGTAATACCCCGTACTTTTGGCTATATTTATTTTTGGGATTAATTAATTAAATGCGTATTAATTGGAAATTAATCCGGGTTATAAATACTATCGAGATGTGAGTTGGTATTTAATTATGTACATATATGAGTATATATGAAATTGGAATTATGAAAGTTGCCGTGAGATTTATATACGACATTTTAGAAATTTTGTTGAGACGCGTGGGACTGCCGCGTCACGGTGTAATATTTTGACTATAAAAGTGAATTTAAAATCTATAATCCGTATGGTCATTTTGAGTATGCCAACGCGTCCGGAAGGGTGGAGATAGTCAGAAAACACTAGCCGGGGGTGTAGTTTGGGTTCCGGAGTATTTTTAGGCTATACCGGCAACTTAAAGGGTATTTTGGTAATTTTACATTTTGAGGAATTAAAAGTGACGAAAATTGGGAGTTTTAATCTGATGTGGATTTAACCCACTAAACCCACTAACCAACCCATATTAACCCATTAAGATACGGAGGCTATCATTAGGTTTACAAATTTTCCCAAAGAAAACCCTAGCCACCTTAAGCCACCATTGGAGGAGAAGCTTGGAGAGAGGGAATTCTGCAGAAATCTTCACCAAACCAACACCAAAATCAGAAATCCAATCAAGGCAAGTGTTTTAATCATATTTAAATTCGTAGAATGTTTCTTCCATGTTAGAAAATTGATGAATTATAACTGTTCTTGAGAGATAATGAAAACCCATGTAGTTTGGAGCTTAGAACTTGAAAATATTGAGGAGAATTGCATGTAGAATGATAGGTAGATAATTATTCTCATGATATCTGTGATAGGAAGGAATTAAAACGGATTTATAGTGAGTTAATTCATGATTCAAAAGTTAGGGTTCATGTTCTTGAAATAATTGGGGAAAAAGTGTAGAGATTTATATTTTGATTGATGTTAAAGAGATTTAATCCTTGAAAACATGCTAGGAGTTGACTTGTATATGTTTAGGATGAATTAGAGACCCTAAGACGTTGTTGGGATGAACTTTGGAAGAGATTAGGAGTGATAAAATGGATAAAAAACGAGATGGGGAAAATTCTGGGCCGAAACTGGTCCCTCGTTAGAAGACCTTCCCAGGTCGTTCGAACGAGCTCGTTCGAACGAGCTTCTAACGAGTTGACCAGTCGCTTCTAACGAAAAGGAATTTCGTTCGATACTTCATTCAAACGAGATCTCGTTAGAAGGTACAGTTCGTTCGAACGAACTGGAATCTCATTCGAACGAGACTTCTAACGAGCTGACATTCCAATCTCGTTCGAACAGCCTCGTTCGAACGAGACTTCTAACGAGCTGGCAGTCTGGGCCTTTTTGGACTGTTTTGATTTTTGGAGTCCCGTAAACTTGTTCGAGGATATAGATATCATTCCGTTGATGTTGTAATGATAAAATTGGGACATTTGGGTATTTATGATAAGGAAATTATGTACGAGAGTTAAAGTAAATGGACGGTTTGGGTTGAGACGTGAGTGTCTACTACGACGTGAGAAAATTATGGCGCGTATGATTATAAATCGGAATAGTATAAATTGTGATAATTATAGTTAGTACGAGAATGCGATATGTACTACGATTAAACTACGGTATTACTAAGACGTGTGTTTACTTAGTATTGGTATATGAATTGTGTGTATGACATACCTACCATACTTGCTATCACGGGAGGTTTGCGTTCGCTTAGGGCCCTCTAATCCTTGTGTTGCCCGAATTTAGACTGGTTACCTCGATGAACATAGGTCAGAGAAAGACTTATTGGGATGTTAATAAGTCCGCTGATCGTGGGAGCGTAGGTATGTGCGTGACCCATGTGATGTGACTGTGTTCGCCTCCATTATTTGTGATGTTGTTATCTGTGAACTATTCCTGAGAGATTCAGAATATGTAATCCTTATGTACGTGATGTACCGGGATGGATAGCAGAGTATGTGTGCACCACAGCTTAGTTCTCGGGGTGCTTGTATTGTATATTTATGATGTGAATAATATACGTTTAATTAATAAGAACCTTCATGTTAATGTTGTGAATATAAGTACGGTATTGTTTCGAGAAAAATATAACGAGTTAACTGATAGAGTAATATATTGCATGTTGAACATCTGAGCTTACGTTAAACCCCTACTTAATTACGAGCGTTATAATGTTAATAGAACCGAGTAATAAGGGTAGGACCTATGACAGTCTAGCTAGATATGATGGCACTTAGCTAGTGGTTTGTGTTGTTATAGATGTGTACTTACGTTAGGAGTGCACAGTTAGACGAGAGGTGAGAATATCAAGTGAGTGCACGTCCTAACATGTACTTTGCATTTAATGTTTTAAATGTTTTTAAAGCACTTGCAGGTTTTTAAAATATAACTCCACATTCGGGCTCTGACCCGTTTGCTTTTCAAATCTTTTTCTTGTAAAACCATTTTAGGTGCCCAGCCACAAGGACACCAAGCATAGGATACTCATTCAGGAGACGAGCTGTAGCTGTTTGTGGAAGCTACAGGGATTTGCTTGTAGACGCTTCTATCTTTTGGATTCCAGAGTCACTATCTATCAGTTGTAGGGTATGTTGCCCATTTCTATTTAAAGACATCTTTTACATTTCTGTTTTGTTTCAGACTTTGGCATGTATTATTTCAGTATTCAGTTTAGTTGTTTCAGTGGTGGGTTTGTAGTGAGGAGTTTTCCTCCAGATTTTATTTACATTATGTGATGGTTATTCATTTTACTTCAGTATGGTGAATGGTGTTACTTATTTCTTCATTACACTTGTTGCATGTTAATCAGACTTTAATTAAAATTTGGCAACTTACTTTTTAAATACTAGGTGGTTAGTAAAATTAAAATGTTTTCGACAGTGATGCTATTAACTGAGCCAACTTGGCATTTTGAATTAATTTAATAAAGGAGTAGCTACCCGGTATTAAATTAGTCGGGGTGTCACAGGTGGTATCAGAGCATCAGGTTCTAGTGTCCTTTAGGATCTGTACGGCTATTATGTTTCCGCTATGTTTCTTTGATATAGAGCCCTATATTTAGGACTGTTGTACTCTTTTTGTGTATGCTACGTTCTTCAGCTATTTTAAGTTTATAACTGCGAACTTATAAACTTCGTTCTTATTTCAGATGCCTCCACGACGTGCACGACGAGTTACCTGGGATGCAACGCCCGAACCCCAGCCCGCTCCAGTTCAGGGCATGATGAACGCCGCTGAGGTTGCAGCTATAGTAGCTCAAGCGGTAAATGCCGCGATTGCCGTTGTTCAGCAGGCACCACCACAGGCGCCGGTTGTCGCGCCACTGCAAGTTAATACATTCCCGTCTGCTTGGGAGCGTGTACGTGACGCTTTTCAGAAAGCGCATCCGCCAGAGTTTGCAGGTAGCTCAGATGTAGTAGTCTCGAGCCAGTGGAGGAAGGATATGCAGAGGCACTTAAGGATGTATGAGTGCACGGATGTCCAGAAGCAGGTGCTAGCTACTTTCAAGCTAGTTGGATCTGCGCTACAGTGGTGGGAGTCTATTACCACCGCGGAGGAGAGGGATACTCTCACTATTCAGGACTTCTGGGTGCGGTTTGACCACAAGTACTTTCCGTCGGCTGTTCACACGGAAATGAGGAGGAAACTGATGAGTCTGAGGCAAGAGGGTAAGACCGTGGCCGAGTATGAGGCCGAGTTCACGAACCTGTTGAATATCGTTCCAGATGAGATACCAACAGAGAAGAAGAAGATTGAGAAGTTCACGGACGGGTTGACATGGAGGATCCGTCAGCATCTGCTAGGGAACCTTTCGTTGGCCATGTATTCTGATGTGGTTAACGCTGCGTTATTACACTGCCAGGACCACCGTTTTCATATGGCCGAGGGCAAGAGGTCGGGGGAGTCTAGCCATCAGGGCAGGACAGGAGGACATGGTGCCAGCGGGGCACAATCTGGTCAGGGGCAGAGACAAAATGAGCAGGGCTCCCAGCAGGGGTATAATAAGAGGTTCCGGTCAGGGAACTATAGACAGGGACAGGGAGGTTTCCGTCAGGGCCATCAGGGTCCAAACGGCCATCAGGGCCAACAGGGACAGAATGGGCAGCAGTTTCACCAGGGCCAGCAGAGCCAAGGGAGGAACGGTAACGGCCACCAGGGCTGAGGACAGCAGGGTCAGAGAGGAGGGAACTTCCCGGGGAAGTGTTTTGTTTGTGGCAAGACTGGCCATAAGCGACAGGATTGTCCTGATAGGGGCAGGGCCCCACAGCAGCAGCAGCAGGGTGCTCTCCAGGAGCCACAGAGGCCTATGTTTCCTGCCGCTCTCCCCGCACCACCACAGATAGCAGCATTGCCACCCATTCCAGCGGTCCCAGTTCAGCAGGGGCAGCTACAATATGGACGTGTCAACAACGTCCACCAGGCTGCAGTTCCACAGGCACCGCCCGCGATTGAGGGTACGTTTCCTATCCATGGCACTATGGGTCGGGTATTATTTGATACGGGTGCTACACACTGTTTTATAGCTACACACTTCGCAAAAGCTTTAGGATTGTTAGCTACGGAAGAGAGCACAGTGACGTGTGTCGACTCACCATTGGGGAGTGGGTCACTTATATTCTTTATATGCCGGGGAGTGGGAGTAGAGATTGGTGGTTTGGTATTACCTGCAGACATGTTGGTATTAGATATGCATGTTCACAATGTGATCATCGGTATGGATTGGCTCGTAGCTTATAGGGCCATGATTGATTGCTTCAGCGGAAGCATTATTTTTGCCATTTCGGGGCAAGAGATGTTCGTAGTGGCGATGCCTCGCCCATAGGGAGGATCGACCACTCAACTGTATTACATAGAGGAGGATACCTCTAAGGAGGTTGTGATTCCTTTAGATTCGATCCTAGTTGTCAGGGAGTATTCGGATGTGTTTCAGGAGATACCAGGCTTACCACCCAGTCGAGAGATAGACTTTGTTATAGATTTTCTACCGGGTACGAGACCTATAGCACGCGCACCGTATCGTATGGCTCCAGCTGAGATGAGGGAGTTACGGGATCAGATAGAGCAGCTGTTAGGACAGGGCTTTATTCACAGGAGTACCTCATCTTGGGGCGCTCCAGTTTTGTTTGTGAAGAAGAGGGATGGTTCACTGAGATTGTGTGTGGACTACCGAGAGTTGAATAAGGTCACGATACGGAATAAGTATCCGTTGCCTCGAATCGATGACTTATTCGACCAGTTGAGAGGAGCTTCTTTCTTCTCGAAGATTGACTTGATATCGGGATACCATCAGTTGCGTATCAGGGAGGAGGATGTCTCGAAGACTGCGTTCTTATCGAGATATGGTTCTTACGAGTTTCGGGTTATGCCTTTCGGTTTGACCAACGCTCCAGCAGTGTTTATGGAGTGTTCAGGAATTTCCTAGACCAGTTTGCCATTGTCTTCATTGATGATATTTTGGTTTACTCCCAGACAGAGGAGGAGCACACCGAGCATTTGAGGCAGGTTTTGCAGACACTTCGTCAGAACGAGTTGTATGCAAAATATGAGAAGTGCGGGTTTTGGCTGAAGGAAGTCCAGTTTTTGGGACATATCATTTCCGACCGGGGAATATCTGTTGATCTGGGGAAAGTATCAGCGGTGATGGAGTGGGGACTGCCCACGACACCGACTGAGATTCGTAGTTTCTTGGGTCTAGCAGGATACTACAGGAGGTTTATTCGGGGCTTCTCTGAGATAGCAGGTCCTTTGACACATCTGACTCATAAAGGCGTGCCATACATCTGGAGTGATGCCTGTCAGTTGGCATTCGATGAATTGAAGGACAAATTGACCTTAGCACCTGTGTTAGCATTGCCGAGATCGGGAGTTGAGTATTTGGTTTACACTGACGCGTCTTTGCAAGGACTTGGAGGTGTATTGCAGCAGGAGAGACAGGCCATAGCTTATGCTTCCCGTAAGCTTAAGCCTCATGAGAAGAATTACCCCACGCATGATTTGGAGTTGGCAGCAGTGGTATTTGCCCTACGGATTTGGAGGCACTATCTTTTGGGGGAGAAGTTCCTACTGTTCACGGACCACAAGTCCCTACAGTACCTGTTCACACAGAAAGAGTTGAACATGCGGCAGCGTAAGTGGCTTGAATTTGTGAAAGATTACCAGTTTGACATCCAGTATCACCCGGGGAAGGCTAACGTGGTAGCAGACGCGTTGAGCCGTAGGCCAGCAGATGAGGTGGCAGAGGTGTGGAAAGCAAAGTGGAAGGAATTGGGACACCAGGATGCAGTGGCCCGCTCTTTCATGTCTGTGATAACTGTTACACCGCAGATTGTCATGAAGGTAGTACGGGCATAGGCTAATGACTCGTTCTGTCAAGAGAAGATAGTTCGATTACTAGCAGAGGGAGCCGAGTCCTATACCGTCAGCTCAGACGGGGGATTACGCTTCAATGGGAGATTGGTGGTTCCGGAAGGAGAAGAATTGCGACACGATGTGATTGTAGAGTCGCACGGCTCACGGTTCGCGGTACATCCCGGAGGGGACAAAATGTACCAAGACATGAGACGCCAGTATTGGTGGAGCGGTATGAAGAAAGATATCGCTGAGTTTGTTTCGAAATGCCCCACTTGTCAGCTTGTAAAAGTGGATCATCAGAGACCGGCAGGGTTGCTACAGCCGTTGGAGGTCCCGGTGTGGATGTGGGAGAGCATATCCATGGACTTTATCACGGGGTTGCCTACGTCGCAGAGGGGTCACGACTCCGTTTGGGTAATTGTGGACAGGTTGTCCAAGGTCGCTCACTTTTTACCCGTAAGGACTGACTACACTACGGGACAGTATGCCTAGCTCTTCATTTCAGAGGTTGTGAGACTTCACGGTGTGCCCCTGAATATCGTGTCTGACAGAGACAAGATATTTGTTTCGAGGTTTTGGGGGAGTTTCTAGGAGGCCATGGGCACTGAATTGCGGTTGAGTACGGCTTATCATCCGCAGACCGATGGGCAGACCGAGCGCACCAATCAGATGTTAGAGGACATGCTACGCATGTGCATCATTGACTTTGGGGGTGGATGGGAGCAGTACCTTCCACTGGTGGAGTTTGCTTACAACAACTCCTATCAGTTTACTATTGGCATGGCTCCATTTGAGGCATTTTACAGTAGGCCTTGTCGTTCCCCAGCATGTTGGTTAGAGGTGGGGGACAACAAACAACTTGGACCGGAAGTGGTTCAGGATACTTCGGCAAGGATTGAGTTGATTCGGAGTCGCATTCGGGTAGCTCAAGACAGGCAGAAGAGTTATGCTAATGCGAAGAGATTTTTCAGGGAGTTCCAAGTGGGGGGCCAGGTTTTTCTCAGAGTATCTCCTATGAAGGGGATTATGCGTTTCGGGAAGAATGGGAAGTTGGCACCGAGGTATGTGGGGCCGTTTCCCATTATTGAGTGGATCGGACCGGTTGTGTATAGACTCGGGTTACAGGAGCATTTGCATCGGATTCACGATGTGTTTCATATTTCCTCGCTGAGGAAATACCTTAGAGATAATTTGGCTCATTCTCACATTGCTGTGGACGACATCGATCTCCAGCCGGATAGCTCCTACGAGGAGGGGCCAATTGCTATTTTGGACCGAAGTGAGAGGAAACTGCGGTCAAAGATAGTTCCGTTAGTGCGTGTTCAGTCGCGACATCACAATGTCGAGGAGTCCACATGGGAGCGCGAGGATGAGATGTGCGAACGTTATCCAGAGCTATTTTTAGCAGGTACTTTCTAGTTTCGAATTTCGGGACGAAATTCAGTTATTAGAGGGGAGGTATGTAATACACCGTACTTTTGGCTATATTTATTTTTGGGATTAATTAATTAAATGCGTATTAATTGGAAATTAATCCGGGTTATAAATACTATCGAGATGTGAGTTGGTATTTAATTATGTACATATATGAGTATATATGAAATTGGAATTATGAAAGTTGTCGTGAGATTTATATACGGCATTTTAGAAATTTTGTTGAGACGCGTGGGACCGCCGCGTCATGGTGTGATATTTTGACTATAAAAGTGAATTTAAAATCTATAATCCGTATGGTCATTTTGAGTGCGCCAACGCGTCCAGAAGGGTCGAGATAGTCAGAAAACACTAGCCGGGGGTGTAGTTTGGGTTCCGGGGTATTTTTAGGCTATACCGGCAACTTAAAGGGTATTTTGGTAATTTTACATTTTGAGGAATTAAAAGTGACGAAAATTGGGAGTTTTAATCTGATGTGGATTTAACCCACTAAACCCACTAACCAACCCATATTAACCCATTAAGCTACGGAGGCTATCATTAGGTTTACAAATTTTCCCAAAGAAAACCCTAGCCACCTTAAGCCACCATTGGAGGAGAAGCTTGGAGAGAGGGAATTCTGCAGAAATCTTCACCAAACCAACACCAAAATCATAAATCCAATCAAGGCAAGTGTTTTAATCATATTTAAATTCGTAGAATGTTTCTTCCATGTTAGAAAATTGATGAATTATAACTGTTCTTGAGAGATAATGAAAACCCATGTAGTTTGGAGCTTAGAACTTGAAAATATTGAGGAGAATTGCATGTAGAATGATAGGTAGATAATTATTCTCATGATATCTGTGATAGGAAGGAATTAAAACGGATTTATAGTGAGTTAATTCATGATTCAAAAGTTAGGGTTCATGTTCTTGAAATAATTGGGGAAAAAGTGTAGAGATTTATATTTTGATTGATGTTAAAGAGATTTAATCCTTGAAAACATGTTAGGAGTTGACTTGTATATGTTTAGGATGAATTAGAGACCCTAAAAAGTTGTTGGGATGAACTTTGGAAGAGATTAGGAGTGATAAAATGGATAAAAAACGAGATGGGGAAAATTCTGGGCCGAAACTGGTCCCTCATTAGAAGACCTTCCCAGGTCGTTCGAACGAGCTCGTTCGAACGAGCTTCTAACGAGTTGACCAGTCGCTTCTAATGAAAAGGAATTTCGTTCGATACTTCGTTCGAACGAGATCTCGTTAGAAGGTACAGTTCGTTCGAACGAACTGGAATCTCGTTCGAACGAGACTTCTAACGAGCTGACATTCCAATCTCGTTCGAACAGCCTCGTTCGAATGAGACTTCTAACGAGCTGGCAGTCTGGGCCTTTTTGGACTGTTTTGATTTTTGGAGTCCCGTAAACTTGTTCGAGGATATAGATATCATTCCGTTGATGTTGTAATGATAGAATTGGGACATTTGGGTATTTATGATAAGGAAATTATGTACGAGAGTTAAATTAAATGGACGGTTTGGGTTGATACGTGAGTGTCTACTACGACGTGAGAAAATTATGGCGCGTATGATTATAAATCGGAATAGTATAAATTGTGATAATTATAGTTAGTACGAGAATGCGATATGTACTACGATTAAACTACGGTATTACTAAGACGTGTGTTTACTTAGTATTGGTATATGAATTGTGTGTATGACATACCTACCATACTTGCTATCACGGAGGTTTGCGTTCGCTTAGGGCCCTCTAATCCTTGTGTTGCCCGGATTTATACTGGTTACCTCGATGAACATAGGTCAGAGAAAGACTTATTGGGATGTTAATAAGTCCGCTGATCGTGGGAGCGTAGGTATGTGCGTGACCCATGTGATGTGACTGTGTTCGCCTCCATTATTTGTGATGTTGTTATCTGTTAACTATTCCTGAGAGATTCGGAATATGTAATCCTTATGTACGTGATGTACCGGGATGGATAGCAGAGTATGTGTGCACCACAGCTTAGTTCTCGGGGTGCTTGTATTGTATATTTATGATGTGAATAATATACGTTTAATTAATAAGAACCTTCATGTTAATGTCGTGAAAATAAGTACGGTATTGTTTTGAGAAAAATATAACGAGTTAACTGATAGAGTTATATATTGCATATTGAACATCTGAGCTTACGTTAAACCCCTACTTAATTACGAGCGTTATAATGTTAATAGAACCGAGTAATAAGGGTAGGACCTATGACAGTCTAGCTAGATATGATGGCACTTAGCTAGTGGTTTGTGTTGTTATAGATGGGTACTTACGTTAGGAGTGCATAGTTAGATGAGAGGTTAGAATATCATGTGAGTGCACTTCCTAACATGTACTTTGCATTTAATGTTTTAAATGTTTTTAAAGCACTTGCAGGTTTTTAAAATATAACTCCACATTCGGGCTCTGACCCGTTTGCTTTTCAAATCTTTTTCTTGTAAAACCATTTTAGGTGCCCAGCCACAAGGACACCAAGCATAGGATACTCATTCAGGAGACGAGCTGTAGCTGTTTGTGGAAGCTACAGGGATTTGCTTGTAGACGCTTCTATCTTTTGGATTCCAGAGTCACTATCTATCAGTTGTAGGGCATGTTGCCCATTTCTATTTAGAGACATCTTTTACATTTCTGTTTTGTTTCAGACTTTGGCATGTATTATTTCAGTATTCAGTTTAGTTGTTTCAGTTGTGGGTTTGTAGTGAGGAGTTTTCCTCCAGATTTTATTTACATTATGTGATGGTTATTCGTTTTACTTCAGTATGGTGAATGGTGTTACTTATTTCTTCATTACACTTGTTGCATGTTAATCAGACTTTAATTAAAATTTGGCAACTTACTTTTTAAATACTAGGTGGTTAGTAAAATTAAAATGTTTTCGACAGTGATGCTATTAACTGAGCCAACTTGGAATTTTGAATTAATTTAATAAAGGAGTAGCTACCCGGTATTTAATTAGTCGGGGTGTCACAGACAGGTGAGTTGGGGTTTCACGAGAGTGTGATTCCATTTTAAGTATGAAATAAATGTATTGATATTTATTATGCACGGTAACACACTTGCTAAATATTTTCACAACTTGGGCTTTGACCCGTTTATATTTCTCTTTTGCTATATATATATTTCACAACTTGGGCTTTGACCCGTTTATATTTCTCTTTTGCTATATATATATATATATATATATATATATATATATATATATATATATATATATTATTACTGGTATCCTACCGCTTGGATGCCGGATGCCCTTCTATCCAGAGTCATGGAAGCCGTAACAGGTGCGGACTGTTGTGGGATTTAGATTGTATTCGCTTCCTATATCTTTGTACATCTAGATAGGACTCATGTTGTATCGGGTCGATTCTCAAGGGTCATATGTATATGTTTATATTTATTCCATTTTAGTTATTGTACTGTCTGTGACCCGACAACTTATTCGGGTTTATTTCTTTGTGGTATATTCATTTGTAGTTATTCATTTTATTTATAAGAGTTCTTATGCACATCTTTCTTTTCTTTGTTAGTAACTTATAGTGGTGGTTTGTTGTCTGTTCTATGCTTTAGTTAATTTTAACATCTCGCTTATATGATATCGGGTAGTTAGTCTTATATTATTTAGTACTGACAGTTGATGTTGAGACTGGGCCATCTGAGAATCCTGATTTAATGTAGTATAGGGCTGGCCACCCGTTATTATTTTAAGCGGGGTGTTACATTTATGTGTGGTCATATTTGTTAGTGAATATTTTAAGCGCTAAAAAAACAATCACTAAATTTCACTGTATGCCTTATATTCTAACAAAAAATCCATATAGGTCATTATGTGCTAACCATTTAACCTGAGTAAGTATATATGTATGTTCATTATATATATGTTATAGTTAAACACGACCCTTACCTTATAGCATATACAACAAGTAATATACAATGGTAATGACTATTTCCATTAGTTTGTTGTTTGTAGTGAAAATAAGTTATACATATAAGTTATATTGTTCCCATGTGATTGTTAGTTTCTCTAAGGATGAAACGTGTTGTTTATTATTGTGCAAGACACTACTACACAATAAAATTTACTATATGTAGTGATATTTAATAGTAAATTTTAGTAAACTATTTCCACGTGTATTATAGTGTGTAAAGGAATGAAACGTTGCACTTGTTGTGGGGTGAAGTTGCAATGATATTAATCTTCACCCGTTGATGTTTGTGGTTTATGAGTAAATAATTTTTGTGTAGTTTAATCATTGTTATGAATGTTGCTTTCATTTTAAGAAAACAAATTTTTATCTGAACTAGGTTTTCATAAATTTTTAAGATAGAATGTATTAAAGAAAATAAAAGATAAGCAATTTTAATGTTTTAATCTATTTGCTTGCGGTAGTGGAAATGAATAGTGAATCTAAGTTATATTATTTCCATGTGAATTTTAATTTTTCTAAGGACGAAATATATTGTTTGGTCTTGTGCATGACTTTACTACATAGTGGCATTTATTGTATGTAGTGAAATTTAGTAATGAATTTCAGTTATACAGATTCGATGTGAATTTTATTGTTTGAATAACCTGTATGCTTGCTCTCGTTCATGTGAATCTAGTCATTCAATATTTCTTTAATTGTTGTTTTGTTCAATTTATTAATTTTACGGATGATGTAAATGGTGTACATATGACAAATGGTTAAAGAATATGAGATTCATCCCTTATAGCAAAGTGATTTATAGTATTATAGATAGCAAATGGTACTTTGTGGTGATAGGTGTTGTTAATGAATATTTTAAGCGATAAAAAAAATATTCAAACACTAAATTTCATTGTAATCTAGTAACAAAAAAGGCCACGATGGTCATTATGTACTAATCATTTTTCTCAAATGACTACCTAATTGAATGGTGATTGACACAGAACTGGGAGTCTAAAACATGCTCTACCTTCTCTCTAAACCTCCCCTACCAATAACCAGATACAACCACCTACCAAACACCCTCACCAACCAAAACACCACCTACTAAACACCTCATTGGAAACCAAGAAACCCCCTCACTCTAAGTCCAGGCAGCCTTCAGCCTTGCGAGGTAAAGTTGAACCCCTACCCACTCTACTACCACTTCCGTAACTTGCGCATGAAGCGGTTGAGGCCAGGCAGCCACTAGCTAGTAAAGATTTATCCCCCAGCATTGAAAAGGATCCCTCTCCTTTAAATTTTGACACTTCAGTTACTGGGCAAGTTGATATAGAGGAAGGTCAAGTTCTTGATAAAGTTACTGGTCACTCCATTGACTACGCTGATGCGGAACGTATGCAAAAGTTAAATGAAAAAAATAATATCTATATCAGTTTACTCCTTAATAAACGGTTTAGGTAAAAAAAAAGTTATGCTCCTATGGAAAGGGATCTTGGAGAAGTGAAGAAAAAACAAACCACCACTAGGGTACGGTGGTGATGCTCAACACGATGCTAATAGTGAGATGCGTGGGAGAAAAAAGTTTTCCATAAATCCAGGGGGAATTACTCAGGAAATCGTTCCTCCAAATAACACATGTTTACTCTCACATAATTGTGAAGGGACAACTGAAGCCTCCCAGTCCACAAAGTAGGACAAAAGGGTAGACTCTACAACTCTGAATAATAAACTATCAAGACATGGAGTATGGTGGTAGCCCCCAAACATACACCTACCCTCAAATTCTCATACCATCAACCAACAATGGTAAATGGTAAACCCGTGGTGAAACCACCTATTAAGGTATCAACGACTGTTAATGCAAAGTGGAGTAATAGTGCGATGGGGTACTTCCTAGGCAGAAGGCGACCCCTACTCCCTTGTTAACAACCTTGCCCACAAATTATGGGACAACCATGGCCTCATGCAAGTTATCCCACATGATAACGACTTCCTTTTATTAAAATTCAAGAGTTTTGCGGAGAGAGAATTAGTCACTTCAAATGGCCCATGGCACTTTGCTGGAAATCTCATCATATTGAAAAAATGGCAACCCAATTTTAAGGCTAATAAAGATCTCACCAAATCATTCCACAACGTCCCAATTAAATACTAGATGGACTAAGCTATGTAGCTTGTGCCATAGGTAAACGTCTTTATGCTAATGCAGCCACAGAGAAGATGAACAAACTCATCTATGCCAGAATCAGTATTAAAGTTGAAGCCAAAGAAAGCTACCTCAAAACCATTGACCTACAACATGATGATGGAGAAACTACTGAAATTTATATGGAATATCAAGGTATGCCTTAATCTTGTTCCAACTGCCTTGTCTTTGGACAAAAAATCTCGAAATATCTCCACGTGACTATGGTGTGGATGCCCAAATAATCTAAAACTAGGGAGGAAACCATAGAACCACAAAGTGATGAATGGACACAGGTGGGGCATAAAAGTCAGGATGGAGAAAAGGTGGGGCATAATGGTCAGGAGGAGCAACAATCTATTGGTACACCTACTAAACCAAAACCCTTGTTGCCTTAGAATCAGATTTTAGCTGAAACACCAGCCATAGCCAACAGGTTTGAAGCAATCCAAGCTATATAAAGGAGGAACAGAATACAGACAAAACTCCTTCCCTTTTTGGAATTGCATAAAAAGTCATTGATATTGATGGTCTGGGGGAAAACTTGATTCAAACTCGTCAAAGAACCAGAAGAAGAAACTCCTTAAAAGGACTGAAGGTATGCCTAATACCACTGATAACACCCCCCAATCCAAATTAATCTCAATGATTAAGCTTACCATATGGAACATTAGGGGCATAAATAATCCCCTAAAGCAAGAAGGTGTACATAAACTCATTAGGGACCATAACCTATCCCTTATCTATCTTGTTGAGACCAATGTAAGAAGAAACAATATACTCAATGTTACTACAAATAGCCTACCTTAGTGGGATACCATACACAACTGCCCCAATGAGGGGGGTGGTGGTGGCTAGAATCATTGTTGGCCAAAATCCTAACATGTTCAAGGTAATCACACTCTTTTCTAATAATCAAGCTATAACTTGCCTTATTATTGCTTTGAGCCCTGATAAATCTTTCTTTGCTAATTTTGTTTACGTCCTCAACCTTCCCAACTAGTGAATAAACCTATGGACTTGCCTTGAGGAGATGCGCCATACTGCCCACAATCATAATTGGATCCTTATGGGGAATTTCAATGTTGCCAGATCTCATAATGAGAAGAGGGGTATTTTGTATATTGAGGTCAATGTAGTTAAAGAATTCAATCAATGACTTTACAACATTCAAGTGGATGACATGGTCACTAGGGGTCTCTGGTACACTTGGACTAAAAAACCATATTGATGAACCTTAATCCAAGCCAAAATTGATAGAGTTCTCATAAATGATGGCTAGAAAACCAACTTCACTGAATCCCAGGGTGAGGTTATTAGTCAAGGGATGTCTGACCATTGCCCTATCATCACCACCATCCTGCCATTGACTCTAAATATGGTAAAATCGTTCAAGTTTTTCAATTATTAGTTGCTTCATAGGGACTTTAATGCAACTATTGGTGAGGCTTGGGGGATATATGTGCATGGCAACCCTATGTATCAAGTATCCATAAAATTTAAGATGGTCAAGAATGCCCTAAAAGGATTCAACCAGAAGTTCTACAACCATTTAAACCAAAAAACCACTAATGAAAACAACTTACTTTCGAATATCCAAAACCAGCTCAGCCATGGAGGTAGTAAGACCACTCTACTAGCAGAGGACAAGCATGCTAGAACTATGTATGCTGAGTGCTGTATTACGGAAGATGTTTTTCTCAAGAAAAAATCTATAACCAGGTGGTTAAAAAAGGGGGACATTAACATAAAGTTCTTCCACTCTAGAATAAGAGGCAATAGAAATAGGAACAAAACCCTTTGCATTCAGAATCAACATGGTCACAAGGTGGAGGGGCATGCCTAGGTTGCTGATGAGGTAGTCCACTTCTTCATTACCCTTGTGGGTCAGTCTAGAATAGCCCCATATCCTCATATCCTTAACTATGCTATTACTAAGAAGCTTTCTCTTGATCAACAAAACAGTCTCCTTTCCCCCATTTTAAATGAGGAGATAAAGATGTCCCTCTTTAGTCTTGGTAAAGACAAGGCACCTGGCCTTGATGGGTTTAACACTAAGTTCTTTACCCATAATTGGAACATGGTGAGGGATTAGGTCACCCATGAAATGGCTTCTTTCTTCTAGACCAAGACCTTTCTCAAGCAGTGGAATTGCACCAATCTTGTGCTTATACCAAAAAATAACTCCCCAACTTCCATGTAGGATTTTAGACCTATAACATGCTTCAATACAATTTACAAGTGTATTTCAAAAGTCATAGTTAATAGGATGAAGTCTTTCATCCCTATTCTGGTAAATGATAGACAATATTCCTTTCTGTAGGGTAGATCCATTGGGGATAACATTCTTATTATGCAAGAGATGATGCAGAATTATCATAGAAGCCAAGGTCCTCCCAGATGCGTGCTTAAAGTTGATATATTCAAAGCCTATGATACTATTAGTAGGGACTTCCTTTTTTATGTCCTCAATAATATGGGATGCCCTCCTACATTTATTGGCTGGATTAAGGAATGTATTACAATGACTAATTACTCCATTTTAATTAATGGATCCACCCATGGTTTTTCCCTGCAAAGAGAGGACTGAGACAAGGAGACCCCCTCTCACCCTTCTTGTTCCTTTTCATAATGGAAGTTTTTGTTGGTTTTATTAATCTCCATACTAGATCTCCTTAGTTCACTTACCACCCCAAATACAAAGAGCTAAATATAAACCATCTGTGTTTTGTTAATGATTTGTTCATCTTAATAGGTGCTGACATTAACTCCATAGCGATCATAAACACTACTATACATGAGTTCAGTGCTATGTCTGGACTGCATCCAGACCCTTTGAAGTGCTCATTCCTTACTGTTGGTATCTACAGTAATGATAAAATCGCTATCTCCAACCTACTGGGATTCTAATTAGGAAATTTTCCCATCAATTATCTCGGTGTCCCTCTCGTTTCAACTAAGATGAAGCACGAGGACTGCCTTCCTCTCATTGATAAGATTACCAGTTGAATCAATAGCTGGACTAATATATATTTGAGCTATGTAGGTAAGCTTAATCTAGTTACTTCTTTCCTCTTTAGCATGCAAATTTATTGGGCCAGTATATTCATTTTACCCAAAAGAACGAATGAGGAGACTGATACCAAACTACGTAGATTCTTATGGCCTGGTCCGAAAATGAAAAAAATGGTTCTAAGGTGAAGTGAAGTGATGTTTGCATTCCAAAAAATGAATGGCGCCTAGGTATAAAGAACTCAAATTATTGGAACATCGCCTCTATGTTCAAGCACCTATGGAACCTAAGAAGCAAGAAAGACATTCTATAGGTGTGATACCCCGTATTTTTGTGATATTTATTTTCGGGATTTATTTAAATTAAATATGAATTAATTTGGGAATTAATCCGGATAAAATACTAACGATATGTGAGTTGGTATTTGATTATAATGTGTATATATGGCAATATATGAATATTGAATTATGAAATTTGTCGTGAGAATGAAATACGGCAATTTGTAAATTTTGTTGGGACGCGTGTGATAGTCACGTCAGGAATATAATTATTTTAATTATAAAAGTGAATTTTATTTCTATAAACCGTATGGTCATTTTGAGTGCGCCAACGCGTCCGGAAGGTTCAAAATAGTCAGAAAACACTAGCCGGGGGTTTAGTTTGGGTCCCGGGGCATTTTTAGGCCATACCGGCAGCATAAAAGGGTAGTTTGGTAATTTTGAATTTTTGGGAATAAAACCAACGAAAATTAGGAATTAAAATCTGATTTGGTAATTACCCACTAAACCCACTAATTACACCTTATGACCTAATGGGCTACGGAGGTTATTAGAATTAGTTCCAAAGGTTTCCTAAGGCAAACCCTAGCCACTATTGTCACCTTGGAGAAGAAGACTTGTAGAGAGAGAGAGAGGAGAATTCTGCAGAGAGAGAGAGAACACTTCATCAATTCGACATCAAAATTAGAGATATACATAAGGCAAGTAGTTTAATTTCATTATTTTGCAAAGAATGCTTCTTCCATGTGTAGGAAACTCATATAATTTGTATTGTTCTTGGAGTATGATGAAAACCCATTAAATTGGAATTAGAAACTTGTATTTTGATGAGAAATTGCATGTAGAATTGTATATAGGTGATTATTCTGATGATAATATATCTTGGATGAAATAAAAACGGATTTAATTAGGCTCATTGATGATTTATAAATTTCTAGGGTTCATGTTCTTGAGATTGGGGCAAAATGTAGAGATTTGATATTTGGATGATGTTAGGATGAATTAACTCCACAAAACACGTTAGTATATGACCTAATTATGTTTAGGGATGATTAGAAACCTTGAACAATTGTTGGATTGATGTTTAGATGAGATTAAAGGTGAAGAAGAGATGGAAAAACGAAAATAGAAAATCTGGGCTCGAAACTGGCCTCTCGTTAGAAGACCTGCCCGGCTCGTTCGAACGAGCTCGTTAGAACGAGCTTCTAACGAGTTGACCTTTGACTTCTAACGAGGGTGATGTTCATTAGATGACTTTCGTTCGAATGAGATCTCGTTAGAAAGCCCACTTCGTTCGAACGAACTCTCGTTCGAACAGCCTCGTTCGAACGAGACTTCTAACGAGCTGACAGTTTAGGCCTTTTTGGCCTGTTTTGATCTCACGTGTCCCGTAACCTTGTTTAAATGTAGATATAACTCTTCCTTGATGATTAATTATTTTATTTGGGATATTTGGGATATAGTGAGGAGTAAAACATAGAAGTGTGATTTGAACCAAATGGAGATTATGTATTAGGACGTGAGTGTCTATTACGACGTGAGAACAATTGACGGCTTGAATAATTATATTAATCGGGAATATGTAAATTGTGTTACATTATAAGTTGGTACTAGAATGAGAAGTGTACCACAAATAAATTATGATGGTTACTAAGATGTGTGCATACTTAGTATATGTATATGACTTTATGTGTATGACATACCTATCATACTTGCTATCACAGGAGGTTTGCGTTCGCTTAGGGCCATCTATCCTTGTGTGTCTACGGGGGGATTTAGATTGGTACCTCGAGAACATAGGTCAAAGAAGGACTTATCGGGTTATTAATAAGTCTGCTGATCGTGGGAGCGTAGGTATGTGCGTGACCCATGTTATGTGACTGTGTTCGCCTCCATTGTTTGTGATTGTTGTTATCTGAGAACGATTCCTGAGAGATTCGGAATGCGTGATCCTTATGTACGTGATGTATCGGGATTGATAGCAAAGTATGTGTGCACCGCAGCTTAGTCTCGGGGTGCTTGTATTGTATATTTATGACGTGAATAATATACACTTAATTAATGAGAACTTTCATGTGGTATCGTGTGTATAATTACGGAAACGCTTTGAGAAAATATAAAGTGATAACCTGTATTGTATTGTATGGCTAATATTTGCGAAGCCGAATTTAAGTAAAGCCTCGATTAAATTGATAACGTTAAAATGTATAATGGGAACCGAGTAGAAAGGTTAGACTTCATGACAGTTTAGTTAGAGGTGAATATCACTTAGATGGGTGCTATACATTAGGAGTGCACAATTAGTCGAGAGGTGAGTAGTTCATGTGAGTGCACGTCCTAACATGTATTTTGCATTCAATGTTTTAATGTTATTAAAGCACTTGCTATTTTAAAATACTCTCCACTTTCGGGCTTTGACCCATTTGCTTTCAAATCTATTTTTTTTGTAAATACCATTTTAGGTGCCCAGCCACAAGGACACCATGCTTAGGATTCTCATTCAGGTGACGAGCTGTAGCTGTTTGTGGAAGTTACAGGGCCTTGCTAGTAGACGCTTATTTCATTTTGACTCCATATTCAGTATTCATCAGTTGTAGGGCATGTCGCCCATTTCTATTAGAGACATTTCATATTTCAGAGATTCAGACTATTTGGCATGTAATTAATTCAGGATACTTTGTTTTATTTATTTCAGTTGTGGGATTGTTGTGAGGAGTTTTCCTCCAGACTTAGTATTAATTGTTGGTTATTCTTTTGATTCATTATGGTGAATGGTTATGTTATTCTTTCATTATTCTTTTACTGTATGTTAATCAGACTTAAATTAAAATTTGGCATCTTACTTTTTAAATACTAGGTGGTTAGTAATCATTAAAATGTTTTTGATAGTGATGTTATTAACTGAACCAACTTGGCATTTTGTATTAATTTAATAAAGGAGTAGCTTCCTTTAAGCTGATGGGAGCCGCATTGTAGTGGTGGGAGTCCACTACCACTTTGGAGGAGAGGGACACGATCCCTATTCAGATGTTCTGGGAGCGGTTTGACCGCAAGTACTTTCCACCCGCAGTGCAGACAGAGATGAGGCGGAAATTACTGAACCTGAAGCAGGAGAATCTTACTGTAGCAGAGTATGAGGAGGAGTTTAAGAGACTTATCACTATTGTGCTAGATGAGGCACCTACTGAGAGCAAGAAGATCATGTTGTTTATCGACGGGTTAGCTTGGAGGATCCGTCAGCACCTTATTGGGAACTTATCCCTGAGTACTTTCACTGATGTACTCAATGCCGCATTGCTACATTGCCAGGATCACCGCCTCCATCTTCAGGGAAGTAAGAGAGCAGGAGAGTCCAGCCAGCAGGGCAGGATCGGGGGTAATGGTGCTAGTGGAGCACCATATCATGGACAGACTCGTCAGCACGAGCAGAGTTCCCATCAGGGGAACCCTGCTAAGCGATTCTGTTCAGGTGATTCTAGGCACGGATATGGGGGTTATAGGCAGGGCCAGCCTAATCAACAGGGCCAGCAAGGCCAACATCGACAGCAGGGTCAGCATCAGGGCTAGCAGGGCCAACAGCGTACACATCAGGGCCAACAGGGCCAGTGGCGTGGAGGTAATGGCTAGCAGGGACAGAGGGGAGGTAATTTCAAGGTACGATGTTTTGTGTGCGGTAAGCATGGCCATAAGCGTCAGGATTGCCCAGAGGGCGATAGGGCCCCACAGCAGCAGGGAGCCCGTAACGAGCCGCAGAGGCCACTCTTCCCACCTGCCCTTCCATCTCCAGCCCAGGTGCCAGCCCTACCAGCCATTCCAGCAGCTCCAGTGCAGTAGGGGCAGTTACAGTATGGATGTGTCTATAACGTCCACCAGGCAGCAGCTCCACAGGCACCACCCGTGATTGAGGGTACGTTTCCTATCCATGGTACTATGGGTCGGGTTTTGTTTTATACGGGGGCAACGTATTGTTTTATAGCTACACATTTTGCGAAGGACTTAGGGTTGTTAGCCACAGTGGAGAGCACAGTGACGTGTGTAGACTCACCATTGGGGAATGGGTCACTTATTTTCTTTATATGCTGAGGAGTGGGGGTAGATATCGGTGGTTTGGTATTACCTGCAGACATGTTGGTATTAGATATGCATGTGCATGATGTGATTATCGGTATGGATTGGCTTGCAGCTTATAGAACCATGATTGATTGCTTCGGTGGGAGCATTATTTTTGCCGTTCCGGGGCAAGAGATGTTTTTAGTGGCGATGCCTCGCCCAGAGGGAGGCTCGACCGCTCATTTATATTATATAGAGGAGGATACCTCTAAGGAGGTTATGATTCCTTTAGATTCGATCCCAGTTGTCAGGGTGTATTCCGATGTGTTTCAGGAGATACCAGGCCTACCCCCCAGTCGACAGATAGACTTTGTCATAGACTTATTGCCAGATACGAGACCTATAGCACGCGTACCGTACCGTATGGCTCCGGAAGAGATGCGAGAGCTACAAGATCAGATAGAGCAGCTGTAAGGTCAGGGCTTTATCCGCAGGAGTACCTCACCTTGGGGCGCTCCAGTTTTGTTTGTGAAGAAGAGAGATGGTTCACTGATATTGTGTGTGGACTACCGGGAGTTGAATAAGGTCACGATATGGAATATGTATCCGTTGCCTCGAATCGATGACCTATTCGACCAGTTGAGAGGAGCTTCTTTATTCTCGAAGATTGATTTGCAATCGGGATACCATCAGTTGCGTATCAGGGAAGAGGATGTCTCGAAGACTGCGTTCTTAACGAGATATGGTTCCTACGAATTTTGGGTTATGCCTTTTGGTTTGACCAATGCTCCAGCCGTGTTAATGGACATAATGAATAGGGTGTTCAGAGAGTTCCTTGATCAGTTCGTCATTGTCTTTATTGATGATATTCTGGTTTACTCCCAGACAGAGGAGGAACACGCCGAGCATTTGAGGCAGGTTTTGCAGACGGTGCGTCAGAACGAGCTGTATGCAAAGTATGAGAAGTGCGGGTTTTGGTTGAAGGAGGTTCAGTTTTTGGGACACATTATTTCTGACTGGGGGATATCTATTGATCTGGGGAAGGTATCCACGGTGAGGGAGTGGGGACAGCCCACGACCCCGACTGAGATCCATAGTTTCTTGGGCTTAGCAGGATACTACAGGAGGTTTATTCAGGGATTTTCGAAGATAGCAGGTCCTTCGACACATCTGACTCATAAAGGTGTGCGGTTCATTTGGAGTGATGCCTGTCAGTTGGCATTTGATGAGTTGATGGACAAGTTGACCTCAGCACCTGTGTTAGCATTGCCGAGATCGGGAGGTGAGTATTTGGTTTACACCGATGCGTCCTTACAAGGACTTGGAGGTGTATTGCAGCAGGATAGGCAGGCCATAGCTTATGCATCCCGTAAGCTTAAGCCTCACGAGAAGAATTACCCCACACATGACTTGGAATTAGCGGCAGTTGTATTTGCCCTTTGGATTTAGAGACATTACCTTTTAGGGGAGAAGTTTCAATTGTTCACGGACCACAAGTCCCTACAGTACCTATTCACGCAGAAGGAGTTAAATATGCGGCAAAGGAGGTGGCTTGAGTTTGTGAAGGACTATCAATTTGATATCCAGTATTACCCGGGGAAGGCTAACGTGGTAGCAGATGCGTTGAGCCGTAGGCTAGTAGATGAGGTGGCAGGGGTGTGGAAGGCCAAGTGGAAGGAGTTGGGACACCAGGATGTAGTGGCCCGATCCTTCATGTCTGTGATGATCGTTACACCGCAGATTGTCACGAAGGTAGTAAGGGCACAGGCAAATGACTCGTTCT
This sequence comes from Sambucus nigra, assembly GCA_949130495.1. Classification (NCBI taxonomy): domain Eukaryota; kingdom Viridiplantae; phylum Streptophyta; class Magnoliopsida; order Dipsacales; family Adoxaceae; genus Sambucus; species Sambucus nigra. The sequence continues at coordinate 103,654,149 of OX422217.1, read as the reverse complement.
GTCATGAGCAGATAGTTTGATTACTAGTAGAGGGAACCGAGTCCTATACCATTAGCTCAGACAGAGGATTACGCTTCAATGGGAGATTGGTAGTTCCGGAAGGGGAGGAATTAAGACACGAGGTGATGATAGAGTCGCACGGCTCACGGTTTGCGGTACATCCCGGAGGGGACAAAATGTACCAAGACATGAGACGACAGTATTGGTGGAGCGGGTTGAAAAGAGATATTGCCCTGTTTATTTCTAAATGCGCCACTTGTCAGCTGGTAAAAGTGGATCATCAGAGACCGACGGGACTTCTACAGCCATTGGAGGTCCCGATGTGGATGTGGGAGAGCATATCCATGGATTTTATCACGGGGTTACCTACGTCACTGAGGGGTCACGACTCCGTATGGGTAATTATGGACAGGTTGTCCAAAGTCGCTCATTTCCTACCCGTAAGGACAGACTGCACTACGGGATAGTATGCCCAACTCTTCATTGCAGAGATAGTGAGACTTCACGGTGTGCCCTTAAATATCGTGTCTGACAGAGACAAGATATTTGTTTCATGGTTTTGGGAGAGTTTTCAGGAGGCCATGGGCACGGAATTGTGGTTGAGTATGGCTTATCATCCACAGACCGATGGGAAAACCGAGCGTACAAACCAGATGTTGGAGGACATGCTGCATATGTGCATCATTGACTTTGGGGGTGGATGGGAGCAGTATCTTCCACTGGTGGAGTTTGCTTACAACAACTCCTACCAGTTCACCATTGGCATGGCTCCATTTGAGGCGTTGTACGGTAGACCTTGTCGTTCCCCAGCATGTTGGTTGGAGGTAGGGGACAACAAACTACTTGGGCCGGAAGTGATTCAGGACACTTCGGCGATGATAGAATTGATTCGGAGTCGCATTCGAGTAGCTCAGGATCGGCAGAAGAGTTACGCTGATGCGAAGAGATCCTTCAGGGAGTTCCAAGTGGGGGACCAGGTTTTACTCCGGGTATCTCCTATGAAAGGGATCATGCGATTCGGGAAGAAGGGGAAGTTGGCACCAAGATATGTGGGGCCATTTCCTATTATTGAGCGGATTGGACCGGTTGCATATAGACTTGGGTTACCGGAGCATTTGCATCGGATTCACGACGTGTTTCATATTTCCTCGCTAAGGAAATATCTTAGAGACGATTTGGCTCATTCCCACATTGCTTTGGAGGACATCGATCTCTAGCCTGATAGCTCCTACGAGGAGGGGCCGATTGCTATTTTGGACCAAAGTGAGCGGAAACTGCGGTCAAAGATAGTTCCGTTAGTGCGTGTTCAGTGGCGACATCATAATGTCGAGGAGTCCACATGGGAGTGCGAGGATGAGATGCGTGAACGTTATCCAGAGTTGTTCTTACCAGGTACTTTCTAGTTCCGAATTTCGGGACGAAATTCAGTTATTAGGGGGGAAGTATGTAATACCCCGTATTTTTGTGATATTTATTTTTGGGATTTATTTAAATTAAATATGAATTAATTTGGGAATTAATTCGGATAAAATACTAACGAGATGTGAGTTGGTATTTGATTGTAATGTGTATATATGGCAATATATGAATATTGAATTATGAAATTTGTCGTGAGATTGAAATACGACAATTTGGAAATTTTGTTGGGACACGTGTGATAGTCACGTCAGGAATATAATTATTTTAATTATAAAAGTGAATTTTATTTCTATAACCCGTATGGTCATTTTGAGTGCGCCAACGCGTCCGAAAGGGTCGAAATAATCAGAAAGCACTAGCTGGGGGTTTAGTTTGGGTCCCGGGGCATTTTTAGGCCATACCGACAACATAAAAGGGTAGTTTGGTAATTTTGAATTTTTGGGAAATAAAACCAACGAAAATTAGGAATTAAAATCTGATTTGGTAATTACCCACTAAACCCACTAATTACACCTTATGACCTAATGGGCTACGGAGGTTATTAGAATTAGGTCCAAAGGTTTCCTAAGGCAAACCCTAGCCACCATTGTCACCTTGGAGAAGAAGACTTGTAGAGAGAGAGAGAGGAGAATTCTGCAGAGAGAGAGAGAACACTTCATCAATTCGACATCAAAATCAGAGATATACATAAGGCAAGTGGTTTAATTTCATTATTTTGCAAAGAATGCTTCTTCCATGCGTAGGAAACTCATATAATTTGTATTGTTCTTGGAGTATGATGAAAACCCATTAAATTGGAATTAGAAACTTGTATTTTGATGAGAAATTGCATGTAGAATTGTATATAGGTGATTATTCTGATGATAATATATCTTGGATGAAACAAAAACGGATTTAATTAGGCTCATTGATGATTTATAAATTTCTAGGGTTCATGTTCTTGAGATTGGGGCAAAATGTAGAGATTTGATATTTGGATGAAGTTAGGATGAATTAACTCCACAAAACACGTTAGTATATGACCAAATAATGTTTAGCGACGATTAGAAACCTTAAACAATTGTTGGATTGATGTTTAGATGAGATTAGAGGTGAAGAAGAGATGGAAAAACGAAAATAGAAAATCTGTGCTCGAAACTGGCCTCTCGTTAAAAGACCTGCCCAGCTCGTTCGAACGAGCTTCTAACGAGTTGACCTTTGACTTCTAACAAGGGTGATGTTCGTTCGATGACTTTCGTTCGAACGAGATCTCGTTAGAAAGCCCACTTCGTTCGAACGAACTCTCGTTCGAACAGCCTCGTTCGAACGAGGCTTCTAACGAGCTGACAGTTTAGGCCTTTTTGGCCTGTTTTGATCTCGCGTGTCCCGTAACCTTGTTTAAATGTAGAGATAACTCTTCCTTGATGATTAATTGTTTTATTTGGGATATTTGGGATATAGTGAGGAGTAAAACATAGAAGTGTGATTTGAACCAAATGGAGATTATGGATTAGGACGTGAGTGTCTATTACGACGTGAGAACAATTGACGGCTTGAATAATTATATTAACCGGGAATATGTAAATTGTGTTACATTATAAGTTGGTACTAGAATGAGAAGTGTACCATAAATAAATTATGATGGTTACTAAGATGTGTGCATACTTAGTATATGTATATGACTTTATGTGTATGACATACCTATCATACTTGCTATCACGGGAGGTTTGCGTTCGCTTAGGGCCATCTATCCTTGTGTGCCTACGGAGGGGATTTAGATTGGTACTTCGAGAACATAGGTCAAAGAAGGACTTATTGGGTTGTTAATAAGTCTGCTGATTGTGGGAGCGTAGGTATGTGCGTGACCCATGTTATGTGACTGTGTTCGCCTCCATTGTTTGTGATTGTTGTTATCTGAGAACGATTCCTGAGAGATTCGGAATGCGTGATCCTTATGTACGTGATGTACCGGGATTGATAGCAGAGTATGTGTGCACCGCAGCTTAGTCTCGGGGTGCTTGTATTGTATATTTATGACGTGAATAATATACACTTAATTAATGAGAACTTTCATGTGGTATCGTGTGTATACTTACGGAAACGCTTTGAGAAAATATAAAGTGATAACCTGTATTGTATTGTATGGCTAATATTTGCGAACCCGAATTTAAGTAAAGCCTCGATTAAATTGATAACGTTAAAATGTATAATGGGAACCGAGTAGAAAGGTTAGACTTCATGACAGTTTAGTTAGAGGTGAATATCACTTAGATGGGTGCTATACATTAGGAGTGCACAATTAGTCGAGAGGTGAGTATTTCATGTGAGTGCACGTCCTAACATGTATTTTGCATTCAATGTTTTAATGTTATTAAAGTACTTGCTATTTTAAAATACTCTCCACTTTCGGGCTTTGACCCGTTTGCTTTCAAATCTATTTTTTTTGTAAATACCATTTTAGGTGCCCAGCCACAAGGACACCATGCTTAGGATTCTCATTCAGGTGACGAGCTGTAGCTGTTTGTGGAAGTTACAGGGCCTTGCTAGTAGACGCTTCTTTCATTTTGACTCCATATTCAATATTCATCAGTTGTAGGGCATGTCGCCCATTTCTATTAGAGACATTTCATATTTCAGAGATTCAGACTATTTGGCATGTAATTAATTCAGGATACTTTGTTTTATTTATTTCAGTTGTGGGATTGTTGTGAAGAGTTTTCCTCCGGACTTAGTATTAATTGTTGGTTATTCTTTTGATTCATTATGGTGAATGGTTATGTTATTCTTTCATTATTCTTTTACTGTATGTTAATCAGACTTAAATTAAAATTTGGCATCTTACTTTTTAAATACTAGGTGGTTAGTAATCATTAAAATGTTTTCGACAGTGATGCTATTAACTGAACTAACTTGGCATTTTGTATTAATTTAATAAAGGAGTAGCTACCCGGTATTTAATTAGTCGGGGTGTCACAATAGGTTATGTGGTTCCATATCTAAAAGTTGAAGGGAAGAAGTCTATGGCATATCCCAAACCCAGCTGATGCATCATGGACGTGGAATAAGTTTATGAAGCTAAGAGGCAAAATCAGACCCTTCATCAAGTCAATTATAGGTAATGGGCACAACACCTTCATATTGCATGACCAATGGCACCCTCTGGGTTCACTGTGGATGATATATGGGGAGAGAACCATCTATGATGCATCGAGCAACCATAAAGCCAAGGTGGCAGATTTCATTTCTAATGGCAATTGGGCCTGGCCCTCTACCGTCTCTTGGGAGCTCAACGAGATAAAATATGTTGCATTAACTTCTTTTAACTCCAATATAGAGGACAATATCATATGGTTACCCATGGCTAATTGTCTTTTCACCATCAACTCAGCATGGAATTCCATTAGACATCATCCCAACCCTCCTGACTGGGCCCCTATGGTCTAGAACAATAGTAATATTACTAAATGTGCGCTCATATTATGGCTACTTTGAAATGATGCTATCAACACTAAGGTTAAAACCCTAGCGTGGGGTGTTTCCTAGGACAACATGTGTGTGATTTGTGACAATTCGTTAGAGACTCGTGACCACCTTTTCTCCAACTACAGTTTCTCTCAAGCAATTTGGGAGGAGACTAAATACAACAACTCGTACATTAATGATTCCACAACCTGGGATGATATCATTTTGGATGCTACCATAAATTTCAAAGGGAAAAATATCATTGATAAGCTTAAAAGAGACTATTTTGCTGCTGCAATTTACAGCTTATGGATGGAGAGAAACAACAAAAATTTTAAGAATACTATGTCCAACCATGTTGGCATCATGAATGATATCACCTTCTTTGTCAAATGCAATTCATATAGCTAGGAAAAATCTAGAAGAAATTTCAACAATTCGCTAATCTGCATGAACTGGATTCTTGATGACAACCTTTTACTTTATGATTAGTATCTGTTGCATCCTTGATGTGGATTTTTTGATGTCTTTTTTTTTCTTTTTCAAATGTTTTTATTTCTGGGTAAATTTCATCTACGAAATTGGACCCTTGGGGGTGGGGGTGGGGTGGGGGGGGGGGGGGTAATGCCCCCCTTTTCCACTTGTATATTCTTTTGTTTGATGTTATACTTAATTGCCAAAAAAAAAATTGAATGATGATTGTTAACATATTATAGTACTTGTACGAAAATGATTTGCAGGAATTTTAGTTTAGTTTGATGTTATAGAAGATATTTGGTACATCATATGACAATACTATACAATGTTCCAAACTCATGTACGGGCACATAATAGAACTTGTTTTTGTACTCAATAAATATGTTTCAAATCTATTTTTTATGAAGAATTATAATATCTATGACTTAACCATAAGAAGTTATAATTTGCTATGACTGGTAGGTAGATGATATATTATGAACAAATTTAACCATTTTTGTATCATAGATAGTCAATGTTTCTGTGTGGTGATATTTGTTATTGAATATTTTAAGCTCCAGAAATAAAAATAATAAAGTTCAATGCATGTCTACTATCAAAAAATCCATGCACGTCATTATGTTCCAATCATTTATCCCTATTGAGAGTATATTTTCATGTTTATTGTTGATACGTTATAGTTATAGTTATATTATGGAATTGATTTCCATGGCTTTTAGCTTCGTTTAAGATTTTACAAGATGTTTGCCAGAATTCTCATCAATAGATAAGAGTGTTTTTCCCCATTTTATTCTCCCATGTTTTTACGATTGATATGTTCAAATAGTTCATTGGCACACAATCAAAGGAAACAGATGTTCTATTTCATTGGTTGTACAAATTATTAACGTTGTTCAATAATGAAAGAACGGTTAAGCTTGTGTGCGCAAAATAGAGATTATTTTGAACTCAGTAAATTCAGATAACTGTTTTACATATGTTTTCTTATGTAGATATGTAATGAGTATGACTTTGTCACAAACATAATTTTCTATTACTTGTAAATAGATTATATATGATGACCACATTCATAGTATAATATGAGGTTTTACAAGATGTTTTGTACATCATATATCCGTTCTATACAATGTACCAAACTCATTTATGGGCTGTGTAACATGCGTATTATGTTAACCTATTTTACACGGGAAGCGGGAATTATCATCCTTCAATGAAAGTCTTTTCGTCCCTTTTATCTCCCACATTTTTATTATTGATATGTTCAAATACTTGTTTTGGTCACACAGGCGATGGAAATCAATGTTCTATTACATAGGGCATACAAATTCTGTTTGGCACAAGCATAAGTTATTAATATTTATAAATAGATGATATACGATGACCTTATTATACCAACTTTTACTATTATTAGATAGTAAATATTTTTGTGTGGTTATATTTGTTAGAAGTTAGTTTAACCGCTAAAAAACAAACAGTAAATTTAACTGTATGTCTTATGTTCAAACAAAAAATCCATGTAGGTCATTATGTCCCAACCATTTATCCCGAGTAAGTATATATATGTCTGTTCATTATTGATATGTTATAGTTAAACACGACCCTTACCTTATAACATATGAAAAAAGTCATATATTATGGTAATGACTATTTCCAAATGTGTGCTATTTAAAGTGAAAATGAGTAGTACATACAAGTTGTACTATTTCCATGTGATTGTTAGTTTCTCTAAGGATGAAACGTGTTGTTTATTCTTGTGCAAGACATTAACTACACAATAAAATTTACTGTATGTAGTGATAGTTAGTCGTAAATTTTAGTAAAACTATTTCCACATGTATTTAGTGTGTAAAGAAATGAAACGTTGCATTTGCTCTTGTATGAAGTTATAACAACATTAATCTTTACTCGTTGATGTTTGTGGTTTGTCGTTTAATTTTTTTTATAGTTTAATCAATGTTATGAAATTTGTTTTCATTGTAAGAAAATAAATTTTTACCTGACCTAGGTTTTAAATTTTTTTTAATATAGGAGGTATTAAAAAAATAAAGGATAAGAAATTTATTGTTTTAATCTATTCACTGGTTGTAGTGAAAATGAATAGTGAATTTAAGTTATATTATTTCCACGTGAATTTTACTATTTCTAAGGACGAATCATACTATTTTCTCTTGTGCATGACTTTGATATATTGTGACATTTACTGTGTGTAGTGAAATTTAGTAATCAATTTCAGTTATACAGATTCCATGTGAATTTCCTTGTTTGAATAACCTGTATGTTTGCTCTCATTCATGTGAATCTACTAGACATTCAATATTTGTTTAATGTTTGGTTTGTTCAATTCATTAATTTTACGGATGACATAAATGGTATACGCTTTAAAGAATATAATATTTGTCCCTTATAGCCAAGTGATTTTTAGTATTACTCGTAAATGTTACTTTTTGGTAATTGTTTTTGTTAGTGAATATTTTAAGTTATAAAAAAATATTCAAATAATAAAATTCACTATATGCCTTATCTAGTAGCAAAAAAAGCTACATAGGTCATTATGTGCTAACAATTTTTCTCGAATGACTACGTATTTGAATGATAATTGTTGATATATTATAGTAATTGTACGAAAATGTTTTACATGACTTTTAGTTTAGTTTGATGTTATACAAGACGTTTGACACATCATACAACAACACTATGAAATGTACCAAACTCATGTATAGGCACAATGTAGAACTTGTTTTTTAACTTAATAAATTTAGTAAACTTTTTTACATATGTTTTCTTAAGTTTATTTGACACAAATAGTATTTGTTATTATTAGTAAATAACTGATCTATACTGACCAAATTATACCATCTTCCACTATTGTTAGATATTAAATGTTTTTGTGTGGTGATATTTCTTATTGAATATTTTAAGAGCTAAAAACATAAACAATAAATTTCATTGTATTCCTTATGTACTAGAAAAAAGCCAGATAGGTGATTATATACGAAGCATTTGTCCTGAGTAAGTATCTATATGTCTTTTGATTGTTGATATGTTAGAGTTATAGTACGAAATCGATTTTCATGACATTTAGTTTGGTTTGAGGTTTTAGAATATGTTTTGTACATCATATATCCGTACAATACAGTGTACCATAGTCATCTACAGGCGTGTAACATGTTTACTACTTTAATCAATTATACACAAGAAGCTAAAATTCTCATCATTCAGCTATGGATTTTTTTCCTTTTTATTATATAACATTTTTATGATTAATATGTTCAAATACCAATTTTGGTCATAGAGTCGATGTAAACTGATGTAATATTTTAGTGGGTATAAAAAGTTTATGACGTTGTTCAATAAGCAATGAGTGCTTGCACTTGTTTGGGCAAAGTAGAGCTCGTTTTTGTAACAACCCGTCCTTTTGGGGGATAATTAAATTCTATTGAGTATAAATTGGGATTTGGAGGAATTTCTTGAAATAGTGATTTTTGGTATTTTTGAGGATTTAATGATTTTCGATGGGTGTTGTAATTATTTTTGGGATTTAATATGTCGAAGTATTTTAATTATATGTCGCCGTGGAGTAAAGCGACAAAACGGTAAGATTTTGATTAGAAAACCCGCATTAAGTTATATGGGTTAGAATAGTGATTTGCGGTCAAGTACCCCGAATGGAAATTTTGACTGCACCATGAGTCTCGAAATGGCCGAGATAGTGGGAAAAGTGTGTTCGATTGTCGAAATTGAGTTTCGGGGAATTTTAGAGTTAAAAGGGCTCGTAATTGAGTAAACGAGTCATTTTTGGGTTTTAAGGGGTTAAACCCTTTTTCTTTCTTTATAAAGAGGGAGAGAGGGAGAAAAGAGAAAGGAGAGAGAGAGAGAGAGAGAGAGAGAGAGAGAGAGAGAGAGAGAGCAGAGAAAAGAGGAGAAAAGGGGATATTTCGACCAAACTCCGCGGGATTCGGCTCGAGGTCGTCGGATTATATCCACGAGGCAAGTGTTTACTTGATTTATTTACTTTTTGCATAAATCTCATACCGTAGTTTGGTATTAACAAACCTTAAAGATTTTGGGTTGGGTTTTCGTGGATAAAATGGGTTTTCAGGAGTTAAAATGAATAAACCCCTATAATATCATAATTGGAGAAACTTAGAAATTAATCGAAATAAATTGGTGGTTTAGGGTTCTAGGATGTTTAGAACCCTTAATATAGACGTTGGGTGAGGCGACAAAAGCTTGGGAGAAGCTTTAATGGCCGAAACCGTCTCGGAGAAGATGATGAATAGTAACCTGCATCTTTCTGAATTGATTCGGCCTTGATGCGAATCAATTCTTCTCCTGGTCAAAAAATAAAAATTGTAGATCTTTCGATGCGGTCGCGTGGGCGCCGATCGCGTATCTTTTTTATTTTTTTGGATTTATAGTGATTTTTCTACGAAAAGCTGTCCGAGATCGAAGTCGTTAGTTAGAAATTAAGGTTAGAACTTATTGCAGATAAATATTAGGGGTTCTCAAATGGAGTGTTAGGACCTCTAAAGAACTTGAGGAGATATGAAAACTTTGGGTTTGTAGGAATAAATCCAAGTTATGATTTAAATGGAGATTGGATTGAGTTTTGGGTATTCTGAAGATTGAAAAATTGTCCAAATAGTGCCCCTCGAACAGGACGAATCGATTTGGGTCTAGGCCGAATCGATTCACCTAAGGGGATCTGTAAGGCTGCCTTAGGCCAAATTGATTCGGATTTAGACCGAATAGATTCTCCATTAAGGAACTGCTTGCAGAACACTTTTCGAATCGATTCGGATTGGGGGCCGAATCGAGTCGCCCACCCGAATCGATTCGCAATTGGGGCGAATCGATTCGCTTTGGTCAGATTTGCCAGTTTTCTCCCCTTAAGAGTATGGGGAGTTAAATTACAATTTAGGGTCTTATATGGGGGATCCTAGTTATGATATCGGGACTCCTAAATGATGGTTTTGAGGGTTAGTAAACCTTTAGATGAAAGAGAAGGCCTTGGATTGGTGTAGGGCATAATCTGGGGAACGAACATAGTCAACGTTCAGGACGAACAAAATTTGAGAGGGAGTTCGGATACCATCAAGCCTAGGTATTTATGTCATTGAATGTATGTGAGGTAATAGTTTGGGTTTAGTATTATGCGTATATGAATGCATGATTATGATTCTTTGAGAGAATCTTTGGGATTAATGGTCATCGCGAGATGTAATTGGCAAATATGGCCATTTATATATATTCGAGGAGGAATATATATATATATATATATATATATATATATATATATACTATGTGAATAAAGTATATATATGATATGATATAATGGCTTTTGAAAATATAAAAATGAATGTTTTCAAAATGAAAAGAAATGATTTTCATAAATGATAATTTATGTATACACACATATCTAAATGCTATCATAAGGGAAGTTCGCACGTGAGGTGAATCCCCCTGGCTAATGAATGCAGGGTGGATATAGTCCTATAGGCCATATGGGCGATTATATATGTTAACTACGCTGGTGAGGTAATTCTGGGTGTGGTTATGACTCTCCCGTAGTCATATGGTCGCTTCCCGACGTTTCGGTAGGTTCCCAGGTTGTCTTGTTTGATAGGCCCTGGAAGATGATAGTCATTTTGGGGTGCATCCAGTGGGGAAACCCGTAGGGACGGTCTTAGATATGTTAAAACAATTCATGATAATGAATTGGCTTTAAATACATTTCCCGAATGGAAGAAGGGAAATGGGATAAACATTTTTGCTTCGGATACATTTCCCGGATGGAAGAAGGGAAATGGAAGCATGGAGTATGAAAAGCATTTTTATGATAATAAAAATGGCTTTTAAATACATTTCCTGGATGTAAGAAGGGAAATAGGATGTTATAAAATGCAAAAAGCATTTTTATGATAATAAAACTGGCTTTTAAAAAGATAAATGTTATGTTGAAGCAATTCATGATAATGAATTGGCTTTTATATATACATTTCCTGGTTATAAGAAGGGAAATGGAAAGTTTTAAGATAATTGGAAATAAAGTAAATGAATTCTCATTCTGGGAGATAGATCCAGATGTATATTGTAATATGAGTATGTATAAATTGAGTACTAAGGGTCTAATGGATTTCGACGATCGACCTTTCCGCATAGTAGTGTATTGGGGGGTTCCTTGTTTGAATTTTGCTTTGCGAGAGACCCCACGCATGAACATGGCTTAGTATTGAGACTGGGGAAAAGTTTAACCCTTAGTGCTCTAATATTGAGATTTATTATATGGTGTATATATATATATATATATATATATATATATATATATATATATATATATATGTTATGTACCGATGGTCTAATGGATCTCAATGATCGACCTTGCCGCACAGTAGTGTATCAGGGGGGGTCCTTGTTTGGATTTCACTTTGCGAGACACCCCACACATGAACTTGGCACAGTGTTGAGACTGGGGAGAAGCTTAGCCCTTAGTACTTGGACTTTCTAGGGCTGATAGTAGTTGGGTGATAGACTAGTTTAACAGGGTAGCTTGACTAGGATGTTTAGAGGGATGCGCTAGGAATGCACTGTTAGAAGAGAGGTGGGGGGTATCTCATGGGGGTGAGATGCCAAATTTAAATATGAGATAAAACCTTTTTCTAAAAATAAGGCATTTATGCACTTGATAAATATTTTCAAAACTCGAGCTCTGACCCCTTTATCAACTTTTCCCTCTCTTGCTATATATATATATATAGGTGTCCAGACATAGGGACGCCTGGATGGCACTTCTTTCGAGTCAAACGTCAGGCTATAGTAGCTGTGGATGCGTGCAAGTTCTCAATAGACGCTTCTATTCTTGTACTCTAGATAGGAGGTGCTGTATAAATATTCAGGCCAATGGCCCAATTGCATTTATTTATTCTTTTAGCACAACATTCGATATGGTTGTATATTTTGACCGAGTGTTCGGTTATTTTATTTCATTTTAATTTCATTTACGCAAAACTATGTGGATGTTTTAATTTTGTAATTGTTTAAAAATATTAGTTAAGTAAAATTTTGAAGCCAGCCTAATAGGTTATTAGGAATTAATGTGACAACCCGCTCAAAATAATAACGGGTGGCCAGCCCTATACTATAATAAATCAGGTATCCCACATGGCACAGTCTCAACATCAACTTACTAAACACTATAATATAAGGCTAACTACCCGAAATCATTAAGTGTGGATTGTCAAAATTTAAAAACTTTTATTTAACAACAACAACAACAAACCAATAATGAAAATAAACCAACCAACAACAATGCTACATCTAACTGTGGTGAGTGACAAGTGCAAACTCCACATTTACAAGAGTGCAATACAATGTACAAATAAAATACCCGAATATGCTATCGGGTAAGAGACAATACAAATCTGAGAAATGAAATATAAAAGTGTTAATCTATAACACTGGAATACAAACTCAATATACAAATTGAATCCTAGTTTAGATATACAAAGATGGGAATCGACTATAACAAAGTACCGCAACAGTTCGCTACTGTCACAGCTCCACGAATACTGGATGGATGAACCTCAATGGCATCCTTGCGGAGGAACACCTAAAGTAATACAATATATACATGGAGATAGAAAATATAAACGGGTCAGATCCCGAGTTGAAAAACATTTTATCGCAAGTGTATTAAAATGCATAATAATTGTAAATGCATTATTACATGATTAAGGTGGAATCGTACTCTCCATAATAATTCAACTCACCTCTCAACTAAAGTGTGCACTAAGCGTATGCACGTGATCTCCAAATGGATGCACGATTCTATTTAGGTAAGAGGATTCCAACTTAAACCCAAATAAAGTATTTAAGTGAAGCCATCTAACCTATCTCCCAATCTACACCTATTTCTATGATCTATAAATTATATTCATTAACTTTGAAGTAATATTTAAAGTTATCTTTATAATGTTCATTTGTTGAACATATAAAGTTGCAATACCATCCTCATAACAACATCATCATAATACAACAACATTCTCCATTACTAGAATTTCATATATTCTAGTGATGCCCTTAATTGGCATGTAAATAATATATATATATATATATATATATATATATATATATATATATATATGTAGTAATTATATATGAGTTAATAGAATCAAGAGTTAAGGGCTAAACTCCTCCCGATTCTCGACACGGCACTGCATTTCGTGCACGGGACGTCTCGCCGAGGCCAAATCCAAACAAGGAACCCCCCGTTACACTACTCCTGACCATATCGATCCTCGAGGCTCATTATGCCCTCAATGCAAGATGCATGTAACCCAAATTATTATCCAAATTTTAATTAATTAATATTCCCAATTCTCAACAGTACACGGCATTTCATGCGTGGGACGTCTCGCCGAAGTGAAATCTAAACAAGGAACCCCCCCGTTACACTACTCCTGGCACTGTCGATTGTCGGGATAAGTGATATATATATAATTATGAGCATTAAGGACTAACTTATCCCCAAGTTCCAACATTACACTGCGGTTCATGCGTGGGACGTCTCGTCGAAGCAAAATCCAAACAAGGAACCCCCTACGATACACTAATCCTGGCAATGTGGGTCGTTGAGGTCCATTATGCCATTGATACCCAAGTACAAACACAAACAATAATAACCATCCAACCGAGCTATAACTAGAAGGACGCAGGCTCACATGCTATCATCTTCCAGTTGCCCAACTACGTAGCAAACTGGGGCCACCTGGTAGGGTTCAACGACACCCACCTCGTGATCAACTCACGCACACAACGTCCGGGAAGCGATCATAGATCCTAATCGGCAAGTGAGAACGACACATACCCACGACTTCTCACTCCCAAAATAAATAAATAAATGTATATCACATAATAATCACATGGACGACTATGACCTGGGGAATATCCACACCCGGCATCATCTAGCCAGGATGCTCACCCTCTACGCACGTAACTTCCCAATGATAGCAAGGAGGGGGTATGCTTAACTATATATGTATATACCATCATATAAGGTATACATACATCACTACATAATATAAAGATATACCATCATATAAGGTATACCTGCCACATCATTTTCATATTCGTTATACGCTCTTAGGCGTAATAGGTTTAATGTCATTGTTTAATATTTTTCCCCTTGATATACTAATCGTCATTTCTCACACATCTTCCCCACTTAGTATAAACTATACTATTTCTCACTTGAAGCTCACATGTTGCTTCTAATAAAGAATTGTCTCTCAAATCTATTTAAGTTAAGGATATTCTTTATCTTAATACACCTCGATTTGGCATTTATAATTCTCCATCCATAATAGGGTTCAATCCATTTTACGAACCTTTAAGGTTATCCCATTTGGGATTTGATCTTAAGATACAATGTTTCTAAATAAATCTCCTTCTTTCATATGATCATAATGATCATCTCCAAATCAAATCTCCATTCGAGGTGGGCTTCCCCACTTAAAATATACGATAATATCTATTCGATATTTCTCAAATTTAATCAATAAGACTCCAATAATTTCTTATAAGGGAAACACACTAAATGTCTCCAAAACATACTCCAAACAATTCCGATAGAGGTTACAATTCAATAACCTCGAACGAAACGGGATGAAATTCTTCCTAGAAAAACATCTCCAAAAATCCCATGTTTCCGAATAGATTCGGCCATCAAAGCGAATTGATTCGGCCCATCCGAATCGATTCGGTCCAATGGACCTGAGAGTCTGCTACATACCGAATCGATTCACAAGGGGCGAATCGATTCGACCCTAAAGACCTGGGGATTCTGCAACAGACCGAATCGATTCAGAAGTGGCGAATCGATTCGGTAAGGGCAGCAAGCTACGAAATAGGTTGTTTTCTTCTTAACCCAAAATACCCAAAAATCATTTATATCATCATCCAACCATTTTGATACAACCAAAACACAAATATAACATTAATATTCATCCAAGAACACATATAAACTAATTTTTAACCTTAAATCCATTTATACACTAAAAATTTAAGGTTTTTCCCAAAAATTAGGTTTTTATCAATTTAAACGTAAAAACCACAAATCTAATCCACAAATCATGCAATAAATGGTACACAACAATTATTTAGCAAGTTTAATCACTTGCCTCGGGTTCGTAGGGTCTGAATCCGCCTAGAGATCGTGTATTGGCCGGAAATATCCAATTTCTCTCTCGTTTCTCCTTCTTTCTCTTCTTTTTTCTATTTCTCTCTTTCTTTCTTTCTTTTTCTCTTTCTCTATTTGGAGAAATATCTCCCGTAGGCTTAATAAGCCCTAAATCCCAAGACACACATCTTTAAATGATAATACACACTTTAAATGACTCGGTAACTATAATTCGAGTCAAACGGTCCTAATTTATTTCAGAACCTAAATAGACCCCAAGTACAATCATTTCAACTTTCTCGACCCTTCCGAAAACAATGGTACCCTCATAATCGACATTCGACAAACTTTATAATGACTTCAAATTTTGACTTCAATTGCCAATATAATTATTTCTCTAATAAAATATTATTTATTTCTCCCAAAATAAATAAATCCTCGTCTCCAAGACCTCGTGTTATTACAAACTTCCCCACTTACTAAAATTTCATCCTCAAAATTTTGCTAGGCCTAATTCTCCAAAGCTTAACTAGTTCTTACCATACCCAACCTACTAATCATATCTCAAAATCTCTAACTTCCCACGACGAATTTTATTTTAATTTATTTTACCTTAAGTTGATTATGAGTTATATAAACCAATTTCCACAACTAGGGCACCCATACACCCTTTTTATTTGAGATTTATGCTCATAACAATCATAATGAGGATTTATTTGCCTCCAAAGTTCCACAATTCCATAAATATAATACTAACATTTTAATAATATAAGAATTTTGAATGGTCCAAAGAAATAACTCCTCTCAATTCCTGACATTCGCCACTTTCGTGCGGGGGACGTCTCGCAAAAGCGAAATCCAAACAAGGAACCCTCCCAATACACTACTATGTGGCGACGTCGGGGATTGAGAGTTTGTTAAATTTGGACTAGAGTTTGAAAAGGATTAAATTCTAAGAAAATCATTTTGAAAGGGCCCGAAGGCCGATAAAAGTTTTATTTTGAAAATAATTTATTTTAAAAGCGGTTTATATATTATATTATAATATAAAATGCCTTATGTCCAACACAAGGTCTTTTAAATCATTATGCATATCGCAATATGTATCTAAAAAAAAAATTAGCATAATTACGAGCTAAAATTTTCCTGTGTCCCATCAATCCACAATTTACTTTTAATCAAAACAACATCTTACATCATTTCAATATATGGCCATTTATAAGGCTCATCTATTAATGGAATACAACAATTATATAAGTCTATCATGACTATATAAAAAGAAGTAGCTTTATCATTACTACTTACCATACCACGACCATTCTTACATTTACCACAAGGTTTATAGCTCTTTTTGAGCATATCAAAAAATTATCTATTTTATCGAAAGATAATAACATAAGAGCCTAACTTGCTCAAAATTCCCCTTAGGGTCAATACATATAAAATAGGGTTATAGCACTACCCACTCACAAATATCTCCCGTACAATATTCCTAAAACTCACTTTAGTAATTATCCTATGTAAAAAGGAAAATTAACTTACATTAACCATCTCCACTCTAGTCCGATTGCCCTTCCTCATCAATGGGCTCCTAAACAAAGTCCCCCGGTCTAAAATGACCTTGAATCTGTTGTAGAGGTTGTACTTCCAAAACTTCATCAAAACGTGGTCTTTTACCTCTTTTAGGACAATCTCTCTTTCTATGACCTATTTATTTACAAAAGAAACACTTACCCACAAATTCTTTCTGCCCACTTGCATTACTAGCACTCTCATTGCCCAACTTACTTGATGAACCCGAATCTCCAAAGTTCTTACTCTCTTGCGAATGGAAATGATATTCATGACACTTTAATAGTGCCTCATTCACTACCTCAACGAAAGTCACTAATGTAGAACTATCTAACAAATGTTGCCGAATTCTCCAATTTAAACCTCGAACAAACTTCGATATATGTTTCTCCTCCATATCTACCTCATTAGGTACTAATTTCACCCATCTAGAAAAATCTTCTTCATATTCCGCCACCGTTCTATTTCCTTGAAAAATCTCCATATTCTGAATTGGGTAAGGAAAATACCTTCGATCAAAGAGTTCCCAAAATTCTGTTATAGGTAAAGTATCTCTCTGTTCAGATGTGGTGACAGACTACCACCATTGAAGAGCTGCACCCGATAACTTAAAGGTGGCTAAACATTGCTTTTGCACCTCACTACACTCAACCATACGGAGGTGTCTCAGTATAATATTCTTTCACTGACTTGTAGCCATTGCATTAACTCCCCCTGCAAACTCGGGAGGATGCCCCTTACTAAAATCTTCCTTCACTCTCTCCCATAAAGACAATCCTAAATGGGGTCGAGCTGCTTGAACTGCAGGTTGCTGCGCCATTATGGAAATGGCAGCAGTTACTGCTTGTGCCACAATATTGGCAACATCATCCATAGTCATGTTCCTTTGAGGCATTTGGGGTTACCCTTTGTTTTCCCTGACTGAACGACCTCCCTTCGATGGCATCTGAAACAAGAACAATTGTATCAGAACGCCTTGCCAATGTTTTCAAAACATAGAGGAAATATGGACGTATGAATGCAATCGTCCTAGAAATAAGGCTCTATATCAAGAAAACTTACGGAAGATTGTAGTAACGCACATAGATCCTAAGGACACTAGAACCTGATGCTCTGATACCATCTGTGGCAACCCGCTCAAAATAATAACGGGTGGCCAGCCCTATACTATAATAAATCAGGTATCCCAGATGGCACAGTCTCAACATCAACTTACTAAACACTGTAATATAAGGCTAACTACCCGAAATCATTAAGTGTGGATTGTCAAAATTTTAAAACTTTTATTTAACAACAACAACAAACCAATAATGCAAATAAACCAACCAACAACAATGCTACATCTAACTGTGATGAGTGACAAGTGCAAACTCCACATATACAAGAGTGCAATACAATGTACAAATAAAATACCCGAATATGCTGTCGGGTAACAGACAATACAAATCTGAGAAATGAAATATGAAAGTGTAATCTACAACACTTGAATACTAAATCAATATACAAGTTGAATCCTAATCTAGAGATACAAAGATAGGAATCGACTATAACAAAGTGCCGCAACAGTCCTCTACTGCCACAACTCCATGAATACTGGATGGATGAACATCAATGGCATCCTTGTGGAGGAACACCTAAAGTAATACAATATATACATGGAGAGAGAAAATATAAACGAGTCAGAGCCCGAGTTGAAAAACATTTTATCGCAAGTGTATTAAAATGCATAATAATTATAAATTCATTATTACATGATTAAGGTGGAATCTTACTCTCCATAATAATTCAACTCACCTCTCAACTAAAGCGTGCACTAAGCGTATGCACGTGATCTCCAAATGGATGTCCGATTCTATTTAGGTAAGAGGATTCCAACTTAAACCCAAATAAAGTATTTAAGTGAAGCCATCTAACCTATCTCCCAATCTACACCTATTTCTATGATCTATAAAATATATTCATTAACTTTGAAGTAATATTTATAGTTATCTTTATACTGTTCATTTATTGAACATATAAAGTTGCAATACCATCCTCATAACAACATCATCATAATACAACAACATTCTCAATTACTAGAATTTCATATAATCTAGTGATGCCCTTAATTGGAATGTAAACAATATATATATGTAGCTATTATATATGAGTTAATAGAATCAAGAGTTAAGGACTAAACTCCTCCCGATTCTCGAACGGCATTGCGTTTCATGCGTGGGACGTCTCACCGAGGTGAAATCCAAACAAGGAACCCCCCGTTACACTACTCCTGACCGTATCGATCCTCGAGGCTCATTATGCCCTCAATGCAAGATGCATGTAACCCAAATTATTATCCAAATTTTAATTAATTAATATTCCCAATTCTCAACAGTACACGGCTTTTCATGCGTGGGACGTCTCTTCGAAGCGAAATCCAAACATG
Organism: Sambucus nigra; assembly: GCA_949130495.1. Classification (NCBI taxonomy): domain Eukaryota; kingdom Viridiplantae; phylum Streptophyta; class Magnoliopsida; order Dipsacales; family Adoxaceae; genus Sambucus; species Sambucus nigra. Next base: position 103,634,638 of record OX422217.1, on the reverse strand, counting down.
GAACCACCCGTTACACTACTCCTGGCAATGTCGATTGTCGGGATATGTGATATATATATATATATATATATATATATATATATATATATATATATATATATATATATGAGCATTAAGGACTAACTTATCCCCAAGTTCCAACATTACACTGCGGTTCGTGCGTGGGATGTCACGTCGAAGCGAAATCCAAACAAGGAACCCCGTACGATACACTAATCCTGGCAATGTGGGTCGTTGAGGTCCATTATGACCTTGATACCCAAGTAAAAACACTAAATAAAATAACCATTCAACCGAGCTATAACTCGAAGGACGCAAGCTCACATGTTATCATCTTCCAGTTGCCCATCTACGTAGCAAACTGGGGCGACCTAGTGGGGTTCAACGACACCCACCTCGTGATCAACTCACGCACACAACGTCCGAGAAGCAGTCATAGATCCTAACCGGCAAGTGAGAATGACACATACCCACGACTTCTCACTCCCAAAATAAATAAATGTATATCACATAATAATCACATGGACGACTATGACCTCGGGAATATCCACACCCGGCATCATCTAGCTAGGATGCTCACCCTCTACGCATGTAACTTCCCAATGATAGCAAGGAGGGGGTATGCTTAACTATATATGTATATACCATCATATAAGGTATACATACATCACTACATAATATAAAGATATACCATCATATAAGGTATACTTGCCACATCATTTTCATATTCATTATATGCTCTTAGGCGCAATAGATTTAATGTCATTGTTTAATATTTTTCCCCCTTGATATACTAATCGTCATTTCTCACACATCTTCCCCACTTAGTATAAACTATACTCTTTCTCACTTGAAGCTCACATGTCACTTCTAATAATGAATTGTCTCTCAAATCTATTTAAGTTAAGGATATTCTTTATCCTAATACACCTCGATTTGGCATTTATAATTCTCCATCCATAATAGCGTTCAATCCATTTTACGAACCTTTAAGGTTATCCCATTTGGGATTTGATCTTAAGATACAATGTTTCTAAGTAAATCTCCTTCTTTCATATGATCATAATGATCATCTCCAAATCAAATCTCCATTCGAGGTGGGCTTCCCCACTTAAAATATACCATAATATCTATTCGATATTTCTCAAATTTAATCAATAAGACTCCAATAATTTCTTATAAGGTAAATGTACTAAAAGTCTCCAAAACATACTCCAAACAATTCCCATAGAGGTTCCCATTCAATAACCTCGAACGAAACGGGATGAAATTCTTCCTAGAAAAACATCTCCAAAAATCCCCTGTTTCCGAATCGATTCGGCCCCTCTGAATCGATTCGGCCATCAAAGAGAATTGATTCGGCACATCCGAATCAATTCGGTCCAATGGACCTGAGAGTCTGCTACATACTGAATCGATTCGCAAGGGGCGAATCGATTCGGCCCTAAAGACCTGGGGATTCTGCAACAGACCGAATCGATTCGGAAGGGGCGAATTAATTCGGTAAGTGCAGCTAGCTACGAAATGGGTTGTTTTCTTCTTAACCCAAAATACCCAAAAATCATTTATATCATTACCCAACCATTTTGATCCAACCCAAATACAAATATAACATTAATATTCATCCAAGAACACATATAAACTAATTTTTAACCTTAAATCCATTTATACACTACAAATCTAAGGTTTTTCCCAAAAATTAGATTTTTATCAATTTAAACGTAAAAACCAAAAATCTAATCCACAAATCATGCAATAAATGGGACACAACAATTATTTAACAAGTTTAATCACTTGCCTCGGGTTCGTAGGGTCTGAATCCGTTTAGAGATCGCATATTGGCCAGAAATCTCCACTTTCTCTCTCTTTTCTCCTTCTTTCTCTTCTTCTTTCTCTTTCTCTCCGTCTTTCTTTCTTTTTCTCTTTCTCTATTTGGAGAAATATCTCCCGTAGTCTTAATAAGCCCTAAATCCCAAGACACACATCTTTAAATGATAATACACACTTTAAATGACTCGGTAACTTTAATTCGAGTCAAACGGTCCTAATTTATTTCTGAACCTAAATAGACCCCAAGTACAGTCATTTTGACTTTTTCGACCCTTCCGGAAACAATGGTACCCTCATAATCGACATTCGACAAACTTTATAATGACTTCAAATTTTGAGTTCAATTGCCAATATAATTATTTCTCTAATAAAATATTATTTATTTCTCCCAAAATAAATAAATACTCGTCTCCAAGACCTCGGGTTATTACAATCAAATGGATTTTTGACAGTGATGCTAAGAATGATCCATATGAGACTCCTATTTTAATTTGATATAGGAGTGATCACCCGGTATTTTATTTGGCGAGTTGTCACAGATGGTATCAGAGCATCAGGTTCTAGTGTCCTTAGGAATCTGTGCGGACGTACTATGCTTTCAGCGTTGCTCTCGATTTATTATAGAGCCTCAGGAATAGTGTTGTTGATTTCTCTTTTGAGATTTCGTTCTCCTTCCATTGTATAAGATTATGTAAATCTTTTGTGCGTTCGTTCGAGAATCATGTGCGGGGCTTGGATGGTGGCAGGAGGTGGGGCTTAGTTGGAGCTTTAAGGTTGATGCTCTTAGTGGAGTTTCCTTTTAGCGAAGAAGTTAAGAGGACTAGTAAGATGATTGTAAGGAACCGGGCAAAGTTATTGTTATAAGTTTCACCTCAGAAGGAAGAGGTATAATTGGCGTGGCTAGATAAAGTCGTGGTGTTTTGTTAGCCCTAGACTCATGTGTGTAATTTGAGTTTGTGGTCGTCTCAATAACATTAAATAATGCACATCTATGTGTTTTCCGCGGCAGCGGAGTTTTATTTTCCTTCATTCGCTATAAAGGCGTGTGTTGATATTTTAAATACATATGGCTTGTGATACTCGTTTTATATGTGTTATACGAGTATGGTGTTATTTTGAGTTGAATATGATATTCGTTGTTTCGGAGCGATAGCATGCTAATGATGGCAAGATTATCGTGTTCGCAGTTCCAAGGTGGAATGAGTTTTGGTTGCGTTATCTCACCTGGATACAGGCTGAGTTTATCTTTATTATGTGCATAGATGGAGCCTCCATGAGCAGAGGCTTCATCATTATGATGTGAGTGCGTGGCGACCTTATAGATATGATTTAAGGCCGCAGGATTATTGCTGAGCTGTAAGATTAAGCTCATTATTGATTGCGTACGGACTTAAAATTAGTGCGAGTGCTGGGTGGTGTGACTCTTAGTTAGAGATAGGAGTTCAGACCACCTTTTTGTTGGAATAGGGGATAGGTTTATCCCGGTTGCATGTTTGAAATAACGGACCTCCATAAACGACGAAGCTAAGTGGTAGTGTGTGGAGGGGTTCCTTGTTTGGATTTCAATTTTCGAGATGCTCCACGCATGAACCTTAACGACGTCGGGAGTGGAGAGATGTTATAGGATGCAAGGATGTTGGTTTTATGGATAAGTCATATAGTGTGAATGAAACACTATAGACTATGAGCCATGTGGTGATGATATGCTTATGGAAATATTGTGCTATAGAAAAGCACTAAAGTGGTCCTCTCACCACAAGTGGGTGGGTGAAGTAGGACTTAGAGAAATTGATTTGAGGATTTTACTCAGGCCTTGATGAAAAGGTAAATTTTGGAAAAGTATGTTTTGGGTAATATGATTCTTAACCCATAAATTCTCCATCTACGAGGACCAATCAGAAAAGGACACATGTCATCCTACATGGCAATATTCAACACCCGAGGAGAGTTGGTCGGCATCCGAGGAGAGTTGGTCGGCACCCTAGGAGTGTTAGTCGGCACCCGAGGAGAGTTGGTCAGTACCCGAGGAGAGTTGGTCGGCGCCCGAGGAGTGTTAGTCGGTACCCGAGGAGAGTTGGTCGGCATACCAACCAGGAAGATCAAAGGATAACTATGCATTTAATGTGCATTAATGAAGATGGCAGCGCATTTAATGAGCCTTAATGTACATTTATACTGTATTAATAGATGACAACACATAGCATACCAAGCAATTCAACAATTAGATTCGTTGAATGTAGACATAAATGTCTACATACAATGAATCTCTTTATCTCCCATCACTATAAATACATGTATTCCCTTAGCCAAAGGGAGGAGATCCGACAATGATGAGAGACACGATACACAAGATCCACACATTTTTCTCTCTACACCACATTGTGTTATTGTAAACCCCTGGGAATAAAATAATAGTGGACGTAGGCTTTTCCTTATAGCCGAACCACTTTAAAAATCTTTGTCTCTCATGTGCTTGATTGGATTGCTTTTATCTATTTATCTGTGATCATAAAAATGGGATTCGGTCCAGTTTTTTGCATCAACAGATTGGCGTCGTCTGTGGGAATCGTGTTACAAGAATTGTTCTCCATTAAAAGCTAAGTTTTTATTTTCTCTACCTATATCTAATTTTATGCACGTATCTTTTTATTCAAATCATGATTCTCATATGTTTATATCCATAAACTTAGAGATCAAATCAATTATATATTGTGCATACACAGGGATGCCTGGATGGCACTTCTTTCGAGTCAGACGTCAGGCTGCAATAGGATGCGTGCAGGTTCTCGATAGACGCTTCTATTCTTGTACTCTAGATAGGAGGTGCTGTATAAATATTCGGGCCAATGGCCCAATTGCATTTATTTATTCTTTTAGCACAGCATTCGATATGGTTGTATATTTTGACGGAGTGTTCAGTTATTTTATTTCATTTTAATTTCATTTATGCAAAACTATGTGGATGTTTTAATTTTGTAATTGTTTAAAAAGATTAGTTAAGTAAAATTTTGATGCCAGCCTAATAGGTTATTAGGAATTAATGTGAAAACCCGCTCAAAATAATAACGGGTGGCCAAACTGCACCCAAAACTCCTGGATCGTGAGAGTATCTCTCTCCTCCACGGTGGTAATAGACTCCCACCACTACAGTGCAGATCCAACTAGCTTGAAAGTAGCTAGTACCTGCTTCTAAACGTCTGTGCACTCATACATCCTCAAGTGCCTCTGCATGTATTTCCTCCACTGACTTGAAACCACGACATCAGAGCTACCTGCGAACTCCGATGGGTGTGCTTTCTGAAAAGCATCTCCAACACGTTCCCAAGCAGACGGGAATGCATGTGCATGGACTGGCGCAGCTAATGGCGCCTGAGGTGGTGCCTGCTGAACCACGGGTAGTGCGGCATTTACCGCTTGGGCTACAATGGCTGCAACCTCAGCGTCGTTCATCGTGCCCTGAACTGGTGCGGGCTGTGGTTCTGGCATTGCATCCCTGGGAACCCACTGTGCACGTCGTGGAGGCATCTAAAATAAGAATAAAGTCTATAAGTTCACAGTTATAAACTTAAAATAGCTGAAGAACGTAGCATATACAAAAGAATACAACAGTCCTAAGGTATAGGGCTCTACATCAAAGAAAGCTCAGCGGAAACATAATAAGCCGTACAGATCCTAAAGGACACTAGAACCTGATGCTCTGATACCACCTGTGACACCCCGCCTAATTAAATACCGGGTAGCTACTCCTTTATTAAATTAATACAAAATGCCAAGTTGGTTCAGTTAACAGCATCACTGTCGAAAACATTTTAATGATTACTAACCACCTAGTATTTAAAAAGAAAGATGTCAAATTTTAAATTAAGTCTGATTAACATACAGTAAAGGAATAATGAAAGAATAACATAACCATTCACCATAACGAAGCAATAGAATAACCAACAAATAATAATAAGTCCGGAGGAAAACTCCTCACAACAATCCCACAACTAAAGTAAATAAAACAAAGTATCCTGAATTAATTACGTGCCAAAAGTCTGAAAATCTGAAATATGAAATGTTTCAAATAAAAATGGGCGACATGCCCTACAACTGATGAAAACTGAATATAGAGTCAAGATAGATGAAGCGTATACTAGCAAATCCTGTAACTTCCACAAACAGCTACAGCTCGTCACCTGAATGGAGATATTATACATGGTGTCCTTGTGGCTGGGAACCGAAAATGTTTTTTATAAAAATAGATTTGAAAGCAAACGGGTCAGAGCCCGAAAGTGGAGAGTATTTTAAAAATAGCAAGTGCTTTAATGACATTAAAACAATGAATACAAAATACATGTTAGGACGTGCACTCACATGAAATACTCACCTCTCGACTAATTGTGCAATCCTAACGTACCGTACCCATCTAAGTGACATTTATATCTAACTAAACTGATATGAGTTCTAACCTTTCTACTCGGTTCCCATTATACATTCTAACGTTATCAATTAAATATAGGCCTTACTTAAACTCGGATTCTCAATTATAAGCAATATAATTCATTACAGGTTATCCCTTTATATCTTCTCAAAGCGTCTATGTATTTATACTCACAATACCAACATGAAAGTTCTCATTAATTAAGTGTATATTATTCACGTCATAAATATACAATATAAGCACCCCGAGACCAAGCTGCGGTGCACACATACTCTGCTATCCATCCTGGTCCATCACGTACATAAGGACCACGCATTCCGAATCTCTCAGGAATTGTTCTCAGATAACAACCATCACAAACAATGGAGGCGAACACAGTCACATCACATGGGTCACGCACATACCTACGCTCCCACGATCAACAGACTTATTAACATCCCAATAAGTACTTCTCTGACCTATGTTCTCGAGGTACCAATCTATATCCCCCCGTAGGCACACAAAGATTAGATGGCCCTAAACGAACGCAAACCTCCCTTGATAACAAGTATGGTAGGTATGTCATACACATAAAATCATATACATATACTAAGTATGCACACATCTTAGTAATCACCATAATTTATTTGTGGTACACTTCTCATTCTCATACCAACTTATAATATTATACAATTCACATGTTCCCGGTTAATTCAATTATTTAAGCCGTCAATAATTCTCGCATCGTAATAGTCACTCACGTCCTATCCCACAATTTCCATTTAATTCAAATCACACTTCTATGTTTTATTCCTCAATATATCCCAAATATACCAACTATATCAATTTATCATCAAGGGAATGTTATCTCTACAATTAAACAAGGTTACGGGACACGCGAAATCAAAACAGGCCAAAAAACCTAAACTGTCAGCTCGTTAGAAGTCTCGTTCGAACGAGGCTGTTCGAACGAGAGTTCGTTCGAACGAAGTGGGCCTTCTAATGAGATCTCATTCGAACGAAAGGCATCAAACGAACATCCCACTCGTTAGAAGTCAAATTGTCACTCGTTAGAAGCTCGTTCGAACGAGCTCGTTCGAACGACCTGGGCAGGTCTTCTAACGAGAGGCCAGTTTCGAGCCCAGAATTTCTCCTTTTTGTTTTTCCTAACTTTCTTCACCTCTAATCCCATATACAATTCGTCCCAACAGCATTTTAAGGTTTCTAATTCACACTAAACCTACATAGGTCATAACTAAACATTTATATAGGGCCAAATCTTCCTAAACATCATCAAATCATCAAATCCCCTCAATTTTCCCCAAAATCCCATGAACATGAACCCTAGAAAATTAAAGTCATCCATAAACATAACTAAATCCGTTTTTACAATATAAAAGACGTATTTTTATCTGAATAATCACCCTAACGGTGTTCTACATGCAATCTCCTCATAAAATTTATAAATCTCTAAATCCAATTCAATGGGTTTTTATCATTCTCCAAGAACCAAACAGTTTTATAAATTTCCTACGCATGGAAGAAGCATTCTTTGCAAATAACGAAATCAAACCACTTGCCTTATGTCTTTCTCTGATTTTGATGTTGAATCGATGAAGGTTGCTTTCTCCTTTTTCTCCCAAAGTTGAAGGTTGAAGATGAAGGTTACTTTTCTCTCTTTAGGAACTTCTCTTAACTTCTCAAGAAACCCCCGTAGCCCTCTAATCAGTTAATGGCTAATAATGGGTTAGTGGGTTGTAAAATTCCTATTTTAAAACTCCCAAAATTCGTTGGTCAATAATCCTTAAATTTCGAAATTACCGAAATACCCTTATAAGTTGCCGGTATGGCCTAAAAATGCCCCGGGACCCAAACTAAACCCCCGACTAGTGTTTTCTGACTATTTCGACTCTTCAGGACGTGTTGGTGCACTCAAAATGACCATAAGGTTAATAGAAATAAAATTCACTTTTTAATTAGAATGAATACTTTCCTGACGCGACTGTCACACGCGTCTCAACAAAATTTCCCAAATTGCCGTATTTCTATCTCACGACAAATTCAATAGTTTCAATATTAATATAACATCATATTCACACATTATAGTCAAATACCAACTCACATCTCGTTAGTATTTTGTCCGGATTAATTTCCAATTGATACTCATTTAATTCAATTAATCGCATAAATAAATATCACAAAAAATACGGGGTATTACATACTTCTCCCCTAATAACAGAATTTCATCCCAAAATTCGGAACTAGAAAGTACCTGGTGTAATACCCCGTATTTTTGTGATATTTATTTTGGGATTAATTAATTATATGTGAATTAATTTGGGAATTAATCCGGATAAAATACTAGCGAGATGTGAGTTGGTATTTGACTATATTGAGTATATATGATGATATATGAATATGGATTGATGAAATTTGTCGTGAGATATAAATACGACAATTTGGACATTTTATTGGGACGCGTGTGACAGTCGCGTCAGGATATAATTAATTTAATATTAAAAAGGTGAATTTTATTTCTATTAATCGTATGGTCGTTTTGAGTGCGCCAACGCGTCCGAAAGGGTCGAAATAGTCAGAAAGCACTAGCCGGGGGTTTAGATTGGGTCCCGGGGAATTTTTAGGCCATACCGACAACGTAGAAGGGTAGTTTGGTATTTTTGGGAATTAAAAGTGACGAAAATTAGGATTAAAAATCTGAGTTGGAAAACTAACCACTAAACCCACTACCAACCATATTGACCCATTAGATTATGGGGAATTTTAGAATTAGGTTTTCTAAAGCTTCCTAAACAAACCCTAGCCACCATAGCCACCTTTGGAGAAGAAAGCTTAGAGAGAGAGGAGAATTCTGCAGAAAGAGAGAGGGAACTTCATCAAATCAACACCAAAATTAGAGATAGAATCAAGGCAAGTGGTTTAATTCCAATTATTATAGAGAATGCTTTTCCATGCCTAGGAATTTAATAAAATTGAATTGTTCTTGGAGTAATATGAAAACCCATGTATTTTGGAACTTAGAACTTGAAATCTTGAGGAGAATTTGCATGGAGAATGGTAGGTAAATGATTATTCTGATGATATTAGATATTGGATGAAATTAAAACGAATTTAATTGGGTAACTTGATGATTTAAAATTCTAGGGTTTATGTTCTTGAAAATTTGGGAAAAAGTGTAGAGACTTGATGATTTGATGTTGTTTAGGATGAATTAATTCCTTAAAATATGTTAGTATGTGACCTAAGTACGGTTAGGGATGATTAGAGACCTTAAAACATTGTTGGGACGAATTTTGGTTGAGATTTGAGGTGTAGAAAAGAGGGAAAAATGAACTTTTAACGAGTTGACCCCTGACTTCTAACGAGGAGAAATTTCGTTCGATACCTTCGTTCGAACGAGATGTCGTTAGAAGGCTTAGTTCGTTCGAACGAAGTAACTCTCGTTCAAACAGCCTCGTTCGAATGAGACTTCTAACGAGCTGGCAGTTTAGGCTTTTTAGCCTGTTTTGATTTTGGGAGTCCCGTAACCTTGTTCAAACGTAGAGATAACTTTTCCTTGGTGATTAATTGATATATTTGGGACATTTGGGATATAATGAAGAGAAACATATATAAGAGTGAATTGAACTATATGGACATTTTGGGTTGAGACGTGAGTGTCTATTACGACGTGATAATAATTTATGGCGCGTATAATTATAAACCGGGATTATGTGAATTGTATAAATTCTAAGTTGGTACGAGAATGCGAAATGTACCACCTATAAACTATGGTGATTACTAAGATGTGTGTTTACTTAGTATATCTATATGATTTATGTGTATGACATACCTACCATACTTGCTATCACGGGAGGTTTACATTCGCTTAGGACCCTCTAATCCTTGTGTTGCCTACGGGGGGGGGGGGGGATTTAGACTGGTACCTCGAGAACATAGGTCAAAGAAGGACTTATTGGGATGTTAATAAGTCTGCTGATCGTGGGAGCGTAGGTATGTGCATGACCCATGTGATGTGACTGTGTTCGCCTACACTGTTTGTGGTTTATGTTATCTGAACGATTCCTGAGAGATTCGGAATGCGTGATTCCTTATGTACGTGATGTACCGGGATGGATAGCAGAGTATGTGTGCATCGCAGCTTAGTCTCGGGGTGCTTATATTGTATATTTATGTTGTGGAAAATATACACTTAATAAAATGGGAACTTTCATATGGTATTGTGTGTATAAATACGGATAATATAAAAGATACATTGTGATGAGTTGGATGGCTAATATGTGAGAACCTGAATTTAAGTTAAGCCCCCTATTTAATTAATATCGTTATAATGATAATGGGAACAAAGTAATAAAGGGTAGAACCTATGACGGTCTAGCTAGATATGATGTCACTTAGCTAGGTGTTAATGTCTATTAGATGGGTACATACGTTAGGAGTGCACATTTAGTCGAGAGGTGAGAATTTCATGTGAGTGTACGTCCTAACATGTACTTTGCATTTGATGTTTTAATGTTATTAAAGCACTTGTAGTTTTTAAAATATCTCCACATTCGGGCTCTGACCCATTTGCTTTCAAATCTATTTTTTTGTAAAAACCTTTTTAGGTGCCCAGCCACAAGGACACCATGCTTAGGATACTCATTCAGGTGATGAGCTGTAGCTGTTTGTGGAAGTTACAGGGCTTTGCTGTTAGACGCTTCATTCGTCTTGATTCATTATCCATTTTTTCATCAGTTGTAGGACATGTTGCCCATTTCTATTAGAGACATCTTTCCATTTCAGTTTTTCAGACTTTGGCATGTATTAATTCAGTATTCAGTTTAGTTATTTCAGTTTGTGGGATTGTAGTGAGGAGTTTCCTCCGGATTTATTTACATTATGTGATGGTTATTCTATTACTGCTTTATGGTGAATGGTTTTAGTATTTCTGTAGTTAATCCTTTACTGCATGTTAATCAGACTTAAATTAAAATTTGACAACTTACTTTTTAAATACTAGGTGGTTAGTAATCATTAAAATGTTTTCGATAGTGATGCTCTTAACTGAGCCAACTTGGCATTTTGATTTAATTTAATAAAGGAGTAGCTACCCGGTATTTAATTAGTCGGGGTGTCACAGGTGGTATCAGAGCATCAGGTTCTAGTGTCCTTTAGGATTTGTACGGCTATTATGTTTCCGCTAAGTTTTCTTTGATGTAGAGCCCTATATTTAGGACTGTTGTACTCTTTTTGTGTATGCTTCTTTCTTCAGCTATTTTAAGTTTATAAACTGTGAAGTTTTAAACTTTACTCTTATTTCAGATGCCTCCACGACGTGCATGACGAGTTCCCAGGGATGCAACGCCCGAACCATAGCCCGCTCCAGTTTAGGGCACAACGAACGCCGCTGAGGTTGCAGCCATAGTAGCCCAAGCGGTAAATGCCGCACTTGCCGTAGTTCAGCAGGCACCGCCTCAGCCGCTAGTTGTCGTGCCAGTATAGGCAAATGCATTCCCGTCTGCTTGGGAACCTGTACGTGACGTTTTTCAGAAAGCGCATCCACCAGAGTTTGCTGGTAGCTCAGATGTGGTTGTCTCGAGCCAGTGTAGGAAGGATATACAGCGGCACTTGAGGATAAATGAGTGCACGGACGTTCAGAAGAAGGTGCTAGCTACTTTCAAGCTAGTTGGATCTGCACTTCAGTGGTGGGAGTCTATTACCACCGTGGAGGAGAGGGATACCCTTACTATCCAGGAGTTTTGGGTGCGGTTTGACCGCAAGTACTTTCTGCCAGCTGTTCACACGGAAATGAGGAGGAAGCTGATGAATCTGAAGCAGGAGGGTAAGACTGTGGCCGAGTTCACAAATCTGTTGAATATCGTTCCGGACGAGATACCGACAGAAAAGAAGAAGATCGAAAAGTTCACAGACGGGTTGACATGGAGGATCCGTCAGCATTTATTAGGGAACCTATCGTTGGCCACTTATTCTGATGTGGTTAATGCTGGTTTGTTACACTGCCAGGATCACCGCTTTCACATGGCTGAGGGCAAGAGATCGGGAGAGTCTAGCCATCAGGGCAGGACTGGAGGACATGGTGCCAGTGGGGCACAATCTGTTCAGGGGCAGAGACAGGGTGAGAAGGGTTCCCAGTAGGGGGATCATAAGAGGTTCAGATCAGGGAACTACAGACACGGACAGGGAGGTTTTCGGCAGGGCCATTAGGGTCCGAACGACCATCAGGGCCAACCGGGGCAGAATGGGCAGCAGTTTCAGCAGGGCCAGGGGAGGAACGGTAACGGCCACCAGGGCCGGGGACAGCAGGGGCAGAGAGGGGGGAACTTCCCGGGGAAGTTCTATGTTTGTGGCAAGACTGGCCATAAACGACAGGATTGTCCTGATAGGGGCAGGGCCCCACAGCAGCAGCAGCAGTGTGCTCGCCAGGAGCCCCAGAGGCCTATTTTCCCGCCGCTCTACCCGCACCGCCACAGATGGCAGCCTTGCTACCCATTCCAGCAGCTCCAGTTCAGTAGGGGCAGCTACAGTATGGACGTGTCTATAACGTCCACCAGGCAGCAGTTCCACAGGCACCACCCGCGATTGAGGGTACATTTCCTATCCATGGCACTATGGGTCGGGTATTGTTTGATACGGGGGAAACTCATTGTTTTATAGCTACACATTTTACGAAGGCTTTAGGGTTATTAGCCACAGCAGATATCACAGTGACGTGTGTGGACTCACCATTGGGGAGTGGGTCACTTATTTTCTTTATATGCCGGGGAGTGGGGGTAGAGATTGGTGGTTTGGTATTACCTGTAGACATGTTGGTATTAGATATGCATGTGCACGATGTGATTATCGGTATGGATTGGCTCGTAGCTTATAGAGCCATGATTGATTGCTTCAGTGGGAGCATTGTTTTTGCCATTCCGGGGCAAGAGATGTTTGTAGTGGCGATGCCTCGCCCAGAGGGAGGCTCGACCGCTCATCTGTATTACATAGAGGAGGATACCTCTAAGGAGGTTATGATTCCTTTAGATTCAATCCCCGTTGTCAGGGAGTATTCGGATGTGTTTCAGGAGATACCAGGCCTACCCCCCAGTCGATAGATAGACTTTGTTATTGACTTATTACCAGATACGAGACCCATAGCACACGCACCGTACCGTATGGCTCTGGAAGAGATGCGAGAGCTACGAGATCAGATAGAGCAGCTGTTAGGTCAGGGCTTTATTCGCAGGAGTACCTCACCTTGGGGCGCTCCAGTTTTGTTTGTGAAGAAGAGAGATGGTTCACTGAGATTGTGTGTGGACTATCGGGAGTTGAACAAGGTCACGATACGGAATAAGTATTCGTTACCTTGAATCGATGACCTATTCGACCAATTGAGAGGAGTTTCTTTCTTCTCGAAGATTGATTTGAGATCGGGATACCATCAGTTGTGTATCAGGGAAGAGGACGTCTCGAAGACTACGTTCTTAACGAGATATGGTTCTTACGAGTTTCGGGTTATGCCTTTTGGTTTGACCAATGCTCCAGCAGTATTTATGGACTTGTTGAATAGGGTATTCAGAGAGTTACTTGATCAGTTCGTCATTGTCTTCATTGATGATATTCTGGTTTACTCCCAGACAGAGGAGGAGCATGCCGAGCATTTGAGACATGTTTTGCAGACGCTACGTCAGAACGAGCTGTATGCAAAGTTTGAGAATTGCGGGTTTTGGCTGAAGGAGGTCCAGTTTTTGGGTCACATTATTTCCGACCGGGGGATATCTGTTGATCCAGGGAAGGTATCCGCGGTGAGGGAGTGGGGATAGCCCACGACACCGACTGAGATTCGTAGTTTCTTGGGCCTAGCAGGATACTACAGGAGATTCATTCGGGGATTTTCGAAGATAGCAGGTCCTTTGACACATCTGACTCGTAAAGGTGTGCCGTTTATTTGGAGTGATTCCTGCCAGTTGGCATTTGATGAGTTTAAGGACAAGTTGACCTCAGCACCTGTGTTAGCATTACCGAAACCAGGAGTTGAGTATCTAGTTTACACCGACGCGTCTTTGCAAGGACTTGGAGGTGTATTGCAGCAGGAGAGACATGCCATAGATTATGCTTCCCGTAAGCTTAAGCCTCACAAGAGGAATTACCCCACTCATGACTTGGAGTTAGCAGCAGTGGTATTTGCCCTACGGATTTGGAGACACTATCTTTTGGGGGAGAAGTTCCAGTTATTCACGGACCACAAGTCCCTACAGTACCTATTCATGCAGAAGGAATTGAATATGCGGCAGTGTAGGTGGCTTGAGTTTGTGAAGGACTACCAGTTTGACATCCAGTATCACCCGAGTAAGGCTAACGTGGTAGCAGAGGCGTTGAGCCGTAGGCCGGTAGATGAAGTGGCAGGGGTGTCGAAGGCTAAATGGAAGGAATTGGGACACCAGGATGCAGTGGCCCGATCATTCATTTATGTGATGACCGTTACACCGCAGATTGTCATGAATGTAGTAAGGGCACAGGCAAATGACTCGTTCTGTCAGGAGCAAATAGTTCGATTACTAGCAGAGGGGGCCGAATCCTATACCATTAGCTCAGATGGGGGATTATGCTTCAATGGGATATCGGTGGTTCCGTAAGGGGAGGAATTGCGACACGAGGTGATGGCAGAGTTGCACCGCTCGCGGTTCGCGGTGTATCCCGGAGGGGACAAAATGTACCAAGACATGAGACGACAGTATTGGTGGAGCGGTATGAAGCGAGATATTGCCGTGTTTGTTTCAAAATGCGCCACTTGTTAGCTAGTAAAAGTGGATCATCAGAGACCGATAGGACTTCTAAAGCCGTTGGAGGTACCGGTGTGGATGTGGGAGAGCATATCCATGGATTTTATCATGGGGTTGCCTACGTCGCAGAGGGGTCACGACTCCGTTTGGGTAATTGTGGACAGGTTGTCCAAAGTCGCTCATTTTCTACCCGTAAGGACCGACTACACTACGGGAAAGTATGCCCATCTCTTCATTACAGAGATAGTGAGACTTCACGGTGTGCCCTTAAATATCGTGTCTGACAGAGACAAGATATTTGTTTCACGGTTTTGGGAAAGTTTTCAGGAGGCCATGGGCATGGAATTGCGATTGAGTACGGCTTATCATCCGCAGACCGATGGGAAAACCGAGCGTACAAACCAGATGTTGGAGGACATGTTACGTATGTGCATCATTGACTTTGGGGGTGGATGGGAGCAGTATCTTCCACTGGTGGAGTTTGCTTACAACAACTCCTACCAATTCACCATTGCCATGGCTCCGTTTGAGGCGTTGTACGGTAGACCTTGTCGATCCCCAGCATGTTGGTTAGAGGTGGGGGACAACAAACTACTTGGGCCGGAAGTGATTCAGGACACTTCGGCGAGGATTGAGTTGATTCGGAGTCGCATTCGGGTAGCTCAAGACAGGCAGAAGAGTTATGCTGATGCGAAGAGATCCTTTAGAGAGTTCCAAGTGGGGGACCAGGTTTTGCTCAGAGTATCTCCTATGAAGGGTATGATGCGTTTCGGGAAGAAGGGGAAGTTGGCACCGAGGTATGTGGGGCCATTTCCTATTATTGAACGGATTGGACCGGTCGCGTATAGACTTGGGTTACCGGAGCATTTACACCGGATTCATGATGTGTTTCACATTTCCTCGCTAAGGAAATATCTCAGAGATGATTTGGCTCATTCTCACATTGCTTTGGAGGATATCGATCTCCAGACTGATAGCTCCTACGAGGAGGGGCCGATTGCTATTTTGGACCGAAGTGAGCGGAAGCTGCGGTCAAAGATAGTTCCGTTAGTGAGTGTTCAGTGGCGACATCATAATGTAGAGGAGTCCACATGGGAGCACGAGGATGAGATGCGCGAACGTTATCCAGAGTTGTTCTTATCAGGTACTTTCTAGTTCCGAATTTCGGGACGAAATTCTGTTATTAGGGGGGAAGTATGTAATACCCAGTATTTTTGTGATATTTATTTTGGGATTAATTAATTATATGTGAATTAATTTGGGAATTAATCCGGATAAAATACTAGAGAGATGTGAGTTGGTATTTGACTATATTGAGTATATATGATGATATATGAATATGGATTGATGAAATTTATCGTGAGATATAAATACGGCAATTTGGACATTTTATTGGGACGCGTATGACAGTCGCGTTAGGATATAATTAATTTAATATTAAAAAGGTGAATTTTATTTCTATTAACCGTATGGTCGTTTTGAGTGCGCCAATGCGTCCGAAAGGGTCGAAATAGTCAGAAAGCACTAGCCGGGGGTTTAGATTGGGTCCCGGGGCATTTTTAGGCCATACCGACAACGTAGAAGGGTAGTTTGGTATTTTTGGGAATTAAAAGTGACGAAAATTAGGATTAAAAATCTGAGTTGGAAAACTAACCACTAAACCCACTACCAACCATATTGACCCATTAGATTATGGGGAATTTTAGAATTAGGTTTTCTAAAGCTTCCTAAACAAACCCTAGCCACCTTTGGAGAAGAAAGCTTAGAGAGAGAGGAGAATTCTGCAGAAAGAGAGAGGGAACTTCATCAAATCAACACCAAAATCAGAGATAGAATCAAGGCAAGTGGTTTAATTCCAATTATTATAGAGAATGCTTTTCCATGCGTAGGAATTTAATAAAATTGATTTGTTCTTGGAGTAATATGAAAACCCATGTATTTTGGAACTTAGAACTTGAAATCTTGAGGAGAATTTTCATGTAGAATGGTAGGTAAATGATTATTCTGATGATATTAGATATTGGATGAAATTAAAACGGATTTAATTGGGTAACTTGATGATTTAAAATTCTAGGGTTTATGTTCTTGAAAATTTGGGGAAAAGTGTAGAGACTTGATGATTTGATGTTGTTTAGGATGAATTAATTCCTTAAAATATGTTAGTATGTGACCTAAGTACGGTTAGGGATGATTAGAGACCTTAAAACATTGTTGGGACGAATTTTGGTTGAGATTTGAGGTGTAGAAAAGAGGGAAAAATGAAAATAGGAATTCTAGGCTCGGAACTGGTCGTTCGTTAGAAGACCCTCCCAGGTCGTTCGAACGAGCTCGCTCGAACGAGCTTCTAACGAGTTGACCCCTGACTTCTAATGAGGAGAAATTTCGTTCGATACCTTCGTTCGAACGAGATGTCGTTAGAAGGCTTAGTTCGTTCGAACGAACTAACTCTCATTCGAACAGCCTCGTTCGAACGAGACTTCTAACGAGATGACAGTTTAGGATTTTTAGCCTGTTTTGATTTTGGGTGTCCCGTAACCTTGTTCAAACGTAGAGATAACTTTTCCTTGGTGATTAATTGATATATTTGGGACATTTGGGATATAATGAGGTGAAAAATATATAAGAGTGAATTGAACTATATGGACATTTTGGGTTGAGACGTGAGTGTCTATTACGACGTGATAATAATTTATGGCGCGTATAATTATAAACCGGGATTATGTGAATTGTATAAATTCTAAGTTGGTACGAGAATGAGAAGTGTACCACCTATAAACTATGGTGATTACTAAGATGTGTGTTTACTTAGT
Organism: Sambucus nigra; assembly: GCA_949130495.1. Lineage (NCBI taxonomy): Eukaryota > Viridiplantae > Streptophyta > Magnoliopsida > Dipsacales > Adoxaceae > Sambucus > Sambucus nigra. The sequence goes on along the minus strand of OX422217.1, from coordinate 103,616,816 downwards.
ATATCTATATGATTTATGTGTATGGTATACCTACCATACTTGCTATCACGGGAGGTTTGCGTTCGCTTAGGACCCTCTAATCCTTGTGTTGCCTACGGGGGGGGGGGGGGGGGAGGGAATTTAGACTGGTACCTCGAGAACATAGGTAAGAGAAGGACTTATTGGGATGTTAATAAGTCTGCTGATCGTGGGAGCGTAGGTATGTGCGTGACCCATGTGATGTGACTGTGTTCACCTCCACTGTTTGTGGTTTGTGTTATCTGAACGATTCCTAAGAGATTCGGAATGCATGATTCCTTATGTACGTGATCTACCGGGATTGATAGCAGAGTATGTGTGCACCGCAGCTTAGTCTCGGGGTGCTTATATTGTATATTTATGTTGTGGAAAATATACACTTAATAAAATGGGAACTTTCATATGGTATTGTGTGTATAAATACGGATAATATAAAAGATAAATTGTGATGAGTTGGATGGCTAATATGTGAGAACCTGAATTTAAGTTAAGCCCCCTATTTAATTAATATCGTTATAATGATAATGGGAACCGAGTAATAAAGGGTAGAACCTATGACGGTCTAGCTAGATATGATGTCACTTAGCTAGGTGTTAATGTCTATTAGATGGGTACATACGTTAGGAGTGCACATTTAGTCGAGAGGTGAGAATTTCATGTGAGTGTACGTCCTAACATGTACTTTGCATTTGATGTTTTAATGTTATTAAAGCACTTGCAGTTTTTAAAATATCTCCACATTCGGGCTCTGACCCGTTTGCTTTCAAATCTATTTTTTGTGAAAACCTTTTTTGGTGCCCAGCCACAAGGACACCATGCTTAGGATACTCATTCAGGTGACGAGCTGTAGCTGTTTGTGGAAGTTACAGGGCTTTGCTGTTAGACGCTTCATTCGTCTTGATTCATTATCCAGTTTTTCATCAGTTGTAGGGCATGTTGCCAATTTCTATTAGAGACATCTTTCCATTTCAGTTTTTCAGACTTTAGCATGTATTAATTCAGTATTCAGTTTAGTTATTTCAGTTTGTGGGATTGTAGTGAGGAGTTTTCCTCCGAATTTATTTACATTATGTGATGGTTATTCTATTACTGCTTTATGGTGAATGGTTTTAGTATTTCTGTAGTTAATCTTTTACTGCATGTTAATCAGACTTAAATTAAAATTTGACAACTTACTTTTTAAATACTAGGTGGTTAGTAATCATTAAAATGTTTTCGACAGTGATGCTATTAACTGAGCCAACTTGGCATTTTGATTTAATTTAATAAAGGAGTACCTACCCGGTATTTAATTAGTCGGGGTATCACACCTGGTAAGAACAACTCTGGATAAGGTTCGCGCATCTCATCCTCGTGCTCCCATGTGGACTCCTCGACATTATGATGTCGCCAATGAACACGCACTAATGGATCTATCTTTGACCACAGTTTCTGCTCACTTCGGTGAAAAATAGTAATCGGCCCCTCCTCGTAGGAGCTATCAGGCTGGAGATCGATGTCCTCCAAAGCAATGTGAGAATGAGCCAAATCGTCTCTAAGATTTTACCTTAGCGAGGAAATATGAAACACCTCGTGAATCCGATGCAAATGCTCCGGTAACCCAAGTCTATAGGCAACAGACCCAATCCGCTCGATGATAGGGAATGGCCCCACGTATCTCGGTGCCAATTTCCCCTTTTTCCCAAATCGCATAATACCGTTCATATGAGATACTCTGAGTAAAACTTGGTCCCCCACTTGGAAGTCCCTCAAGAATCTCTTCGCATCAGCATAACTCTTCTGCCGGTCCTGAGCCACCCGAATGCGACTCCGTATCAATTCTATCCTCGCCGAAGTGTCCTGAATCACTTCTGGCCCAAGTAGTTTGTTGTCCCCCACCTCCAACCAATATGCTGGGGAACGACAAGGTCTACCGTATAACGCCTCAAATGGAGTCATTCCAATGGTGAACTGGTAGGAGTTGTTGTAAGCAAACTCCACCAGTGGAAGATACTGCTCCCATCCACCCCCAAAATCAATGATGCACATATGCAACATGTCCTCCAACATCTGGTTTATACGTTCGGTTTGCCCATCGTTCTGCGAATGATAAGCCATACTCAACCGCAATTTCGTGCCCATAGCCTCCTGAAAGCTCTCCCAAAACTGTGAAACAAATATCTTATCTCTGTCAGACACGATATTCAGGGGCACACCGTAAAGTCTCACTATTTCTGCAATAAAGAGCTGGGCATAATGTCCCGTAGTGTAGTCGGTCCTTACGGGTAGAAAATGAGAGACTTTGGTCAACCTATCCACAATTACCCAAATGGAGTCGTGAGCTCTCTGTGACGTAGGCAACCCCGTGATAAAGTCCACGAATATGCTCCCCCCATCCACATCGGGACCTCTAATGGCTGTAGAAGTCCTTCCGGTCTCTGATGATCCACTTTTACTAGCTGACAAGTGGAACATTTTGAAACAAACACGGAAATATCTCTCTTCATCCCGCTCCACCAATACTGTCGTCTCATGTCTTGGTACATTTTGTCCCCACCGGGATGTACCGCGAACCGTGAGCTGTGAGACTCTGCCATCACCTCGTGTCGCAATTCCTCCCCTTCCGGAACTACCAGTCTCCCGTTAAATCGTAATCCCCCATCTGAGCTAACGGTATAGGACTCGGCTCCCTCTTCTAGTAATCGAACTATCTGCTCCTGACAGAATGAGTCATTTGCCTGTGCCCTTACCACCTTCGTGACAATCTGCGGTGTAACAGTCATCACAGACATGAATGATCGGGCCACTGCATCCTGGCGTCCCAACTCCTTCCACTTTGCCTTCCACACCCCTGCCACCTCATCTACTGGCCGATGGCTCAACGCGTCTGCTACCACGTTAGCCTTCCTCGGGTGATATTGGATATCAAACTGATAGTCCGTCACAAACTTGAGCCACCTTCGCTGCCGCATATTCAACTCCTTCTGCGTGAATAGGTACTGTAGGGACTTGTGGTCTGTGAACAATCGAAACTTCTCCCCCAAAAGATAATGTCACCAAATCCATAGGGCAAATACAACGGCCGCTAACTCCAAGTCATGGGTGGGGTAATTCTTCTCGTGAGGCTTTAGCTTACGGGAAGCATAAGCTATGGCCTGACTCTCCTGCTGTAATACACCTCCAAGTCCTTGCAAGGATGCATCGGTGTAAACTAGATACTCAACTCCCGGTCTCGATAATGCTAACACAGGTGCTGAGGTCAACTTATCCTTCAACTCATCGAATGCCAACTGACAGGCATCGCTCCAGATGAATGGCACACCCTTACGATTCAGATGTGTCAAAGGACCCGCTATCTTAGAAAATCCCCGAATAAACCTCCTGTAGTATCCTGCAAGTCCCAAGAAACTACGGATTTCAGTTGGGGTCATGGGCTGTCCCCACTCCCTTACCGCGGATACCTTCCCCAGATCAACAGATATCCCCCGGTCGTAAATAATATGCCCGAAAAACTGAACCTCCTTCAGCCAAAACCCGCACTTCTCATATTTTGCATACAGCTCGTTCTGACATAGCGTCTGCAAAACTTGCCTCAAATGCTCGGCATGCTCCTCCTCTGTCTGGGAGTAAACCAGAATATCATCAATGAAGACAATGACGAACTGATCAAGGAACTCTCTGAACACCCTATTCATCAAGTCCATAAACACGGCTGGAGAGTTGGTCAAACCAAACGGCATAACCCGAAACTCGTAGGAACCATATCTCGTTAAGAACGCAGTCTTCGAGACATCCTCTTCCCTGATACGCAACTGATGGTATCCCGATCTCAAATCAATCTTTGAGAAGAAAGAAGATCCTCTCAATTGGTCGAATAAGTCATTGATTCGGTGCAACGGATACTTATTCCGTATCGTGACTTTATTCAACTGCTGGTAATCTACACACAACCTCAACGATCCATCCCTCTTCTTCACGAACAATACAGGGGCACCCCACGGCGAAGTACTCCTCCGTATAAACCCATGACCCAACAACTGCTCAATCTGATCCCGTAACTCTCTCATCTCAGTTGGAGCCATACGGTAAGGTGTGCGGGCAATAGGCCGAGTGCCCAGCGTCAAGTCGATCACAAAATCTATCTCTTTACTCGGAGGTAATCCAGGTATATCCTGAAATACGTCGACAAACTCTCGAACAACCGGAATCGAATTAAGTGGTATCACCACTTCCCTAGAGGTCTCCTCCTCTATATAATACAAGTGAGTGGATGATCCTCCCTCAAGACGAGGCATCGCCACTAAAAACATCTCCTACCCGGGAATGGCAAAGATAATACATCTACTAAAACAATCAATCATGGATCGTTACGCAACAAACTAATCCATACCAACAATGGAATCATACTTGGTCATCTCTAACACTAACATATCCGCTGGTAAAGTAAACCTCCTGATCTCTATACCCACGCCTCTACATACAAGGGAAATCACGGAACCCCTACTCAATGGATAATCTACACGAGTAACCGTACTCTCGGCGGTGTCTAACAACCCAATGGTGCGTGCAAATCATATAGCAATAAAACAGTGCATAGCCCCTGTGTCAAATAAAATACGCCCCATATTCCCCTGAATAGAGAACATACCCTCAATGGCTGGTGGATCCTGTGGGGCTGCGGCCTGCGGAAGCTGATATACTCTCCCATAATGCAGCTGCCCCTGCTGAACTGGGACCGCTGGAATGGGTGGTAATTCTTCCATCTGTGGTGGCGCCGGGAGGGCGGCAGGAAAAATAGGCCTCTGCGGCTCCTGTCGAGCACCCTGCTGCTGCTGCGGGGCCCTGCCCCTATCAGGACAATCCTGGCATTTTTGGCCAGTCTTGACACAAACATAACACTTCCCCGGGAAGTTTCCCCCTCTCTGTCCCTGCTACCCCCGACCCTGGTGGCCGTTACCATTTCTCCCCTGGCCCTGCTGAAACTGCTGTTGACCATTCTGCCCTTACTGGCCCTGATGGCCGTTCGGACCTTGATGGCCCTGCCTAAAACCTCCCTGTCCGTGTCTGTAGTTCCTCGATCTGAACCTTTTATGATCCCTCTGCTGGGAACCCTGCTCACCATGTCTCTTCCCCTGAACAGATTGTGCCCCACTGGCACCATGTCATCCAGTCCTGCCCTGATGGCTGGACTCTCCTGATCTCTTACCCTCAGCCATGTGAAAGCGGTGATCTTGGCAGTGTAACAGTGCAGCGTTAACCACATCAGAGTAAGTGGCCAACGATAGATTCCCCAACAAATGCTGATGGATCCTCCAAGTCAACTCGTCTGTAAATTTCTGTATCTTCTTCTCCTCTGTCGGTATTTCGTCCGGAATAATATTCAGCAAATTTGTGAATTCGGCCTCATAATCGGCCACTGTCCTTCCCTCCTGTCGGAGATTCATCAACTTCCTCCTCATTTCTGTGTGAATAGCTGACGGAAAGTACTTGCGGTCAAACTGCACCCAAAACTCCTGGATCGTGAGAGTATCTCTCTCCTCCACGGTGGTAATAGACTCCCACCACTACAGTGCAGATCCAACTAGCTTGAAAGTAGCTAGTACCTGCTTCTAAACGTCTGTGCACTCATACATCCTCAAGTGCCTCTGCATGTCTTTCCTCCACTGACTTGAAACCACGACATCAGAGCTACCTGCGAACTCCGATGGGTGTGCTTTCTGAAAAGCATCTCGAACACGTTCCCAAGCAGACGGGAATGCATGTGCATGGTCTGGCGCAGCTACTGGAACCTGAGGTGGTGCTTGCTGAACCACGGCTAGTGCGGCATTTACCGCTTGGGCTACAATGGCTGCAATCTCAGCGTCGTTCATCGTGCCCTGAACTAGTGCAGGCTGTGGTTCTGGCATTGCATCCCTGGGAACCCACTGTGCACGTCGTGGAGGCATCTAAAATAAGAATAAAGTCTATAAGTTCACAGTTATAAACTTAAAATAGCTGAAGAACGTAGCATATACAAGAGAATACAACAGTCCTAAGGTATAGGGCTCTACATCAAAGAAAGCTCAGTGGAAACATAATAAGCCGTACAGATCCTAAAGGACACTAGAACCTGATGCTCTGATACCACCTGTGACACCCCGCCTAATTAAATACCGGGTAGCTACTCCTTTATTAAATTAATACAAAATGCCAAGTTGGTTCAATTAACAGCATCACTGTCGAAAACATTTTAATGATTACTAACCACCTAGTATTTAAAAAGAAAGATGTCAAATTTTAAATTAAGTCTGATTAACATACAGTAAAGGAATAATGAAAGAATAACATAACCATTCACCATAACGAAGCAATAGAATAACCAACAAATAATAATAAGTCCGGAGGAAAACTCCTCACAACAATCTCACAACTAAAGTAAATAAAACAAAGTATCCTTAATTAATTACGTGCCAAAAGTCTGAAAATCTGAAATATGAAATGTTTCAAATAAAAATGGGCGACATGCCCTACAACTGATGAAAACTGAATATAGAGTCAAGATAGATGAAGCGTATACTAGCAAATCCTGTAACTTCCACAAACAGCTACAGCTCGTCACCTGAATGGAGATATTATACATGGTGTCCTTGTGGCTGGGAACCGAAAATGTTTTTTATAAAAATAGATTTGAAAGCAAACGGGTCAGAGCCCGAAAGTGGAGAGTATTTTAAAAATAGCAAGTGCTTTAATGACATTAAAACAATGAATACAAAATACATGTTAGGACGTGCACTCACATGAAATACTCACCTCTCGACTAATTGTGCAATCCTAACGTACCGTACCCATCTAAGTGACATTTATATCTAACTAAACTGATATGAGTTCTAACCTTTCTACTCGGTTCCCATTATACATTCTAACGTTATCAATTAAATATAGGCCTTACTTAAACTCGGATTCTCAATTATAAGCAATATAATTCATTACAGGTTATCCCTTTATATCTTCTCAAAGCGTCTATGTATTTATACTCACAATACCAACATGAAAGTTCTCATTAATTAAGTGTATATTATTCACGTCATAAATATACAATATAAGCACCCCGAGACCAAGCTGCGGTGCACACATACTCTGCTATCCATCCCGGTACATCACGTACACAAGGACCACGCATTCCGAATCTCTCAGGAATTGTTCTCAGATAACAACCATCACAAACAATGGAGGCGAACACAGTCACATCACATGGGTCACGCACATACCTACGCTCCCACGATCAACAGACTCATTAACATCCCAATAAGTACTTCTCTGACCTATGTTCTCGAGGTACCAATCTATATCCCCCCGTAGGCACACAAAGATTAGATGGCCCTAAACGAACGCAAACCTCCCTTGATAACAAGTATGGTAGGTATGTCATACACATAAAATCATATACATATACTAAGTATGCACACATCTTAGTAATCACCATAATTTATTTGTGGTACACTTCTCATTCTCATACCAACTTATAATATTATACAATTCACATGTTCCCGGTTAATTCAATTATTTAAGCCGTCAATAATTCTCGCATCGTAATAGTCACTCACGTCCTATCCCACAATTTCCATTTAATTCAAATCACACTTCTATGTTTTATTCCTCAATATATCCCAAATATACCAACTATATCAATTTATCATCAAGGGAATGTTATCTCTACAATTAAACAAGGTTACGGGACACACGAAATCAAAACAGGCCAAAAAACCTAAACTGTCAGCTCGTTAGAAGTCTCGTTCGAACGAGGCTGTTCGAACGAGAGTTCGTTCGAACGAAGTGGGCCTTCTAATGAGATCTCATTCGAACGAAAGGCATCGAACGAACATCCCACTCGTTAGAAGTCAAACTGTCACTCGTTAGAAGCTCGTTCGAACGAGCTCGTTCGAACGACCTGGGCAGGTCTTCTAACGAGAGGCCAGTTTCGAGCCCAGAATTTATCCTTTTTGTTTTTCCTAACTTTCTTCACCTCTAATACCATATACAATTCGTCCCAGCAGCATTTTAAGGTTTCTAATTCACACTAAACATACATAGGTCATAACTAAACATTTATATAGGGCCAAATCTTCCCAAACATCATCAAATCATCAAATCCCCTCAATTTTCCCCAAAATCCCATGAACATGAACCCTAGAAAATTAAAGTCATCCATAAACATAACTAAATCCATTTTTATGATATAAAAGATGTATTTTTATCTGAATAATCACCCTAACATTGTTCTACATGCAATCTCCTCATAAAATTTATAAATCTCTAAATCCAATTCAATGGGTTTTTATCATTCTCCAAGAACCATACAGTTTTATAAATTTCCTACGCATAGAAGAAGCATTCTTTGCAAATAACGAAATTAAACCACTTGACTTATGTCTTTCTCTGATTTTGATGTTGAATCGATGAAGGTTGCTCTCTCCTTTTTCTCCCAATGTTGAAGGTTGAAGATGAAGGTTACTTTTCTCTCTTTAGGAACTTCTCCTAACCTCTCAAGAAACCCCCGTAGCCCTCTAATCAGTTAATGTATGATAATGGGTTAGTGGGTTGTAAAATTCCTATTTTAAAACTCCCAAAATTCCTTGGTCAATAATCCTTAAATTCCGAAATTACCGAAATACCCTTATAAGTTGCCGGTATGGCCTAAAAATGCCTCGGGACCCAAACTAAACCCCCGACTAGTGTTTTCTGACTATTTCGACCCTTCCGGACGCGTTGGCGCACTCAAAATGACCATACAGTTAATAGAAAAAGAATTCACTTTTTAATTAGAATAAATACTTTCCTGACGCGACTGTCACACGCGTCTCAACAAAATTTCCCAAATTGCCGTATTTCTATCTCACGACAAATTCAATAGTTTCAATATTAATATAACATCATATGCACACATTATAGTCAAATACCAACTCACATCTCGTTAGTATTTTGTCCGGATTAATTTCTAATTGATACTCATTTAATCCCATAAATAAATATCACAAAAATACGGGGTATTACATGGAGATGTTGTTTGGATGGTTCAATCATCTCATATAAGGAATGTAGTAATCAAAACATCAAAATTAGGAACGAAAGTTGGTTGTGTCGACGCTATAAAACTGCTATGTCTCTACCGATTCTCTACGTTGTTTTTTCCCGACGAGTGGAGTTTTTGTGAAGTGACATTTGTTGAATGTGTATCGAGGATGGAGGTTATTAAAAATTACAGTTTATCGGTGTTGAGATATGATTATTTGATCAACTCTCTTAACACAAATCACCAAAACCCCCAACAAGTGTTATAGATTTCGTATAAGCTTGCTGGTAGTAATCTTTCATCGTATATGTTTATTAGATTTTTATGAAATAATAACCTACTTACAACATTGCTCGAAAATTGTTTAATTGAATTAATTATTGGTTTTGCCAGAGATCGAGTATCATAGAGCCGATAAACTTGACATTGTACCCCAGATTCATGAAGGGGAATATGGCGAAGTTGAGCGCTATACTCAAAGATGATATTATTTTGTCTGGACATGTCCAATTTTCAGGTATGTTAATTATATATATATATATATATATATATATATATTGTATGTGTTTATTTTACTAAATCGGGAAAATTGTTGAGTACTAATATAGACTTTGTACATTAGGTTTTTGACTAATTGATGTGAGTAGTATACAGAAAACAATAGTCATGTGCTGAGAAAACATACTACATATTAAATGTTAACTCGTTATATGTGTATACTTTATCTTTCCAGTTTCTAATTTGAAATTGTGTTATATTGATTGCAAATATATCGTGTCGTTGACACCATATTTCAAAATATTTTATGGTACGTACATTTGAAACAATATTTCAATAATTATAAAATGTGAATTCAACCGTACTGGGATAGACATATTTACTCGCTAATCATTTTTGCTAAATTGTTAACGACTACCTCAGTTATACATATAGTAATATTAACTACATAGTCATAATTTCCGTTTAACAAAAATTTACTGCTCAATTATACATAACACATCAAACTTCACTGTGTGAACATGAATTACAATCACTAATTAACAGATATACCCAGTGCATACAGTAAAATTTAACTATGTAGTGTTACGTTGCATGTGCTTGTCATTATTCATGTGTGATACAATAAGAAGTGTTACAAACTTGGTAATATAGCTTTAAATAAATTTTGCATTGTTTATATATGTCAACTGTTTACTGCAAACACATACTGAAACATTGGAGAGTAAATATGGCCTGACCGTATTAGTTTCAACTACTTATGAATACATATTGTGTTGTGGTTTGATCATCAACAGACAGATTAGCTAGTACTAGTTTTATTTGTAGTGAATGACATATGTGAATCTCTATCGACAAAAAATATTATCCACACTAATTCTCTATAAATACAATAATATTAACCATGTAAACGAAATTTCGGTGACAACTACAATTTAGTACTCCATATCACGATATATTTAATATTTTTACAATATGAACTTTAACTGAATTTTTATTATTTTTTAAATTCAATACATAAAGTGGACATGAGTTTAATTTTAAAGTTGATGAGACAGTAAAATTTGATGTAAATGCAATAATATTCATATTATTACATCATAATCCATTATTGTTCCGTGTATTATGTTAATATCCTATGTATCATTCAATTGGTAAATGTTGCAGATCGTTTACTCATAATATAGCAATTACACAAGATCTGAGTTGAATGTTTGAAGGGCATTTCATAGTTATAACATTTACAATTTGTTAAACATCATACTACTCAACAAATGTTACATCATTATTTGTATGGACATTGACTGCCATTTTTCCAATTTTCAATTGTTATATATGCATTAACAATTTATAATGTGGTTAACATAATATTAATATTAATCGATTGTGACACCCCACCTAATTAAATATTGGGTTATCAGTCCTTTATTAAATTAAATCAGAATATCCAGTTGGTTCATTCTCAGCATCACTGTCAAGAAATAATTTCTTTATCGATTCACCTAATAATTAATTAAGCTAGTGTCAAAACTTTTTCATTTTTTAATTTAATTAAAACCATTCCACAATACAGAATAATAATAATCAACATCAGATCACAACTGAAGTACATATAAGAAGAATAAATTTGACTTGAATAATTCTCTATTTAAAATATCTCATTACCAACAAACCAAAATTGATATCGACAATACTAACATAAGTAATTACAATTCGTGGAATAGAAATGAAATAACTAGAATCCTGGGCGACATGCCCTAAATGTTAATAGATACTAAAGATGTATGAATCAACAGAATAGAAGCTTCTAACAAAGTCTGCATCTCCATTAGCAGCTATAACTCATCGAGACATCCATATTCTATGTCATTATCCCTGATACAGGACACCTGATGTACAAAATACAATAGAGAAGAGAATATGCAAGGAAATGGATCAAAGTCCGATTGTAAAAGATTTTTAAAAATAACAAGTGCAATCAAATAATTATTATGTACATGATAGCTTCTCGGGCTCTCGCTTGAGAATTATCACCTCTCATTTAGTGTGCATGCCTAACATACCTTATCATCTCCTAAATTAAGGTTTTCAATTATGATTCTATCTGATATCATTTTCCCGTATTTTCCACATAATATATATGATAATTAAACATGTTTATTTCTCTTTAATATGAACTAGGCTTTCACAACTTTAAGATTATGTATCCACTTACTTAGTTCAATCAAATCTCATTATTTATTTTTATCTACAATTTCACATAGTAGATTACCTCATAGTATATATGTTAATCTACAAATTTCACACACTAGATTACATCACAGTATATATAGTTTGATCTACAATTTCACACAGTAGATTACATCATAGTATATATATTCATCACATTATTATATATACTAATATGGCACCTCCCAGACACAGCTGCGGTGCATGCATACTTTGCTATCATGTCTTGATACATCTCTCATTGTATAAAGGATTATTGATTCGGCGTCTCTCACAAATCATAAATAACATAACACACATATTGGAGGCGAGCATACTCCCTAACCAAATGGGTCACGCACATACCTACATTCCCATCAACCGTCGAAACAATCATTCACACCGATAGCACGTGTTGAAGGTCCTATGCTCAGGGTACGAATCTAAAATCCCCCCAAATGGGTTCATCAGGATAAGATCGTTCACAACGCAAAACCTCCACCCTGATAGCAAGCAGCGTAGGTATGTCATACACACAATAAATAATAATATAGGTATTCACCTGTAATACCCCGTACTTTTATGGATAATTAAATTACATAAGTGGGTGTAATTTGGAAATTTGAGGAATTATTATGAATAGTAATTTTTTAATTTATAAGTGCGATTTAATTAGTAAATTTTAGTTAAGTGACTCGGATGGAGATTTCGAGTGCACGGTTCGTTTCGGAATGGCTGAGATGGTCAGAATAGAGTATCCGGGGGTAATGTTTAGGCTCCGGGGATTTTTGGACTAGTAAAGACTCAAAATTGAGTAAATGAGTCATTTTTGGGTTTATAAGGGATAAACCCTTATTCTCTCTTATAAAGGAATGAGAGAGAGAGAGAGAAAGAGAAGGAAAGATAAGATGGAAAAGAAAGACGAGAAGAAAGGAAGGAAAAGAGGAAAAAGAAAGGGGATTTTGGGCCAAACTCCGCGGGATTCGACTCGAGGTCATTGGATTTTATACACGAGGCAAGTGTTTACTTGCTGTATTCATTTGTGTGTGTATCTCATATTGTAGTTGGTAAACTAGATAAATTTTGGGTTAGAACCCTTAAAATAAATTTGGGAAATTTGAGTTTAAGTTTACAAATTGATGTATTGTAAACTCTTAATGATTTCTAGTCTTAAATCCATGTTAATGGAGTGTAGAGATGAATTGAAATGGGAGAAATTGATAAACTAGGGTTTTAATTGTTTTAGGGTTTAAATCTAAGAGAAATGGTTTAACACCACAAATTAATTGATGTGTTAGTTATAAATCAGTGTTAGGATGATTGTAATGATGTTGGTTGAGATTAGAAACCATAAGAATGGAGGTTGGGTTGATATTTGGGATTTTAAAGAAGATGAAATCGCCCAAACAGTGTCCTCCAAGCAGGGCAAATCGATTTGTGTCTAGACCGAACCGATTTGAATAAGGAAATCTAGAGGACTGTCTCAAGCCGAATCGATTCGAATTGAGACCGAGTCGATTCGCCTTTAAAAACATGTTTGCAGAACCTTTTTCGAATCGATTCGGATTTGGACCGAATCGATTCACTGGTCTGAATCGATTTGCAATTGGGGGCGAATCGATTCACCCTTATTGAATTTGACAGTTTTCCATCTTGGAGTTTAGGGGGAGTTAAATTTTATCTTCGAAATTATTGTAGGTGATTCTAGATGTGATATTAGGACTCCTAAATGACAGAATTGAGGGTGGGTAGACCTTGGATTAAAAGAGAGAACCTTAGATTAGTTAAGGGTACAATCCGTGGCATGGACCTAATGAATGTTTTGGATGAGAAACATTCGAGAAAACTATTCGGCAAGCGTATGTAGATATATTTATGCGATTAGGATAAATATGGGCCGATTGCATTTGAGTAAATCCTAGGATGTGATGAGGATGGAAGTTAGGATATGGGCTAAAAAGAGTGGTTATCCTATACGTCTATTGACAAATATTATTGTAGGTGATGCGATACGTATGGAATTAAGATACATAGTGCGTATGCTATTTAATTCATACGAATTGGTATATTTGGGATTATATATAAATCCTTAGAAGTGATTAAGGTGCGAGTTATACATTAAGTGAGAGAATACTTATATGATTAGTATTTTAATTGGGTAAATACTTATATACTATTACAAATGGAAACATTCGGGGGTTTGGCTATCGCTATAATAGATTGGTAATTATAGCCATAATGTATTGAGAAGTGATATAGATTATATATACGATTTTGTTACAGTATATATAATATGATACAAATAAATATATCCGTGTATGATTGGTATATTTGTAATTAGAGGCTGGTTCCACAGGCTTCCCCGGGCATAGGGATGGATATCCAGATTATATATTTTCTCTAGTACGATCTGGGGAGGTTGCGCGATGTGGGTGAATCCCCTGGCTTGAGGAGCGGGGAGAGTATATTCCCAGGTCATATCATCCCGCATATGAGTTCGATATTGTTATTCCACTTTCAGGAGGGAATAGGATCGCCTCCACCGTTGTGTATTTTTACCATGACCATGAGTGAGTCTGGCTTGGTACCGTGGTTGATCGAGTAAACTCGGATGAGGATAGGCACTATGAGACTTCATCCTCAAGTTATAGCTCGGTGGGATGGTTATTATACTTATGATTGCAATAGGTATAACTATAATTGTTGTGTATAGTATAGTGCTTGTATATGAAAATGAGATATCATATATAGTAGGCTTGTGTAAAGTTAAAAGAATGAATAAGGCATTATTCTCCTTCCGGTAGATTTATATACGAATTTATATGAATGTGAATCATAGGTTCTAGTGAGAACTATACATATATATACGGGATTTTATAATATGTGTTATGTGCTAAGAACCTGATGGATCTTGACGATCAACATTGTCATGAAGTAGTGTATTGAGGGGGTTCCTTGTTTGGATTTCACTTTGCAAGACACCCAATGCACAAAACGTAGCGCAATGTTGGGAATGGGGAGAAGTGTAGTCCTTAGTACTCGGGTTTATGAAGACTTTTAGAAGATGGGTGAAATAGATTAGTTAGGCAGGGTAGCTTAACTGAGTTGTTTAAAAGGTATGCGATAGGTGTGCACTATTAGAAGAGGGGTGATGTGTATATCATGAGAGTACGATACCAGTTTAAATATGAGAGATTTCATATTTTAAAATATGGCATTTATACACTTGCTAAATATTTTCAAAACTCGGGCTCAGACCCGTTTCTCTATTTTCCCCTCTCTTGCTATATATGTATATATATTAGGTGTCCAGATACAAGGACGCCGGGATCATGATTCTTTTGAGTCGGACGTTTGTTACAGCAGCTGTGGATGCGGGAAGGTTTACTTTAGATGATTCTATCCTTGTGATCTAGCTATGAAGCATTGTAGTAACACTCGGGACGATAGACCAATTATATTCATCTATTCTTTTACCGCCTTTTAGTGCGGCATTCGATTTGGTTGTATTATATTGTACCAAGTAGTCGGTTATTTTATTTCATTTCAGTTTCGTGTATACAAACTGCGTGAATGTTTTATTTAGTTGGTTTGGATAAAAATATTAGTTAATATAAAATTTTGACGCCAGCCTAATAAATTATTAGTAATTAAATTGGTTTTCGACAGTGATACTGAGAATGAACCATATGAGACTCCTGTTTTAATTTGGTACATGATTGATCACCCGGTATTTTATAAGGCAAGGTGTCACATCACCCCACCTATATATAATAACAATAGGGTACACGCACAACCAATATAAATATTTCCATACATAGTATATTTATCTCTAATATCCTACGTATCTACAGATTATGACTTTACTTCTCAAATTATATTCCTGAGCTTCTGTCATCACTCAAAGAGTAATTATTTGTTCCTTATGTAAATTCAGTAGGTAACATCTACGCCCTACTGGTCCATATCATCACAACTCCCAAATTTCTACGAATTAAAATTATCTTCCATTAGGTTTATTTCTCAATCATCCCTAATTCAATTTTAACTGTTTACTTCATCTCCTAGGGTTAACCGCATATACGCCTAAGGTTATTCCAATAATTTATGACCCTCTTACTACTGGTACGTACCCTAAGTTATCCTTTATCCGATTTAAACCTCAATTTATATAACTCCCAATCGTAACTCATTCGGTTAACACTCGTAAATTTCCCATTAAATCCCATACATAATAATACTTTTCGGGTCTTAAGTATATCATTCTTCCCTTCCCTAAGTCCCATTATGTTCAATTAATCAACACCAAAGATTTATCAAAGTTGGGATTTAATTATAATTTAAAAAGTAAACAAATCACATTTTCTAAGAGATTCGATCGATCGACGATTTTGGTGATCAATCGATTAGTCGATCGATCGACATTCTTGGGTCAATCGATCGATCAGATGTTTGCCCAGATTTTCCTTAATAGTTATAGGTTTCATACTTTTTAACCACCAAAAACATATTTAAACATCTCCAAATTTATATTCATGTAACCCAGATCATATACTAACATATCTGGGCAAGTTCTAACGTATCCAAATAAACTAAACATCGTTAACATGCATAAATTTACCCAGTTTCCATATTAAATCTCAAGAATTCTAGTTTTTTGACTTTATCATCAATTAAACGTGTAAATCCCAGATTTCTTCACCAAATAATTCACATATTTCATGGAGTCAAATCTAAACTCAGAAAGAGATCAATCCTATACAATTCTCATTACAAGGATTCATCAAAATCATCTTAATTCATACAACTTTTCAGAATTTTCTAAACAGCCTATTTATGGACAGTATACATACTAAAGTTTGTAATAGTTAATCACTTGCCTCGAATTCGTAGGTCTGAACCGTTGGGAAAGATAACTCTACTGGTATCCTCCATTTTCTGGCCAACTTCCGGCAATGGTGGTGGTGTAAGATGACTCTTGGCTTTTGGTCTCCTAGAGATGCCTCTTCCTTTCCCAGAGAAGTCTCTCACTCTCCCCTAAGTATTTTATTTTAATTTTGGTGAATGAAACTTAATCCCACCACCTCTATACTTATATAATATTACCAAAAATTTGTGGGTCCTATTCACCCAATTTGGAAAATGACCAAAATACCCCTCTGGGATGTCTATTTAGTTCCAAATTGCCCCGAGATCCAAAGTAATTCCTCAGGTAGATTTTTTTGACTATTTAAACCATTTTGGACACTTTGGCACAGTCAAAACGACCATTCGGATGACATAAAATCAAATTACTTTTCATTCCATTTAAATATAGTTTCGACACGACTCACACACACGACGCGACTTAATTACCGTAATTGTCATATTCATAACTCATGAAAATTTATAAAATCATAATCATATATATTACTTTTAATCATTAAGTAATATTCAACATAAATCACATATTACTTTATTCTCAAGTAATATTTAAATCTGGATTAATTTTCAATTATCCCACAATTAATTCTAATTAATCCCATTTTAAAAGTCATTAAAAATACAGGGTGTTACATCGATATATGTGAGATTAGCATGATGTTAACATTAACTGTTCAATAAGTTGGGTTGTCTCACATCATTACTTTATATGTATTACATACGATGGACTTACACTGTATTGTCACATAAATTGAGGCAGCTATGGGTTCAGTTGTCTCACACCATTACTTAATGACTATTGCTTTTTGTTCGTAAGGTAAATTATAGTCCATACATTATATTTTACTGTATGCCTAAAATAACATTTGTGACATGTAGTTGCCAGTGGCTACTTGTTACTGGTGAAACCTTAACTCAAAGATTTTATCATAAACTAAGTTAGTACTTAAATCTTATAGAGCAATAAATTGTATTGTTTACTGCATTAGTAGTGTTCATATTTTAATCATCTTTCTATTATTTGAATTTTGAACATGCATAACCGTTCAAATATGTGATGAAAAGTAAGAACATGTTTTGTATGTAAGGCTTTTGAAAAATAAATTGGCATATGATATTTGTTCAATATTATACCCGTGATATAACTCAAATTTTCGTATGAATAGTTGAAGAGTAGAAGGCTGCACAAAATAGAAGTGGAAAAAGAAGAATTAGGAGAGGACATTGATTCTGAGTCCGAAGATGGACAATTTTCTAATGACATGTATAATTAAGGTTATACTCATAATGATATCCCATCCAGTAGCACTAATGCGGACTACGAAGGGATTTCTCGGGAAGCATCCCCTGCATAATAAATTGATCCCAATTTAAATAAGATCAAAAATTTGGAAATGGAAATTCAACGACTTCAAAACTTGTGTAACGAGAAGGATGCTATGTAGAAGGGTTTGTCCGATGATCATTTGGATATGAAAAGGATGAAGGATGCAATGGAAGTGGATAGGGATGAACAAATAGCAAAGATGGATATTGAGATTGACTTATTTCAAAAGCAAATAAATGTAATGGAAGAACAAGAGAAAGTTGAGTTAAGTAGTTTAATGGATGAATTAGCAAGGGTAGATGAACACATCGAAGAACTAGTCGCACAATCAGTCAATGTGAAGGTTTGTCACAGATATAGCCCTATAACAAGTACCCCATTAAGAGACTTCACACTCGATGGAAGTATTCGTATTTATGTTGTATGACAAGATGAAAATGTTGTTTCACACATGCCGCCATCTCATGGGAATCATAGTACACATAAATCAAATGAACAAAGGCTAGATGTATCTGACATTACATTGACTCATCTTCAACAACTAATGAATTCAATGTTGCGACGGATAGAAGTTAAAGATGATTGAAAAGAGAAAAAATCAGATGTTTTTGTGTATGAACTATTGGTTAAGGGTTGGCATAAAATGTACGCATATAAAACTCACAAAAAATCCCAATAAAGAAGAAAGTAAAAAAGTTTGAGATTATAGATGTCGAGAAGGTGGATCAAAATTCGACACCAAAGATCAACAAAATGAAGTTGAAACGGAACATGTTGACGCGACGAGGTGCTGTCGCAAAATATTTTCATGAGTCAACGCTTCAAAAATGCTAAAAGCATGGAATAATGATGACGTCGGGTATTTGTTATTTTAGAACTAGTACTAATTCTCATTCATAATTCACTATGATATAATACACAAATTAACATTTACTATTTTTTTAAATATTACAACATTATATATTGACTTCTTCGCTACCAACATGTAGTAAATAACATAATATTTATTATTTAAATGTAGTTTGTGTTGATTGTTACTAATCAATCTAACTACATACATTTGTTGTATTATTTGCATACATTACTCAGAACACCTACTCAATACACACAGTAATATATACTAAACAGTGGTAATTTACCTTGGATAATCAGCATTCAGTTATTATATAATAGCTAACTAGTTGAAATTCCAATTCATTTATCAGTACTCATGTGTAACAATCTTCGTACATGTTGCATAGCATTACTGTGGTATAATAATCCTCATTCATATTTGTTATTTTACAAATAGTACTAATTCTCATTCATAATTCACTGTGATCTAATACACAACTTAATATTTACTATTTGTTTGAATCTTATAACATCATATGCTAACTTGTTCGCTATTGACATGTAATAAATAACATAATATTAATTATTTAAATATATTTTGTGTTGATTGATACTAATCAATCTAACTACATACAACAACATTATGTTTGTGTATTTTTTTTTTGCATACACTACTCACAACTTCTACTCAATACACACAGTAGTATATACTACAAAATGGTAATTTACCTTGGGTAATCAGTATTTGTTTATTATGTAAATAGTAACATTTACTAACTAGTTAAAATTCCAATTCATCTATTAGTGTGTAATAATTTCAGTACGTGTTGCATAGCATTTGTTCATAATTCACTGTGATCTAATACACAAAGTAACATTTACTATTTGTTTAAATTTTACAACTTTAGTACGTGTTGCATAACATTATTGTGGTGTAATACAAATTGTTATATAACATTCTCAAATCTCTATTTTTAACTTGTAAGCATGTTGTGCATTGTGGCAGAGACTTCGAGTATTTGATCTTCAGAAAAGATTTATTGGAGGTCATATTCGAACATTATCTTGGAACTAATGTGGGTAATCTAATTACATTCAACTGTTCATTAACTACATAATTATGACATCCATACCATTTTTTTACAAAAATATCATGTAGCTATAACCTATTATTCAGAATGACGAACTTAAATTGGTGATTGATGAGGCAACACAATGAGTACGCATTAACTCATCCGGATGATACTCCTATTGATCAATCCTAGTTCTTCATGAGCATATGTTGGGTGAGTTCTTGTTAACAAATTTGTTTGTACGTAATGTTTAGTCAAATATAATTTTTATATCATTTCGTATTTTTACCACTTATTGTTCAAAATGTGAAGCCCATGATTCATGACAACATGAATGTATTATGAAAATGTTTCATCAATACCCAACTTGAAATAGCTCCAAGAGAGATACGCTGGCATTTTTTTTCCTATAATATCAGCATCATCACAAGAACGAATAGAGGGGTATCATGTCCATCTGATGGTGGTCGACATGCACGAGGGATGTTGGAAGCTCTACAACCCCCTAATTACTATGGCTAGGATGGAGGATTTATACCTATAAGATACCGACAAATTAGTAAGTACTATATTTTTTTCACTTACATAATCGTTAGAATGTATATAAAGTTGGTGCATCTATCATTAACTGTGGGTTATAATACTTATGTGCCCATCATCTCTTTATTCTATAATATTACATTACCTTTATCAATGTGTTAATTAACATAAACTGAATACTAGAGCTTTTTGGGGTTGGTAATGATTGTATACCTAGTTACAATTGGGTGGAAATTGTAAATAGACTTTAATATTGCATTTCTTATTCTCTCTTGTTGTATCAAAAGACATAAGTTGACAACATGTTCCTGTTACAATAAGAGGTGACATTACCAATTTTGTAACCAATGTCAAAAAGCCTAAACTTGTCGCTAAAAAGGGTAAATCGCAAATATATAATTGTTACAACATGTTTTATATAGTATATTCCCAATGCAATAGATCAACTTCTGAAAAATTCTAGTAAGATTTCTTGTAGGGAGAGACTAAACTTAAGTAAATAATACATTGAAATCACAAGTGAATGTTGTTAATATAACATCAAATATGTATAGAAATATATTTCTTACAAATATATATGCTAATACCTATGAAGTTGTGTACAAATGTACGTTAAGGCAATCTATTTAGGTATTATTCCTGAAGTAACTACACTTTCATAGAAATTCGAATTTCTCATGTGCTGACAATGTGAGGTGCTAGTAGTTAGTGATTTTCAACATTTTAAATTCCGTTTTATTTTTAGTTAAATGTCTTTGTAGAATTTCTTGTATAATGATTAAAAAGCAATCTCGTTGGAGCACAAATAAGTGTTTATTCCAATACTAATTGCATCTTTTGTTCTTCCTGGTGCACATATCAATAGTATGCATTCTTTGTTATAAATGGCCGAAATTATTGTGTCAACAGTTTTATTTCAGTGAATATTTTTTTTAATTTAGTTATGTGTCCGTTACTAAAAAGCTCGATAGAATTCTTATATAATACCCGACAGTTGAGGTAATATGATAAATTCGACTCATGCGGATTGACTGTTGCATGTTTCGTAATATAACATATACGTCCACACAATTAAGTTTACTGAATGGATTTAAACATTGAAATTTAACTGTCAAATGATTTTTAGGAATTTATTCTTGTGACATTTAATTTAAATAATATTACGTCTATGTTTAAGGATTATGTTGAAATGACACTTGTAAACATCGATAACAAACATAAAGAAAATGGTGATATCGATGGGCAAATGAATGCACGTCTGAATCTAGCTACCCAATATTTTATGCATCTAGTGCATCAAATCCTTGATTATCTGCCACAAGATTAGGGAACGTAATACTTTGACAATATCTTCATCATCACTATAGTTTATATTTTTTTTAACATGCATGTATTAATTATTCAATCTTATTTTTAGGGTTGATTATGGAGTTGCTATTTGCTACTACATGTCCAAGATCTCTAAAGGAGAAGCCATTACACTAGTAATGACCAAAGACTAAGCGAGAGCATTAGGCACATTTGGTTGAAAGCATTACTATCTCATCAAAAGAGGATGCATAAAAACCACGACTCAATCTTTTTTAAATTAAAATTTTCTTATATTTAAGACTACGTTGTTTAAATGTTTGTTTTATGAACGTATCACCGTAGGATGATTTTTGTTTTTAATTAAGTTGTATGATGATGTGGTTATGAAACAACATTACTCATTTTATTTGTCTCAAAATCAATTAGTCGTACTTACAATTGAATTTGAAATGCATGTATGCAATGATATCTATGTAATCAAAAACTTTTTGTATGTTTGTTGTGACAACCCACGTTCCGAGATAAGGGGTGGCCAACCCGATACTCAAACATGGCAGGAATCATGGATGGATATCATCCTCAGCATCAACAATATAAACTGAGTATACGGGAAAACTACCCAATAAATCAGAAAACGGGTTGCCAAAATGTGTAAAATTTTAAATATGCAGTTAAAAAAATTAAATTGAAACAACCCAATCTGATAAGCAAGTGTTATTCCACAAGAATATATATATATATATATATATATATATATATTACAACTAAAACGAATGTATGCAATTGGACTGAATAAGCTGTCGGTCCACAGCTATAAAGAACACCATACAACACTTTAATATTTTATGTAATACATTCATGAATCAAATTCAAATGTTTGGGCCACACACCCGTGGGAAAAGACCCGATCATATCTAGAATGACAAGAAGAAAGCGGCTAATACGATGTCCTGTAATAACCCGCAAAATCTTACAGCTCGTCGAAAGCAAAGGGATAAGAACATCAAAACGGGCGTCCTTGCGGTGGAGCACCTGAGCAGATACAATCATATAGGCAACAAGGAAAGTAAACCGGTCAGGACCGGGTTCTATATGATCACCAGAAGAAATAAAAAGCATGGGTAGAAATGAACAGTTATGCAAGAATGATAAGGATGATAAAATGGCATGTATCTAGCATGTTAAACTTATATTACAACTTAAGGAGTTTTAACTAAATGATGAAGTGGCATGTGATTTACATAAGAGAAAGAAAAGTAAATAACTTAAATTTAAAACCTTTCCTCAATTATCCAGTTTCCATTATCTTTTGTATTCCCTAATAGGAATACCATTAATATCAAGTGCACTTTATGGCACATAACTCATTAATCTCATTCTCGTGCTCTTTATGGCACATATAACCATCAAGTCCCACTTGATGCAGAAAAGTTATATTCATATACATATAACGATTCTAAGACCGCCCCTCCAAGTTTCCCCACTGGGCGCGCCCCTAAATGACCATCATTTTCCAGGGGCCTATCAAACAAGGCAGCCTGGGATCGTGACGCAACGTCGGGAAGCGACCATATGCCTGCGGGAAAGTCAGGACCACACCCGGAATCCCCTAACCACCGCAGAAAAACATATAAAAACCGCGAACAACCTTTAGATGCCCCGCCACTATCTTGACACATAAGTCGTTACTCGAATGTAACGCAACCTTAGAACTACGAGATTCCACCACTTATGCTTTTCTTAAGTCCTTCTCATTCGGGACAAAAATTCTCTTACGAAAACACACCCCACCCTCAAAATAAGTGGAGCAAGGTTCTATTCCCTAAATCAACAGCTTGTGTATGTGGTCTTAACCACCACTGTCTCTCCTATGACATCTTGCAACGAAGGGTTGCTCGCACGAAAGACTAAATTCTAACCAGGAAGTAGCATCTCCCTTCCTATACGGCGATCACCCCCCCACGATGAACTTCAATTCAAACAGGGGATAATACTTTTCACAAGTTTAAACTTATAAGGCGCATTAACACTAATTCGACACTCCAATATTATTACTCCCCATCATGGCAGAGACTAGTCAATTGAATCCACCCTCGAGCGTAAAACATGGGCTCAGGAGTGAAAATCAACTCACCTTTCCATCCCGAAGGCTGAGTTGCCAACGTAACATTCTAACTATGAGAGGCCTCATCTCCTTCGGCCTAACCAACGAATCTTCTCGAAATCTCCCACTTCTCGTTACTATGGAATAAATCCCTTTTAGAGTTAACACACAATCTGTTCGTGGTCAACTCCCGACAACCTTCCTAAACTAACGTCACCTAATATAAAGGCCTTATATTCAAGTGATCCTAAGGTCTACCTACCTACATCCAATCTAAGTAGTATATGCACAATACTAAATATATCCCTAGTGCCCAAGACCTTTTTCAACTCCCGACAATTGCTCGGTTTCATGCGTGGGACGCCTCACCGAAGCGAAATCCAAACAAGGAACCCTCCCTTTACACTACTACCTCGCGTTGTCGGTCATCAAGATATACAGGTCTAAGACACATGTTCGGGACCGAAAAGATTCTACTTATATACATCACAATCAAATAACTAAAGATTCACAAATCGAGTATTCACTTTCCATAAAGCCTTATATATATATACCCCACAAAACATGTATATATCATTTTAGATAGCCTTCTTATCAAGGCATAACCCGAAGTCTAAATTCAACTTCGCATCCTTGTCTCCCTCGCATCATTTAGAGGAGAGAATTGTATACAGTGCTTCTAATCGCAGTTTAATAGCCATTTATCACTCTTCCATGTGATTCTCGGCTAAACCTTTCAACCAACAAAATAAAAAAAATAAAAATAAAGTAAAATAAAATAAAATAAAATCAACTAAAAGAAGCAAGAACAACATCTCTCCCCTTCCAACGTCGTCGAGGTTCACGCGTGGAGCATCCCGCAAAAGCGAAATCCAAACAAGGAACCCCTCCTATACGCTACTACTCGACTTTGTCGGTCGTGGAGAGAAAACATACCAATCACATCATACCCGACCATGTCAAGGACGAGTAAATCGGACTCAAAGCACAAAGTACCACAATAAATCCCTATGTGCTTACAAACAAGGAATTGAGCGAACCATCACTCGTAGAAAACTCAACGCTAGTAAAAATACTCTTAGCAGATTTTATCAAATCTGTAGCCTGCGAAGAGCTTATAAAACAAATGAGCGCGTAACACCCGCATCGAATAACACGTAACTCAAGTACCTTCGAAATAAAACTTACCCTTAATATCAGGTGGTGCTATTAAAGCTGGAGGAAATATAACCTCCTGAATTTGATAAACTCTCCCATACAGTAACTGTCCTTGCTGCATGGGAAAAAAAAACGAATTAGGTACCTGAGATGGGAACTGAACACGCAGCTGTTGCGGAGCCCTAGCAACTGACCCCCAAACAACCGAGGACACTCCATCTTGTAGTGACCCGTCTCCCCATATAGGAAGCACCGTCCCTTCATGTCCTCTCGACCTCGACCCCCTTTATTTATAAACTGGGAAATGCTTTGGCCCAGAGGATCCTTACCTCCAAGACCACCCCGACCCACATGTTGTGAAGCACCCTTATCGTGCCTAATGTTCTTGCCACCCGCAATAAACCCTCCAAATGTTGTCTTTTAGACGAAACCCCTTCTCGAGGGTCCCTCTCTTTCTGCTTACTACCCGAAGATTGGGATGAGGGAAATACTCCTCCTCCAATCCCATGTTCTCCAAGTTTTCCTGCTCGCCCCACGACAGTAGCCTTCTTGCTACCCGGTGTATATAACCAATGCTCATGGAAATGGGATGAGGCTACATTCATAACCTCACCAAAAGTTCATAAAGCTGGATTACCCAGTAATTGTTGCCAGATTCTCCAGTTTAGACCTCACATAAGCTTTGAGATCATCCTATTTTCCGGAGCCACCTCATCCGGGATAAAACTCGCCAATCGGGTGAACTTCGCTTAATACTCCACCTCTGATCCCTCTCCTTGCACAACATCCTGGAACCTCTTTCTCATCTCCCTTTGAACTGCAGGAGGAACTTACTCACGATCAAACAAAGCCTAGAACTCAGTGATCGTCATGGTGTCTCTCTGCTCTGGTGTGGTTATTATCTCCCACCAGTATAACGCAGATCCGACAAGCTTAAAAAGTGGCAAGGACTTGTTTCTCTCCTCGCTACAATCCATCATTCGAAGGTGGCGTTGTCTGTCCTCCTTCCATTAATTGGTTTGGATAACATCAGTGCCATCCTCGAATTCTGGGGAATTGCCCTTTAGAAAGGACTCCTAAACCATTTTCCATAAAAAGGTCCTATAGGAGCTTGAACATCATGAGTCCCTGGAAGTTACGTGGACCACTGCGGTCCTGACGGTGATAACCATTTGAGCCACAGTGTTTGCTACATCCGTAGCGTTAACTGTCCCTTGTGGCGACGGTGGAGAATCTACCTCCTCTTCTACAACCCTATTACGTCTCACTAAGCGACCTCTCTAGGCGGCGTTCGAGATGAAGAAACAATAGAGTAAAAAAATACTATTTGAAACTATCTATCTTGCAGAAGATCGCAAACATAGACAACTACACAGTCCTAACATTAGGCTCTATATCAAAGAACGCTACGGTAGAACGTGACAAATCCACAAAGATCCTAAAGATTCTAGAACCTGATGCTCTGATACCATCTGTGACAACCCGCGTTCCGAGATAAGGGGTGGCCAGCCCGATACTCAAACATGGCAGGAATCATGGATGGATATCATCCTCAGCATCAACAATAAAAATTGAGTATACGGGAAAACCACCCAATAAATCAGAAAACAGGTTGCAAAAATGTGTAAAATTTTAAATATGCAGTTAAGAAAATTAAATTGAAACAACCCAATCTGATAAGCAAGTGTTATTCCACAAGAATATATATATATATATATATATATATATAAATGACAACTAAAATGAATGTATGCAATTGGACCGAATAAGCTGTCGGTCCACAGCTACAAAGAACACTATACAACACTTTAATATTGAAAAACGTCGCTAATGCCGTTTAACACAAGGTTAAACTGTATAAGCAACTCCGAATGTTTGTTGGAGAAACCCTTTTCTTTTGAAAATAAAAGAAAATTATAAACAAGATTTGTTTACAAAGAAACTCATGTACGAGATTAATTAAGATTGTATAATCAGTTTTAAAACTAAGGCAGTTTCAAAAAGTTCAACACACTTAAAGAATGAGGTGAGTAGATGAAGATAATCAACACAATGATTTTAACGTGGTAAAACCTCTCCCAACAGAGGAAACATCCACGGTGACTTCTAAGTCACAAAAACAAAAATCCACTAATAACAAAAATCAGTTACAAACAACACAACATGCAAGCACACAAATCAACCTATTCTAAGTTTAGGAATATACCCCACTTGGCTCCCTCTAACTTCTGATAGATCTGATTTGTTGATGATGTTCTCCGGTTTGCTAACTTCCTTTGCTTTAGCTTCTTTACGTCGACTCAATGATCTCAGATCTTAAACAAAACACTTCCAGTGTAGTAGTGTGTAAAGTGTTTGTGTAGTGATTCCTATACACATGCATGAACTCACACACACTTAGATTTACAAACAGTCCTATACAAATTACATATAAAGTCTACATGCAGTGAGTTTGTTATTTTTCTTTCTTACAAAACTAAAAACCTTTTGCCCTTTAAATATAACCCAGATTCCACGGAGATCTTGCTTAAGAAATCGGTCAAGACCTTTCTCAATCTATTTTGAAAATATTTAGGAGATTGAAAACCCTCCAAGTGCGAATCCAACTAGGTCAGGTTAAGTTTTGTAAAAACATAAACTATAAAACATTTTTAAAAACAAAACATAAGTGATTTTCTTAAATCAAGTTGAAAATATGCAGATCTAGTGAAAAATATAACATGCAGAGTATAGATCTAATATTTCTATGGAGAAAGAAACTAGATCTTTACTCTAACGTTTAAGTTGTGTACAAGATCATAAATCACGAGGTTACAACAACAATATGAACAAACCACTCTCTCTCTCTCTCTCTCTCAAACACTCAGGTTGTGTTTGGGGTAAGGTTTATTTGAAGTTTTGTTTCAGAGACGAAGTGTTTAGGGTTAGGGTTTGGTTTTGGCTAACTGTTTCCCTTTCTCTCTCTTCTCTCTATTCCTTTCTCTCTTCTCTCTCTCTTCTCTCTCCTCTCTTATTTTATTCTCTCAGAAAGACGAATGACCAAAAGTTTTCTAAGGCAGAGAAGGGAAGGGTATATATAGTGCCTGGGGAAGGTTCTGGATGATCGAGGAAAATCAAAGGCTGAGATCAAGTCTTCAAGGGTTTTGACTTGATCCAATGGTTATAGAAAAGCGGTGGCTTAAAAGCATTGTGATTGGTTCATATGTATACACTGGGATTAACCAAGAACGCATGCAGGCCCTTGATAAGAAATGATCCAACGATCAACAATAATGCATCCAGCCTTCTCACATAAGAAACACAAATACGTAAGCCTGGAGGATGACAAGTGTTGGCTATTAATAGGCTCTCACACGCGCGTCAAAATAATTACAAAACCTCACCCTGAAGTCTTTTAGCGCTTTGAGATCGTACCCAACCAAACAATTAAGGTGAAATATGAAGTTTGCAAAATAAGATATTAACCCCACAAACTATATTAACCCATTTTATTAATAAAAACAATTATTAAAAAATGTTTAAAAAAAGTTTTAAAAGGTTTAAAAATAATTTAAAATTCCCAAAAAAATTATTAAAGCTCCAATACAAGGGGAATTAAACACACACTCAATTTTAGACAATATGAACACATGTATGCACTTCTAATTGTGTGTAGTGTGATTCATTTTGTATCTTCATAGATCATTGAAGGGGATTAGAGAGATAGGTTCTGAGGCTTTTTGGATTCTAGGATGGACTACAAATTTTGTCAATATTTCCAAATTAGTTAAGCACTTATATAATGTAGACTTAAGCAAGTCAAAGGTATAAGGTGCTTCAATCTCCCCCTTTGGAAATATGAGACAAAATCTCCTTTGAGTTAGCTTAAAACTCGTTGGGAACAAAAAAAATAAAACCTAGTCCTATACAAAAGATTCTATCTACCCATATCCTAGAAAGTAAAAAATTACATAACTCAACTATTTACAAATTTTTACCCTAGAAACGGTAGACAATCAGAAGAAGAGGTTCCTGCAAATATACACACTAAGATCAAGCAGTTTAGATGAAATGTGAACAAAAATGAACTTCATAAAACTCAAATTTCTCCCCCATTTTGTCTCAAATGGACAAAGGGTAAAACTTAAAGTTTTAAGAGTTTAATCAGCGCATACCATGCCTATAGAATTATGCAAATACAGAAATCTGTTATAGTCCAATGGTTTAGTGAACATGTCTGCAAGATGCAGATCAGTAGGCAGGTAATGAATTTCTAATTCCTTAGTCTCAACAAGTTCGCGTATAAAATGATGCCTTATTTTAATATGCTTAGTTCACGAGTGTTGAACCGGGTTTTTAGATATGTTGATGGCACTTTGATTGTCACAATATAATTGTAATTGATCTTCTTTAATTCCATAATCGCTTAACATCTGTTTTATCCATAATAATTGAGCACAACAACTGCCAGCTGCTATATATTCAGACTCAACCGTGGATAAAGATGTGCAATTCTGTTTTTTACTACTCCAACCAACTAAATTATTGCCGACATAATAACAGGCACCTGATGTACTTTTACTATCATCAGTACAACCGGCCCAATCAGCATCAGTATAACCTATGATGGTGCTACAGGTATCCTTAGTATACCTAAGTCCAAGGTTGAGAGTGCCTTTTATATACTTTATTATACGTTTTACACACAATAAATGGCTCTCTTTAGGGTTATTCTGGTAACGAGCACACAGACATACAACATACATTATGTCTGGTCGTGATGCAGTTAGATAGAGTAGGCTACCAATCATACTACGGTATAGGGTGGAATCAACTGACTTACCATTTTCATCTTTGCTTAATTTAATGGAAGTACTCATGGGTGTTTTGGCAACTTTAGCATTCTCTAAACAAAATTTCTTAACAAGGTCTAAGGCATACTTAGTTTGAGAAACAAATAGACCATCAAAATTCTGTTTTACTTGAAATCCTAAGAAGAGCTGTAACTCCCCCATAAGGGACATGTGAAATTCCTTATGCATACTAGCAGAAAATGATTTAACTTCAGAGTTTGAAGTTGACCCGAAAATGATGTTGTCTACATAGACTTGGGCTATGATAATGTTTTTGTCAAAATGTTTGACAAAGAGAGTCTGGTCATTTCCTCCTCTCTTAAAACCCTTATCCAACAAAAAGTTGGAAAGGCGTTCATACCAAGCTCGAGAAGCTTGTTTTAAGCCATACAAAGCCTTTTTTAGACGAAAGACATGGTTAGGGTATTTAGGGTCAATGAACCCTTTGGGTTGTTCTACATATGTTTCTTCGGACAGGATTCCATTAAGGAAAGCAGATTTTACGTCCATTTGATAAAGTGTGAATTTTAAGTAACACGCTATGGTGAAAAGAAGACGAACAGATTCAAGAGGAGTGACAGGGGAAAATGTCTCGCTGAAATCTATCCCTTCTATTTGAGAGTAGCCTTGAGTAACTAGTCTAGCTTTGTTTCTAAGAATCACCCCATTTTCATCAGATTTGTTCTTAAAGATCCAACGTGTTCCAATAACATTTTTGTTTTGAGGCCGAGGTACGAGATACCAGACATCGTGAATGACAAATTGTAAAAGTTCTTCCTGCATAGCAGAAATCCAGTGTGTGTCATTCAATGCTTCATTAACATTTTTCGGTTCCACAAGGGAGACAAAACATGCATAATTAGCATAATTTCTTAACTGGGATCTAGTACGAACTGTCTCATTAGGATTACCGACCACGTTGTCAATGGGATGATCTTTAGAGACCTAGCCAGGTACTTCTGGACTCTCAATAGGTAATGAGCCATCTATTTCTGGTGAATCAGTTTTGAAATCATTTTCAGATGCAACCACAATAGGTGATTCATATATCTTATTTTCGACAATAGTGTCACTTACAATTACATTTATCGATTCCATAAGGGCCTTAGTACGCAGATTGTATATACGATAAGCATGACTGTTTGGTGAGTATCCTAAGAAGATGGCTTTATCACCACGAGTTTCGAATTTGGACAGATGTTCTCTGTCTTTACAGACATAACACTGACTTCCAAAGGTTATTAGGTATTTCATATTAGGCTTCTTACCGTACCACAACTCATAAGGGGTTTGTTTAGAGTTTTTCCTAAGATAGACCCTATTAGTGATGTGACAGGCAGTTCTAATGGATTCGACCCAAAAGTATTTAGGTTGGGATTTAGCATGCAACATGACACGTGCCATCTCTTGAAGAGTTCGGTTTTTCCTTTCAGCAATACCATTCTGCTGAGGAGTTTTAGGGGCACTAAATTCATGTTTGTAACCGTTATAGTCACAATATTCAACAATTCATGTGTCTACGAACTCTCCCCCTCTATCACTACGGATGCGATTGACTTGTGTGTCCTTCTCATTTTCAATTCTTAGAAGAATTTTCAAAAAATTCTGAAACGTGTCAGATTTATGTTTCAAGAAGGAAACCCAAGTGAATCGTGTGAAATCATCAACCATGACAAGGATATAACTGTGTCCACATAGACTAACAGTTCTAGAGGGACCAATAAGGTCCATATGGATGAGATCTAGAGGTCTAGAGGTAAGGATGTCTTTAACCTTTTTATGCGAAGTCTTAACTATTTTTCCTTTCTGGCAATGGCCACAGACTACACTTGAAATAGGTTTAATTTTAGGAATACCTCTAACTATCTCTTGACTAGACAATCTACCAAGGATATCATAACTTAAGTGACCCATACGATTATGCCAGATCTCATTGTCATCCATTTTGACAATGTTACAGGTTTCAGAACTAGTCTTGACAGTATAACAATTGTCAGGTGTTCTAAATCCTGTAATAATGCATTCACCTTTATCATTTAAAATTTTACAATTGTTCTTTGAAAAGGTGACAGTATGGTCAGAGTCACAAAATTGTGATATGCTTAGGAGGTTGGCTTTAAGGCCTTTAACTAATAGAACATTTTCGAGAGCAGGCATTCCTTCTTCTCTTAGGGTTCCTTTACCTATGATCTAAGATGAAACACCATCACCAAAAACTACTTTTCCACCAGCAAATCTGGTTTTGTTTAGAAGTCTTGTTTCATCTCCTGTCATATGTTTGGAACATCCTGAATCTAAGTACCAACCAGATGAAGTGTGTTCAGCTTTGAAAGCAGTGATGACAATGTTACACTTCATTTGGGGTAAAATATCCTCTTTTCTAACCCAAATAGCTCTAGTTTTAATTTTGCGCAAGTTTGCCCTCATTTGATAAAATTTTCGAGACACAGTTTTTTGTCGAAAAACATTTGGAGCAATAAACTTATTATTGTGGAAAAATTGAGCTTTTGGTTTTGGGAAGTTTCTGGGAGCCTTTCTCTTAAATGAACTCTTAGTTTTGGTCTTTCTATTTCTGTAGTTAGAGTTCTTATCAGGTTGTCTAGGAAGGACATAATTGTTACGACTTTGCCTAGAATAGTTAAAGTTCTTGTAGACAGAAGTGTTGTAAACAGGGGTATTTAGACGCCTAGCATAACAACCTTCAAAGGGGTGACCATAAATGTCACAGTAGGAGCAATATTGATTGCTTGAGGGATGAATTTCCTTAGGAAAACTTCTAAAAATAGGTTTGACAGCATTCTGTTCAGAAGTCCTATTCCTAGGGGGTATGGTCTTATAGGTAGAATCAGCCTTTATGATCAAAGGACAGACGTATTTAGTCTTAAGTGCAGTCTCAACCTTAGAATTACTAGACTCTCCAATGTCTTTCTGTTGTTGCTTTTGATCAAATTCATTTTTAATCAAATGAAAGTCTGGACATGTTTCAATTGGTCTTTTGCCCCCAGACACAAACTTAATAGGTTCAAGTTTTGTAGTTTGTGGTTTGTTCTTAGGGCAAAATCCAATACCGGTTCTATCATCAGAATTGGTCTTGGAGTCAACAACAAAGTCAGTAAAACAATTTGAATTGTTTTCAAACTTAGAAAACTTTTTGAAAACAGTAGCTGTCTTTGTTTTTGCTTCCTCCAATTCTAATAATGTTCCCTTATATTTCATTTCCAGGATTTCATTAGTTTTAGTCAATTCTTTTAATTTTTTATCAAAAGTTTCAATTTCAGATTGATGAGTCAGACACTGGTTAGTGTATTCTTCAGCATTCAACTTCACTATTAGACTTAGATCATCTAATTTCTTAGTCAGGTCTCTAACAGTCTTCTCCAGTCTAGTGCCTTTTTTAAGAGTTTTAGCATACAAGGTATGGATATCAGGGAGGTCATCAGTGTCTGAGTCGCTAAGTGAAGTGTGTGTAGTGACCCCTAATGATTCAGTTTTAGTACTCACGTACCCATTTGCATCGTCATTATCGAGATCACTTTGACTCACACACACGGAACTAGAACTAGCAACATTTCCAGATAATAAAGCATCTAGGCCAATCAAAGCACTATTCACACAAGCAGAAGTAGGAGCATCATTATCACACACATGAGTATCATCATTGTAAATGATCTTAGCATAAAAAGACATGCATGACTCAAGTTCCTCTTCATCAGAGTCATTTGAATCATTCCAAGTTTTACAGACATTGGCTCTATTGTGTGTGTTGGCTTTATTCAGATTAACTCTGTAGTCGTGTGCAATGTGACCTAGTTTCCCACATCTAAAACATTCAATATTTTTAAGGTCTCTAATGGGTCTGGAATTGTTGTCCTTAGGATGTTTGTCAAGTCCTCTCTCATGAGGTTTGGGATTAGACAGAGTAGGATAATTAGGTTTGCCTTGTTTAGTAGCCTGTTTGTTTCGAAATTTGACAATTTTCTTAAATTGTTTAGACATTAAGGCAATCTGATTATCTAGTTTGTCTATATCACACTCCTCATCAGAGTCAGAGTTGGTCAAATTGGACTCAAGTTTGGGTATCTTAGAGGAAAAACTCAAGTTAGAGTTAGGTTGTTTTCTTTGAGAATGATTCAATTGTTTCTTAAAGTCTAATTCCATTTCCACAGTCCTAAGTTTTCTACTGAGTAACTCAGGAGTAAGGTTTTGATCATTCATTTCCTCAATAGCATACCTCTTACTGTCGAACTTTTGTGGTAATGACCTTAGGATTTTAGAAACAATTTCATTTCTATCATAAGTAATACCATTAGCATGCAACTTAGTGACTATATCAGTTAAGTTCATGTAGAAATCTTCAAAAGATTCAGAATCAGACATGATCAAAGAGTTGTACTGCTGGATAAGCATTTGGGTTTTAGCAGCTTTGACTCTTGAGTCTCCTTCATGTGAAGTGATTAATGTGTCCCATGCTTCCTTAGAAGTGGCACAAGATGAGATTCTTTTGAACTCATACTCATTAATGGACATAAAAATGGCATTCTTGCCTTTATTGTTATTTCGAGAAATGGTTTTCTCTTCTTGGGTAAATTCACTTAAGATTTTCTTTACCCTCTCATCACTTCCTTCAGTGGCTGGTTTAGTAGGATAAGTGTATCCATTTACAATAATGTCCCAGACATCATCTCCTAAAGTCCCTTGGATGAAGGCAACCATCCTTACTTTCCAATAAGCAAAGTTGTTTCCATCAAAGAGTGGAGGTCTGGACAGATTACCAAACCTTTCATTCTTCTCGTCCATAGTTAGGTTTTTCAGAAAACGATTTCAGAAACACAAGATCTTTTAAAATAAAAGTTAACAGGGCTCTGATACCAATTGAAAAACGTCGCTAATGCCGTTTAACACAAGGTTAAACTGTATAAGCAACTCCGAATGTTTGTTGGAGAAACCCTTTTCTTTTGAAAATAAAAAAAAATTATAAACAAGATTTGTTTACAAAGAAACTCATGTACGAGATTAATTAAGATTGTATAATCAGTTTTAAAACTAAGGCAGTTTCAAAAATTCAGCACACTTAAAGAATGAGGTGAGTAGATGAAGATAATCAACACAATGATTTTAACGTGGTAAAACCTCTCCCAACAGAGGAAACATCCATGGTGACTTCTAAGTCACAAAAACAAAAATCCACTAATAACAAAAATCAGTTACAAACAACACAACATGCAAGCACACAAATCAACCTATTCTAAGTTTAGGAATATACCCCACTTGGCTCCTTCTAACTTCTGATAGATCTGATTTGTTGATGATGTTCTCCGGTTTGCTAACTTCCTTTGCTTTAGCTTCTTTACGTCGACTCAATGATCTCAGATCTTAAACACAACACTTCCAGTGTAGTAGTGTGTAAAGTGTTTGTGTAGTGATTCCTATACACATGCATGAACTCACACACACTTAGATTTACAAACAGTCCTATACAAATTACATATAAAGTCTATATGCAGTGAGTTTGTTATTTTTCTTTCTTACAAAACTAAAAACCTTTTGACCTTTAAATATAACCCAGATTCCACGGAGATCTTGCTTAAGAAATCGGTCAAGACCTTTCTCAATCTCTTTTGAAAATATTTAGGAGATTGAAAACCCTCCAA
The DNA here is from genome assembly GCA_949130495.1 of Sambucus nigra. NCBI lineage: Eukaryota > Viridiplantae > Streptophyta > Magnoliopsida > Dipsacales > Adoxaceae > Sambucus > Sambucus nigra. The sequence goes on along the minus strand of OX422217.1, from coordinate 103,581,311 downwards.
GTGAGAATCCAACTAGGTCAGGTTAAGTTTTGTAAAAACAGAAACTATAAAACATTTTTTAAAACAAAACAGAAGTGATTTTCTTAAATCAAGTTGAAAATATGCAGATCTAGTGAAACATATAACATGCAGAGTATAGATCTAATATTTCTATGGAGAAAGAAACTAGATCTTTACTCTAACGTTTAAGTTGTGTACAAGATCATAAATCATGAGGTTACAACAACAATATGAACAAACCACTCTCTCTCTCTCTCTCAAACATTCAGGTTGTGTTTGGGGTAAGGTTTATTTGAAGTTTTGTTTCAGAGACGAAGTATTTAGGGTTAGGGTTTGGTTTTGGCTAACTGTTTCCCTTTCTCTCTCTTCTCTCTATTCTTTTCTCTCTTCTCTCTCTCTTCTCTCTTCTCTCTTATTTTTTTCTCTCAGAAAGACGAATGACCAAAAGTTTTCTAAGGCAGAAAAGGGAAGGGTATATATAGTGCCTGGGGAAGGTTCTGGATGATCGAGGCAAATCAAAGGCTGAGATCAAGTCTTCAAGGGTTTTGACTTAATCCAATGGTTATAGAAAAGCGGTGGCTTAAAAGCATTGTGATTGGTTCATATGTATACACTGGGATTAACCAAGAACGCATGCAAGCCCTTGATAAGAAATGATCCAACGATCAACAATAATGCATCCAGCCTTCTCACATAAGAAACACAAATACATAAGCCCGGAGGATGACAAGTGTTGGCTGTTAATAGGCTCTCACACGGGCGTCAAAATAATTACAAAACCTCACCCTGAAGTCTCTAGCACTTTGAGATCGTACCCAACCAAACAATTCAGGTGAAATATGAAGTTTGCAAAATAAGATATTAAACCCACAAACTATATTAACCCATTTTATTAATAAAAACAATTATTAAAAAAATGTTTAAAAAAAGTTTAAAAAGGTTTAAAAATAATTTAAAATTCCCAAAAAAATTATTAAAGCTCCAATACAAGGGGAATTAAACGCACACTCAATTTTAAACAATATGAACACATGTATGCACTTCTAATTGTGTGTAGTGTGATTCATTTTGTATCTTCATAGATCATTGAAGGGGATTAGAGAGATAGGTTCTGAGGCTTTTTGGATTCTAGGATGGACTACAAATTTTGTCAATATTTCCAAATTAGTTGAGCACTTATACAATGTAGACTTAAGCAAGTCAAAGGTATAAGGTGCTTCAAATATTTTATGTAATACATTCATTAATCAAGTTCAAATGTTTGGTCCACACGCCCGTGGGAAAAGACCCGATCATATCTAGAATGACAAGAAGAAAATGGCTAATACAATGTCTTGTAATAACCCTCAAAATCTTACAGCTCGTCGAAAGCAAAGGGATAAGAACATCAAAACGGGCGTCCTTGAGGTGGAGCACCTGAGCAGATACAATCATATAGGCAACAAGGAAAGTAAACCGGCCAGGATCGGGTTCTATATGATCACCAGAAGAAATAAAAAGCATGATAGAAATGAACAGTTATGCAAGAATGAAAAGGATGATAAAATGGCATGTATCTAGCATGTTAAACTTATATTACAACTTATGGAGTTTTAACTAAATGATGAAGTGGCATGTGATTTACATAAGAGAAAGAAAAGTAAATAACTTAAATTAAAAACCTTTCCTCAATTATCCAGTTTCCATTATCTTTTGTATTCCTTAATAGGAATACCATTAATATCAAGTGCACTTTATGGCACATAACTCATTAATCTCATTCTTGTTCTCTTTATGGCACATATAACCATCAAGTCCCACTTGATGCAGAAAAGTTATATTCATATACATATAACGATTCTAAGACCGCCCCTTCGAGTTTCCCCACTGGGCGCGCCCCATAATGACCATCATCTTCCAGGGGCCTATCAAACAAGGCAGCATGGGATCATAATGCAACGTCGGGAAGTGGCCATATGCCTGTGAGAAAGTCAGGACCACACCCGAAATCCCCTAACCAGCGCAAAAAAACATATAAAAACCACGCATATGGCCTAGGACTATATCCACCCTGCATTCATTAGCTAGGGGGCATCACCACGCACGCGGACTTCCCTTATGATGTCATTTAGAGAGGTGCGTTTAAGTAAATTAACATTTACCATTTAAATCTCATTTTCATTTTTGAAATACCATTTCAAATATCCATGTGTTTGGTTCTTTTTATTCAAACCTATCATAATTAAACAACCGGGTTCATTTTATTTGAACCCATCATAATTAACATAGTTCGGGTCCATTATAGTGGAATATATCATCCTTAAACCAATTGGGTTCATTTTATGCGAACCAAATTCCCATCAAATATTATCATTAATATTCCTCAACCTACAAGTTCCAACTAAATCTCCAAATGATCTTTATGATCCTATAAATCCCCAAAGTTCATATAACTTTGATAAGCCCCTAAGTCTCCAAGTTAGGGCATTCAACCCCCATCCACTTATTAGGATGCACAAAGAGAAGTGATGCCTCAACATCACTCAAGACAACCCCTCCCCCGGACTTAACCCCAAGTGAAACCCATTCAACACTAGGGTGCCAACCAACTCCACTAGGACTCTAAAAGTCAAGGTTTACTTCATTCAAGAAGAGTCCCTATGGGAACAAAAGAGTTTAAAAACAAAAGTAGAAAGTTGGGTGAGGAAATAGGGGACCGGTCGACCGGTCCCAAGATCGCGATCGACCGCATCTCAAGTTATTGCCTAAGAAGAAAAGCAGAAAGCCCAATTCGGGAGAGCCGGTCGACCGGTAAGGGTACCGTGGTCGACCGCGCCTCAAATTTCATGCCTTTGAAGGGAAGCAGTATGCCCTCCCCCGTAGGCCCGGTCGACCGGTCTGAGAGACGCGGTCGACCGGTCATTGCAGAACTAGGCCAATCTTTCCTATCTTCAAGCTAATCCCAAAGCCAAATTTCAACCAAACCAACCTCATTTTTCTACTACGGGATCATAAATTCCACCCCACACATCATAAATCTAACTATCTACCATCATCAACAACATTTATCCTCCATTTTAATTTCCAAGGATTAATATCCAAAAAAAAAATCTAACAAAACCCAAAAATGATTCAACACAACAAATTCATAACTATCACAACTAATTACTCTCCTTAAATCATGTAATAGCAAGTAGATAACTTGCCTTGGTGTAGAAAAATCAGATTTGAGGAAGATGCAAGCAAGATCCAAGCTCCAATGTCCAAATCTCTCTCTTTTCTCCAAAGTTCTCTTCCTCTCTCTCTCTCTAGGGCTCAATTTGTAAAAAGAAATGGAAGAAACAAAATGTGGTTGGGGGACTTAAACGTGGCCTTAAGTTATAAGTCTCCAATTTTTAATGTCAATACCGCAATAATATACTTTCTAATACGCAATATGCCAAAACCAGTCAAAAAGGGCCGAAATGCCAAAATACAATATGGCACTTACTTTGACTGTCTCGCACCTACCGGGACTAACTACACCCTCCAAATTATCATTTGGAAATTTTATAACTCATTTTTAAGTTCCGGTTTCTCATTAAACCAAAATGTCATTTAATTCTTATGACACAATAGATCACAACATGGATATTTTTACCTACTCATCAGGTAATCATACAACATTTCAGTAAATATTAACCTTTTTCATATTAAATTAATATTTACTCAACATCCATCATTTTATAATTAATTACTACACATAGTAAATAAATATAAAATAGGCTCTCAAAAGTGAGGGTTGCTACATTTGTACTCTAAATTTTTATTGTGGTAGATGGAAGTAGTGGCCTAGTTGAAAACTTACTGTGTTGATAATGTAAATCTTAATGTGGCAAATAGTATCTCACTAAACATCACCGCCTTGATACAATAAATTTTACTCTACATGTAAATATTATACTTGACCGCTGATGTGTTTAATCAATACCGAATAATGCACATAAAAATGGTTATTTCCGAATATTATGAAAAGGTATAGATAACATATATAATAACCTTCTCTATGATGTTTGAGATATTGTTTAAACATGACCCTTACCTTATAGCTTTATTATATACACAACTTCATTAACTAAACACTACGAAATATTTTTTTCACACTAATTCTTTAATGAAAATTAATATTCACAAAAAAAAATGTTTGAAAAAATTTGACAAAATAAACATATCATGGGAGAATAATGACATCAAGTACTTGTGTTCCTAATGCTAAAAAATTGTTTAATGAAGTATTTGGCTTTGATTTCAACTAGAAAGTAACATTTTCTGCCAAAATTACTGTCTAAATTGTTTTCGCCAATACTTTTCACTTCTATCCAAGTTTAATATACATTAGTATTTACTATGTGATCGTAATTTTGATAAAACTAAAATTCATTACTCAATTTCAGTTGATATAGTAATGTCACGGCATGGTAGTGCCTTCCTATGAATCGTTACCTATCATACACAGTGCATACCGTAATTATTACTATATGGTGTTATTTTGAGCGGGCTCATCATTACTCATGTGATTTGGAAAGAAGTGTTAAAATTTTGTGACATGACTTTACAGAAATAGTGTATTGTTTATATATTTTGAATACTAACTGCAAAAAACGTAAAGAAAATTCAGTCGTAAAGGTGTTATTCTCGTAATAGTTGCAACTACTTATAAATACATATTGTGTTGTGATTTTATGACCAACATACTAATTAACTGGTGAAAATTTTATTCTTGATGAATGCCATATTTGAAACTCTATTGACGAAAAATAATTCCCCCACTAATAGAGAATTGGTGGTTGTTCACATAGGGTTTTAATTTAATAAAATGTTGATATCGTGGAAGAAGAGCGATGGCGACAAATTGTTATCTCAAAATTGAAAAATATTTCAATATATATTCAAAGGTAATTCAAACATACAGTAACATACCAAATATACTATCTAACCTTTTTCACTAACTTTTTCGCTACTATCTGAGTTATACATAATGTAATATTTTCTTAATCTATTTTGCTAACCATTTTTTTTAATGTATGTAGTATTTAATATACATATTGTAATATATATTATGTATAAGTAATTTCAGTATAATTAAAATTTACTGCTCAATTATCCTACATATAGTAAACCTAGCTGTGTAGTCTCGTAATTATTATTTTCCAGTCAACAACATACTATACTGTAACATTTATTGTATAGTGGTATTAATCACAGTCTAAACATAATGGGGGATAGGGAGTGTAACACCCAGTATTTTTGATGATTTTAAATAATTATGGGATTAATTATTATTGTTGGAATAATTACATTAAAATGTGAGAAATTAATTGTTAAGTAATCCGAATTAAAATAATTATTAACTAGCGTGACATGGGTTAATACTTATTGATGAAAATTATTGAATATCACTGTGTGGATATGTAATATGGAATTATGAAATTTTATAAATTGTCGACAGTGAGAAATATGACAATTTGACATACTAAGTCAGGACGCACGTGTGAGTCGTGTCAGGACTGATATAATGGATTAAAGAAGTAAATTATTTTTAAGTAACTCGAATGAACATTTCGAGTGCGCTATTGAGTTCGGAAGGATCGAGATAGTCAGAATAGTATACCCGAGGGTTTACTTTGGGTCCCGGGGCAATTTTAGGCCTAACTGGCGTCCCGGGAGGGCATTTTGGTAAATTACATTTTTGGGGTTTAATTAATGACGAAAATTGGAGATGGTTAATATCAGTTACGTAAAGGAAAATTTAGGGTATTAAGCACAAACTTCAAGGGAGAACCACAGGGGTGAGAGAGAATAAGCCCCAAGAGATTAAGGCCAAAAACCCATCATCTTTCACCCCCGTGACCACCTTTGCATAGATCGTAAGACGAGTAACAAGTCTATACCAATTTCATCAGCGGATCAGACCATTATAATCGAAGAAAGAGTTTATTGCTTGCTTTCTTTAGAAATAATTGTGTTCATGTTAGAGTAAGTAATTGCCCCAGTACTATGACATCGAATTGGGTGAAAATTGGGAGAATTGATCATAAATTAGAACTCATATGACAAGAGTTTGATTCCTCATGTAGATAGGATGATGTCCATGAATTTATGATAATCTTTTGTATAAATTTTGGTTTTAAGTTAGGTTTGTACATTTAAAATTAAGAACTAGGGTTCTTGATAATTAAATTGGGGATTTCGAATTTGATTGATGATTAGTGATGATTTAATGATGTTATATTGTTAGGAATCGTGTATAGATGTTAGGAAGATGATTGGAATTGATTGATTGGTGTTTGGGTTGAAATCTTTGAGATTTAGGGTTGTAAATATGATAAAAACATACCTGTTAGAGGTTGAAGCCATAACAGTGTTGGTCGCGCGATGTCGCGCAAAGTTGGTTAGAACGAGACCGAATCTCGCAAGAAGTCATGAAAACGACATGACACATGGTCCGAACGACAGGTCCAAAATCTAGTAAAATCCTATTTTTACACAAATCAAGTTATACAGTTTATTTAAGTGAGGATAACTGCTATTTGATGAATTTAGCAAAGTGCAGAATTTTTGGAAAGTATGTGGGTAATAATACTTTAAATATTTGGAACGATGAATTGACTTTGGGGAATATGAAAGAGATAGTAATTGAAATAAATATATTATACGTAGTAATGAGAAAATAATACGTATGGAAAGTATATATTTTGGTTGGGTAAATACCTATTGATTTTAATGGGATGTGTGTATGCCTATTATATCTTTATTATTTTGTGTATAGCATACCTACGCTGCTTGCTATCAGGAGGAGGTTTTCGCACAGTGGACAGTCTTATCCTGTGTTTCCCATTGGGGGTATATTTTACTTGTACATAGAGCATATGAACTTGGTTACGTGCTATCTGAGATGTAGGATAGTTTTGACGGCTGAATGGGAGCGTAGGTATGTGCGTGACCCATTTGGCTGGATATTCGCCTCCAATATATGTGATTTGAATTTTATGGTTAGTGAGAGATTGAACCAACATGTCATTTATGTAATGAGCGATGCACCGGGACATGATAGCAGAGTATGCATTACACTAAGTGGTCTTAACCTAACGGTGCATGATTAGTATATATAGGTATAGGGATGATGTGACTATGTGTGTGTGTGTGTATATATATATATATACTTGTGAATATTTCTACTGTGTGAAACTAGTAGATATGGTAATAATAATAAATGCATTGCGCCAAGTGGTCTTAACCTAAGGGTGAAGGATTAGTATATATATGTATAGGGATGATGTGACTATATATGCATATATATACTTGTGAATATTTATACTGTGTGAAACTAGTAGATATGTTAATAATAATAAATGTTTTGCGCCAAGTGGTCTTAACCAAGGGGTGTAAGATTAGTATGTATATATAGGGATGATGTGACTATATATATATATATATATATATGAATACACTTGGGAGAATTCTACTATGTGAAATTAGTAGATATAGTAATAATGAGAAATACAATAATCTTAGTGGGTAAAAGATTAACCATTCGAATGGTGAATATTGAAATTTAGTTACATGGGATAAACTATTTCAGTAGTGTAGTATGGGAGATACATGCATACTATTAGTGACGTAGATGGTGATTTGGTGACTTCGAACTAGTTAGGCTGGGTAGCATAACTAATATGGGGTATATGTACATTAGACGTGCGCAATAGATTAGAGGTGAGAATCTCATGTGAGAGTCTGATAAGCTAGCATGCACATAATACTTACTTTATTGCAAATCTTAAATACTTGTTAAAATAAATATTTTTACAACTCGGGCTCTGACCCACCTCTTTCTACTCTTATCTGTTTTGCTATATATATGTATTATATCAGGTGCCCATCCATAGGGTTACCAGATTTAGACGCTTGAATTGTTTAGCAAGCTGCAGCGGTTGTGGGAGTTGCAGGTCCTTGTATTTAGACGCCTCTATCATTTCTTTCAGTTCTATTCAAACATTTCATTTAGGGCATGTGTCTCCCATTCTCAGTCGTTTTATCAAAGAGATTGTACTCACTTTACTTTAGTAGTTCATTTTAGTTGCTTTTGAGTATTTAATGGTTTATTGGCTTGAGACTTTGAACTGGAATGTTTTATCCAGTCTTTTTTATTTCAGCAGTTGAGTTGTATCCAATATTTATTATATTCTTGTGAATGGCAAATAGTTGATGTCTTAATACATAGAAATTATTAATGGATTCTTTGGGTATAACTTAAAATGAAAAATGTTTTGGCACTAGCTTACTTATTTATTAGGTGATTATTAATGTTAATTGTGTTTCGACAGTGATGCTAATAATGAACCAATTGAACACTTTATTTTAAATTGAATAAAGGATTGATCACCCGATATTTAATTGGGCGGGGTTTCACGGGGAGTACATATTACTGTATGGAAAATTCACTCAAATTTACAAAAATTTACTGCCTGAGTTATTATACACACCGTAATATATACTATGTAGATGTGATTTCAGTATAAATAAAATTTACTGTTTGAGTTGTACATACGGTAATATTTAATATATATTATCATTAAGAACAAACTAATCTATATTCGTATGTGAAGCAACAAGTAATATTGTAAATTTTGTCGTATAACTTTAGATAAATATTGTACTATTTTCATATGTCAAATGTTTACTGAAAAAATATATAATACTCAGATGTAAGGATAGTTTGCTCATAATATGGGCATATACTTATCCATACATATATCCATTATTTCATAGGGTGAGGCATTACACCTTGAAATAATCATCCACATAAAAACCTCAAATTATTTAAAATTTATATAATTTACAAGTACAAACACAATGACGTAAATATACAACACATCATCACTCGTTCAACAGTTCTAGGGACGTCTTCCTATTGCGAGTTCCATATTTTTTGCATCAGTTACACGTAACTGTCTTAGACTCCTTCCACCCTGAATGTATACACTTATTCTTCAGTCTACCCAGTGGACATTTAACATCTGGTGGCTTGATTACCACATCCTTTGCAGATATGTTGACTCTATTAAATGTAGGAATTTGGTATATTGCAAATGCATACGTTTTTTAAGAAGTAATCGACTGAGTAATGGTCATCAATGTGATCCTTCTACTTATAACCGCATCTCTTAGTTACTATAGTATCATGATCACATGAAAAGCCATTGTAATCACATCATGTTTTGTATATTAACAATGAAATATTCCTTCGATCGAACCTCGAATATGTAATCACTTGTATTATTCACAATCTAAGTACGATATATCTCCAACGATTGTCTGAAATGATGATCCATATGTGGACAAAGGAATCCAATCCATGATTTTGTTTGGTTTTGCATTCCAGCAGTTAACTTCATAATCTTACACCTGATTGTGTTAACTAAATATGTGATTAGGAGGTAACAAGCATCATATATCCAATAATTAAAGGATTCAACTACGTTTGAATAATTTCACTATAATGTTGATCCCAAAAATATGCATTGCACCAATGTTCATTCGATATCATGGATAAAAATTCTCGAACTCTCTCCCCTCCTTCAACCAATACCAAGCCATACATTTGTTGAATGTTTCCTCATTATATGCATATGCGTAAAGTACAAATATGCTAATATTTTTTCCTTCACTTTGCTATGCATCCTCGTTAACATGTCCCTCGGATTGCATTTCAATATTGTAAACAATATACATGATGAGATTGGGCGAAAACTATTGGAACAGACTTCAAAAAATCATTATTACTATCCAAAATAAAAGTGTATACCAAAGAATTATCGATGATGTTTGAAAATTGAATCATGAACCATTCCTAGTTATTGCCTTTCTTTGAGTCGACAATCGAGAATGCAATAGGAAACATGCCTGAAATTTCAAAAAGCAGAAGACAAAAATGTAGTCAATGTTAGATGTAAGACTAACCTCACATTAATTTATAAAATCAATGTTTTCATATTATATTTTAGATAAATGTTGAAGATATGACATAGTTAACATGCACTGCCAGACCTGTTTGGAATCATGTATGCACAATAAAGTTGAAACTCTGCATACAATAAATTTTACTGTGATACCTATTATGCATCACCTAATCATTCAACTTAACACACTAAGATTAATGTATTATGTCCCCATTTAACATTGAAAATTTTCATACAAGTTTTCTTTACCAGTCAAGATACAAAAAAAATGTAGCACCCTGTATTTTTTTGGGAGTATTAATTTGAGAAACAAAGTGAATTGAATAAATATTAATTAGATAACATTGGATTAATATTTATGTGTTACTATATTTACTTGTGTGATAAGTAAATAAAATTGTATTATTTTATATTACGTCGTATGGGGGTAAAAGCGGCGAGTTGACATGATCTTATTCCGGACGTGTGGGGGGGGGGGGGGGGGGGGCTTGTTGGGAATAAGATTTATTAGATGGTGATTTTGAGAGCACGGATGATCTGGAATGGGTTAATATAGTCAAAATTAGGTACACGGGGATTCTGATCGTGTTTTGGAGACTTTTTAAACTATACGGGACTCATACGAGGTTATTTGGGTCAATTTAATGTCATTATTTAACCTCATTTCGGGATTAGGGAAAGATAAAAAGGTTTTAGAGAGGGGAGGCACGCATATATCATTCTAAATCATCTTATCTTGAGAGAGAGGAAAGAGGAGATGGAGAATTCAAGAACACCATGCAAGGAGGAGATAAAACAATTTTGGGGCTTGGATCATTGCGAGTTGAGGATCTCAAGGAGAAAGATCATATTCATACAACTAAAGGCAAGTGTTTAACTTTCTTTGATATTAAATTTTGTGTTTTAATTTATATCATAATCGGTGAGAAACAAATATGAACTTTTGGGTTGGGATTCACATGTCAACATGGGTTTTTGGAAAATATTTCATGAGAATTGAATTGAGAAACATATTATATGAAATTTGAGATGAATTCTATATAGAAGTTAAAATTTTTATTTTGAACATATGAATTGAAATCATAATGGGAATATATGTGATCCTAATTAATAAATATGGAAAAATAGGGGAATTTGATGTGAGAATTAAGGTGAATTAATTCAGGAAAATTAATGGTTGAATCCCATAGTGTAGAATGATTTGTTAATGAATTAAATCCATTGAACATGTACCCTTATGAATTATATCGATAGGGTAATGTGAATTGATGTTGGGATGATTGTTGTGAATGATTTTGGTTGATAAAATGGGTAGAATTCACAACAAACAATACAGCCCCATTTTAGCCAAACCTATGGGCGAATCGGTTCACCTCATAGTTGAACCGGTTTGGCTGCCCTCCTTTGTCGGGCTTGGTTATTTAAATGATTTTGTTAGTCGGGTTGATTCTGGATTATTTCAGGAGGTCCGTAGATATGATTAGGACTTCTAAAAAATATAGAAATAATTATTAATTACGTTGGTATAGTCGGGATAATCCGAGGTTTGAAATTAAGGGTGTTTGGGATAACAACACTCAAAAAATATATTAGTGGATTGTAATTGGAATTTCGGATGGAATCGGGATACGGGATGGATTGAGATATGCTTAGTGTCCAAAAATAAAATAAAAAATCATGAGATAAAATAATTAAATGACTACTTATGGATTTAGGAGTTAGATTTAGACTCGGAGATTATAGTCTAATGTGTTATAAGTGGCGTGCATGGTTAGCCAGTGTTATTGTTCATATATACGAGTATATATATATATGTAATACCCCGTATTTTTATGCTATATTAATTTGGGGATTTATATAATTTAATGTGAATTAATTATTTAATATAAATCCGGAAATTTATTATGTTATAATTATTAACGCAATGAGAGTTAGTAATTATGGGAAATTTTTTGAATATTACTAATGAGCAAAGTAATATATAATATTGATTATACTGAATGTCACGAGTGAATAAAATGATAATTTTGAAAATTTGAGTTGGGACGTGCTCGTGTCGCGTCGGGACTAAATATTGATAAATAAAAGTGAATATTTTATAAGTTGTTCGTATAGTCATTTTGAGTGCTCCAACGCGTTCAGAAGGGTCGAGATAGTCAGAAAAGTGTACCTGGGGGTTTGATTTGGGTCTCAGGGCATTTTTAGGCCTAATTAGTACCCCGGGAGGGCATTTTAGTCATTTTGCATTTTTGGGTAATTAAACCCACGAAAATTAATAACCTATATCAGCCATTTAGGTTAGTCATTTAGGGTTAGAATACTCAAAACCCTAGAACGGCCATTGGAGAAGAGAGGAGAGAGCTCTTAAGGCATTCCAAGGCTCAAAACTCAATCGTTTGCACCACCGCCACCACCAACGCGTAGATCACGAGACGGGGAACGCAACCATACCGAATTCGGCACCAAAACAGACTTCTAAAATCCATAGGCAAGTGTTTATCTTGCTTATTTCGTTGATGCATATTTCATATTAGTTTAGAAGTAATTAGAATGAGTTTTATGGAAGAAAACCCGATTTGAGATAGGAAATTTCATGTAGTTAAGGTTTAAATGATAAATTCTGTAAACCCCTGACATGTAGAGGAATTACCCATGAAATTATGATGATTATAAGAAGAAATTTTTGGAAATACTTATTAGAACCATGTGTAAGAGAATTCTAGGGTTCTTGATAAATTACATTAATTTTTGGGCTGTTAATCCACGTGTAACGATAGAAATCCTCATGCTTCACGTTGGAAATACCTAGTAGGATGATATAATGTTGGTAGTACAATTTTTGAGACGTTTGGGATTGAAAAATATGGATTTGGTAAAGGTTAGAAGATGGAACCCGTAACTGCAATTCTGCAGATTTCGCAGACTTGCTTGATCGATCGATCGAGCCTAGAGCTTCGATCGATCGAGCCCCATACCTCGATCGATCGACCCCTGCTGGCAGACTCCTATTTCCCTTTTAAAATGAGTTAAATTGAAATTATCGTGAAATAATTCTTGGTCATCCTTAATAAAATATTTTGGGAGATAGGGAAGACCAGTAGGACATATGAATAATTTTGGGACTCTTAATATGAGACGATAATTGTATTTTTGGGATAATTACTTAAGGGTCGATGATTTTATGAATTAAAGGGAGAGTTGCGTAAGAGAGTTACGTTGGAACATAAAAAGGACATGTACTAAATTTTATACTTGGGAGGATAGAGTCCATGAGTGTTACGTAATAAGTTGGAAAAATCCTTCGAATTAAGGTTAGAGACGAACCCTTATACGCGATACTAATAATGTGAAAATAAGGAAAATGTCGTAACGATGGGATTGAGATATACCTAATATTGATATGGTAATATTAGTCTAGTTATATGATTGTGTATGCATATACTATCTATGTGTGAAAACATACCCACGCTACTTGCTATCCCTGAGGTTACCGCGCTGGGATGATCTTATCCTATGTTGCCTTATAGGGGATATTGATTCGTACCCTAGGAGATAGATATCCTTGGTAGAGGCTATCGGAATGATAGTTCAGACGGTCCTAAGAGACGCGGGTATGTGCCATCCTCTTAGAGACTTGAAATCTATGCTTCGCCTCAATATTGTTGTGTATGTGTTAATACAATTCGTGAGTGATTCCGAATTTGTATTACCCTTAATAAGAGTGATATGGGGTTGGATAGTAGAGTATGCCCGCACCATAGTTTTATTTGGGGTGCTGTTGTAATATATATATTATACGAGTAGTTAATATATATATGAAATTCTGGAATTTGGAACTGCCTACTGTGATTTGGTATGCAGGACATGATTGATGACTCAAAATTGTAAATACTTGTTGCGAGAAAGTATAATATGACACATGAAAACTTTATTGATTACTAAAGTTAAAATGAGAACTTTGATCATGAATTTAAATCTTATATTATAAACAATTGTGTTATTCAGTTTTAAATCTTGCGAAAAACCTAAGATAAACTTAATCGTTGGGGAAGATTAGTACGATATACGATAGATAATCCGTGGTAAGGTTAGTACGATAGGCGTGCACATTAGAAGATAGGTGAGAATTTCTCAAGAGATTGTCTCACTAATATGTTGTTGCATTGGCCTGTATCAATTTAAATACTTGCTAAACGAATTTTAAATCATACACACTATCGGGCTCGGACCCGTTTCTATTTATCTTTCTCTCTTGTATATATATGTATATATTACAGGTGCCCGGCCACAAGGGCGTCTTGCTTAAGATCTCTTGGAAGATACGTGTTGCAGCTTAGGTGGGAGTTGCAGGCCACTTGATTAGGCGTTTCATCTACTTGACTCCATTCCTATCATTCTCAGACTTTGGGGCATGTGTCGCCCTCTCCACTATTTATCTATTTTATTGGGACGATTGTATTTCAGTTTATTTCTAGTACCGTTCTTTGGGGTTTATTCGGCATGAATGTTTTACTTTAAATTTAAATGTTGGGATTCGATTGTCGAATGTTTTAAATTAATTGGACTATGTTGCAGAATTTTTGTGGTGTGATTCTTACTTATTGAATGTTGTTAATAAATAAATAACTAATTTTTCTTTAAATAAAATTTGGAAAGTAATGTTTAAAAAAAATGGTTTTGACACTTAGGTTAAATTAATTAGGGTGTTATATTGGAAAATTTTATTTTTGACAGTGATGCTGAGAATGAACCAACTGTTCACCTTGATTTAATTTAATAAAGGAGTGATCGCCCGGTATTTAATTAGGCGGGGTGTCCCAATATATATATATATATATATATATATATATGTGTGTGTGTGTGTGTGTGTGTGTGTGTGTGTGTGTGTGTGTGTGTGTGTGTGTGTATGTGTCTATGTGTGTGTATGCGTGTGTGTGTGTGTCTGTGTGATTGATATATGTGAAACATATCTACTCTAGTGGGATGCTATCGATGGAGGTTACGCGCAGTGGGCGGTCTTTCTTGGCGAATCTTAACAGGTGTAGTACCGATCCCTAGGGTCATAGGTCTGTGCATGCCCACTCTATGTGAGGTTGGAGTCCAAGTTGAGTAGTGTGGTATGGTTATGACCCACTGACTTTAGACTATGACCGCCTCTAGTTTGATGTTTACGCTTTCGGTTCGGTGGTGTGATTCTGACCCGGTGGCCTACGTTGAGGTGTGTATTCCCGGGAGCCTAATAGAATTCTAGAGATTTTCATTCGCGAGGTAATGCTCTGGGGATTACAATTATACATATATAGTGAGCAATATATACATATACGAGTGAATTAAAGGATATTATGAACAATAAATTTATATGTATCCCGGAGGACTGATGATGCTAAGATATAGCACCACCAGATAAGTGATGATGAGCTCAAATAGTAATAACAATGGCAACAATAGAGTTATATATGTGTGTAAGTGTATAGAAAGGGATGAGTATAAGAGGAATAAGACAATGATGTATAGTGGTTCAGCCAATTATGCCTACATCCACTGTGAGTGTGTGTGATCCACTAAATATGGGCACTAATGGCCTTGGATACAATGCACATAAGCTCACTCTCTGTCTACTGTGTGTACAAGCAGAGTTTTTGCTAGGGTTACAATTATCGATCCCTTTACAAGGATGAAGATTACAAGTATATATAGGGCTTGGGGGGAGTAGTGTACCCCCCAAGCATATATGGTGCATGTGAATGATGATCTGCCAATCCCCTACAGACACTTGGATATGCCACTTGCAATTAATGATGACATAACATTCCCTCACGTGAGGGGGTGATATTGTTATAGCGGTCTTGTCCACATGCCATATGAGTCCCACGCGTACTGTTCCATGCATCTCCCAAATCACACGCAGTGATGACATCACCCTTGATCTAAGATGCCAGGCCGAGGCTAAATTTGATGATGGCATTGGGTCTAGCTAGATGTGGGCCTCGTACGGTCATCCCCTCATAGGGTCGTCCCTCCTATGATGAGGGGTCAGACCCTTATAGGTTTGTCTGGCCTATGCTGGAGGGTCGACCCATGAGGTGGGGGTCGACCCCTTATAGGGTCGTCTGGCTTATGCTGGAGGGTCGGCCCCTTACTGGGTCTTCTGGCCTATGCTGGAGTGTCGGCCCATGATGTGGGGTCGGCCCCTTGTAGGGTCATCTGGCCTACGCTGGAGGGTCAACCTGGTCTTGATCCCTCGTCTAAGATGAGGGCACCCTCGGCCTAACCGAGGGTGTATATTGGTATATCAATCACCCCCCGGCCCTTAGCCATCGATGTTTGTTGAGATGGCTGAGGGGTAATGTTGCATTGGAATTCTTAAGTGGATGGTCATATGGATAAGTGACATCTGTCAAGTTGCATATTGTCAGGTGTCCATCATCATTTCTATTTCCTAGATATGGTGGCTGCACACTCAGCTTGGGACTTTGTGCCCTAATGATGCCTCTCCTCATGGGCTGTGCGCAACCTTGGTTAATGTGACAACCCGCTTATCAAAATAAGAGGTGGCCAGCCCGATACTCCAACAATAATGGGAATCATAGATGGACCATTCTCAGCATCACAATAATACAATAAGTATACGGGATAACCACCCAATATTTAAAAAAAACGGGTGGCCAAAAATTTTACTTTAATAAGTTAAAGAAATCATTTAAACAACCCAATTTAAAAAGAAGGTGTATGGAATCTACAAGAATAAAACTGAACAATACATACATAACAGAATAACCGAATAAACTGTCGGTTAACAGTCTCTTGCAATAATATTCAACAAGTTCATTGAGTTACATAATACATTACAGTAAGCAAATACAAAAGCTTGGGCCACATGCCCGAGTAAATGACCCTATCATAACTAGAGTACAAAATTAGAGGCGTCTATAACAACATATCCTGTAACATCCGCAAAGTATTACGGCTCCCAAAACACTGGAATAGGAAAGTCAGAACGGGCATCCTTGCAGTGGAGAACCTGAGCGAATGAACAATTCACGCAAAATAAGAAATATGAACGGGTCAGGGCCCGGTTTTATATGATCACTAGATGAATAAAGAGTATGACAGTTATGAACAGTTTATCATGATTGATAGTGATAAGAATCTACCTACTCAAATCAATGCATAAACTAAGGCAATTAAATGATCATAGGTTTAATTAAGTTATGCAAGAGGATATGAATGAATATCATTAATTAAGAAGCTTCATCCTTTACATTGTTTCATTTCACCGTTCCATATCTAATTATGAACATAATCACAGTTATTTGCTCTTTATGGCATTTATCATAAATCAAGTCCCACTTGAATAAGAATAGTTATATTCATCTATATATAACGATTCTAAGACCGTCCTTTCGAGTTTCCCCACTGGACGCGGTCCTAAATCACTATCATCTTCCAGGGCCTATCAACCAAGACAACCTGGGCATCCTACCGCAATGTCGGGAAGTGGACATATACCTGCGACTGAGTCATAACCACACCCGAAATTACCCCACATCGTACAATAAATACAACATACATAATAACCGGTCATATGGTCGAGGACTATATTCACCCTGCATTCACTAGCCAGGGGACTTCACCTCATGCACGTACTTCCCTTATGATAGCATTTAGAGAGGTGTGTTTAAGTAAATTATTATTTACCATTTTATTTCCATTTTAATAGATACATCACATTTTATCCGGAGCCATACGTAATTCACGCCATCATTAAACCTCAATGAATAATAAAACCTTAATTTATTCTCCAAACATTTTATGGTGTTATTCTAAACCACCAAGTCTAGCCTCTCCCAATAACGGGGCAAAAACTCTTTAATTATTTATTTCTACAATCTCGAAATATTACATTAACTAATTAAGGGAAAAGAACACCTAGTCTTCTATTTACTAATCCCCAAATAAGTCCTAACTATCCCTTTCTAACATAAGGTATTTGCCTACCCAATATAAGACTTTAGGACACTAAGTTTACTTCATACAAGAAGGTTCCTAAGTCCTTAGCCTAAAAGTAAAGGATAAAAATTGAGTTAGAAAAATAACTCAAAACAACAGGATTTTCGAATCGATTCGCCATAGGGCCGAATAGATTCGCCCCATGCAGCGAATCGATTCACCCAAAAGAGAATAGATTCATATGGAGAACCCAAAATTTTGCCTTAGCCGAATTGATTCGGACTTAACTCGAATCGATTCGGGTTTGCAGACCTATAGCCTTACCCCTTAGTGAATCGATTCGCTGAAAGAGCAAATCGATTCGCCCATGCGAATCAGCTAAGAATGAGGCTACGGGTTATGAACCCTATTTTTTCCCCAAAACCCATTTATCTTCCATTTCTACACACATCAACCACCATTATTCTAACCAAAAGCATCCTACATGATTATCATCTACTATACTCCACATAAACATCACTATGATTGGGGCTCAAACGCCACAAAATCCATAAAATCCATATTTGTTCAATTGTTTCATATACACAACAATCACACAATTTATTCATCCTAAGTCATATATTAGCAAGTAGAAAACTTTCCTTAAGATTGAATTCTCAGATTTCTCTTGGTAGCGACAATCCCAAGCCTCAATCTTCAATCTCTTCCTTTTTCTCCCTCTTTCTCCATAACTTTCTTCCTCTCTCTAACTCTCTAGGTTTAGTAATGAACACATATAAGAAATGTAAGGCTTAGCAAGACTAAATCTTGACCTTATTCTAAATTCTCAACTTAAATTGTTAATACCACATTAAAATGATTCATAACTACGCATTTAAGCCATAACCAGTCAAAAGTGCCCGAAACCCAAAAATACAATATGGCACTTATTTTGACTATCTCGCACATTTCGGGATTAACTACGCCCTCTGAATTGGCATTCGAAAATATTTAAGTCATTTCAAGTTCCGGTTTCATTTATATCATAAATGTCGCTTGAAGGACACGACACTATAAAACGTGACATGATGATATTTACATACACATAACAGTAATTTTGCAACAATCTAGTAAATATTATCTTTCAACTCATTCAATCAATATTTACTCCATTTCCCCATATTTTATATAATTATTTCACACAGTAAATTGCTATAAAATAAGTTTCTAAAAATTGAGGGTTGTTACACACTCTCCCCCTTATGAAGGAATTTTGCCTTCAAAATTCAAGCGTACCTTGCAAGAAGAGATGCAAATACTTTTCCCGCATATCGTCCTCACACTCCCACGTTGATTCCTTGGCGTTGTGATGACCCCATTGAACTCACACCAAGGGTACCACTCGAGATCTCAATTTATGCTCTCCATGCTCTAAGATTGCAACTGGTTGTTCTTCATATGAAATATCGGGTTGCAAATCGATATCCTCCTAAGGAATATGCCAAAGGGCTCCTTACACCTCTTATACTTTTTCGAAGAGGAAACATGGAACACATCATGGATTTGTTGTAAGGGTTCCGGTAGGGCAAGTTGATACACCACTAGACTTACCTTGGAAATAATAGGGAAAGGTCCAACATAGCGCGACGCAAGATTTCCTTTCCTCCCAAAGCGCTTTAGACCCTTCATTGGCGATACACGCACCAAGACTTGATCTCCAATTTCCAACTCTACATGCCTTCAATTAGCATCGGCGTAACTCTTTTGGCGATCTTGAGCTATTCGGATGCGATTCCGGATGAGTTCAATCTTGGAAGAAGTATCCTGGATCATTTAAGGTCCAAGAAATTTATTATCCCACACCTCCAACCAACAAGTGGGTGATCTACATGGCCTACCATAAAGTGCTTCATAGGGTGCCATCCCAATAGTGAATTGGTACGAATTATTATAAGCAAATTTGACCAAGGGGAGATATTGTTCCCAACCACCCTTGAAACTAAGCACACACATTCTAAGCATGTCCTCCAATATTTGGTTGATTCTTTCTATCTGCCCATTTGTTTGAGGGTGATTATAAGTACTCAATTTCAATTCGGTTCCCATAGCTTCTTGGAAACTGTGCCAAAAATG
Source organism: Sambucus nigra (assembly GCA_949130495.1). Lineage (NCBI taxonomy): Eukaryota > Viridiplantae > Streptophyta > Magnoliopsida > Dipsacales > Adoxaceae > Sambucus > Sambucus nigra. The sequence continues at coordinate 103,561,272 of OX422217.1, read as the reverse complement.
GGAAACAAAAATCTTATCTCTATCGGAGATTATATTTATTGGAACCCCGTGGAGTCTAGTAAACCTCTGTAATAAGTAGCCGCGCGTAACAAGCAGTATTATAATCTGTGTGTACGGGTAGTAAATGTGCCGACTTAGTTAAACGATCAACAATAACCCAAATGGAATCATGATCGCTCTGCGACATTGGTAATCTCGTGATAAAGTCCATCGAGATGCTCTCCCACTTCCATACCAGAATTTCCAAGGGTTGCAACAATCCCGTCGGTCGCTGATGATCTATTTTCACCAATTGACAAGTAGTACATTGGGAAACAAACTCGAAAATATCCCGCTTCATGCCCGCCCACCAATACTGACGGCGCATGTCTTGGTACATCTTGTCCCCACCAGGATGTACTAAAAATTTTGACCCATGAGATTCTGTCATCACGGCCCGTCTTAAATCCCCTTCATCCGGGATAATGAGTCTCCCGTGGAAATGTACCCCACCCTCGAAACTTATAGAGTAGGATTCCGCTCCCTCGATCAATAATTGGTGTATCAGGTCCTGACAACTTATGTCCCTTACTTGAGCTTCTAAAACTCCTGCCACCATAGTAGGCATAACGGTCAACACCGACATAAACGCCCTAGCAATCGCGTCCTCCTGACTAAGCTGTGACACTCCGCCTAATTAAATACCGGGCGATCACTCCTTTATTAAATTAAAATCAAGGTGAACAGTTGGTTCATTCTTAGCATCACTATCGTAAAATAATCTTTTCCAATTTAAACACCCTAAATAATTAAGCTAAGTGCCAAAACCATTTTTAGACATTACTTTCCAAATTTTATTTTATAAACCAACATTTAAAACTTTACATAATTCATAATTTAAAGAATCACACAATAATTATCCTGTAACTTATAATCCCAAAGAATTTAACATTCAACAAATAAATCTCAACATTAAAACTTAAAGGAAAACAACCTGATAGTAATAAAATCCAAGGTTCTAAAAAACGCGGGGCGTGATTGAGGCGTGGAGCCCAAGCCTTAAGCCTTAGAAGCCTAGGCGGGCCTAAGCGTGATAAAACGTGAAAAGGCATTTAGACCTTCTTAATGTATTTTAATATTTTTTAACCATAACAAGACTATTAAAATACAAAAATTGCACATATCATAAAAATATGTCTGAATATATGCAAATTAAAATACTATTTGATTATTTTGGATGAGATAATGGTCCGATTTGTAAACAAATTCTTTAAAAGGCGACATCATTTCACTAAAACATTGTTATTTTTAGAAAAAAGTGCGCCTTAAGGGTTTTACCAAGAATAAGGCGTGAAAAGCGTAAGGCGAGGCGTTTCTCCCAAGCCTTAAGCCTAGGTGTGCCTAGGCAGAGCCTAGACGGGTTTTTTAGAACAGTGATAAAATCCAAAGTGTAAATACTGGAAATAAATGGATCACAATGTCCAATAAAACAACTGAACAATGGGAAAGGGCGACACATTCCCAACTGGATAAAATAAATGCTAGGAGTGTAATCAAGAAATGAGGTCGTCTAAACAAGAGGCCTGCAACTCCCACCTAAGCTGCAGCGAGTTCCTTCCAAAGGATCCTATGCAAGACGCCCCTGTGGCTGGGCACTTGTAATATATACATATATATTGAAGAGAGAAAAGAAAATGGAAACGGTTCAGAGCCCGATTGTAAAAATGATTTAAATTTTTTTTAGCAAGTATTTAAAATGTTTACTAGCCAAAGCAACAACATATTAGTGCGGCACTCCCTTGAGAAATTTTCACCTCTCTTCTAATGTGCACGCTTATCGCACTAACCTTCCCAACGTTTTAACTTATCTTATCTTAGGTTGCCCATAAGATTTAAACTGACAAATTCAATTTAGTAAGAGGTTAATTTCATTTAATAACAAAGTTCTCATTTAAACCTTATTTGCTAATAAAGTTCTCAGTCTCATTATTGTACTTTTCAAACACATGTTCACCAATTGAAATAATGATTCATTTTGTTACTTACCATAAACACAATAGGTAGTTCCCAAATTCTATAATTTAATATATATATATATATATATATATATATATATATATATATATATATATATATATTAAATACTCACATAATATATATTTTAACGGCACCCCTCATAATAATTATGGTGTGGGCATACTCTACTATCCAGTCCTCGTATCACTCGTACTAAGGAAAATACAAGTTCGGAATCACTCTCGAACGGTACTATCATGAACACAAACAATATTGAGGTGAAGCATAGATTACAAGTCTCTAAGAGGTTAACACATGCCCTCACGTCTCTTAGGACCATCTGAACTATCGATTCGATAGCCTCTACCAAAGGATTTCTATCTTCTAGGATACGAGTCAATATCCCCCATAAAGGCTCCTCGAGAAAAGACTGTCCCAGCGCGGTAACCTCAGGGATACCAAGTAGCGCGGGCATGATTTTCACACTTATATGCATAAACACAGTCATACAAATATACTATTATTACCATATCAATTTAGGTACATCTCATCAACCATAATTATGATTTTTATCCTTATTTCTCATTATTTAGTTATCACGTATAACGGTCTATCTCTTAATTTAATTTGTGGGATTTTCCCAACTTATCAAGTGACACTCGTGAATTTCTATACCCCAAAGTGTAAATTCAGTAGGTACTCATTATTTTCCAACGTAACTACCCTACGCGTCTTCCCCTTTAATACATAGTTCCATTGTCCCTTCTATGTAGACATCCCCGAAAAATGTATTTCTCGTCCTACATTAAAGGTTTCATATTTTTAATAAGTCCTACTAGACTTCTTTATCTCTCAAAATAATTTAATAAGGATGTCTAAGGATTATTACTCATTTAAATTGAATTCAACTATTTAGAAGGGAAAAATATAAGTCTGCCAGGAGGGGTCGATCGATCGATACTCCTGGTTCGATCGATCGATCAAACAGGTATGACGAATTCTGCAGAAAACCAGTTACGGGTTCTAACATCCAACATCATTCAAATCCAAAATTTTAACTCCTAAACTCCCAGAAATTTATACTACAAATGTCCTAAACCCAAATGGACAATATTTAACGTAAAGCATGAGAATTTTCATCAAGATTCATGGATTAAAAGTGCCCAAATTTATACAATTCTCATGAACCCTAAAAATCTCTTTAACTTAATTCATATCATTTTTTCTCTAGAAATTTTACTTCTAATTCATCATAAATCCATGGTTAAACCTCTACATATGAAGGGGATTTCCAGATTATGATTTATATCACTAAACACATGAAATTTTCTAATCTCCAACATGGGGTTTCTTTCATTGAACTCATCCTAATAAACCCTAAACTAACATGAGTGAAGCATTAACGAAATTAAGCAAGATAAGTACTTGCCTTGGGATTTTTTCTCTCTGATTTGTGCTGAAATCCGCGTGGTTATGATCCTTGCGACGTGATCTATCGTGTGGCGGCGACGGCGGCTCAAACGGAGGAGTTTTCGACCTAGAACTCCTTGGCAAGCTCTCTCCTTCCTTCTCCAATGGCCTTCACTTATTTTTGGTTGTGTTAACCCTAGAAGGCAACCCTAAGCATCTGATATAACCCTTGTAAATTCGTTGGTTTAATTATCCAAAATTATAAAATGTCGAAAATGCCCTCCCGGGGTACTAATTAAGCCTAAAAATGCCCTGAGACCCAAACTAAACCTCCGGGTACACTTTTCTGACTATCTCGACCCTTTCGAACACTTTGGTGCACTCAAAACAACCATACGAGCAACTTATAATTTATTCACTTTTATTAATCAATATTTAGTCCCGACACAACACAGGTGCATCCCGACTTAAATTTCCAAAATTGTCATTTTATTCACTCGTGACATTTAGTAGAACCAATATCATATACAAGTTTACCATACTTACTAACTCACATCACATTAGTAATTATTAGAAATAATTAATTTTTGGATTTATATTAAATTAATAACTCACATTAAATTTAATAAATCACTAAATTTAGAAAGCATAAAAATACGGGGTATTACTTACTTCCCCCCTAATAACGAAATTTCATCCCGAAATTCAGAAAATAAGGCATACCTGGTAAGAAGAAATCTGGGTATCTCTCGCGCATATATGCCTCGGGCTCCCAGGTGGATTACTCCACATTATGATGTTCCCACTGGACCCGTACAAGTGGAACTACCTTCGACCTCAATCTCCTCTCGCTATGGTCTAGGATAGCCACTGGTCTCTCCTTGTAAGAGCTGTCAGGCTGTAAGTTTATCTCTTCTATCGTGATGTGGGTGTGGGCCATATCATCCCGAAGGTATCGTCTCAACGACGAGATGTGGAATACATCATGGATGCGATGTAGATGCTCTGGCAGTCCCAATATGTATTCTACCGGCCCAACCCTCTCGATAATGGGAAATGGTCCCACGTACCTCGGGGCCAATTTACCTTTCTTCTCGAACCTCATCACTCCTTTCATAGGAGATACACGTAGTAATACTTGGTCCCCCACATTAAACTCCCGGAAGAACCGTTTCGCATCGACGTAGCTTTTCTGCCCGTCCTGGGCTACCCGAATGCGACTCCTGATAATCTTAATCCTCGCAGAGGTTTCCTGAATCACATGTGGTTCGAGCAACTTGTTATCCCCCACCTCTAGGAAACTCATTGGGGAATGACAATGCCTACCATACAAAGCCTCGAATGGATCCATGCCAGTCGTGAACTGATAAGAGTTATTATAAGCGAACTCTACCAGTGCAAGATGTGGCTCCCAACCTCCTCCAAAGTCAAGGACACACATGCGTAGCATATCCTCTAATATCTGATTAGTACGCTCTGTTTGTCCATCTGTCTATGGGTGATAAGATGAACTCAACCTCAACTCTGTACCCATAGCCTCCTGAAAGCTCTCCCAGAAACGCGACATGAAAATCTTGTCTCTATCTGACATAATATTCAGGGTCACCCCATGCAATCTGACAATCTCAGCAATGAACAACTGAGCATACTGACCCGTGGTATAGTCTGTTTGCACCGGCAAAAAATGAGCCACCTTGGTCAAACGGTCCACAATCACCCAGATGGAATCGTGGCCCCACTGCGATGTAGGCAGCCCTGTAATAAAATCCATGGAAATACTCTCCCACTTCCATGCGGATATTTCCAATGGCTGAAGCAACCCTGACAATTTTTGATGGTCCACCTTCACCAGCTGGCAGGTAGAACACTTGGACACGAACTCAATAATGTCCTTTTTCATCCCACTCCACCAGTATTGTCGCCTCATATCCTGGTACATTTTATCTCCCCCAGGATGTACTGTGAATCGGGACCCGTGAGACTGGGTCATCACTGCATGACGTAAGTCTGATCCTTCTGGGACCACCAATCTCCCATTAAACCTCAAACCACATCAGAACTAAAAGAATAGGACTCAACACCCTCGGCTAAAAGTCGTATGATCTGCTCCTGGCAAAATGGGTCTGCGGTCTGTGCCTGTATTACCCTCGTAATAATCTCAGGTGTCACTATAATGACAGATATGAAGGAACGAGCTACTGCGTCCTGGTGACCCAACTCTTTCCACTTTGCTTTCCTGATATCCGCTACATCATCTACCGATCTATGGCTCAACGCATCAACAACTATATTGGCCTTCCCCGGATGGTACTATATGTTGAACTGATAGTCCTTCACAAACTTTAACCACCTGCGCTGACGCATATTCAGCTCTCGCTGAGTGAACAGGTACTGTAGAGACTTGTGGTCTTTGAATAAGCGAAATTTCTCTCCCAATAAATAGTGTCTCTAAATCCTCAATGCAAAAATGATCGCTGCCAACTCTAGGTCGTGTGTGGGGTAATTCTTCTCGTGTGGCTTAAGCTTACGGGAGGCAAAAGCTATAGCCTTCACCTCCTATTGATGTAATCCCCTAAGCCCCCGCAAAGAAGCATCGGTGTAAACCAGGTACTCCACGCCCATCTTAGGTAAAGCAAGGACCGGTGCTGAAGTAAGCTTGTCTTTCAGCTTGTCGAAAGCCAATTGGCAAGCATCATCCCATACATATGGTACCCCCTTGCGAGTCAGGTTCGTCAATGGACCCACTATTTTGAGAACCCCCTAATGAATCTCCTATAGTATCCGGCTAATCCCAAGAAACTACATACTTTCATCGGTGTCGTGGGTTGTCCCCACTCCCTCACCGCTGACACTTTACTCGGGTCAACTGCTATCCCCTATTCAGAAACAACATGCACCAAGAACTGTACTTCTCGCAACCAGAATTCGCACTTCTCATATTTAGCATACAACTGATGCTCTCGTAGAGTCTGAAGAACCTACCTCAAGTGCTCGGCATGCTCCTCCTCGGAGTGTGAATATATCAGAATGTCATCTATGAAAACGATGACAAACTGATCCAAGAACTCTCTGAACACTCGGTTCATCAAGTCCATGAATATAGCTGGAGCATTTTTTAGGCCAAATGGCATCACTCTGAACTCATAGGACCCATATCTCGTCAAGAAAGCAGTCTTTGAAACATCCTGCTCCCTAATACGTAGCTGATGGTACCCTGACCTCAGATCTATCTTCGAAAAGAAAGTTGCTCCCCTCAGCTGGTCGAATAGATCATCGATTCGAGGCAACGGATACTTGTTCTGTATCATAACCTTGTTCAGCTCCCGGTAGTCCACACATAGCCTCAGTGAACCATCTCTCTTTTTCACAAAAAAAACTAGAGGGCCCCAAGGCGAGGTACTCCTGCGAATGAAGCCCTGACCTAACAGATGCTCTATCTGATCTCGTAACTCTCGCATCTTCGTCGGAGCCATACGATATGGAGCGCGTGCTATAGGTCGAGTATCCGATAATAAAACTATGACAAAGTCTATCTCTCGACTGGGGGGTATGCCTGGTATCTCCTAAAATACATCGGAATACTCACGAACAACTGGGATTGAGTCTAAGGGAATCATAACCTCCTTAGAGGTATCCTCCTCTATGTAATACAAATGAGCGGTCGAGCCTCCCTCTGGGCAAGGCATCGCCACTACAAACACCTCTTGCCCCGGAATGACAAAAATAATACTCCCACCAAAACAATCTATCATGGCTCTGTAAGTTGCGAGCCAATCCATATCGATAATAACGTCGTGCTCATGCATATCTAAGACTAACATGTCTGCTGGTAATACCAAGATACCAATATCTACCCCCACTCCCCGACATATAAAGAAAATTAGCGATCCATTTCCCAATGGTGAGTCTACACACATCACAGTGCTCTCTACTGTGGCTAATAACCCTAAGGCCTTCGTAAAATGGGTAACTATAAAATAGTGCGTCACCCCAGTATCAAATAAAACTCGACCCATAGTACCATGGATAGGAAACATACCCTCAATCGCGGGCGGTGCTGGTGGAGCTGCTGCCTGGTGGAAGTTATAGACACGTCCGTACTGTAACTGCCCCTACTGCACTGGAGCGGCTGGAATGGCTGGTAGGGATGGTACCTGAGCTGGTGCTGGGAGGGCGGCTGGAAAAAGTGGCCTCTGTGTCTCATTACGGTCACCCTGCTACTGTGGGGCCCTATCACCCTCTGGACAATCCTGGCGCTTATGGCCATGCTTGCCGCACACAAAACATCGGCCTTTGAAATTATCTCCCCTTTGATCCTGCTGACCACGACCCTGTTAGCCGTTATCGGCCCGCCACTGGCCCTGTTGGCCTTGATGAAAACGCTGTTGGCCCTGCTGCTGGCTCTACTATTGGCGGTGTTGGCCTTGCTAGCCCTGCTGATTAGGCTAGCCCTGTTGATTAGGCTGGCCCTGCTGACCCTACCTATATCCCCCAAATCCCTGCTTGGAATCACCTGATCGGAACCGCTTGGTAGGGTCCCCCTAATGGGAACTCTGCTCATACTGACGAGTATGCCCCTGAGATGTCGGTGCTCCACTAGTGCCACTACCCCCTATCCTGCCCTGCTGGCCGGACTCTCCTGCCCGCTTGCTTCCCTGCAGATGGAAGCGGTGATCCTAGCAGTGTAGTAAAGAAGCATTGAGTACATCTGTGAAGGTACTCAGAGACAGATTCCCTATAAGGTGCTGACGGATCCTCCAAGCTAACCCATCCACAAATAATAGTATCTTCTTGCCCTCAGTGGGTGCCTCATCTGGCACTATAGTGAGAAGTCTTATGAACTCCTCTTCATACTCAGCAATAGTAGAATTCCCTGCTTCAAGTTCAGTAACTTTCGCCTCATATCAATTTGCATGGCGGATGGAAAATACTTGCGGTCAAATCGCTCCCAGAATGACTGAATCGGGATAGTATCCCTCTCCTCCAAGGTGGTGGTGGACACCCACCACTGCAAAGAGGCCCCCACTAGCTTAAATGAAGACAACAACTATTTCTACACGCCTGTGCACTCATACATACGCAGATGCCTCTGGATATCTTTCTTCCATTGGCTAACGATGATGATATCTGAACTACCCAAGAACTCAGGGGGATGCGCCTTCTGAAAGGCATCCCTATCCCTAAACCGCTCCCATGCTGATTGAAGCTGAGCAGGTACTGACGCCACTGCCTGAATCTGGGGTGGAGCCTTCTGTACTACAGCTAATGCGTCATTCACCGCCTGAGCAACAATAACAATAGCGGCTATCTCATTAGCATTCATCGTTCCCTGAGCCGAAGCTGTTGGCTGCTCGGCTTGGGCACACCTATCGTTTGGTGCACATCTCGGAGGCATCTGAAACGTGAAGAAATTTATTAGTCTACAGTTATTATCAAATCTCAAATAGCTGAAGACGTAATCGTAAAAGTAATAATACAACAATCCTAAAATAGGGCTCTATAACAAAAACGTTAAGCTGAAAGCGAAATAAGCCGTACATATCCTAAAGACACTAGAACCTGATGCTCTGATACCGCTTGTGACACCCCACCTAATTAAATACCGAGCGATCACTCCTTTATTAAATTAAAATCAAGGTGGACAGTTGGTTCATTCTTAGCATCACCATCGTAAAATAATCTTTTCCAATTTAAACACCTTAAATAATTAAGCTAAGTGCCAAAACCATTTTTAGACATTACTTTCCAAATTTTATTTTATAAACCAACATTTAAAACTTTACATAGATCACAATTTAAAGAGTCACACAACAATTATCCTGTAACTTATAATCCCGAAGAATTTAACATTCAACAAATAAATCCCAACATTAAAACTTAAAGGAAAACAACCCGACAGTAATAAAATCCAAAGTGTAAATACTGGAAATAAATGGATCACAATGTCCATTAAAATAACTGAATAACGGGAAAGGGCGACACATGCCCAACTGGATAGAATAAATTCTAGGAGTGGAATCAAGAAATGAGGTTGTCTAAACAAGAGGCCTGCAACTCCCACCTAAGCTGCAGCGCATTCCTTCCAAAGGATCCTATGCAAGACGCCCCTGTGGATGGGCACCTGTAATATATACATATATATATATACAAGAGAGAAAAGAAATTGGAAATGGGTCAGAGCCTGATTGTAAAAACGATTTAAAATTTGTTTAACAAGTATTTAAAATGTTTACTGGCCAATGCAACAACATATTAGTGCGGCACTCCCTTGAGAAATTCTCACCTCTCTTCTGATGTGCACGCCTATCGTACTAACCTTCCCAACGGTTTAACTTATCTTATCTTAGGTTGCTCGTAAGATTTAAACTGACAAATTCAATTTAGTAAGAGGTTAATTTCATTTGATAACAAAGTTCTCATTTAAACCTTATTTGCTAAAAAAGTTTCTCAGTTTCATTATTATACTTTTCAAACACATGTTCACCAATTGAAATAATGATTTATTTTCTTACTTACCATAAACACAGTAGGAAGTTCCCAAATTCCAGAATTTAATATATATATTAAATACTAACATAATATATATTCTAACGACACCCCCCATAATAATTATGGTGCTGGCATACTCTACTATCCAGTCCCCGTATCACTCGTACTAAGGAAAATACAAGTTCGGAATCACTCTCGAACTGTACTAACACGAACACAAACAATATTGAGGTGAAGCATAGATTCCAAGTCTCTAAGAGGTTAACACATGCCCTCACGTCTCTTAGGACCGTCTGAACTATCGATTCGATAGCCTGTACCAAAGGATTTCTATCTTCTAGGATACGAGTCAATATCCCCCATAAAGGCTCCTCGAGAAAAGACTGTCCCAACGCGGTAACCTCAGGGATACCAAGTAGCGCGGGCATGATTTTCACACGTATATTGTATATGCATAAACACAGTCATATAAATATACTATTATTACCATATCAATTTAGGTACATCTCATCACCCATAATTATGATTTTTATCCTTATTTCTCATTATTTAGTCATCACGTTTAACGGTCCGTGTCTTAAATTAATTTGTGGGATTTTCCCAACTTATCAAGTGACACTCATGAATTTCTATACCCCTACGTGTAAATTCAGTAGGTACTCATTTATTTTCCAACGTAACTACCCTACGCGTCTTCCCCTTTAATACATAGTTCCATCATCCCTTCTATGTAAACATCCCCGAAAAATGTATTTCTCGTCCTACATTAAAGATTTCATATTTTTAATAAGTCCTACTAGTCTTCTTTATCTCTCAAAATATTTTAATAAGGATGTCTAAGGATTATTACTCATTTAAATTGAATTCAACTATTTAGAAGGGGAAAATATAAGTCTGCCAGGAGTGGTCGATCGATCGATGGCAAGAGCTCGATCGATCGATGCGTCGATCGATCGATACTCCTAGTTCGATCGATCGATCGATCAAACAAGTATGATGAATTCTGCAGAAAACCAGTTACGGATTCTAACATCTAATATCATTCAAATCCAAAATTTTAACTCCCAAACTCCCAGAAATTTATACTACAAATGTCCTAAACCCAAATGGACAATATTTAACGTAAAGCATGCGAATTTTCATCAAGATTCATGGATTAAAAGTGCCCAAATTTATACAATTCTCTTGAACCCTAAAAATTTCTTTAACTTAATTCATATCATTCTTTCTCCAGAAATTTTACTTCTAATTCATCATAAATCCATGGTTAAACCTCTACATATGAAGGGGATTTCCAGATTATCATTTATATCACTAAAACATGAAATTTTCTAATCTCTAACATGGGTTTTCTTTCATAGAACTCATCCTAATCGACCATAAACTAACATGAATGAAGCATTAAATAAATTAAGAAGATAAATACTTGCCCGGGGATTTTTGGTCTCTGATTTGTGCTTAAATCCATGTGGTTATGATCCTTGCGACGTGATCTATCATTTGCGGCGACGGCGGTGCAAACGGAGGAGTTTTCGGCCTAGAATTCCTTGGTAAACTCTCTCCTTCCTTCTCCAATGGCCGTCACTTGTTTTTGGTTGTGTTAACCCTAGAAAGCAACCCTAAGCATCTGATATAACCCTTGTAAATTCGTTGGTTTAATTACCCAAAATTACAAAATGTCCAAAATTCCCTCTCGGGGTACTAATTAAGCCTAAAAAAGCCCCGAGACCCAAAATAAACCTCCAGGTACACTTTTGTGAATATCTCGACCCTTCCGGACACTTTGGCGCACTCAAAACGACCATACGAGCAACTTATAATTTATTCACTTTTATTAATCAATATTTAGTCCCGACACGACACAAGCGCGTCCCGACTTAAATTTCCAAAATTGTCATTTTATTCACTCGTGACATTTAATAGAACCAATATCATATACAAGTTTCCCATACTTACTAACTCACATCACGTTAGTAATTATTAGAAATAATTAATTTTTGGATTTATATTAAATTAATAACTCACATTAAATTTAATAAATCCTCAAATTTAGAAAGCATAAAAATACGGGGTATTACATAAGCTCCTTCCATTTGGCTTTACATATCTCTGCTAACTCCCCCTCGTGCTTCCAACTCAAAGCATCCTCCACCACATTCGCCTTGCACGAGTGATAGTGGATGTCAAATTGGTAGTCTTTCACAAACTTCAACCACCGGCGTTGTCGCATATTTAAATCTCTTTGGGAAAACAAATATTGCAACGATTCGTGGTTCGTGAAAAGACTAAATTTCTCCCCCAGGAGATAATACCTCCAAATCTTCAAGGCAAAAACTACTGCGAAAAGTTCCAAATCATGCACCGGATAATTCTTTTCATGGGGCTTTAGCTTGCGAGAAGCATAAGCAATAGCCCGTTGCTCCTGTTGTAGTACACCTCCCAACCTTTATAGAGATGCGTCGGTAAAGACTAAATATTCCAATACTGGCCTTGGTAACGCAAGGACTGGAGCAGAAGTCAACCTATCCTTGAGCTCATCAAAATCCGACTGAAAAGAATCATCCCGAACAAACCTTACCCCTTTCCAGGTTAAATTTATCAAAGGGTTAGCAATTTTAGGAAAACCCTTGATAAACCGACGGTAATAACCAGCCAAACCCAGCAAACTATGGATCTCGGTAGGTGTCGTGGGCCGACCCCACTCCCTCACTGCAACAACATTACTTGGGTCCACTGAAATACCCTGGGCTATCACAATGTGACCTAGAAACTGTACTTCCTGCAACCAAAAACCACACTTCTCAAACTTGGCATACAGTTGATGATCCCTCAATGTCTGCAGGACCAACCATAAATGAGTAGCATGATCGTCTTCTGTTTGCGAATATACTAGAATGTCATCAATGAACACGATGACAAACTGGTCTAGGAAGTCTCGAAACACCCTATTCATGAGGTCCATAAACACGAAGGGGGCATTGGTTAGTCCAAAAGGCATAACCAAAAATTCGTAGGACCCATACCTAGTTAGGAAAGCGGTTTTGGACACATCTTGCTCTCGTATTCGCAACTGGTGATACCCCATCCTCAAATCTATTTTAGAGAAATACGATGCTCCCCTAAGTTGATCAAACAAATCATCAATTTGAGGCAATGGGTATTTATTTCGGATGGTGACTTTATTCAACTCTCTATAGTCAACTCACAACCGGAGAGAACCGTCCCTTTTCTTCACAAATAACACCGGAGCACCCCATGACGATGTGCTTCGCCTAATAAACCCTTGTTCTAATAAGTTCTAAATCTGATCCCTTAACTCCCTCTTCTTAACAGGATCCATACGGTACGGGGATCTAGCAATCGGTCTCATTCCCGGTGCTAAATCGATTATAAACTCAATCTCCCTACTCGGAGGCAAACCTGGTATTTCTTGAAAAACATCTTGGAAATCTCTAACAATCGGAATCGAATCTAAGGAAACAACTACATCCCGAGAAGTCTCCTTCACGATACAATACAAGTAAGTGCTAGAACCTCCCTCCGAGCGAGGCATAGCAACTAAAAACATTTCTTGCCCCGGAATGACAAAAACTATACTCTTATCATAGCAATTAACTATCGCACGATACTTCACTAGCCAATCCATACACAGGATTACATCGTACCCGACCATATCAAGGACGAGTAAATCGGCTTCAAAACACAAGTTACAAAGATTTATTCCTATTTGTTTACAAATAAAGAAAACGAGTGAACCATCACCCATAGAAGATTCAACACTAGTGAAGGTACTTTCCACAGATTTAATCAACTCTGTAGACTGGGCAAAACTTCTAGAAATGAACGAGTGTGTCACACCCATATCAAACAATACACGACCCATATGCCCCTGAATGAGAAACTTACCCTCAATAGCTGGCGGGGCCGGAGGAACCATAACATCCTGAATGTGGTAATCATGACCATACTGTAGCTGTCCCGGCTGTGGAGGGATAATTGGATTAGGTACTTATCGCGGTAACTGAGCCTGTGGCTGCTGTGGAACCCTAGGAAGTTATCCCCCAATCAACTAAGGACACGCCCTCCTGTAGTGACCCGACTCTCCACATTGAAAGAATCGATTCATCATATTCTCCTAATTTCGGCCCTGATTATTTCTAAACTACCCAACTCCTTGGCCTGGATGTCTTCCAGCCCCATTACCGCCCCGACCTGCTTGTTGTTGTTGCGGGGTACCTTGACCGTGCCGAATATTACTGCCACCAACATTGAATCCACCAAAATGATGTCATTTAGACACGTCCCCTTGCTGGGGTCCCTTTCTTTTTGTTTATTCCCCAAAGATTAGGACGAGGGAAATGCTCCTCCTCCTATCCCATTGTCTTCGGGTTTCCCAGCTTGCCCTAAAACTGAAGCCTTCTGTAATACCCCGTACTTTTGGCCATATTTATTTTTGGGATTAATTAATTAAATGTGAATTCATTGGGAATTAATCCGGATAAAATACTAGAGAGATGTGAGTTGGTATTTGACTATATTGAGCATATATGATGTTATATGAATATTAAATTATGAAAATTGTCGTGAGATTGATATACAGCAATTTGATCATTTTATTGGGACGCGTGTGATAGTTGCGTCAGCATATAATTATTTTATTATAAAAGTAAATTTAAATTCTATAAACCGTATGGTCATTTTGAGTGCGCCAACGTGTCCAGAAGGGTCGAGATAGTCAGAAAACACTAGCCGGGGGTGTAGTTTGGGTTCCGGGGTATTTTTAGGCCATACCGGCAATATAAAGGGTATTTTGGTAATTTCGTATTTTTAGGAATTAAAAATGACGAAAATTAGAGGAGTAAATCTGATTGGGAATAGACCCACTAAACCCACTAACCAACCCATATTAACCCATTAAGCTACGGAGGTTATCATTTAGGTTTCCAACTTTCCCAAAGAAAACCCTAGCCACCATAGCCACCTTTGGAGAAGATAGCTCAGAGAGGGAGAGGAAGAGAAGGAATTCTGTAGAAATCTTTACAGAAATCAACACCAAATTCAGAGACAATAAAGGCAAGTGATTTACTTACATTTAAATTCAGAGAATGTTCTTCCCATGTTAGAAAATTGAAGAATTCCAATTGTTCTTGAAAGATGAATAAAAACCCATGTTAATTGGATTTAGAAATTGAATATTGAGGACAAATTGCATGTAGAACCATATAGAGATGATTGTTCTGGTGTTAGTATACGTAGGATGTAACAAAAACGGATCTAGAATGGACTAATTGATGATTACAAATTCTAGGGTTTATGTTCTTGAATAATTGGGGAAAAATTGTAGAGATTTGTATATTGATTGATGTTAGGGTGATTTAATCCTTTAAAACGTGTTAGGAGGTGACTATAATATGTTTAAGATTGATTAGAGACCTTAAAAAAATGGTTGGGACTAACTTTGGAGGATATTTGAGGAGTAAAAATGGTGAAAAACGAGATTAAGACAAATCTGGGACGAAACTGGTAGGTCGTTAGAAGCCCCTCCCCAGGTCGTTCGAACGAACTCGTTCGAACGAGCTTCTAACGAATTGACCAGTCACTTCTAACGAAAGGGAACTTCGTTCGATAACTTCGTTCGAACGAGATCTCGTTAGAAGGTACAGTTCGTTCGAACAGCCTCGTTCGAACGAGACTTCTAACGAGCTGGCAGTTTGGGCCTTTTTGGCCTGTTTTGATTTTTGGAGTCCCGTAAACTTGTTCGAGGGTAGAGTTAACATTCCTTTGATGATGTATTAATAGATTTGGGACTTTTGGGTTATTATGAGGAGTAAATTGTATACGAGTGATTTAAATCAATGGACCGTTTGGGTTGAGACGTGAGTGTCTACTACGACGTGAGAATAAATTATGGCGCGTGTAATTATGGACCGGGATTATATAAGTTGTATATATATTATATATTGGTACTAGAATGAGAATAGTACTACAATTAAACTACGGGATTACTAAGACGTGTGTTTACTTAGTATTGGTATATGAATTGTGTATGACATACCTACCATACTTGCTATCACGGGAGGTTTGCGTTCGCTTAGGGACCTCTAATCCTTGTGTTGCCGGGATTTAGACTGGTTACCTTGATGAACATAGGTCATAGAAAGACTTATTGGGATATTAATAAGTCCGCTGATCGTGGGAGCGTAGGTATGTGCGTGACCCATGTGATGTGACTGTGTTCGCCTCCATTATTTGTGATGTTGTTATCTGTGAACTATTCCTGAGAGATTCGGAATATGTGATCCTTATGTACGTGATGTACCGGGATGGATAGCAGAGTATGTGTGCACCGCAGCTTAGTTCTCGGGGTGCTTGTATTGTATATTTACGATGTGAATAATATACACTTAATTAATGAGAACCTTCATGTTAATGTTGTGAAATAATTACGGTATTGATTCGAGAAACATAACGGGTTAGCTGATAGAGTAATATATTGCATATTGAGCATTTGAGTTTACGTTAAACCCCTATTTAATTACGAGCGTTATAATGTTAATAGAACCGAGTAATAAGGGTAGGACCTATGACAGTCTATCTAGATATGATGTCACTTAGCTAGTGGTTTGTGTCGTTGTAGATGGGTATTTACGTTAGGAGTGCACAGTTAGACGAGAGGTGAGAATATCATGTGAGTGCATGTCCTAACATGTACTTTGCATTTAATGTTTTAAATGTTTTTAAAGCACTTGCAGGTTTTTAAAATATCTCCACATTCGGGCTCTGACCCGTTTGCTTTCAAATCTATTTTTCTTGTAAAACCATTTTAGGTGCCCATCCACAAGGACACCATGCATAGGATACTCATTCAGGTGACGAGATGTAGCTGTTTGTGGAAGCTACAGGGATTTGTTTGTAGACGCTTCTATTACTTGGATTCCAGAGTCATTATCTATCAGTTGTAGGGCATGTTGCCCATTTCTATTAGAGACATCTTTCCATTACAGTTTTCAGACTTTGGCATGTATTGATTCCGTATTTCGTTTAGTTATTTCAGTTTGTGGTTTTGTAGTGAGGAGTTTTTCCTCCAGACTTTATTTACACTATGTGATGGCTATTCTATTTACTTCGTTATGGTGAATGGTGTTATTATTCTTCTTTACACTTGTTGCATGTTAATCAGACTTTAATTAAAATTTGACAACTTACTTTTTAAATACTAGATGGTTAGTAATAATAAAATGTTTTCGACAGTGATGCTATTAACTGAGCCAACTTGGCATTTTGAATTAATTTAGTAAAGGAGTAGCTACCCGATATTTAATTAGTCGGGGTGTCATATGTGGTATCAGAGCATCAGGTTCTAGTGTCCTTTAGGATCTGACGGCTTATTATGTTTCCGCTAAGTTTCTTTGATATAGAGCCCTATATTTTAGGACTGTTGTATTCTTTTTGTGTATGCTTTGTTCTTCAGCTATTTTAAGTTTATAAACAGTGAACTTATAAACTTCGTTATTATTTCAGATGCCTCCACGACGTGCACGATGAGTTCCCAGGGATGCAATGCCCGAACCCCAGCCCGCTCCAGTTCAGGGCATGATGAACGCCGCTGAGGTTGCAGCTATAGTAGCCCAAGCGGTAAATCCCGCAATTGCCGTTGTTCAACAGGCACCACCGTAGGCGTCGGTTGCCGCGCCAGTACAGGCAAATGCATACCCATCTGCTTGGGAGCGTGTACGTAACGCTTTTCAGAAAGCGCATCCTCCAGAGTTTGCAGGTAGCTCAGATGTGGTAGTCTCGAGCCAGTGGAGGAAGGATATACAGAGGCACTTGAGGATGTATGAGTGCATGGATGTTCAGAAGCAGGTGCTAGCTACTTTCAAGCTAGTTGGATCTGCACTGCAGTGGTGGGAGTCTATTACCACCATGGAGGAGAGGGATACTCTCACTATTCAGGACTTCTGGGTGCGGTTTGACCGAAAGTACTTTCCGTCATCTGTTCACACGGAAATGAGGAGGAAATTGATGAGTCTGAAGCAAGAGGGTAAGACTATGGCCGAGTATGAGGCCGAGTTCACAAATCTGTTGAATATCGTTTTGGATGAGATACCGACAGAGAAGAAGAAGATTGAGAAATTCACCGACGGGTTGACTTGGAGAATCCATCAGCATCTGTTAGGGAACTTTTCGTTGGCCACGTATTCTGATGTGGTTAACGATGCCTTGTTACACTGCCAGGACCACCGCTTTCATATGGCTGAGGGCAAGAGGTCGGGAGAGTCTAGCCATCAGAGCAGGACTGGAGGACATGGTGCTAGTGGGGCACAATCTGTCCAGGGGCAGAGACAGGGTGAGCAGGGTGAGCAGCAGGGGGATCAGAAGAGGTTCCGATCAGGGAACTACAGACAGGGACAGGGAGGTTTCCGTCAAGGCCATCAGGGTCCAAACGGCCTTCAGGGCCAACAGGGGCAGAATGGGCAGCAGTTTCACCAGGGCCAGTAGGGCCAAGGGAGGAACGGTAACGGCCACCAGGTCCGGGGACAGCAGGGGCAGAGAGGAGGGAACTTCCCAGGGAAGTGTTTTGTTTATGGCAAGACTGGCCATAAGCGACAGGATTGTCCTGATAGGGGCAGGGCCCCACAGCAGCAGTAGCAGGGTGCCCGCTAGGAGCCACAAAGGCCTATGTTTCCCGCCGCTCTCCCCGCACCGCCACAGATGGCAGCATTGCCACCCATTCCAGCAGTCCCAGCTCAGCAGGGGCAGCTACAGTATGGACGTGTCTACAACGTCCACCAGGCTGCAGTTCCAAAGGCACCGCCCGCGATTAAGGGTACGTTTCCTATCCATGGCACTATGGGTCAGGTATTGTTTGATACGGGTGCTACACATTGTTTTATAGCTACACACTTTGCGAAAGCTTTAGGATTGTTAGCTACGGCAGAGAGCACAGTGACGTGTGTCGACTCACCATTGGGGAGTGGGTCACTTATCTTCTTTATATGCCGGGGAGTGGGAGTAGGGATTGATAGTCTGGTATTACCTGCAGATATGTTAGTATTAGATATGCATGTTCACGATGTGATTATCGATATGGATTGGCTCGTAGCTTATAGGGCCATGATTTATTGCTTCAGCGGGAGCATTGTTTTTGCCATTCCGGGGCAAGAGATGTTCGTAGTGGCGATGCCTCGCCCAGAGGGAGGCTCGACCGCTCATTTGTATTACCTAGAGGAGGATACCTCTAAGGAGGTTGTGATTCCTTTAGATTCTATCCCAGTTGTCAGGGAGTATTCAGATGTGTTTCAGGAGATACCAGGCTTACCACCCAGTAGAGAAATAGACTTTGTTATAGACCTATTGCCAGATATGAGGCCTATAGCACGCGCACCATACCGTATGGCTCCGGTAGAGATGCGAGAGCTACGGGATCAGATAGAGCAGCTGTTAGGTCAAGGCTTTATTCACAGGAGTACCTCATCTTGGGGCGCTCCAATTTTGTTTGTGAAGAAGAGGGATGGTTCACTGAGATTATGTGTGGACTACCGAGAGTTGAATAAGGTCACGATACGGAATAAGTATCCGTTGCCTCGAATCGATGACTTATTCGACCAGTTGAGAGGAGCTTCTTTCTTCTCAAAGATTGATTTGAGATAGGGATACCATCAGTTGCGTATCAGGGAGGAGGATGTCTCGAAGACTGCGTTCTTGTCGAGATATGGTTCTTACGAGTTTTGGGTTATGCCTTTTGGTTTGACCAACGCTCCAGCAGTGTTTATGGACTTGATGAACAGAGTGTTCAGGGATTTAGTAGATCAGTTTGTCATTATCTTCATCGATGATATTCTGGTTTACTCCCAGACAGAGGAGGAGCACGCCGAGCATTTGAGGCAGGTTTTGCAGACACTTCGTCAGAACGAGTTGTATGCAAAATATGAGAAGTTCGGGTTTTGGCTGAAGGAGGTCCAGTTTTTGGGACACATTATTTCCGACCGGGGGATATCTGTTGATCCGGGGAAGGTATCCGCGGTGAGGGAGTGGGGACAACCCACGACACCAACGGAGATTCGTAGTTTCTTGGGTCTAGCAGGAAACTACAGGAGGTTTATTCGGGGTTTCTCGGAGATAGCAGGTCCTTTGACACATCTGACTCGTAAGGGTGTGCCCTACATCTGGAGTGATTCCTGTCAGTTGGCATTCGATGAATTGAAGGACAAATTGACCTCAGCACCTGTGTTAGCATTTTCGAGACCGGGAGTTGAGTATTTGGTTTACACCGACGCATCTTTGCAAGGACTTGGAGGTGTATTGCAGCAGGAGAGACAGGCCATAGCTTATGCTTCCCGTAAGCTTAAGACTCATGAGAAGAATTACCCCACGCATGATTTGGAGTTGGCAGCGGTGGTATTTGCCCTACGGATTTGGAGGCACTATCTTTTGGGGGAGAAATTCCAACTGTTTACGGATCACAAGTCCCTACAGTAACTGTTCACGCAGAAGGAGTTGAACATGCGGCAAAGGAGGTGGCTTGAGTTTGTGAAAGACTACCAGTTCGACATCCAGTATCACCCGGGTAAGGCAAACATGGTGGCAGACGCGTTGAGCCGTTGGCCAGCAGATGAGGTGGCAGAGGTGTGGAAGGCTAAGTGGAAGGAGTTGGGACACCAGGATGCAATGGCCCAATCTTTCATGTCTGTGATGACCGTTACACCGCAGATTGTCACGAAGGTAGTACGGGCACAGGCTAATGACTCGTTCTATCAGGAGCAGATAGTTCGATTACTAGCAGAGGGAGCCGAGTCCTATACCGTTAGCTCAGACGGGGGATTACGCTTCAATGGGAGATTGGTAGTTCCGTAAGGGGAGGAATTGCGACACGAGGTGATGGCAGAGTCGCACGGCTCACGATTCGCGGTACATCCTGAAGGGGATAAAATGTACCAAGACATGAGACGCCAGTATTGGTGGAGCGGTATGAAGAGAGATATCGCTGAGTTTGTTTCGAAATGCGCCACTTGTCAGCTTGTAAAAGTGGATCATCAGAGACCGACAGGATTGCTACAGCCGTTGTAGGTCCCGGTGTGGATGTGGGAGAGCATATCCATGGACTTTATCACGGGGTTGCCTACGTCGCAGAGGGGTCACGACTCCGTTTGGGTAATTGTGGACAGGTTGTCCAAGGTCGCTCACTTTTTACCCGTAAGGACTGACTACACTATGGGACGGTATGCCCAGCTCTTCATTTCCGAGGTTGTGAGACTTCACGGTGTGCCCCTAAATATCGTGTCCGACAGAGACAAGATATTTATTTCGCGGTTTTGGGAGAGTTTCCAGGAGGCAATCGGCACGGAATTGCAGTTGAGTACAACTTATCATCCGCAGACCGATGGGCAGACAGAGCGCACAAATCAGATGTTGGAGGACATGCTACGCATGTGCATTATTGACTTTGGGGGTGGATGGGAGCAGTACCTACCACTGGTGGAGTTTGCTTATAACAACTCCTATCAGTTCACTATTAGCATGGCTCCGTTTGAAGCATTGTACGGTAGGCCTTGTCGTTCCCCAGCATGTTGATTAGAGGTGGGGGACAACAAACTACTTGGACCGGAAGTGATTCAGGATACTTCGGCAAGGATTGAGTTGATTCGAAGTCGCATTCGGGTAGCTCAAGACAGGCAGAAGAGTTATGCTGATGCGAAGAGATTTTTCATGGAATTCCAAGTGGGGGACCAGGTTTTGCTCAGAGTATCTCCCATGAAGGGGATTATGCATTTCGGGAAGAAAGGGAAGTTGGCACCGAGGTATGTGGGGCCGTTTCCTATTATTGGGCGGATCGGACCGGTTGCGTATAGACTTGGGTTACCGGAGCATTTGCATCGGATTCACGATGTGTTTCATATTTCCTCGCTAAGGAAATACCTTAGAGATAATTTGGCTCATTCTCACATTGCTTTGGAGGACATCGATCTCCAGCCGGATAGCTCCTACGAGGAGGGGCAGATTGCTATTTTGGATCGAAGTGAGAGGAAGCTGCGGTCAAAGATAGTTCCGTTAGTGCGTTTTCAGTGGCGACATCATAATATCGAGGAGTCCACATGGGAGCGCGAGGATGAGATGCGCGAACGTTATCCAGAGTTATTTTTAGCAGGTACTTTCTAGTTTCGAATTTCGGGACGAAATTCAGTTATTAGGGGGGGAGTATGTAATACCCCGTACTTTTGGCCATATTTATTTTTGGGATTAATTAATTAAATGTGAATTCATTGGGAATTAATCCGGATAAAATACTAGCGAGATGTGAGTTGGTATTTGACTATATTGAGCATATATGATGTTATATGAATATTAAATTATGAAAATTGTCGTGAGATTGATATACGGCAATTTGATCATTTTATTAGGACGCGTGTGATAGTTGCGTCAGCATATAATTATTTTATTATAAAAGTAAATTTAAATTCTATAAACTGTATGGTCATTTTGAGTGCGCCAACGCGTCCGGAAGGGTCGAGATAGTCAGAAAACACTAGACGGGGGTGTAGTTTGGGTTCCGGGGTATTTTTAGGCCATACCGGCAATATAAAGGGTATTTTGGTAATTTCGTATTTTTAGGAATTAAAAATGACGAAAATTAGAGGAGTAAATCTGATTGGGAATAGACCCACTAAACCCACTAACCAACCCATATTAATCCATTAAGCTACGGAGGTTATCATTTAGGTTTCCAACTTTCCCAAAGAAAACCCTAGCCACCATAGCCACCTTTGGAGAAGATAGCTTGGGGAGGGAGAGGAAGAGAAGGAATTCTGTAGAAATCTTTACAGAAATCAACACCAAATTCAGAGACAATAAAGGCAAGTGATTTACTTACATTTAAATTTAGAGAATGTTCTTCCCATGTTAGAAAATTGAAGAATTCCAATTGTTCTTGAAAGATGAATGAAAACCCATGTTAATTGGATTTAGAAATTGAATATTGAGGACAAATTGCATGTAGAACCATATAGAGATGATTGTTCTGGTGTTAGTATACGTAGGATGTAACAAAAACGGATCTAGAATGGACTAATTGATGATTACAAATTCTAGGGTTTATGTTCTTGAATAATTGGGGAAAAATTGTAGAGATTTGTATATTGATTGATGTTAGGGTGATTTAATCCTTTAAAACGTGTTAGGAGGTGACTATAATATGTTTAAGATTGATTAGAAACCTTAAAACAATGGTTGGGACTAAGTTTGGAGGAGATTTGAGGAGTAAAAATTGTGAAAAACGAGATTAAGACAAATATGGGACGAAACTGGTAGGTCGTTAGAAGCCCCTCCCCAGGTCGTTCGAACGAACTCGTTAGAACGAGCTTCTAACGAATTGACCAGTCGCTTCTAACGAAAGGGAACTTCGTTCGATAACTTCGTTCGAATGAGATCTCGTTAGAAGGTACAGTTCGTTCGAACGAACTGGATCTCGTTCGAACAGCCTAGTTCGAACGAGACTTCTAACGAGCTGACAGTTTGATCTCGTTCGAACAGCCTCGTTCAAACGAGACTGCTAACGAGCTGGCAGTTTGGGCCTTTTTGGCATGTTTTGATTTTTGGAGTCCCGTAAACTTGTTCGAGGGTAGAGTTAACATTCCTTTGATGATGTATTGATAGATTTGGGACTTTTGGGTTATTATGAGGAGTAAATTGTATACGAGTGATTTAAATCAATGGACCATTTGGGTTGAGACATGAGTGTCTACTACGACGTGAGAATAAATTATGGCGCGTGTAATTATGGACCGGGATTATATAAGTTGTATATATATTATATATTGGTACTAGAATGAGAATAGTACTACAATTAAACTACGGGATTACTAAGACGTGTGTTTACTTAGTATTGGTATATGAATTGTGTGTATGACATACCTACCATACTTGCTATCACGGGAGGTTTCCGTTTGCTTAGGGCCCTCTAATCCTTGTGTTGCCCGGATTTAGACTGGTTACCTTGATGAATATAGGTCATATAAAGACTTATTGGGATATTAATAAGTCCGTTGATCGTGGGAGCGTAGGTATGTGCGTGACCCATGTGATGTGACTGTGTTCGCCTCCATTATTTGTGATGTTGTTATCTGTGAACTATTCCTGAGAGATTCGGAATATGTGATCCTTATGTACGTGATGTACCGGGATGGATAGCAGAGTATGTGTGCACCGCAGCTTAGTTCTCGGGGTGCTTGTATTGTATATTTACGATGTGAATAATATACACTTAATTAATGAGAACCTTCATGTTAATGTTGTGAAATAATTACGGTATTGATTCGAGAAACATAACGGGTTAGCTGATAGAGTAATATATTGCATATTGAGCATCTGAGTTTACGTTAAACCCCTATTTAATTACGAGCGTTATAATGTTAATAGAACCGAGTAATAAGGGTAGGGCCTATGACCGTCTAGCTAGATATGATGTCACTTAGCTAGTGGTTTGTGTCGTTGTAGATGGGTATTTACGTTAGGAGTGCACAGTTAGACGAGAGGTGGGAATATTATGTGAGTGCACGTCCTAACATGTAATTTGCATTTAACGTTTTAAATGTTTTTAAAGCACTTGCAGGTTTTTAAAATATCTCCACATTCGGGCTCTGACCCGTTTGCTTTCAAATCTATTTTTCTTGTAAAACCATTTTAGGTGCCCATCCACAAGGACACCATGCATAGGATACTCATTCAGGTGACGAGCTGTAGCTATTTGTGGAAGATATGGGGATTTGCTTGTAGACGCTTCTATTACTTGGATTCCAGAGTCATTATCTATCAGTTGTAGGGCATGTTGCCCATTTCTATTAGAGACATCTTTCCATTACAGTTTTCAGACTTTGGCATGTATTGATTCAGTATTTCGTTTAGTTATTTCAGTTTGTGGTTTTGTAGTGAGGAGTTTTTCCTCCAGACTTTATTTACACTATGTGATGGCTATTATATTTACTTCGTTATGGTGAATGGTGTTATTATTCTTCTTTACACTTGTTGCATGTTAATCAGACTTTAATTAAAATTTGACAACTTACTTTTTAAATACTAGGTGGTTAGTAATAATAAAATGTTTTCGACAGTGATGCTATTAACTGAGCCAACTTGGCATTTTGAATTAATTTAATAAAGGAGTAGCTACCCGGTATTTAATTAGTCGGGGTGTCACAGGTGGTATCAGAGAATCAGGTTCTAGTGTCCTTTAGGATCTGTCGGCTTATTATGTTTCCGCTAAGTTTCTTTGATATATAGCCCTATATTTTAGGACTGTTGTACTCTTTTTGTGTATGCTTCGTTCTTCATCTATTTTAAGTTTATAAACAGTGAACTTATAAACTTCGTTATTATTTCAGATGCCTCCACGACGTGCACGACGAGTTTCCAGGGATGCAACGCCCGAACCCCAGCCCGCTCCAGTTCAGGGCATGATGAACGCCGCTGAGGTTGCAGCTATAGTAGCCCAAGCTAATTTAAAAGTAGCAAGGATTTGTTTCCTTTCCTCACTACACTCCACCATGCGCAGATGGCACTGCATATCCTTTTTCCACTGATTAGCTACTATGACGTCAGAACCTCCTTGGAATTCTGGGTGATGGCCCTTTAAAAAGGATTCCCTAACTCTCTCCCACAGAGAAGGTCCTGCAGGAGCTTGTACCTATTGAGCTCGATGTTGTTGAGTTTGTGGAAATTACTGAACCATGATAGTCATCACTGTGTTGACCGCTTGGGCCACAATATTTTCTACCTCATTAGCATTTATAGTTCCCTATTGTGGCGGGGGAGGACCTACCTCCTCTTTTTCAACTCTACTCCTTCTAACGGGACTACGTCTCTTAGGCGGCATCTGAGACAAAGAAACAAAATAATTAAAAAACTATTTAGAACAATCTATTTTGCAGAAGATCGCAAACACAGGCAACAAAACAGTCCTAACATTAAGCTCTATATCAAAGAACGCTACGGTAGAGCGTGACAAGTCCGCATAGATCCTAAATACTCTAGAACCTGATTCTCTGATACCATCTGTGATAACCCGCTTATCAAAATAAGAGGTGGCCAACCCGATACTCTAATAATAATGGGAATCATAGATGGACCATTCTCAGCATCACAATAATACAATAAGTATACGGGATAACCACCCAATATTTCAGAAAAACGGTTTGCCAAAAATTTTAGTTTTATAAGTTAAAGAAAGCATTTAAACAACCCAATTTTAAAAGAAGGTGGATAGAATCTATAAGAGTAAAACTGAACAATACATACATAACCCAATAACCGAATAAACTGTCGGTTAACAGTCTCTTACAATAATATTCAACCAGTTCATTAAGTTACATAATACATTACTGTAAGCAAATACAAAAGCTTGGGCCACACGCCCGAGTAAATGACCCGATCATAACTAGAGTACAAAAATGGAAGTGTCTATAACAACATATCCCGTAACATCTGCAAAGTATTATGGCTCCCAAAACACCGAAATAGGAAAATCAGAACGGGCGTCCTTGCGGTGGAGCACCTGAGGGAATGAATAATTCACGCAAAACAAGAAATATGAATGGGTTAGGGCCCGATTTTATATGATCACTAGATGAATAAGGAGTATGACAATTATGAACAGTTTATCATGATTGATAGTGATAAGAATCTACCTACTCAACTCAATGCATAAACTAAGGCAATTAAATGATCATAGGTTTAATTAAGTTATGCAAGAGGATATGAATGAATATCATTAATTAATAACCTTCATCCTTTACACTTTTTCATTTCATCGTTCCATATCTCATTATGAAACATAATCAGAATTATTTGCTCTTTATGGCATTTATCATAAATCAAGTCCCACTTGAATAAGAATAGTTATATTCATCTATATATAAAGATTCTAAGACCGTCCTTCCAAGTTTCCCCACTGGACGCGCCCCTAAATGACTATTATCTTCCAGGGTCTATCAACCAAGACAACCTGGGCATCCTAACGGAACGTCGGAATGTGGCCATATACTTGCGAGTGAGTCATAACCACACCCGGAATTACCCCACATCGCACAATAAATA
Source organism: Sambucus nigra (assembly GCA_949130495.1). Taxonomy (NCBI): domain Eukaryota; kingdom Viridiplantae; phylum Streptophyta; class Magnoliopsida; order Dipsacales; family Adoxaceae; genus Sambucus; species Sambucus nigra. The sequence continues at coordinate 103,534,293 of OX422217.1, read as the reverse complement.
CAACATACATAATAACCGATCATATGGCCGAGGACTATATTCACCCTGCATTCCCTAGCCAGGGGTCTTCACCTCATGCGCGTACTTCCCTTATAATAGCATTTAGAGAGGTGTGTTTAAGTAAATTATTATTTACCATTTTATTTCCATTTTAATAGATACGTCACATTTTATCCGGAGCCATACGTAATTCACGCCATCATTATAACCTCAATGAATAATAAACCCTTAATTTATTCTCCAAACATTTTATGGTGTTATTATAAACCAACAAGTCTAGCCTCTCCTAATAACATGGAAAAAACTCTTCAATTATTTATTTCTACAATCTCGAAATATTACATTAACTAATTAAGGGAAAAGAACACATAATCTTCTATTTACTAATGCCCAAATAAGTCCTAACTATCCCATTCTAACATAAGGTATTTGCCTACCCAATATAAGACTCTAGGACACTAAGTTTAATTCATATAAGAAGGTTCCTAAGTCCTGAGCCTAAAAGAAAAGGATAAAAATTGAGTTAGAAAAATAACTCAAAACAACAGGATTTTCGAATCGATTCGCCTTAAGGCTGAATCGATTCGCCCCATGCAGCGAATCGATTCGCCCTAAAATGAATTTATTCGGATGGAGAACCCAACATTATGCCTCAGTCGAATCGATTCATCCTTAACCCGAATCAATTCTGGTTTGCAGACCTGTAGCCTCACCCCTTAGCGAATCGATTCGCTAAAAGGGCGAATCGATTCGCCCCTGCGAATCAGCCAATAATGGGGCTACGGGTTATGAACCCTAGTTTTTCCCCAAAACCCGTTTCTCTTCCATTTCTACACACATCAACCACCATTATTCTAACCAAAAGCATCCTATATGATTATCAACTACTATACTCCACATAAACATCAAATTAAACTATGATTGTGGCTCAAACACCACAAAATCCATAAAATCCATATTTGTTCAATTGTTTCATATACACAAAAATCACACAATTTATTCATACTAAATCATATATTAGAAAGTAGAAAACTTGCCTTAAGGTTGAATTCTCATTTTTCTCTTGGTAGCAACAATCCTAACCCTCAATCTTCAATCTCTTCCTTTTTCTCTCTCTTTCTCCATAACTTTCTTCCTCTCTCTAACTCTCTAGGTTTAGTAATGCACACATATAAGAAATGTAAGGCTTAGTAAGGCTAAATAGTGAATTTAATCTAAATTCCCAACTTAAATTGTTAATACCACATTAAAATGACCCATAACTACGCATTTAAGCCATAACTAGTCAAAAGTGCCTGAAACACAAAAATACAATATGACACTTATTTTGACTATCTCGCACATTTGTGGGTTTTACTACGCCCTCTAAATTGGCATCCATAAATATTTAAGTCATTTCAAGTTTCGGTTTCATTTATATCATAAATGTTGTTTAAAGCACACGACACTACAAAACGTGACATGATGATATTTACATACACATAACCGTAAATATGCAACAATCTAGTAAATATTATCTTTCAACTCATTCAATTAATATTTACTCCATTTCCCCATTTTTTATATAATTACTTCATATAGTAAATTAATATAAAATAAGTTTCTAAAAAGTGAGGGTTGTTACAGTTAATGGGCCCACTTATGGGCAAGATATTTAAATGATTTTTCAAACAATCATTTCTTCATCTCCTTCTGCGCGCGCAAGCTTTCTCTCTCTAGCTCCCTATCATTTCAAATTGCCATTTCTGTGACATCTTTTGTCTCAATCTTTTCTCACACTTCGTCTCTATCCTCAGGTAACCTTTCTGCTCTACCTCTATATTTATCTTACATTTTTTGTTTTCTTTCTTGCTTTTTGTTTCTTCTCAGTTTTTCTTGGCATTTTATATTTTTCGGCGTTGAGGCCCGCCTTACTGTGGTGGCTGTAGGGCTGATCATTAAGTTTTAGGCTCTTTAGGGTTCCTTCCCCCAACTTTTAGTGGTGGTTAGCCCTTCTTTGTTACATTTCTTAGGTTTTCATGTTCCCCAGCGTTCATCTCCACAGAACTGAGTTCCCCTTGTTCTTAAGTGTTCTTCAACAAAACCCTTTATTTCTTTAGTTTTAATCCTAAAGTCAGCTTGGTCAAACTGTAAACTTGTTTCTAGTTAGTTTAAACCAATTGCCTAAGTGTAGGGTCTTCCCCTTAATGCTCAAAAGACATTATGGTTTAGCCGAGTAATTTCCCACCTTGAGGGAGAAATTCTTTACGAAGATTAGACAAATAGAGGAGGAGGATGAGCGAAGATGAGGGGTCGACCCTAACTAGGTATGACCCATCTTCCCCATTCCTATAGCCATAATTTTACCATTTGATCCCTTTGGGTATTCCTATCGTCCAACTGAGATCCATATTCATGAGGGAGAGATGAATGAGAGGGCATCGTCACCAACGGGTGCTGGTCCTTCTAGGAGGAGAGGGACATAAACTCTTAGCCCAAGCCGATGGGTCGAGGGAATAAGTCATGCAGAGGCTGTCCCTATGATAGCCCTGTCCCCTCTTTCTTTTCAAGTAGCCTTTCCATACGGCCCTTCGATAGGTGATGAGGCTGAGGGATCTGGGGACAAGAGGGCTGAGGACGACAATGAGAGTTCTGATGATGATGGTCGAGTTGATACTTCTAGTGCCTCGGCTTATGTATCGTCAGTTAAGGATTGTGACCTCTTATTATGGAGGCATCTCTTTGGTATACAGTCCAATATAAGTATGACGGTCCCAACTAAAGATGAGAGGGTCTTTTAGGGGGACGAAGGAGAGATTACTATTTACGAGCAGATGCTAAGGGTAGGTGTTAGGTTCCCTCTGCACCCTTCGATAGTCAACATATTGTCTGCCCTTGGGGTTGCTCCTTATCAACTTCTTCCCAACTCATGGAGGACTATCCTCGGCTATGTCTCCCTTTAGAAGAATACTTTCATCGATGAGACCTCGATCGATTTATTCATAGCCTGTTATAATATCACTTCGTCGTCCAAGCAATTGGGGTATTTTCATCTGGGGGTGAGGAAGTCTAATAAAAAACTTCTTCTTATGGCATAAACTTCCAACCATGATTGGAAGAAGAGGTTTTTCTTCATCTCTGGGGATTGGGAATTCCCTGCCGGGGACGAGACCATAAAAGATAGTTCGAAGGTCCCAAGGGCATGGTCTAACCCCTTAATGAAAGAACGGTCAGACTCCTGACTTAGTTTGGATGAAAGGGATATGGTTGACTATCTGAGGGAACAAGGGAAAGAGGGTGGACTCACCAAATTTGAAGACTTTATGACCCATTGTTTTCTCAAAGAAGTTGATCATAGGGTCGGTCCCTTGACAGAATTATGTGAGTTGTTTTTGTTTCATATTTCCAAGTGTTTCCTCATTATTGCTGCTTATATTTGATGTATCATCTCTTTTTTAGGTCATCTTCCAAACATTTCTGATCAACTTTGGGAGATGACTGTCCCCATCTTGATGTCAGGTCTGGGAAAGAAGAAAGGCAAAGAGCCTCAACAGCCTCCGAGAAAGACAAAGGCCGTGGGGCTGACAAAAGTGGAGCTGACAACCAACAGTCGCAAAAGGAAGGAGCTTAAAGTTCCTGGTAGCTCTCGTCCTGACTCACAGAAGAGGGAGAGGGTAGAGGTGTCTCAGGTACACACTGAGGGGGCCAGCTCCTCTTCTAGCATGGGTGCCTATTGGTCTCATAATCTATCTTTCCTCAAGGATGCACCTTCATCCCTCATAACCAACATGAGGGTGGCTAAAGCCTTAATGTTTTCTATACCCTCATCCGCAGATTATGAATTCTTATCAAAGATGCCCCTGGCCAAGGTCTACGACTACGGTCTTCACACGCTAGCTCAGGTATTTTATCTGTCTCATAGCCTTTAATTGGCATATATTTTATGAAGTGTTCCCTCGGCTTTCTAATGAGATTTCACCTGTCTTATACACACTGTCTATGCCTTCACCTCAGCCACCAAGTGGATGGCTGAGAATCAATAAAAGTTTCACGAGGCCGAGAGGGCTATTCACTATGAGGATGATTTAAAGATTGAATTGGAGACTGCCCAGGCTGAGCTAGAGAGTTCAAGGGCCGAGCATGCAAGGGTCCTGGATGATCTTATGAAGAAGCACGAGGCCAATCTGAAGGCGAAGGATGACTCCATCAAATCAAAGGAAAAGGCCTTGGTCGACCAGTTCAAAAATGACCTCGCTGAGGCAGTGAAGAGGGTTGAGGTTGATGCTGTGGAAGCTTATAAAATCTTCGATGAGTTCTAGGGCTTCGGCCTTGAGTACTTGGAGAGGGGGATCAAGACCTCCTATCAGTGGGTTATCTTGACATTACTGACATCGTGTCTTTTGTTTGCCCCTCTCTTGAGGCAGTTGAGTTGGATGACCCCCTTATTGGTGAGGCTTTAGCCCATATGGAGTCACAAGTGCACGTCGAAGGTACCGTCACATCTGAGGATCGGCCTGTTTTGGTCGTCGAAGAGATTCCTATTGATGTTGAAGCCCTGCCCTCTGATGTTGCTTAATAGGGTGTCTATCTGTAGCTCATACCCTCTGTTTGTAAAAAAAAAATTGTACTTTACTTCCTTGGACAAACATCTGTGAATTTAAAATAGAATATCTCTTCTTGTCTTCTATGCTTGTCCTCTCTTATATGATTTCTCTTGGTTGTTATATTTGTGTTATCCATCTTACAATTCCCCCCTCGTCTTTCTTGAGAGTGAATGTAGGGTCGTCCCTACCATTCACCCTCATCATAAACGAGGGTGGTTATCCACCAAATTAATGATGTGTTTTAATTTCAAGTCCCCCCTCGTCTTTCTTGAGAGTGAATGGAGGGTCGTCTCCACCATTCACCCTTATTATAGTCGAGGGTGGTTATCCACCAAATTAATGATGTTCTAAATTTCAAGTCCCCCTCGTCTTTCTTGATAGTGAATGGAGGGTCGTCCCCACCATTCACCCTCATCATAGCCAAGGGTGGTTATCCACCAAATTAATGATGTTTTAAAATTTTAAGTTCCCCTTCATCTTTCTTGAGAGTGAATGTAGGGTCGTCCCTACCATTCACCCTCATCATAAACGAGGGTGGTTATCCACCAAATTAATGATGTGTTTTAATTTCAAGTCCCCCCTCGTCTTTCTTGAGAGTGAATGGAGGGTCGTCTCCACCATTCACCCTTATTATAGTCGAGGGTGGTTATCCACCAAATTAATGATGTTCTAAATTTCAAGTCCCCCTCGTCTTTCTTGATAGTGAATGGAGGGTCGTCCCTACCATTCACCCTCATCATAACCGAGGGTGGTTATCCACCAAATTAATGATGTTTTCAAATTTCAAGTCCTCCTCGACTTTCTTGAGAGTGAATGGAGGGTCGTCCCTACCATTCACCCTCAGCATAGCCGAGGGTGGTTATCCACCAAATTAATGATGCTTTAAATTTCAAGTCCCCCTCATCTTTCTTGAGAGTGAATGGAGGGTCATCCCTACCATTCACCCTCAGCATAGCCGAGGGTGGTTGTCCACCAAATTAATGATGTTTTTTTAATTTCAAGTCCCCCCTCGGCTTTCTTGAGAGTGAATGGAGGGTCATCCCTACCATTCACCCTCATCATAGCCGACGTTGGTTATCCACCAAATTAATGATGTTTTAAATTTCAAGTCCCCCCTCGGCTTTCTCGAGAGTGAATGGAGGGTTGTCCTACCATTCACCCTCATCATAGCTGAGGGTGGTTATCCACCAAATTAATGATGTTTTAAATTTCAAGCCCCCCCTCGTCTTTCTTGAGAGTGAATGGAGGGTCATCCCCACCATTCACCCTCATCATAGCCGAGGGTGGTTATCCAGCAAATTAATGATGTTTTAAAATTTCAAGGCCCCCTCGTCTTTCTTGAGAGTGAATGGAGGGTCGTCCCTACCATTCACCCTCAGCATAGCCGAGGGTGGTTGTCCACCAAATTAATGATGTTTTTTAACTTCAAGTCCCCCCTCATCTTTATTGAGAGTGAATGGAGGGTCATCCCTACCATTCACCCTCATCATAGCCGATGTTGGTTATCCACCAAATTAATGATGTTTTAAATTTCAAGTCCCCCCTCGGCTTTCTTGAAAGTGAATGGAGGGTTGTCCTACCATTCAACCTCATCATAGCCGAGGGTGGTTATCCACCAAATTAATGATGTTTTAAATTTCAAGTCCCCCCTCGTCTTTCTTGAGAGTGAATGGAGGGTCATCCCCACCATTCACCCTCATCATAGCCGAGGGTGGTTATCCACCAAATTAATGATGTTTTAAAATTTTAAGGCCCCCTCGTCTTTCTTGAGAGTTAATGGAGGGTCGTCCCTACCATTCACCCTCTTCATAGCCGAGGGTGGTTATCCACCAAATTAATGATGTTTTAAATTTCAAGTCCCCCCTCGACTTTCTTGAGAGTGAATGGAGGGTCGTCCCTACTATTCACCCTCATTATAGCCGAGGTTAGTTATCCACCAAATTAATGATTTTTTTTAATTTCAAGTCCCCCTCGTCTTTCTTGAGAGTGAATTGAGGGTTATCCCTACCATTCTCCCTCATCATAGCCGAGGGTGGTTATCCACCAAATTAATGATGTTTTAAATTTCAAGTCCCCCCTCGTCTTTCTTGGGAGTGAATGGACGGTCGTCCCTACCATTCACCCTCATTATAACCGAGGGGGATATAATTAATAATTACCCCAACCATATTACAATCGACAATCAAAAGATGATGGGCGAATATAACATGCTCATTAACATTCCAAGTGTGTTGATGGAGCAACACATTCATTACAACTGTGGTCTAATAGGACACTACACTATTGATAGTACTTCTTCAAATGATCTACATTATAGGGATTTGAAAAGGTCTCCCCTTCAAGGTCCTCTAGCCTATAGGTTCCAAGGAAAACTTCATCAACGACCTTATATGGGCCATGCCAATTTGGGTGGAGCTTGTTAGGTTTCTGCCATGTCTTCTTGAGCACTAAGTCCCCCACGACGATTGGTCTTTGCTTCACCCTCTCGTTGTAAAACCTAGCATTCCTCTGTTGATAGGATGCTTGCCTTATCTCAGTGTCTTCTATTCTCTCCTCGACCAAGTTTAGATCAAGTCTCGTTTCTTCCATATTCCTCTGGGGTCATACATTTGGACTCTGTGAGTAGAAAACCCAATCTCGATGGGGATGACGACTTTTAAGCCATATGCTAGCATGAATGGGGTTTCCCCAGTAGGAGTCTTGGTCGTCTTCTGGTAGGCCCACAGTATAGCATACAACTCCTCAACCCATCTTCCTTTGGCCTCCTCAAGTTTTTTCTTGATCCCATCTAGGATTGTTCTGTTTGTAACTTCAATTTGCCCATTACCCTGAGGTCGGTCTGGGGTAGAGAACAATTGTTTAACACCCATCCTTTCGTAGTATTTCTCCAGGGATGCATTCTTGAATAGAGTCCCGTTATCTAAGATAAGGATGTTGGGGAGACCATATCTACATATAATGTTTTTCCAGATAAACTGGAAGGTCTTCTTCTCGGTAATCGTGACCATCGGCTCCGCTTCCACCCATTTTGAGAAATAGTCAATTGCTACGATCAAGTATCGATAGTTATTGATGGCCCTAGGAAAGGGGCCTACTAGATCGATTCCTCATACTACGAATGGCTATGGGGATGTGATGGAGGTAAGAGGATGATGGGGCTGGGGAGGGATTGTGGCGAACCTTTGACATTTATCACACTTTTTTACATATGTCGTGGACTCTTTTACCAAGGTCGGCCACCAGTATCCCTGGGTTACTATCCTCTTTGCTAATGACCTGCCCCTAATATGGCTGGAACATGACCCCTCGTGCAAATCTTGAAAAATGTGTGGGACTTTAGACGGGTGCACACATATGAGCAAGGGGAGCAACAAATCCTTTTTGTACAAGGTGTCGCCAATGACAGTGAATTTTGCGGCTCTGTTTCTCAACTTCTTCCTTTATTGTTTTGCTTCTGGCGTCTCCCCTTGTTTAATGTATCTAATTAGAGGGTCCATCCATAAAGCTTCCCTATTGATATTTAAGCAAGAGCCAAGTGTTCCCTCTACATCTTCAATCGTTGGTCAAGGCAAGATTTCCACTGGGACGGTCCTCCTGATATCTGTCCTAGTTTCTGAGGCCAGCCTAACAAGTACATTGGTTCAGCCATTATCAAGCCTAGGTATCCTCTTCAACTTTACTTCTCCGAAGCTCTTCAATAGTGCCTTCACTCTTTCAAGATATTTATTCATTCTCTTATCTTTAGCCTCGTATGCTCCAAGTATCCGATTCACTACCAGTCTTTAATCACTATGGACCAAGATCTGGCCAACACTAAGAGATCTAGCCAAGAAGAGGCCTGCTATCAGGGCCTCATATTCAGACTCGTTGTTGGAGGATTTGAAGTTTAACCTCAGGGCGTACTCAATGTCTGTGCCATTTGGTGCTGATACTATTAATCCTGCCCCAATTTTGCTCTCGCAAGAGGACCCATCAACGAAGAGGTTCCACACTGCCTGTTCTTTTGAGAAATTTCCCTCGATGAGGGACCCCTGTCTAAAGAGATATCTTCCCTCTTTGTTTTTGGCAACTTTTTCTCTAGTGGTGCTTCTCTCATCCTTATTTGCAGATGGGTCAACAATTCTGCTTTGTCGGGTATCTGTCTTCTCTAGGCTCTCCTCTTCAGCCTCATCATCTTTCCAAGTAAATTCAACCACGAAATTAGCTAATGCTTTCCCCTTAATGGCCACCCTAGGTTAATATACAATTTTAAACTCTCCCAGCTCTATAGCCCAGGCCATTAGCCTCCTCGATTTTTTTGGGTTGTGTAATACCTTCCTAAGAGGAATGTCTATGAGGATGACCATTGTATGGGGCTGGAAGTACGGCTTCATCTTTATTAATGCATGGATCAAGGCATAGGCTAAATTATCCATCCTTGGGTATCTTTGCTCTGCCCCTTAGAGTGCCTTGCTGTTGAAATACATCGGCTTCTTTACCCCATCCTTTTATCTCAAAATGGTTACACTAATGGATGAGTCTGAGACGGCTAGGTACACATGTAGTCATTGGCCTTGCACTAGTCGTGACAACAGCAAGGGAGACCCTAGGTACTACTTTAGTTCTTTAAAAGCCTGGTTACACTCTTCGTTCCATTCAAAGGCCTTTCTAAGAATTTTGAAGAACGGTAAACACTTATCTGTGTATCTGGATACGAACCTATTCAAAGCATCCACTCTCCCTGTGAGCCTCTGAACGTATTTAATGGTCCTGGGGTCTTTATTTATATTAGGGCCTTTATCTTCTCAGGATTGGACTCAATGCCTCTTTGATTGACGATGAACCTAAGAACTTCCCTGCTCCGACCCCGAAGACACATTTGTTCAGGTTGATCTTCATCTGGTACTTGTCCATCGTGTTAAAGGTCCTCTCGAGGTCGACCACATGATCCTCGGCCTTCAAACTCTTGTTCAACATGTCACGTACATAAACATACATAGACTTCCCAATTTGGTCTTTGAACATTTTATTCACAAGGCGCTGATATGTTGCCCCCGCATTTTTTAGGCCAAAGAGCATGACCCTATATTAGTATGTTCCCTTATCGGTAATGAAAACCGTTTTATCCAAGTCTTCAGTGCTCATGAAGATCTGATTATTGCCTGAATAGGTATCCATGAAGCTCATTAGCTCATGGCCTGCAGTAGCGTCTACCATCTGATCAATGCGGGGCAGATGGAAGATGTCTTTGGGATAATGTTTATTGAGGTCGGTGAAGTCTACACACATTCTCCACTTCCCATTGGCCTTGGGGACTATGATAGCGTTAGATAGCCATTTGGGATAAATGACCTCCCTGATGAGCTGGATATCTTCCAATTTTTTGACCTCATCCCTAATGACCTCATACTTTTCTCGAGAATAAATCCTCCTTTTCTGCTTCACTGGCTTTGCGTCCACTACCACGTTGAGCTTATGACACATGATTTTGGGATTAATCCCTGGTATGTCTGCATGACTCCATGCAAAGACGCTCTGTCTCCTCCTTAGCAGGTTGATGAGATCTTCTTTTATTTCTGTCTTCAGAGCTTTGCCAATTAGGTCGGTTTTTTTGGCCCATCCTTAGTGAGGATAATGGATTATAGCTCCTCCACGGTTTCTCCTTTCTTCAATTTTTTCTCATCCCTGGGGTCGAGGGTATCAATATTTTAAGTAGTAGTCGCCTTCTTGTACGCCTCTCTTTCTTCGATGGAGTTAAAGTAATATTCTTGTGTCATCGTTTGATCTACCTGAACTTTCCCTACCCCGTAAGGGGCTGGGAATTTTATTATTTGGTGAACCGTGGACGGCACGACCTCAAATTCCTTGAGGGTCACTCGACCTAGTATAATGTTGTTGGCTGAGAAGACCTCTTCATCCGTCATAAAAAAGTTGACCTTCTTGGTGATCCATCTCGGACACTCGTCCCCCATTCTAACATCGGACTCATACACTCCTAGAGGATGAAATTTTTCCCCACTGACCCAATCAATGGGTGATGGTATAGGATGAGCCTAGCATGGATGAGGCATAAGGCTTTGAAGCACGACCGGAACATCACATCTATAGAACTACCCCCATCTACCAAGATCCTCAGCACCTCGCATCCATGTACCCTGGTACTGATGATGAGAGGGTCATCATATGGGGCTAAGAGGCCTTTGAAATCCATTCTTGAGAAACCTACTATCAGACTATCCATGTCAACTTTCTTCCTCTTCTCTGAATTTGCTTCAATTGAGGTTGAATGAACAGCTTTTATCACTTCCTTGGCTTCAGCTACATGGGCCTTCCTATCTGCGACCTCTAGTCCTCCTCCTACTAGTCCCCCGGAGATCATCCCAACATCGAGTGAGATTAAATTAAGTCTTTTTATAGGGCCATGGTCATCTCTCGGTGGGATGTCTGGGTCATACTCATCATTCGAAGGGTCGTCCCTTCTATTTGGAGGATCTTCTCTGCACGTATCACCTCTCTTCTTCCTAAGGTCGTCCCCTCGGCCCCTCTTGAAGGCACTCTTATCAATGTATTTCCTTAACTTTCCTTCTTTTAACATTTTTTCAATTTCATCCTGTAGAGCCAAACACTTATCGATCACATGGCCATGGTCTTGGTGAAATTCACACCAGAGGTTTTTATTCCTCTTGTGAGGGGATGCCCTCAACTTCTCAGGCCACTTCAAGGATCGGTTGCCCTTTATCTCATTTAAAATGTGTTCGCAGCTGACTACCAGAGGAGTATAATCAGCAAATTTGTCATCTGCTAGCCTCTTATTCCCCTCCTTATTCTTTTTTTAGTACTTACCCCCACTAGTGCCTCCTTTTTCATCTTTGTATTTTGCGACCATCGCCTCTTCGGCGGTCATCACCTTTCTCGTTATTGCCAGCAATTTGGCCACCGTCTTTGGGGGATCTTCGATAAGATTCCATAATAACTTCCCCTTATGGAGTCCCCAAATGAAGGATGTCATGGCTATACTCTCCTCATAGTCTTCGACCTCCAATGTTTCTTTGTTAAATCTATCTATGTAGTCTCTTAGGCTCTCGTTCTTTCCCTGGTTAACATAGAGCAGGTGTGTGGTCTTCTTCTGTGGCCTCACTCCAAAGAAAAAGTTATGGATAAATAGATCTGCTAACTTCTTAAAGCTTTCAGTAGAGTTCTTCGAAAGAGACATATACCAAACATTTACGGCCCAGTCAAAGTACCCAAAAAGACCCGAAACCTCATCTCATTTGAGATGGAGTATATGTCTGCCACTAATTGGTACATCTCAATATGATGGATAGGGTTGGTACTCCCATCATACCTTGGGGTGACCACAGGTGGCTTAAACTTGGATGGAATTAGGAAGTTTATTATCTTCGCTACAAAGGGTGAGCCTATGGAGTATCCTCTTTGATGAGGGTCCCAACTTTTCAGGATATCACCAATTTTATCCTCCAGCCTTTGGATCGAGTCATTCTAGGGCATCGTGGGTTCGACTTGGACGATGTTATCCCCTACTGCCTCTTTCAGGTGAATTAAGGGTTCTACTGTGGCAGGTCTGTATCGGTTGTTCACTTTTCCCTGACCATCGTTCCGTCCGTGGGGTTGGCCATCTGTCGCCTCCCTCCTGTACCTCGTAACACTCTTTGATTTGGACAATTTTTCTCGAAGGTCATTTATTAGGCCCAGCCTCTCAAAGGCCGACCCTCTACTCAGATGATCGAAAGTAGATCCCCTCGGGAGATCATCGGGATTTTTCCTTCCACACTTCCCTCTGCTTTCTTGGATAGGTCGTACAGTACTATTGGAGACCTCATACGGCTCCCAGCACTCTATGGGGGCCTCTTCCACCTCCAGATCATCATATCTGTCTTATGGGAAAGGGTTTCCTTGCCTCCTTTGGTGTAGACACTGGCGTTCAGTAATATCCCTCCACCGTTGTGGAGGTGGCAAGTCTTTGCATGGTACCTAGGGTGGTCCCCTGGCCACATGTTGCCCTGGAGCTGCTGCCGGAGTAATCATCTTCGGTGAGACTCCTGGTGGTCTTAGTATGTTTTGGCTAAGAGCTGTAAATTTCTCCTTCATGATCCACTGGCTTGCTCCAAGGCGGAAGCCACATCGTCCATCTCAGACTGAGGTGGTGCATAAATGGAACTAGGTCCTACTCAACTATCCGGTGGAGGAAGTGGTGGAGGCATCTCTCGTGCCATGTGTTTGAGATATAGAGAGTTGAATGATTAAAAGATTCATGAGCTTGAGAACCTTAATAGGTCTCTTTCAATGGTGAAACAGCTCAACAAAGGGGGAGAACTGGTTCACCACCAGAGTGCCCGGTGAGGTCAAGCTCTATAAAGGAAGAGATGTCTTCTCGTTCCCACAGACGGTGCCAAACGGACGATGCTAAGATTTAGCACCACCAAATAAGTGATGATGAGCTCAAACAGTAATAACAATGGCAACAGTAAAGTTATATATGTGTGTTAGTGTATAGAAGGGGATGAGTATAAGAGGAATAAGACAATGATGTATAGTGGTTCAGCCAATTAGGCCTACATCCACTGTGAGTGTGTGTGATCCACTAAATATGGGCATTAACGGCCTTGATTACAATGCACATAAGCTCACTCTCTCTCTACTGTGTGTACAAGCAGAGTTTTTGATAAGGTTACAATTATCGATCCCTTTACAAGGATGAAGATGACAAGTATATATAGGTCCTGGGGGGAGTAGTGTACCCCCCAAGCATGCGTGGTGCATGCGAATGATGATGTAACCAATCCCCTATTGGCACCTGGATGTGCCACTTGCAATTAATGATGACATAATATTCCCTCACGTGAGGGGGTGATGTTGTTATAACGGTCTTGTCCACGTGCCATATGAGTCCCACACGCACTGTTCCATGCATCTCCCAAATCACGCGTTGTAATGACATCACCCTTGGCCTAAGATGCCAGGCCGACACTAAAGTTGATTCTGGCATTGGGTCCGGCTAGATGTGGGCCTCGTACGGTCGTCCCCTCATAGGGTCGTCTGTCCTATGATGAGGGGTCGACCCCTTATAGGGTCGTCTGGCCTATGCTGGAGGGTCGACCCATGAGGTGGGGGTCGGCCCCTTGTAGGGTCGTCTGGCCTATGCTGGAGGGTCGGCCCATGAAGTGGGGTCGGCCCCTTACTAGGTCGTCTATCCGATGCTGGAGGGTCAGCCCATGATGTGGGGTCGACCCCTTTTAGGGTCGTCTGGCCTACGTTGGAGGCTCGACTTGGTCTTGAGTCCTCGTCTATGATGAGGTAAGCCTCGGCCTAGCCGAGGGTGTATATTCATATATCAAGGACTATTCGGGGATGCTATGTGGAAATACGTTTATAAGTGTGATATGAATATATGTGGGTGCATGATACTAATGTGTGAACATTGAATTAATAACTAGCATGAAGTTATGTGAAATGAATTGGTAAGATTATAAATGAGCTTTATAATGAGTAAGCAGATTCAAAAGCTTAATGAGAATTTGAAGTTTAATAAAAGTCTACGTGGGGCATAAGGCAGCATATTGGGCTAAGATTAGCAGAGACACTAGTTAGGCTAGGTAGCATTACTAGAGTGTTTACAATACATGAGTTAGGTGTGAACTATAGATGAGGGGTATCTCAAGGGAGTGCGACACCAATTTATTTATGAAATATTATAGGACATATTTATCAATGTATTTTAAACACTTGAAAATATTTTTAAAAGGTTTTTGGATCTGAGCCATATCAAAATATTTTCAAAACTTTTATGTGCTTAGCCAAAAGGACGCCTAGCATAACCATCCTTGAAGATAGATGATGTTGCAACAGCTATAGCTGCCTGTAGAGATTGATTAGACACATCTATTCTTGAGATCTAGATAGGAGGTACCTCAGAGTTATTCCAGGCATGTCATCCCGTTAGTTATTATTTATTTTCTTGAGATGCTTTCCTTTTGGTGGGGTGTCATAGATGGTATCAGAGCATTAAGTTCTAGTGTCCTTAGGATCTGTGCAGACTTACTACGTTTTTAGTGTTGCTTTTATTTGATGTAAAGATCTATGCTTAGGATTGTCGATTCCTATTGTGATTTAAGATCTCCTGCTATTATGTATAATTGAAGTGAATCTTATACGAGTTCTGTTGAGTTTCATATGTCGAACAGTAGAGGGGGACCAACGAGGTCCGTTAGGAGGAACGCAGGAGGAGAGGCTCAGCCGGAGCTGTAGACTATTTAGGGTATGGTGACCATAGTAGAGGTCAACATTAGTGGTGCTCTTAGGTAGTTAATGCTACAATGACACTTAGGGCTCAATAATTTTCCCCAAACATCACCATAGCAGATGATGGTGCCAATTCACACTCACCCAGCACCATTAAAATGGGAGAGAGTCAAAAGGATCTTTCAGAAGGGCCATCGACTGGAGTTTTCGGGAAACAAAAATGTTGTATTAGCTAGCCAATGAAGGATAACATCCAAAGGAATTTACGTATGGATGAGTGCTGGGAAACTCTGAAATAAATTTTGGCGACTTTTAAGCTTGCAGGAGAGGAGTTACAGTGGTGGGAGTCAGTCGCCACATTTGATGAGAGGGATACTATAAAAATTGAGGAATTTTGGGTGAGATTTGATCACAAGTCCTGCATCTTCTATTCGAATAGATATGTGAAGGAAGTTTCTAGACTTATCACATAAGAGCTGTGGCTGAGTGCAAGGAAGAGTTTACTCATTTGGCGAACTTCGTGCCCGATGAGGCGGATACAAAGGAGAAAAAGGGTCCTTAAGTTTGTTGATGGACTCACATGGATAATTTTGCCAATAGAGTAAGATTGGGTGTATCGCTGCCAGTGGGGCACCACAATGGGAGCGCCCAGAAGGGGAACCTATATAGAGGATTTAGATCAGTGGAATTCTGATCGAGTGACGGTGGATTTAGACAGGGCCATTAGGGTTAGAAACAATTTCCATAGAGCCACCAGAGCCAAAGGAATAATAGGGGTAGCCATCAGGGCTGAGGCTACCAAGGCTTGAGAATAGGACAACCTCGACATGGCCAGAGGGGATAGAGACAAAGGAATTACATAGGGAGGTGATTTATATGTGGAGAGAAGAACTACATGCATAGATCTTGTTCACACCGAGTTAGGGGATAGGAGCAGGGTGCCCAATAGGGGCAACAATTACTGCAGGTTCAGTTTTGACATGAGTATTATGTCGAAGAACCATTTGAATATCCAGTGTTATTGACAATTAAAAGTTTGAGTTTATCTATGGGTAAATGGGGTAAGAGTTATGTGACATGAGTGCGTCACAATATTTTATTAGTATTAGATTCGTACGTGAGACGAGTTTATTGGATGTATCATTAGTATTACTTCATTGTGTATATAATTATGGTTAGGTAGCAGGGCTCTCTTTAGTTCCATCTGTAGGGGAGCGGGTGTGGACATTTTAAGGATATGTTTTTGTAGACCTACTCATTTTGGATAGATGTGATATGCGAGTATGATATTATCCTGGGTATCGACTGTTTAACAATGGTTTAAGTGATGGTGGACTATTACAGTAAGGCTATTATGTTTTCTATTCCAGGACAAGATGAGTTATTTTTGAAATGTCTCACCTGAAAGAGGGTCAAGACCACATATAAATGATATTGTAGAGGAGAGTTTCGATATTATAGTTGTCTTGTTATATTGATCCCGATGCGTAGGGACTTTATTCATGTGATTCAGGGGATATCGAGTTTATCGACGAGCGGAGAAATTTAGCTCGTTATTGATTTAACACATTATTGATTTAGCACTAGGGACATAGTATTAGTACGAGAATCGTACGATATGACTCCTTTAGAGATGTGGAAGATGAGAATTAGACTTATACATCTGGGGGCACGATTCTTAGTGTCCTGGTGATGTGTTTTGGACCAAAAGATCTCAATGACCACCGATGCTAGGTGATAGTGCATTGGAGGAGTTCCTTGGTTGAAGACGTTGTTCGATGCTAGGGCATCGATTTTGAACATTAATCATCTTACATGAAGAGAAAACACTTTGAGCTAAGAGCTATTAAACTATATAAGGCTAATGGACCTAGGTAGTGTTATGTAGGAAGCACTGGGGAAATTTTGCACCACTAGTTGAGAGGTGGGGCAATCTCGAGAACAATTAATTCCCGATTGTAACAACCTACTTGATTAAATACCGGGTGATCATTCCTATACCCAATTAAAATGGATTATACAGTTGGTTCATTCTTAGCATCACCGTCGAAAAACATTTTTTACCTTAATATTTAATCACCTAATATCCAAGTATGCAGGTTGTTAAAACTTTTCCAATTTAATTTCATAAAAATTCCATTTTAATAACATAAAACATTTAATACAAAACATTCACACAACGAATAATAACTGAATAGACATCACAATGGAATTTAAATGCAACTAGGATAAACTTTCCAGTAAAATATCTTAATACAATAATCCCAACAATACCAAATGTACCAAACTGATATAAGAATATAATCTGACTCATATAGAAAGGAAATAACTAGAATCCTCTTGGGATACATGCCCTAAATGAAAGATCAACTAGTACAGAGTATGAATCAAGAATATAAAATCGTCTAAATAAGTTTCATTACTCCATAACATCCATAGCATCGTCAATAGACCCAATCCTCTATGGCCCCGTCCCTGTGGCTGGACACCTGATATATATATATATATATATATAGAGAGAGAGAGATAGATAGATAGATAGATAGAGAGAGAGAGAGAGAGAGAGAGAGAGAGAGAGAGAGAGAGAGAGAGAGAGAGAGAGAGAGAGAGAGAGAGAGAGAGGAGAGAATGTGCAAGTAAACGGGTCAGTGCCCGAAGTGAAAACAACTTTAAAAATAGCAAGTGAATAAATGCTAGATTCAATAGTTATTATATACATGTTAGCTTATCCGACTCTCTTTTGAAATTCTCACCTCTCATCTAGAGTGCACACCTATCGTACCTCTAAACCATACTAGTTACAATCTCATGCTAACTAGTTCATCCCATTGTATCCACTAACGATATCCCAATTTGTTCCCACGTATTACTCTTTCTATACATGTAATAATATCATATGTATCATTTAGATTCAACATGGATAAGCCCCTTATTAATTCAATTCAATTAAGTGTTCTCATACTTAATTAATTCCAGATATCATTATCTTTCAATTCTACATTAGTCACACAGTAGATTTCATCATATGTATATATATATATATACATTCACTCTATTAAATATATACAATACTGCACCCCGAGACATAGCTGCAGTGCTGCATTACTCTGCTATCATGCCTCAATAAATCTCTTCACTGTATAGGGACTATAGGTTCATAAAGATCCCTCGAACCAAAAATATCAAATCACAAATAATGGAGGCAAACATAGTCCTAAGACTTTGGGCTACGCAATTGGCCATTCTATACCATTGTTCTCACTAATGGTAATCTACCTAAGTCCTATGTACTCGAGCGACAAGTCAAAGATCCCCTCATATAGGCGCATCAGGATGTGATTTTCCTCACGTGCAGACCTCCCCCAATAGCAAGTAATCTAGGTATGTCATACACATAATCATCAATCAATCAAATAGGCATTATCATTTACCTATTTAGTGTTAGGTACTGTGACAACCCGAATATAATTATGATAAATTATGTTTAAATCATGATTAGATTATGTGATATGGATAATATGTTATTAGTATATATAATGTTAAGTCATTATATTTAGTCTAATCCTAGCTTCATAAAGCATGGAAAATGAATTAGTTACGAATGTGAGATTTTGAAGTTTTCGGTAGGAATGCTCATGATTTAAGGCTAGTTTTTCCTTTATAAACAATAATTGACTTGAGGTGAAAGCAATATATTTGTAGACAGCTGATTTAGGGTTGTAACACAACAAATGGTGTCTGAAACGGAGGTCCGAGTAAGAAGTTATACCGAAATTACTAACGAAGGGTAAATCTGTCCATCCGTTTAAGTGGAAATTTGTCCTTTATGCCCAATAAGTGTCTTAAATTGATTGTTTGGAGGTGGAGGTTTGATTTGGATGACTTCAAACCCTTATAACTATCTCCTTATTCATCCAAATTCAACCATGAGAGATTTGAAGCTTAAAGAAAGAGAATTAGGAAGTTCGGAAGAAAAAGTGAGGAGAAAATTGGAGAAAAATCCGTAGAAATGACGTAAAAGTCCCAAAGGTAATCCTAACCAAAAATCTTGTTATTTTTATTATATTACTGTTTTATATGATAGAAATCATCACTTGTTTATTAAAATTTCAGCCCTTGATATATGTGTGTGGTTAGATGAAAGTTTAAGTTAAGTTGAATGTACAAAACCCTAAAATTGCTTTGTTTAGAAACTTTGTTTATTCAAACTTCCATATATTTTTGTATGATTAATGAAATTGATTTATTCTAATTGGATATTAACCTGGACTCATATATGTATTACATATCCAAAAGTTCTATGAAAATACCAATAAATGAGTCTTTGGTGAGAGTTTTAAGTTCGGGTATGAAATCTGCCCTAAGGGTGAAAGTATGCCCGCCATGTGTTCGATGTTTTGCTTGACATAGCAAATGAACTCTGAAAATTATGAAATTTTAATCTTGTATGGTTAAATATGGTTACTAATGTTGGGTGAAATATCATAAAAATTTATGATGTAGAAAAATTATGGAAATTCGTGGAAGTTGAATGAACGATAAAAGGGCCTATAGGGCAGATTTGCTATGTGATAAAGAAATGAGAATATCTTGATCTAGGAGACTTAAAATGATGTACCGTATTTTGTATTGGATTACTAATATGACAAGGATTGAATTTCAAAGAATAAATGAATTTATATTTGGTCTATGATTTGGATATGTTAAATATATTAACATGGATTGGATGGAACTTCACTTATGATAAATGATTTGAATGGAATCATGTGATGCTTATGGATTGAATTATGTTTAAATCATTATTTGGATTATTGATATTCTTATGATGATACTAATACTGTAAAAATGATAGGAAGGGAAGAGGAGCTGATTGAACAAATACCGGATAAAGGCAAGGGAAAAGCCAGTTAAACTGTTGAGGTGAGTGACTTTTGATTTATTTCATATATAAATATGAATATAGCTCTAAGAGAGGATTTGTTTGAATACTTCGGTACTCAGGATTTGTTTGGATATTAAAATATCCAGGATTTGTTTGGGTCTCATGATCCAGGATTGGTTTGAATACTTCGGTATTCAGGATTTGTTTGGATATTCAAATATCCAGGATTTGTTATTGCCAATGGGCAGGATTAGTTGGATCTTATGATCCATGATTTGTTATTAGCAATGTGCAGGATTGTTCAGATTTTATATCCACATATTCAATATAGAATTGTTATTCCATTGCAGGGAAGGAGTACCTCACTAAGATTAATGCTTACGGTTTATATTTTAAGAATTTCAGGTTTGTACGCTACCAGGTAGGATAATATATGACCGGTAACTTTGAGAGTTTCACCGTTAGAAGAGCTGGGGTTTAAGTATGGAGATTTTATCATTGTCACACTGAAGATTTTAATATACTCACACATTGTATATATTGATTTAGTATGGATTGAGTTGATCATAGTTAATCATAGTATTGTATAATCTCTAATTATGACTCTGATGTTGACTTCGTTATGGCACAAGAACAATATTATGTTCATTACGTAGAAAAATATTGATAAATGAATTAAATTTTTCAATGGGCTCGAGATTATGATCCAATTATACTAATAACAAATTATTGGTATGGATACTGGATTTGGGGTGTGACAGGTACTCACACGACCTATATCATATTAGGAATTCATCTTATCCCAAGTACCCGTCGTAGTTCTCGAATACCACCCATACTTGTTAATCACGATTATCATCGTATATTTTATTATGTAGTTATCACTCACATAATATTTTATCCGATCCAAGTACCCGTCAATATATCATAAATATTACTCGTACTTGATATAACGATTATTCTCCTCTAAATCGTAATATAATTATGTAGATATCTCTCATAAAATTTAATCCTCAAATTCAAATAATTTTCCAACATTAACCCAAGTCCCTCGCTCCTTGTTAATGTACCAAAATTAATAAAATCTCACCATGGTCCAAATTAACACTTTCCAAACCATTTTTTTTTATAAAGGTACATTCTGCCTAGAAAAAACAAATTACAATTTGAGGCTTTTCTGCTCAGATTTTGAGAAAATTTAAAACTTCAAAGTTGTGCAGAACGTGATTTTATACAAAAATTGTTGAGCACACTGTCAATTTCCTCTTAAAATAGTCGTAAAATTATCATACAATGTTCGTCCTTTTTCAATATTTTTTCATGCATTTTATCCATTTTCTTTCACCCAAACTCACATGAAATATATTCTAACGAATCGCAAATATCTCAACATCATTTCTACATGATTATGGGTAATTATAATACAAGGAAAAACATCTAAATCTCCAAGTTTATATGAGAATTAACATCAAACCCAATTAACCCTCAAAATTTCATTTATCTAAATTCTCCATTTTTATACACCTTACAAACCCAGAATTTAGAATTATGATTCCTTCTCTAAATCATCATATTTCATATTCAATCATGAGTAGGATTCATCTACATGCAATAGCTATCATCATTTTCCATTTTCTCCATAAACATATATTTTTTTCTACATGTTCATCCTAACAAGTTCATCATGTTCATAACCTGTACATGTGAATAATTAACTACATGAATTTTCATATCCATTAAACTAGATTTATCAATCATTTTAATCCCAAATTCATAAGTTCATAATCCCAACGAAAATCCTACTCTAACATGGATATTATAAACACTGAAATCGAGAAAGAATCACTTGCCTGTTAGTGTAGGTTTGAACCTTTGGAGAAGATAATGTTATAACCTCCTCTTTCTTTTTTCCAGCGACTTTTCGGTGATGGTGAAATGTTTAGAGATGGTGGTTTGTGGTGGTTGTCCCCTTTGATTGCCCAATATGACTCTTCTTCTTCTTCTTCTTCTTCTTCTTCTTCTTCTTCTTCTTCTTCTTCTTCTTCTTCTTCTTCTTATTATTATTATTATTATTATTATTATTATTATTATTATTATTATTATTATTATTATTATTATTATTATTATTATTATTATTATTATTATTATTATTATTATTATTATTATTATTATTATTATTATTATTATTATTATTATTACTATTATTATTATTATTATTATTATTATTATTATTATTATTATTATTATTATTATTATTATTATTATTATTATTATTATTATTCAAGGAAACTCTTCCTCTCCACAAGGTGACTTGTCTTTTCTGTCAAAGTCTCTTCACTTTCTCTCAAAGAACTCACAAATGAAAATAGATGAAATGAACCTTACGTAGAGTGTAAACCCACTTATATAACAAGTCTCCAAGGCTAGCTAACAAATGTGGATACTATTCATCTCCTAAACCAAATGACTAAAATTCTCCTTCAGGGTGTCCTTTCATCTTCCAATTGACCTGAGACCCAAATCGAACACTCGGGTATACCTTTCTGCCTATTTCAACCCTTTTGAACTCAATGATGCACTAAAAATGATCATCATAATGATATTTAATTAATTTACATTTTATTACCCAACTTTAGTCCCGACACGACTCATAAGCGTGTCCCGACTTAAGTTCTATAATTGTTGTGTTTGTATCTCACGATAATATTCATAATTTTCATATTCACATATTACTTATATTTCACTAAGTAATATTCAATAATATATTACTCTTATCAGTAGTAATATTCAATCCGAATTAATCCCAATTAATTAATTAATTCCAATTAATCCACCATAATTTGGCCCATTAACTTTTAATTTTTCTCAATTTAGAAGTCATAAAATTACGAGGTATTACATACTTCCCCTCTTATAATGGAATTTCATCCCAAAATTCAAAAAATAAAGCATACCTGGTACTAATAACTCCGGGTATCTATCGTGCATCTCATCCTCGTGCTCCCAAGTAGATTCCTCAATGTTATGGTACTCCCACTAGACATGCACCAATGGAACTGCTTTTGATCTCAAACGCCTCTCGCTATGTTCCAAGATCGCTACCACTCTCTCCTCATATCAGCTACTTTATTACAAATCAATCTCCTCCAACGCTACATGATTATAAGCCAACTCATCTTGGAGAAATCACCTCAGTGAAGAAATATGGAACACATCATGAATCCTATGCAAGTGCTCCGGCAACCCTAATCTATAAGCAAGAGGTCCAACTGCAAATCCAAAAATTTAACCTCAAATTTCCACCGATTGAGCATTACGTTACTTTTCGAAAATTCGTTTTGATTCAAATTCTTACGGATGCACTCACAAACGAATCACTCGAATTGTGGCTATTTTCTCTCGGTATGCATGATATAAAGAGTAAATATAACGGACACAAATTCATGCATACAAAATTGAAAATAAGGAAATATATGGTGAAAAGATCTCAGCATCGGAATACAGTTATTTGGAAACGGGAACATCACCTCTAGTTCACACCATTTAATCTCTTATATTATCTTTTCATGTCTTAGCTCTCCATGCAGTAATTAATTTCGCCATTCGGACTCAGTTAGGAATTTATCGGGTTAAAAAGTGTAAAGGGTAAAAATGAGAATGCATGGGCTATTCGGAATTGGAAAATGTCCTTATGACGTCCATTAGTGCTTTTTCGGGCATTTGCTCATTTTTCTCTTTTCATTTTTTTCTTTTCCTTTTCTTTTCTTGCTATTTTTGTTGAGCATTTTCTTCTTCTTTTTTTTTCTGTTCTGTTTTTCTCTTGCCCCTTTTTATTGCATAATTTGGACTTACTTGATGAATTTTCTCAATTTTCACAATTCCGGGCTATTTGGGTTTTTCGAGTTATCAAACGAAAAGATAAATTTTATTTGGCTCAACTTGGGTTGCAAAGGGATAATTTTTCACAACTTTTTATGGCTAATATTTTTGGGTAACAAATGAGGGCCTACTTCATTGTCCAAATTGCTAATCACATTGCCATATGCATTTCGAGATTAATTAAGTTTAGAGATATATTTAGCACAAATTTCGAGACAACATCTCACACATTTCCCATAACTGATCAAAATAAAGGATTGAGATCATCAACGACTTATTAAAACGCTGAAAAAAACTTTGAGTTAATCATAAACTCGGATTGATTTAAAAACTCAAAAAGATCGATAGGCTCGAAATCTCACCGGGTTGGACTAATCTCCACACTTATTCGTAAAGTCGTCAATTTTCTTTCAATTTCCATCTTTGGTCAATTTTGGCTTAATGCATTTTGATTGTTAACAATTTGAGACTTCAAACAGAATAAATGTGATATTTTTGAAAAATTTAAATTCCAATTTTTATTTATTTTGAACAAAAATATTTTTGGTTTTTTCAAAATTTTCCAATTTTTTTTTAAATTTTCTAAAATACATACTTGGAAAGAACATGTGATCGAATCAATGAATCTAAATAATAAATGGAAAGAATGTCCCACACCCCTAACTTAAATGTTGCATTGTCCTCAATGTGAATCAATAACACAACATAAAGAGAGGAAAAGAAAGATATTACCCAAATGGAGTGATCCTCGATGAGTACGAGTCCATTGAATCTACAAAACACGTTAGAACCAAGCATAGCAAAAATAATAACAAAAACTTTAACTGTAGAAACTAGACTATAATAAAAAAGAAAAAACAATAATAAAAAAACTAATTATTTACAACCTACAATTTGAATGGCTAATAAATCATACACTAGAAGTCGAAAAATTTGAGGGTCCACCCAAAATTCAATTTGACTTTGAGGGATTAATTGTGTACCCTCACTATAAAGCATGCCTCCCGGAAAATAAGAATTCCGTTTGAAAAACGGAAGGCATGTGCAAAGTTTAAAAAATGAACCATCACCAATTAAAAAATGTAGAGGGATTAAAAATTTGGGTGCACAGGGGGACAAGTACCATTGGGATCCAAGAAAAATATAATCACCTCTAAAAGATTGTTCAAGTAGAATGGGAAGAGGGGCATACGAAAGGGAAGAGTCCATCTTGGAAAATAAATTAAGCATAGAGTGCTTCTCCTCAAAATCTTCTCCCCAAAAATTTTCATTGAGACCTCGAGGTGGGGCATGTTCAGAAACAGAGAATTTATCTATCCTATCATTCAACTCTCTCTCATCTAAGTGACCAAGTGAGGCCCAAAATGATTCAATTTCAAGAGTGATGTTCTCATTCACCGAGTCAAATTCTATCTCAAATGCCGCTAAGCTCAAATCTTCTAAGTCTACCTCTTGCTTTGTTTCTATCTCACCTAGAAGAAATGTATCTATCGTGTCTTGCCATTCGCTCTCTTCTAGGTAACCCAATGAATCTCTCTTGATGCCCTCTAAATTTTCTCTTTTGCTAATGCTCAAGGAGTGTTCTCCTATGTCCCATGGAGTGTTCTCAAGATCTTGTCCTCTAAAATGTTCAATTGGATCTGGTGGAGCGACACATTCTTGTTCCATAAGATGAAGCATCTCATTTAAACCTTGTTGTTCAAGAATCGGGTCAACGTCGTCAAGACTTTCATCCGACTAATGTGATAACTCTAATTGTTTGATAACAGTGAATGAGAATGGTGAGGACATGAATTCAATCTCAAGTGGTTCGTCATTGGATTTCTCATTTGGTTGAAAACAATTTTTAGTCTAAAAAATATCGAAAGAAAAATTGTCATTGGATTCGAATAATGCATCTAATTCTTGTTCCCAAAAATAATTTTTTTTCGCGATACTCTTTTTCAAGACTTTCTTCTTCAAGCAATTCATTTTTATAAATTTGGATGGCCTTGGCACTAGGCTTGTATTTATGAGACTCCTTTTTAGTAATATTAATCCAATGTTCATAAATTTTGAGTTCATTCTCCCTCTTACTATTAACAGAACAATTAAAGCCACCTAAAGAGTTAAAATAAGACATTTCAAATTGGGCACACAACTTTTTTTTTTGTAAGAAGTAGTAAGTCAATTATAATCTATAACAAACACTCCTCGGCAACGACGCCATTTTGATCGAGTGGAAAACCGAGCGTCCATGTAATACGCTAGTCGTTGTTATCGGCTTCCAACCTCAATACAAAAAAAACTAAACTTGTAATTACATTCTTAAGGAGTATAGTGGCGAGTCTGGGTATCGAATCCACAGGGAATGTTTGATAGAATCTAACTGATTTATTACTTCTAAACTAAAGTGAAAAAAGATGATGATGGTTGAAGACGAAAAAAATAAAAAAAGTTAACTATGCATGCATGAGCAAACTAATTAAGATGAATGAGAAAGTAGGTTGGAATACAATCCTCCTAACCCTAGTAATTTACCGTATAGAATCCTAGAATTGTAAATTATAAATTTGAATGAATCCGGTCTTTATAGATCCTAAGCATTACATATATGAGGATCAAGCCCGCACCATATGAAATCAAAGGTAAATATAAAGCGGTGATAAATAATTTTACGCACATCATATTCTTAAACATCCCAAGTACCTATGGCAAGAGAGATTAAAAGATTTACAATGGTTGTAAAATTGTCTAGCACGACCCTTTCAAATTTTTAATTTAAATTTTATTTTCTACATAAGTAATTTACATTGGGATGGGTTCATGCATCCCAACCCTTAAAAATTTAGGTAGAGATGATTTTATGGGAAAACAATTTCATATAAATGCATATAATTGTAAATCTAAGAAACATGGTAAAAACAAAAATTACAAAACAAGAAAAGATGATTAAATTGAAAATAAAAATTGAGATTAACTAAGAGAATGGAATTTGATACTTGAAATCTGCACTAGGGAAGAGAGATGATTGAATCCAGAAATATTCTTCTTCAACCTTACAAACTAGGGTTTATGAAAATTTCTATATAAATAAAAACTAAGAAAACTCTCTAAAATATGACTTTCTCTCTCTAAAATTCTATTCTACTCTCTATAATTTTACTCCCTTGGAAGGATATAGGGCTTGGCCTTTTATAGATCTCAAAAATGACTTTTTTCATGCCTCTACACGTTTTTCCCTTTTAATATAACTAAATGAGACTCTTCCCATGCCTCTCCATGTTTTACAACTAATAAAAATGAATTAAAGAAGAAATTTCAAGAGTTTTGACTCTTCAACTTTCAGAAATAATTTCAACTTTTGACTTTCTCTCTCCAACTTTAAATGGGCATAACTTCTTCACTGTAGCTCAGATTGGGGTGCCGATTTTTCCAATATTCTTGTAATTTAGAGCTCTTCAACTTTCTAGCTTTCCCCACCATCGGAATATATATGTAAAACTACAAAAATGCCCTTCAACTCTCCATTTCTTGGTTTCTTTCACTGTTTTGAGTTCTCCTTCACACTAACTTGCATGAAATACCTGTAAAACACATGAGAAATACACAAAACAAGAAAAACTTGCCAAAAAAGGTTAGTAGAATAAATATGAGACAATCCAAGCTATTTACAATGCACGGGATCATAAAAATACCGAAATTAAGGGGATAAATATGAAGAATATGTGCCTAATCACCAACCCTCTCAATAATACGAAAGGGTCCAACGTATCGTGGTGCAAGTTTCCCTTTCTTCCCAAATCTGATTATTCCCTTCATACGAGATACCCACAATAATACTTGGTCCCCCACACTGAACTCTCAAAAGAACCGCTTTGCATTAGCATAGCTTTTCAATTTGTCCTGAGCTGCCCGAATATGACTACGAATCATCTCAATCCTAACAGACGTATCCTATATCACCTCTGGCCCAAGTAGCTTGTTGTCCCCCACCTCTAACCAACACGCAAGAGAACGATAAGGCCTACCATACAGTGCCTCAAATGGAGCCATACCGATGGTGAATTAATAGGAGTTATTATTTGCGAACTCCGCAAGTGGAAGATACTGCTCCCAACCTTGCCCAAAATCTAGGATACACATGCGTAACATATCCTCCAATATCTGGTTAGTACACTCCATCTGCCCATCTATCTACGAGTGATAGGTCGTACTTAATTGAACCTCATTACCCATAGCCTCATAAAAACTCTCCCAAAATTGGGATCTAAAGATCTTATCCCGATCAGACACAATAATAAGCGATACCCCATGTAACCTCACTATCTCGACTATAAAAATTTGGTTGTACTGTCCCGTAGAGTAATCGGTCCCAATTGGAAAAAAGTGAGCTACCTTAGTTAACTGATCCATAATCACCCATATGGAATCGTGACCCCTCTGAGAAGTAGGTAACCCTGTGATGAAGTCCATGGAAATTCCCTCCCATTTCCACATCAAGATCTCTAATGGATGTAGAAACCCAGATGGCTTCTGATGATCCACTTTCACTAAATGACAAGTGGCACACTGAGAGAAAAACTCAGCAATGTCCCTTTTCATCCCGCTCCACCAATACTGCCATCGCATATCTTGGTACATCTTATCCCCACCGGGATGTACCGTAATTTTGGATCCTTGCGACTCCGTCATCATTGCATGTCGCAAATTCACACTCTCTAGAACAATCAACCTACCATTGAAGCGCAAGCTCCCATCAAAACTCAATGAGTAAGACTCTGCTTCCCCGATTAAAAGTTGTCCAGTTTTCTACAGAAAAAATGGATTTGCTGCCTCTGCCTGAACCAACCTCGTCACAATCTGAAGTGTAGCAATTTTAGCTGACATAAAAGATCAGGAAACTGCATCCTAATGTTCTAGTTCCTTCCATTTCGGCTTCCACGCCGCGGCTAACTCACCTAATCGGCCTTCGGCTCAATGCATCTGCTACCACGTTAGCCTTCCATGGGTGGTAATGTATCTCAAACTGATAATCCTTCACGAAATCAAGCCACCTACACTGACGCAGGTTCAACTCCCACTGAGTGAACAAATACTGCAGTGACTTATGATCCGTGAACATGTGAAAGTTATACCCCAATAAATAATGTTTGTATATTCGAAGAGCGAACACGACTGCTGCTAGCTCCAAGTTATGGGTGGGGTAATTCTTATGATGAGGCTTAATCTTTCTAGAAGCACAAGCTATAGCCTTATCTTCCTGCTGTAATACTCCACCAAGACCGTGTAATGATGCGTCAATATAAACTAAGTACTCCACTCCTGGCCTGGGCAGTTCTAGTACTAGTGCTGAAGTGAAATTATCTTTCATCTCATCGAATGCCAACTGACACATATCATCCCATGTAAATGGTATGCCCTTACGGGTTAGATTAGTCAATAGACCCGCTATTTTTGAGAAACCCCGAATAAATCATCGATAATACCTGACCAATCCCAAGAAACTTCGCACCTCTGTCGGTGTTGTGGGATGTCCTCACCCCCTCACCACCGATACCTTGCTAGGAACCCCAAATATCCCAATCTCAGACACAATAGGCCCTAGAAATTAAACTTCCCAAAGGCCAAATACACACTTCTCATATTTTGCATACAGATGATGCTCACATAGTGTCTGTAGGACCCGTTATAAATGCTCGTCATGCTCCTCCTTAGTTTGAGAATAAACCAGAATGTCATCAATAAAGACAATGATAAACTGATCCAAGAATTCTAGGAATACCCTGTTCATCAAGTCCATAAATACCTCTGGCTCATTAGTTAGCCCCAAAGGCATAACTCAAAACTCATACGATCCACATCTGGTCAAGAAAGAAGTCTTAGAAACATCCTGCTCCGTGATACGTAGATGATGATACCCAGATCTCAAGTCTATCTTTGAGAAGTAGGCTTCTCCTCTCAACTGATTAAACAAGTCATCGATTCTAGGCAATGGATACTTATTTCATATCGTGGCTTTGTTAAGCTCACGATAATCCATGCACGGCCATAAAGAACCATCTCTCTTCTTTATAAATAGCACAGGGTCTCCCCAAGGTGACGTACTCCTGTGAATAAACCCCTAACCCAATAACTGCCATATCTGATCTATGAGATCCCTCATCTTTGCTGGAGCCATACGGTATGGTGCTCTAGCAATAGGCCGAGTGCCCGGTGCTAAATTTATTAGAAACTTAATCTCCCTACTGGGAGGCAATCACGGTATCTCCTCGAATACATCCGCAAACTCACAAACTACCAGTATCAAACCAAGGGATAACACAACTCCCGTAAAGGTCTCCTCCTCTATATAGTATAAATGTGTAGACGATACTCCCTCAGAATGAGGCATCGCTAGTAGGAACATTTCATGTCCTGAGATAGCAAAAATAATACACCGATTATAACAATCAATCGTGGCCCTATATGCAATAAGCCAATCCATGACGATAATGACATCATACTCGTACATGTCCAGAACAAGTAAATCAGTTGATAAAATCAGACTCCCAATCTCTATACTCACTCCACGACATATAAAGAATATAGGTGTACCACTACCCAACGACGAGTCTACATAAGTAATAGTATTATCCGCTATATCTAATAACCCTGCATATCTTGAAAATATAGTGGCTACAAATGAATGTGAGGCCCCTGTGTTAAACATAATGCGCCCTATATCCCCATAGATAGAAAATATACCCTCAATCATGGGCGGTGGCTGCTAAATCGCTTCTTGATGGACGTTGTATACACGCCCATACTGACCCTATTATGCTGGAGCTGCTAGAAGGGCAGGTAATGCTGGCACCTGAGATGGTGCTGGGAGAGCATCTGGTGGAAGCACTAGCCTCTGAATACCCTACTGCTGAGGCAATTTTCCCTTATTAGGATAATCCCATCATTTGTGGCGAGTCTTGCCACATACGAAACACTTGCTAGTAAACTTTCCCACATTTTGTCCTTGTTGACCACGACCCTGCTGGTCGTTACCACCTCTCCTGTGGTCTTACTGCCCATGTCTATTACCTCCATGCCCATATCAAAATCCTATGGATCGTAATCTCTTATCATAGTCCATAGGTTGGGAACCCTTCTCACCCTGACGCTGAGACTCTGACCTGACTGTGTCCCACTGGAACTGCCTCCACTAGTCTTGCCCTGTTGGCCAGACTCAAAACCTCGCTTACAACCCTTACCATGTAGGAGATTATCCTGTCAGTGAATCCTCTCAGCATTTAGAACATTTGCTTATGTATGTAGTGAAAGATTTCCCAATAAATGCTAGGGAATCTTCCAGTTTATGCCATCAGTGAACATCTAAATTCTCTTTTCTTCAGTATGTACCTCTCTTGGCACCAAATTAGTCAGCCTAGTAAACTCCTCCCCATAATGTGCCACTTTTCTCCCCTCCTGGGTCAAGTAATGTATTTTTTGCCTCATCTCAGTCTGAACGGTGGAGGGAAAGTATTTGTGGTCGAACCGCACCCAAAAGTCGTGGATAGTCATCGTGTTTCTCTCCTCAGCAGTGGTAATAGCCTCCCACCACTGTAAATCTATGCCTACTAGCTTAAACATAACCAATAACTACTGCTGAACCTCTGTTCATTTGAATATCTTCAAGTGCCTTTGGATATCTTTCTTCCATTGGCTAGCGACAACAACATCAGAACCCCCCTGGAACTCTAGTGGATGTGCCTTCTGGAAGGCATCCCTAACACGTTCCCAAGCAATAGAAAACACTTGCCCTGGTACTGGTGCCACAACTGGTTCTTGTTCAGGTGCCTTCTATACAACAACCAATGCTGCATTGACTGCCTGAGCAACAATGGCAGTAACCTCGACAACATTCGTGGTACCCTGAGCTGGGGAGGCCTGAGGTGCACGTCGAGGAGGCATTTGAGATGAGAGAGAATACACTATAAGTATTCAATATAACAGAATAACTGAAGAACGTATATACATAAATAAAAATGCAACAGTCCTAATGATAGGGCTCTATCTATATCAAGGAATGCTAAGCAGAAAGAAGAGGGTTTGTCTGAGGTGAATGATTAGAAATTTGCAAAACTTGGTGATTCGACTGACCAAAAGGATAGAAGGACTAATAGAGCTCATCATTTGGTTACCAACATCTCCAAAAGGTTAAAATTACCTTTGGGATTGTGGAATTGCTTGACCGAGGGTGGAAGTCATTGCTAGTTTGGGTGAGTTACACTATTGAGCAGTGTGCGTAGCATTTCATTAAAGAAAGAGAATAAGCTGACACATGGTGCCACCCAATATTGTTGTGGATCAGGATGAGATCCTTAACTCCCACCTCTAATAGGGATTTTTAGGAGGTAATGGGTACGAAGTTGCATTTTGATCAAGATGTGTTACCCGTAGATAGAGCAGTAGACGAGTGGGGTGACTAAGATGTTAACGAATGCGAGGGATACGTATTCAGAATTTTAGGATAATTGGGAGGAGTAATTATCGTTGGTAGACTTGCATATAATAACTCGTACCAATTTATCATTGGCAATATGACCTTGTCGTCTGCCCTCTGGTTGGTTAGAGGTGGGGATACCAAGTTTCTTGGGTCAGACATGATTTACAGTACATAAACATGGATTGAGATGATAAGAAATTATTTCGTGTACTTCAGAAATGTTGTAAGAGTTATGTCATTATGAACCAAAGTTTTTGAGATCTGATATGAGTGGTCAAATGTTGTTGGGGGTGTCTCTCGTGAAGGGAGTTATATGATTTGGCAAGAAGGGAAGTTGGCATGTAGGAAAGTGGGGCCTTTCCCCAGTATTGAGATAATAGAGCTAGTGGCATATAGGCTCGTATTATTGGAGGATTTTTGGCAGGTTCGTGATACTTTTGTGTACCGTCATCAAGGTGAGACCTTAAGAAATGATGAAGTATATCAGTATTTGAATAGACTTATCGCTGGTCTAGGGCCATAGTGAATAGGCTTTCAGTCATTATGGTAACACCAGTGGGTGTATAGTAGAAGCACCATAATGTTATCATGGGTGAATGTTGGGTATGTAAATATTCCATACGGGTAAGTATCTGAACTTTTGATACTAGGCATATCCGAATTTTGAGGACGAATTTTCTTTTTAAGGGGGGAAGTATGTAACACCCCATATTTTTGGGAATTTTAATTTGAGAAACAGAGTGAATTGGATAAATATTAATTAGCAAATATTGGATTGATATTTATGTGTTATTATATTTACTTATGGGATAAGTAAATGAAATTATATTATTTTATATTACGTCATATGTGGGTAAAAGCGACATGTTGATAAGATCTTATTCGAGACGCGCGTGTGGGGTCGTGTTGGGAATAATATGATAAATTGATGATAGGTGACTCGAATGGTGATTTCAAGTGCATGGATGATCCAGGATGGGACGAGATAGTCAGAATTAGGTACTCAGAGGTCGTAATCGGGTTATAGGGACTTTTTAAGCTTTATAGGACCCGTACGGGGGTATTCAGGTCATTTTAATGTTACTATTTAACCTAATTTCTGAATTAGGGGAAGATAAAAGGGTTTGAGAGAAGGGAGGCAACCATATATCATTCATCTTAGCTTGAGAGAAAGGGAAAAGGATATGGCGAATTCATGAGCACCATGCTAGGAGGAGATTAAACAATTTCGGGGCTTGGATCATTGCGGGTTGAGGATTTTAAGGAGAAATATCATACTTCTATAATTAGAGGCAAGTGTTTAAATTTATTTGATATTATATGTTGTGTTTTAGTTCATATCATAATTTGTGAGAAATAAATATGAACTTTTGGTGTGGGATTCACATGTCAAAATGGGTTTTGGGGAAATATTTCATGAGAATTTAATTGAGAAACATATTATATAAAATATGATATGAATCCTATATAAAAGTTAGAAATTTTATTTGAAAATTTGTATTGGATTCATAATGGGAATAAATGTGATCCCAACTGATAAATCTGGAAAAATAGTTGAATTTGATGTGAGAATTAAGGTGAATGAATTCGAGAAAATTAATTGTTGAATCCCATAGTGTAGAATGATTTCTTGATGAATTAAATCCATAGAACATGTATCCTTATGAGTTATATTGATAGGGTAATGTAAATTTATGTTAGTATGGTTTTTGGGAATGATTTTCATTGATTAAATGGGTAGAACTTCATAACAAACCAAACGGCCCCGTTGTAGCCAAACCCAGGGGTGAACTGGTTTGCCTCATAGTCTAATCGATTCAGCTGCCCTGCTTGGTCGGGCTTGGTTATTTAAATGATTTTGTTAGTCGGGTTGATTCTGAGTTATTTTGAGAGGTTCATAGATATGTTTAGGACTTTCGAAAAAATGTAGAAATAATTATCAATTACCTGGGGATAGTCGGGATAATCCGAGGTGTGAAATTAAGGGTGTTTGGGATGAACAATACTCAAAAAATATATTAGTGGATTCAAATGGGAATTTCGAATGGAATCAGAATATGGGCTAATATGAGATAGGCTTAGTGTCTGGAATAAAATATAATCGTGAGATAAAAATAAGTAAGTGACTACATACGGATTTGTGAGTCATATTTACACTCAAAGATTATAGTCTATTGCTACGAGTGACATACACGGTTAGCTGGTGTTATTGTGTGTGTATGTGTATATATATATATATGTGTGTGTGTGTGTGTGTGTGTGTGTGTGTGATTGATATATGTGAAACATACCTACTCCAGTGAGATGCTATCGCTGGAGGTTGCACGCAGTGGGTAATCTATCCTGATAAATCTCAACATGTCTAGTACTGATCCCCAGGGTCATAGGTCTGTGCATGTTCACTCCATGTGAGGTTGGAGTCTAAGTGGAGTAATGTGGTATGGTTATGATCCACTGACAGAAGACTATAACCGCCTCCGATTTGAAGTTTACGCTTTGGATTCAATTGTGTGATTCTGACACGGTGGCCCAGGTGGAGGTGTGTATTCCTGGAGCCTGATGGCATGCTAGAGATTTGCATTCGCGAGGTAATACTCCAAGAATTGCAGTTATACATATATAGTGAGCAAAATATATGTATGTATACTTGATGTGATTTGTATATATATATATATATATATATATATACCTCTAATACGATAGTATTAGAAGTTAATTCTCCCCATTTAATGCTCCCCTTATCTATTTTATCTATTTTACAATTCTAAAACGAAAGCCATCGCATTTAGTATAGTTGTTTTACCTTTATCCACGTGACCCCAATTGCCT
This sequence comes from Sambucus nigra, assembly GCA_949130495.1. Taxonomy (NCBI): domain Eukaryota; kingdom Viridiplantae; phylum Streptophyta; class Magnoliopsida; order Dipsacales; family Adoxaceae; genus Sambucus; species Sambucus nigra. The sequence continues at coordinate 103,499,423 of OX422217.1, read as the reverse complement.
ACCCATTTAATATAGGTCGTTTGCCCAAGCGGCCTAAGCGCATTCACCCTATTAAACCTTCCATCTTAAAGGACACAAATTGAAGAAGCAACTGATTCACTATCCTCAATGAACAAAGTGTCTCTTACATTCCCCTTACAAACCGCCATCACCATTGCCTATAATGGTAGAGGTAAAGGTATTATCAAGTTACATTTATTGGGAGATCTCTCACCATGCGATTTTTTTTCAGAAGGTTAGAGAAATCAAGTTCATCGATTTCATTCATTGTTCATTCGTGCCCCAATTTTCCCCCACATATTTGTTATTGCCGATTATGAAATTCATTGTTTTCATGTGAAGTATCCTTTGAGATTTCAAGACTCTGGACTTATTCCTGTTACCCATTCAGGTATGTCCCTATTCTATGAATGTGTATGTGTGGTCTATATATGTTGCAAAATCATATATGAGACTGTATGTATGTTGTATGTAAAAATGTCTGGCATATTTTTTCCATAATGGTGTATGAATCTAAGCAGAGCTGAGTGAATATTTTGTTCTATGATTACTCATTTGTCATTCCATCTTCTATGCATGTGTATGTATGATACTTCATTCCATATTCTATGAATGTGTATGTATGATGCAAAAGCATGTCTGAGTGTGTATACCTATTTTATGATAAAATATCTTAGAATAGATTGTTGTATGATTACCTATTTTCCATTCCATCATCTATGAATGTGTATGTATCGTGCAAAACCATATATGATTATGATTATATATATAGACAGTATATGGTAAAATGTTTGGGTGAATATTTTGTTCTATTATTATGTATGTATGGTGTATGATAACTTAGAATTTGATCCATTTGTTTTGACATTTTAACACATTTTTGAAAGAAAATTTCTATGAAAAATATTTGAGAAATGACATTATAACTCTTCTTTTGATTCGGATATTTGAACAAAGATTGTTACAATATTGAAACAAAATAAAATACTACGCCCAAAAGATTCATCACTATCCCATTTTTCAATCTCTTTACGACCTTAGAACGAGGGAGAGACTATGAGGGATCATTAGAAGTTTTCCACAGCTTATCAAATAAACAAAAATAGCCAAATGACCAAAAAACAAAAATAAAAGCAACTACAATTACACCAGGAGTAGCATAAAATGTTGCAGGTGACGTAATTTTCTCAATGATAACTATAATGTGCGCACCTATTGCCCCCCAAATCCTAGACTACCCCACCTCTTAAATTACCTTCAAGTACTCTTTAATCTCTTGGAAACCTAAGCAAGTCTGGTCTTTTCGGAGTCGCCATTTAGTGAGGTGTTGTAAGTAGTAGATATAGGATCTGAAGCGAGTGTTGTTAGTGTTGTTCTATGATTGGGAGTTATGAAGGGGTAATTAACATCGTGAAACATAATCGTAATACCATAGCTAATATCATTATTTAAACTTTATGTCAATATATGAAATCGAGTAGAAATTAATAAGAATCTCAGGAAAAATAAATCTATATTATGTCGAGCTGCAGATGATATTTAGTTAGAGCAAAATATTTTAATCCTTCATCAAGATATCTGGTATTGTATTTTGGATGATTGAGTGGATGAATTGATCTTTTTTTTCTCAGATTTGAATTAAGTGAGTTGTTATATTTACCATACCCAAATATATATATATATCTGTGTATATATATCATTCGAGTTGCTTTGTTAATGTTGTGTTACATGTTATTGAGTCATTTATATGTATTGTGAAATTGAATTAAACAGTAGACTTTTTGATCTCTTATTAGACTGAATTTTTGCTTAAGTATATGATGTTTCATATACTCAGACACAACTTCACTCAACTCCCTAAAATGATCTTTATATCAACAGAGTGGTTGAAATTCAATAGATAATTACAAATTCCACACCAGGTATGCTTTGAACAAGATGCCTTTTTTCACTCATTTTATTGGTTCAATTGAAGATTTGAAATAAAGAAATTATACGTGTTATATCTAAAATAGGAAATGCAGTAGATCTAAAAGAATACAGTGGCGATAATAGAATGAACTAGACTGACTAATAGCAGTGATACGATAGGCCATTCATGGAGAACTGCATCAAACCTTCGCTTAGATTTGAATTAGCTAAGAAGAGATCTGAACAGCAGTCCATCCAATCTTAAAAAAGAAGAAGCAGGAGACTAACAAGTAAATACCATAAAGGTCCTTCAAAGTGGGGGACATGGTTTGCCTTCATCTACATACTTCAGTGGCCTTTAAAAGGAATACGAATCTATAAACAAACTATGTTCAGTCAATCAGAGATGAGGAGAAGATTAGCATGTGACACCCTTCCTAATAAAATACCGGACGATCAATCATGTACCAAATTAAAATAGGATTCTCATATGATTCATTCTTAGCATCACTGTCGAAAACCAATTTAATTATTAATAACTGATTAGGCTGGCGTCAAAATTTAATGTAACTAATCTTTTTAGATAAACCATTCAATTAAATCAATCACAATAGTTAATATATACGAAAACTGAAAAGAAATAAAATAACCGAACACTCGATTTAATAATAATACAACCCAATCGAATGCTTCATTAAAAGGGAGTAAAAGAATAAATAAATGCAGTTGGGTTATTAGCCCGAATTTTTATACCATACCTCCTATCTAGATTACAAGGATATAAGCGTCTACAGTAAACATGCATGCATCCACAGCGTTGCAGCAGATGTCTGACTCGAAGGAATCGTCATCCAGGCGTTCATGTGTCTGGACACCTATATATATATATATATATATGTAGCAAAAGGGAGATAAAAAAATATAGATAAACGGGTCAGAGCCCGAGTTGTGAAAATATTTTTCAAGTGCATAAATGCTATATTTTTAAAATATGATTTATCTCATTTTTTAATTGGTGTCACACTCCCATGAGATACCCCTCCTCTAATAGTGCACACCTAACGCATCCGGTTAAGACATCCTAGTTAAGCTACCCCGCCTAACTAATCTACTTCACCCATCTTCTAGTAATCCTCGAAAACCCGAGTACTAAGGGTTAAACTTCTCCCCATTCTCAACAGTGCACTACCTTCATGCGTGGGGTGTCTCGCGAAGAGAAATCCAAACAAGGAACCCCCCCGATACACTACCACCTGGCAATGTTGATCGTCGGGATTCATTAGGCCCTCAGCACATAACGCGTAAGTATATATATATATATATATATATATATATATATATATATATATATATATATATATATATATATATATATATATATATATATATATATATATCGTAAAAATATACATATAGATAGTTCTTACTAGAACGTATAATTCATTTTTTATATATATATTCGGACATAAACTACCGGAAGGGAAATATCAGCCTATTCTCTTTACTTTACTCAAGTAGATTATATATAATATCTTGTCTTATATACACGCAAGTATAATTATACCTATCACAACATAAGTATAATAACCATCCCACCAAGCTATAACTCGAGGATGCAGTCTCATAGTGACTATCCAAATCCGGGTTTACTCACTGTGCCACGGTACCAAGACAGACTTACTCATGGTCATGGTAAAATACACAATGGTGGAGGCGGTCATGTTCCCACTACAAGTGGAGTACACACATCGCACTCGATTGCGGGACGAGATGACCTGGGGATATACTCTCCCTAATTCTTAAGCCAGGGGATTCACCCACATCGCGCAACCTCCCTGGATCGCACCAGAGAAAATATATAATCTCGGTGTTCCAACCCTACTCCAAAGGACAACCTGTGGAATCAGCCTCTAAGATACACATATACCAATCACACACGGATATATATTATAATCATATCGTATATATATACATTTATCACTCCTCAAATATATACATGTCTATAATTGCCAATCTCATAATGATATTTAAGTATTCTCCTACTTAAATACTAATCCCATAAGTATTCTCATACATAAATATACCTCGCACCTTGATCACTATTAGGGATTTATATACTCTCCAAATATCCCAATTCATAACTATTTAAAAAGTATACCCTCAACTTATCTTTTGCCTATAACCCAAATTCCATCCTAGTCGCCTCGTAGGATTTACTCAATTATAGTCGGCATACACTTACATTATCTATATATAATGGCCCGCCGAAATACTCCCTCGAGTGTTACTCATCCCAAACACCCCCAATTAAATAAGTCATGGATCCTATTTTCCATGAACTCATAGTTTACATTTCACTCAAAATTTAATTTAGAGGTCCCCACTCTATTTTAGGAACCCCAAAACCTTTAATTTCTTGATCCATTTATTTTCCTCAAAAATATATTTTTACTGCCACAAAATCTTAGTACGCTCCTAGTCCCTACAAATATCCCACAATGGCTAGATGTTTAATTCCTAAATGAATACTTACTTCCTCGAATAAATAAACTAGGAAGAACTAAATCAAAATTTCTCCCATTTAAACAACCCTAGCCAAAATTTTCAAAAATACTGATCGATCGATCGACTCGGACAGCTTCTTGTCCGAAACGATGTTTCGGCCATTAAAGCTTCCCCAAGATTTTATCTCCTCTCCTAACCTGCTCCAACCTCAATCAACTACATATACACACATGAAAAGGGTTCTAAACATCCTATAACCCATAACCAACAAAAAATTTCGATTAAATCCTAAGTTTTCCAATTTGGATATTTTTCGGGGTTAATCCGTTAAACTTTTTAAAATATTATCTGTTGTCGCTTTACCCAACTGCGATATGTAATTAAAACAATCCAACTCATTTACTTAATCTCAAAAGTAAATGAAACACACACCAGTAATAATCAAATGTTCATAAATCCCAAAATTTCTATTCATAAGATTTTCCTTAACCTCCAAATTATGCCCACTAAAGTAATTTAATAATCCCTAAAAGTTCGAGGTGTTACATAGGACTCTAGGAATGTAACATTATGCAGACTATAACTTCTAACACTACAGTGATCTCATTAATTGTATCTAATGAATGGTTCAAAATTTTTAACTTCAAAATAGCTTCTTACATTACTTAAATTGCATTTATCTGTTTTTCAATCAAATATAATAGTGACATATGTTTGTTATCTCAATGCAGTGCATCAATTAAATGTAATTTGAGGTAGCAAAATAGTCGATAATGGAAACTAACTCTGCTCAGCCTCATGTACCTTTGAATATTCAATGTGTAATGAAAAATATCGTCACAAAATTGTGGACGTTACAACTGGAAAATCATTGTATTAAAAATTATTTTGCATTATTAAGGTAAAAGTTATTCTTACAAATGACTTTTTGATCTCTTTGTTATTTGTTCATACTAAATATCAATTTGAATGGGCGGAATTATTTATACAACAAGCATCGTTGTGTACAAATTCTAAGTAGAGTGCCCGCACATCGTGCGGGTTGCATGCTAATGTGTGTGTGTGTGTGTGTGTGTGTGTGTGTGTGTGTGTGTGTGTGTGTATATATATATACGAAAGGACAACTCGAGGATGCTATGTGGAAATACGTATAAAAGTGTGATATGAATATATACTGGTGCATGATACTAATGTGTGAACATAGAATTAATAACTAGCATGAAGTTATGTGAAATGAATTAATCAAATTATAAATGAGCTACAGCCATCCAAAATTGATTAACATCAAAACTAAGAATATGCTCTACCTTTTCTCTAGGATTCAGCTTCCCCTACCTACCGTTCTAAACACTTCAACCAACACAATCCCTACCCTATAACAGGCTTATAGCTATGATCTCTCTACCTCCTGCCTTGCGTGTCAGGTCTACCAACCCACCTCCTGTCCAATCCACCACCACCTTGCTAGCATCCTCCTCTACCAATCCACCCAAACCCATTGATGTCCAAGACTGTGTACCCTATGATATGGTTATTGTTCCTTGTGATATGAAGTTTGAGGCACATTGTAGGGTTATTAATGGTTCCAGTCATCTTATCCCTTGTCTTACTGATGAGAATGACGTGGAGAATGTTACTGAAAAAGGGCATCTTGTTGCATATGATGAGAGTATAACTAAAGAAACTTTGAGTGTCTCAAGAATACAGGAACTTAATGAAGATAAGGATGTGTATTTGGAGTTTGTGAAGAGTAAAGGTTTCTCTCATAAGGACATTTTTCTCTTCAAAAGCTCCGACTGGAGTAAGAGGGTGTTGCACCACCAAAGATTGCTGAACAACCTCTAGATTTGAGTCCACCAAAAGTGGACATTATTTATATTAAATCTGGCACTAGTAGGGGAGATAGTGGGGACATTCAGACAGCTAGTGTGGGAAACTCTTATTTTAAGCATGAAATGCCAGTGGGTGATAGTATGGCCTATCCCACCACCCATACCTACAAAGGCACCTGGAAAATAAAGGATGGATATTGTTGCTGAAAAGAGAATGACGAAGCTCAGGCTCACTTACCACAAACCAAACGTCATTGGTATAGTTTCCCCCGTTTGGATATGGTTGTTGGAGCTTATTCGAGATGGGAGAATAGTATGGTGGGTTGTTTCCTAGGGAGGAACCTATCTTACACCTTTGCATGTACTATTATCCGTAGACTATAGGATAAGTTTGGGCTATTGCAGATTGTGGGCCATAATAATGGCTTTTTCTTCTTTTTGTTTGACAAACCTAACATGATGGATGAGCTCATTGACAATGGCCCGTGGAATTTTGTGGGCAACCGTATCATCATTAAAAAAATGGATGCCTAATTTTAGTTTTAGCAAGGAGACTACTAAAAAGGTTCATGTCTAGGTGAATTTTCATAATATGCCAGTCCAGTACTAGAGTGAGGATGGTCTTAGCTATTTGTCTAGCTTTGTTGGTTTTCCTTTATATGTTGAATGTGTGACTAAAAAGATGAAGAGAATTAACTTTTCTAGGATATGTGTTGAAGTAGGAGTCGTGAAGGCTTATCCTAGTACCATCGATGTGGAAATGGAAGATGAAACAACCTTTTTGGTTGATGTGGAATACCAATAAAACCTCTATCTTGCACACATTGTGGCATTTTTGGATAGGCTTTATTCAAGTGCACCAAAGTGAAAAGAGTTTGGGTCTCTAAAGATAATAGGCAAGATGTCTACCCTATCAATAGACAACAAGAGGTAATAAGAAAGAAAATGGAAGAGGGCTTGATCTAAGTGAAGAATAAGGCTTTACAACATACCCATAGTGGAGCTACTAGTTTGGGACTAAAAGGTGCTAGTATTACAAATGCTTAAAAGCTCTCCAACTCAGATGGAAAAGGCCAACGAGATGCTACCATTGTGAATATGACTGCTGCTCCAAAGTCACCCATTATGGTTACCTATAATTTTTTTGACATCCTAAATGAGGAGGGAGAGTATTTAATAGTGAAACAACCCCTGCCCCCTTTGGATTGGCCCTTAAAATTAGAACAATGGATGAGTTAGCCCAAGGAAAGAGTACTTCCATACAGAAGATTTCCACTACTAGTAATAGTAGTAGCAATGGAAAGGTGAACAAGAGGTCAAGTAACAAATAGAATAAGTCAAGATGATCAAGCTGGGCTGATGGAATATCAGGGGACTTAATTCCCCCCACAAATATAAGGAGGCTGGAAAACTCATTAAAAATAATAACCTAACTTTTATTAGTCTTGTTGAGAGTAATATAAGATTGAATAATATGTTAAATGTTAAGCATAACTATTTCTTTCATTGGGGATTTTGCCCATAACTACCCATATGATGGTGGGGTGGCTAGCGTTATGATTTGGTGGATTCCAAATTTTGTGTCTATTGGAGTTTTAGCATCTCATAGACAAGCAATGTTATGCCATGTTGAGATCATTGGCACCAACCAGTCCTTTTTTTCTTCTTTCATCTATGGGGATAACCTACCTGAAAATAGGAGAAGTTTATGGACTTATCTTAGGGATAATAAAGCCTTGGTAAATAATAGACCCTGGGTTCTTAAGGGGGATTTCAATGTTGTGAGGTATCAAGAGGAAAAGAAATGTGTTAATAATATTAATGAGGCTGCTTCTGATGAGTTTAATAGTTGTATCTTAGACCTTAATGTTAAAGACATGGTCTCGAGTGGTCTTTGGTTCACCTGGAAAAAGAAATACCTTGGCCCTAGTAATGTCCAATCCAGAACTGATAGAGTCCTTCATAATGATGCTTGGCTTGTGTCCTTTCCAACCTCTTAGGCCAATATCTTGCCTTATGGAATTTATGATCACAGTCCTTTAGTCACCTTCATCGATAATAACTTGACTAGGAAAGCTAAGCCGTTCAAATTCTATAACTTTTGGATGAACCACATTGAGTTTATGCATACCCTACAAGATGCCTGGGATGCTAATGTTGTAGGTAACCCAATGCATAGGCTTTTTAGGAAGATTAGTAAGGTGAAAGAAAATATCAAAGGTTTGGACAAGTTGTTCTATAATCAAATCTCACTTGGAGTAACTACTCTTACGTAATAATTGGATGGTATTCATATAAGGCTGGACAGTGATGGCACTAATAAAACTCTGTAGTTTGAGGAAAAGGAGGTGAGGGTAGCCTATAATCGAATTAGGAATGATGAGGAGTGTTTCTTAAGAGAACAAGTCAGGGCTAAATAGCTTAAACTAGGTGATCAAAACAATGATTTCTTCTATATGAGAGAAAATTAGTGCAGAGCTCATAAGAAAATATTAAGTATTAAGAATACTTTTGGAGTAAGAATTGAAGGTAGTGACCAGGTCACGATTGAAGTTGTTAATTACTTTCAAAACTTGGAAATTTGTGATGACTCAAAACTTGTGATAATCCAAGTTCTTTTCTTTATGAGGCAATCACTAGGAAATTTAATATTGAGCAGCCTTATTTTCTTCAAAGGCAGGTTACAGACGATGAAATCAAGCTGGCCATGCTTTTATAGGCTTTGATTAGGCCCCTGGGCCTGATGGGTTTAATATCTTTTTCTTTAAAAAGAATTGGGAAATTATGGGGAAGGATGTATGTGAAGTTATTTCCTATTTCTTCTCAACTGGCTATTTTTTCAACCAATGGAACTGTATTGGTTTGGCATTAATCCCCAAAATCTAAACTCCAGTTAGTATGAAGGACTTCAGGACTATAGCATGCTGCAACACTCTTTACAAGTGAATTTATAAAGTCATTACTTTGATACTAAAAAAAATAATGGCATGCCTTATTAGTGACAACCAATCTACTTTTGTTGAAGGTAGGCCAATTGCTGATAACATCTTTCTACTCCAAGATTTGATGAGGAACTACTATAGAGATTCGTACACCTTAGATGTACCATTAAAGTTGATATTATGAAAGCTGATGATATTGTTTGTTGGGATTTCTTGTTTGATCTTCTTCTTCTTCATGTGGGCTTTCCAACTAAGGTTATAGGTTTGATATAGAAGTATGTTACTACCCCTAAGTTCTCTATTAGCCTTAATGGGGATCTTAACGTCTTCTTTATGGGGGGGGGGGGGGGGGCTAAGATAGGGGGATCCTATTTCCCCTACCTTTTTCTCCTAGTGATGGAGGTTTTTTCTATGATTTTAAACAAATCTTGTGACAACCCTCAGTTCACTTACCACCCAAAATGCAAGTAAGTTTCCATGAAGGACCTTGCTTTTGCTGGCGATTTAATTATCTTTTTACGTGGGGATGCTATGTCTTACAACATTGTCAAGAAGGCTTTAGGGGGATTTTATCTCCATCTCCGGTCTGAAGATTAACTTGGAGAAGATTAACATGTACACTACATGAATCAATGATGTTGGTATGGTGGAGCTTCAAAATATCCTGGGCATTCAACATGGCAACCCTCATTTTAAATACCCGGGGGTTCCTCTCATTACCACTAGACTCAAAAAGGACGATTGTAATAGTTTGATTGAGAGAATTATTGGGAGAATTAAATGCGGGACTAATAAACTACTAAGTTACACTGGTAGGCTTGTTAATATTAAATATGTTGTGTTCAGCATACAAGTGTATTGGGCCACCATTTTCATTTTGCATAAAAGTGTGATTAAGAGGATTGAATAAATCAGGAGAATCTTCTTATGGAATGGGGATGATTTGAAGAACTCTGGGGCTAAAGTTGCATTGGAGGACTTATGCTCCACCTATGATGAAGGAGGGATGAACATCAAGAATTTAGAGATTTGGAATAAATCTTCAATGGCAAAGCACCTATGGAACTTTTGTAGTAAAAAAGACAGCCTCTGGATTAGGTGGTGTAATGTGTATAAGATCAAAGGTCGATGCTTATGGGATCTTCCCATACCCTCTGATGCAGAATGGAGCTGGAGGAAAATTTTAAAATTGCATGAGGAGTTAAGATCCCACATCAAAGTTATTATTGTCAATAGGGGACATACTTTCATGTGGTTTGATCACTGACACCCTAATGTTTCTCTTCAGCCCCTCTACGGGGATAGACTTATTTTTTACTCTTCTAGCAATCTTAAGGCTAAAGTCTATAATTTTATCAATCATAATGAGTGGAGGTTATCATCAATTGTTACTTGGGAGAAAAATGAAATCAAACAAGCAATTCTTCGTATAATCCATGCGCTGGACAATGGCAAGGTCTACTGGCATGACAATATCATTGGATAATTCTCTATCTCTTCAGCTTGGAGGATGTTGTCCCCTAGTTTTCCTACTATCATTTGGAGCAAGATGGTTTGGAGTTGTGTGTGTATCCCCAAGTGCTCCTTCATTATCTGGATGGTGTGTAGGAAATCCATCAACACAAAGGTTAAACTCTACAACTTGGGGATTACTGATAATGATCTCTGTGGCATGTGAAACAATAAGCAGGAGACCTATAACCACCTGTTATCAAAGTGCAACTTCGTGAAATATGTTTGAGAGGAAGTTTTGCTTACTAACCAATGCTATAGGGAGGTCCAAAACTGGGATTTTGAGCCAATTTCAAGGGAACAAACTTCATAGACAAGATTAAGTGCTTATCTTTCTCTTCTACTGTCTATTGCATCTGTATGCAAATAAATGCTCGATGCCTCAACAACAAGTTCAATACCATTGATACAATTGTTGGGGATATTAAAAACATGGTCAAAACAAAAAGTCTTTACTTGTAAGAAAGTGAGGAGAAACTATGAAAATTGGATGGCTTGTATGTACTGGAATTTACCTAAGTACTTTCTTAATTACTCATAGTTTTTGTTTTGGTTTTATTGACCTAGGTGTTTTGTTTGGATTCTGGGGTATGCCCCTAAGCTTTTTTTTAGGTGATCCACTTTTGTCCTTGTTTATTTTCTATTTTATATATACATACAATTTCCCCCAAAAAAGATTATAAATGAGCTTTATAATTAATAAGCATATTCGAAAGCTTAATGAGAATTTCAAGTTTAATAAAAGTATACGTGGGGCATAAGGCAGTGCATGTGGCTAAGAGTAGCATAGATACTAGTTAGGCTGGGTAGCGTAACTAGAGTGTTTTAAATACATGCATAAATTGTGCACTATAGATTGGAGGCGAGGGGTATCTTATGGGAGTGCGACACAGATTTAAATATGAAATATTTAAGGACATATTTATTAATGTATTTTTAATACTTGTAAAATATTTTCAAACGGTTTTGAGCTCTAACTCGTATCAAAATATTTTCAAAAGTTTTAGGTGATCATCCACAGGGATGCCTAGCTTAACCATCCTTTTAGTCAGATGATGCCGCAAGAGCTGTAGATGCCTGTAGAGATTTATTAAATTCTTTTATCCTTGAGTTCTAGATAATAGGTTCCACATAGTTATTCCGGGCATGTCGCCCAGTTAGTTGGTATTTATTTTATTCAGATGCTTTCCTTTCAGTTAGTTGGATTATTGTATTGTGATTTTTACCGAGAGTTATCGATTTATTAATTTATGTGAGTGAGTGTGAGTTTTATTATTTGCATGGTTGGTTATTTGAATGGGAATTTTTTCTAAGTAAGTCAAAAAGTTTTAAAATTTTTACACCAAGCCTAATAGGTTATTGGTAATTAAAAATATTTTTAATAGTGATGCTAAGAATAAACCTGGTGAAATTCATGTTTTATTTTAGTAGAGGACTAATCACCCGTTATTGAAATAGGCGGGGGGTCACAAAAAATAATATTCAATCGGTTAATTTTTTTTTGTCCCTAAAGGTGTTGTATTCCCTATACAATTACACATAAGTATAGATTTTCTACTTGACCTGTTTAGAATCATATATACATAACAGAGTTGAAATTCTGCATCCAGTAAATCTTACTGTGATACCTATTATGCATAACCCAACCATTCTACTAACCACTCGGAGATTAATGTATTATGTCTCCACTTAACATTGCAAATCTGAATACACAATTTTTTTACTAGACAAGATACAAAAAAATATATTCAATCGGTTAATGTTTGTTTGGTCCTTCAAGGTGTTGTACTCCCGATATAATTACACATAAGTATAGATTTTCTGCCCGACATGTTTAGAATTATATATACATAACAAATTTGAAATTCTGCATATAGTAAATTTTACTATGTGTAATACCCCGTATTTTTATGCATTTTTATTTTATTATGAAATTATGGAAATTTGGATTAATTAATTTAAGGGAGAAAATTTAATTCATAATAATCCAATTTAATGGTAATAATTACTAGCGTGATGAGAGTTAGTAGTTATAAAAAATAATTAGGTTGAAATCATGTTGAATAATAACTATGTTTAACATTACGTAGTGAGTAACGTAATACGGATTCGAAAATAAGAATATGGTCGGGGACGAGATGCACAGCAGTTAAGATATAATTATTTAGAACGCGCGTACTAGTCGTGTCACTATTATATATTTGGGGGTTAAGAAGGTAAATTAATTTTATATAACTCGAACGACTATTTTGAGTCGGCCAGTGTGTCCGGAAGGGTCGAAATAGTCGGAAAACACTACTTGTGTGTTATATTTGGAGTTCGGGGCATTTTAGCCCAAAATGACACCCCGAGGGGGTATTTTAGTCTTTTGGGATTTTTAAGTAATTAAATGGACGAAAATTAGGTTTTAATGAAAAGCAACGTGGGTTAGAGGTTGCAGTCAGTTGCAACTTATGTGTGTGTGTGTGTGTGTGAGAGAGAGAGAGAGAGAGAGAACCAATGAGGAAGAAGACCCCATAGGAGAACTAAGCCAAGAACCCAAGAGATTTCACACAAAAGTTACACCAAAGTGTAGATCGCGACTAGAGGATCAACCACATACCAAATTCAATCAGAGAATCAGAAATCCACCCCAAGGCAAGTGTTTATCTTGCTCCTCTTTTAGCAAATATTATTCCTATTGATTTAGATTAGATAATATAAACTTGTTACAATGAAAACTTGAGTTTAATTAGACTGATTTGTAAAGAAACCTTATGAATTGGAGATGGGTTTGCATGTAGAGGATCTTCCCGTCTTAGACCTGTTAAATTTGGTAATTATATGTTGAAATCATCAAATTTATTGGGAGTTTTAAAGGTTTAAAAATTATGGGTTCATATGTAAGAGATTTATTAGAAATTGAAGAAATTGTTGAATTCCATTTGAGTATATAAGGATTTGACCTTTAATTTGTATTAGAAAGTATCTTAGGTGATTTGGAATAGTTTAGGATCATTAAATTAGAGTTGGGTTGAGTTTTGGATTGATATTGAAGATTGAAAGTTAGAAAAATCAAATTTGGGAAAGAACTGGGCCTGTTCGAATTTTTCGATCGAAAACTTGCCCAGGTCATTCGAACGACCTCGTTCAAATATTAATCTACGTGAGTAACGGGTAACTTAAATTCCAAAGTTTTAGGTAATTAAGGGTGTAATGATTCTCGAGGTATTGATCTTTTATGGAAACCTAGGAGAGAATGTGAGTCCTTGAGAGGTTATATATAAATGGATATCATGGAGAGTAGAAACGATAATATTACCTACGTACTATTATGGAGAGAGACAGACTTCATCATCAATTTAGCACCAGGCACTCGATCGATAGCCCACGCACCTTATCGTATGGCTCCAACATATATGAGGGAGTTACATGACCAGATTGAGCAGTTATTGGGTAAGGGTTTTATCCGTAGGAGCACTTCATCATAGGGTGCTCTCGTACTATTTTTTAAGAAGAGAGATGGATCATTGAGGTTATGTATCAATTACCGAGAGTTGAATAAAGTCACGATGCGGGAAAAAATTCGTTACCTCGAATCGATGACTTATTCGAGCAGTTGAGAGGAGGTTCTTTCTTCTTGAATATTGACTTGAGATCGGGATACCATCAGTTGCGTATCAGGGAGCAAGATGTGTCAAATATGCCTTCTTGACTAGATATGGTTCCTATGAGTTCAGGGTTATGCCTTTTGGGCTAACCAATGCCCCAGCTATGTTTATGGATTTGATGAATAGGGTGTTCAGAGAGTTCCTAGACCAGTTCATTATCGTCTTCATAGATGACATTATGGTTTATTCACTAATCGAGGAAGAGCATGCCGAGCACTTGAGGCAGGTTTTGCAGACACTCCATCAGCATGAGTTGTACATAAAATATGAGAAATGTGGGTTTGGGCTGAAGGAGGTCCAGTTGTTGGGACATATCATCTCTGATAGAGGGATATTCATGGATCTGGGGAAGGTGTCAGCGGTGAGGGAATGGGGACAGCCCTTAACATCGATCGAGATATGCAGTTTCTTGGTCCTAACTGGATACTATAGGAGGTTCATTAAAGGGTTTTTAAAGATAACGGGTCCACTGACACATTTGACTCACAAAGGGGTGTCGTTTATCTAGAGTGACTCCTATCAGTTAGCCTTTGATGAGTTGAAAGACAAGTTAACCCCAGCACCAGTGTTAGCATTGCTCAGGCCGGGAGTGGAATATCTAGTCTACACTGATGCATCCTTATTAGGACTTGGGGGTGTACTTTAGCAGGAGGATCAGGCTATAGCTTATGCCTCCGGTAAGCTTAAGCCTCATGAGAGGAATTACCACACCCACAACTTGGAGTTGGCGGCGGTTGTGTTTGCACTTCGAATTTGGAGACATTACCTACTGGGGGAGAAATTCTGCTTATTCAGAGATCACAAGTCATTATAGTACCTCTTCACACAGAAAGAGCTGAATATGCGTCAGTGCCGATGGCTTTAGTTTGTGAAGGATTATCATTTTGATATCCAATACTACCCGGAGGAGGCTAACGTGGTAACAAACGCATTGAGAGGAAAAAATAATTGTTGGAATTATTTTGATTCATGTGGTATTATTCATGTTGTTGTTGAGAACATTATCATGAGATTTTAATATGGCACGGAGGTTGGGCACTCGCCAAAATTACAGCTTCTCGGTTCGATTACTTGATAAAGCATATGCGGTCCGATGGGGTGAGGCCTGGTGACCCATTGATGTGTTGTTGAGAAATTTATTGATAAATGCTATTAAGATTCGCATTTGATTCGAATATTCGTACTCGTGTTGTTACGCTTTATTCATCGCTAATATATATCTGTTGAGCATCTTTCCTGTCGTATTGTGTACTTCCCCATATTTTCTTTTAGTTGGTAGGTTAGCGTTGATTTGAGCGCTATCGACCAATTGGGATGATTTTAGCGTGGATTATTTTGGGAAGAATATTTTTTAGAATATTGGTGTTATTTTATTGTGTGGTATAGATCATTGGTGATTAATATTATTTGGAGAGACTTTGTTGTATTGAATTTGAAGAATAGGGATTAGTGGTTTCGTTTATATTGTGGGGTTTTTTAGATGCTCTTTACCTTGTTATTAGTGAATTTGGTTAGTTTTATTGATAGTGGCATGCGGGGTGTTACAGATGGTATCAGAGCTTAGGTATACGACAACCCTCGGGTCTTGGGTATTGGGTCTAGCATGCGGGTTAGACACATTTTCTTTGGAGATAGAAAATTTTTGAGGACGTGTTAGGCGTCGTGGTGAGGATGTTTAGAATTAATTTGAGGACTTTAGTGTGTGATTTTGGGAAATAGAATCGAGTAGCATTTTATTTTGAGTGTTAGGTTTCGTTGAATTTCGAGGATGAAATTCCTTTTCAAGGGGGGAAGTATGTAATACCTCGTAATTTTGAGGGCTGTATTTATGAATATGGTATATAATTTTAATAATATTACTATTTTATTAATCGAGATATTGATATTACATTTATTTTTATTTGAAATGTATCGAATATTTAATGTAATATCCCGTATTTTTATGGCTTTTAAATTTAGGGATTTATTAAATTTAATTGAGATAGAATAATTTAATATTAATCCGAACATTTGTTTTAAATATTTACTAGCATGACGAGAGTTAGTAATTATTGGAAAATTGTTGATTTGTTAAATATTACTTATTGAGTAGAGTAATATGTAGAATTGAGTTTATTAAAATTGTCAGGAGGAAATAATATGACAATTATGGAAATTAAGTCAGGACGCGCCTCTGTCGTGTCGGAATTAAATTATTATTAGTAAAAGTGAATAAATTATAAGTCGCCAATATGGTATTTTCGAGCGCGCCAATGTGTCCGAAAGGGTCGAGATAGTCAAAATAATGTACCCGGGGATTTAGTTCGGGTCTCGGGGCATTTTTAAGGCTAATTGGCATCCCGGGAGGGGATTATAGACATTTTAAAATTTTTGGGCAATTAAACCCACGAATTTCCTAAGGATATATTAGCCTTTAGGAGTTGTCTTCAAGGGTTAACAAACACAAAACCCAAGAACGAGTATTAGGGAAGGAGTTGGAGAGCTTTCCAATCAACTCAAGGCCAAAGACTCATCCATTTGCACCGCCGCCACCACCAAAGCGTAGATCATGCGACGAGGAACACAACCATACCTCTTTCGTCCACAAATCAGAAACTCAAATTCCAGGCAAGTATCTATCTTTCTTTGTTTTTAGTTAATGTCTCACCCATGTTAGTTTAGGATTATCAAGAACACATTTTATAAAAGAAATTGATAATTTAGAGACTTAAAATAGCATGTTTAGAGAAATTTAATATATTCTGGACATACCCATCACATGTAGAGGATTACCCACAAATTAGTATGAATTTAGAAACAAGAAATCTGGGAAACAATTAGAAGAATGTATGTTTCCTCCAAAATTAGGGTTCTTGAGGATTATGTTAGTTTTACCCCATTAATTCGATATCGTTGATGAATTTGAACATGCTTCACGTAAGAAAATATGTAGTTACGTATATAGTACCAATAGTAATGTTGTTTGGGAGTTTGGGAAAAATTGATAGAGGTTTTGAGGACTTTTGGCCATGAAACCTGTAGGATAGTATGCAGAATTTGGGAAATATCTGGGCGATCGATCGATCGACCTTGAATGTCGATCGATTGACTAGATCAATCGATCGACCCCCTACCTTCAATCGATCGGCCTCTTCTGAATTTTGAAGCTTGTTATTTATTCTTAATGATTAACCCTATGCCACTTTGTGGGAACCCTTATACATATTTTATTTACCATGATGGGACTTGGGAAAGACCAGTAGGGTTGCAGGCAAGGTTCGGGTGATACGATTCATATGTCATTTAACCATGGGGTTTTGAGAATATAAGTTTAATGGGAAATCGTGTGTACGTTATGGTATATCTTGTGAGAATTAAGGAAGACTTAGACCACTAGAGTAGTGAGGGTGCACGTACTGATTTTATATTATTTTGAGAGGATACACTTGGAGAGTCGAGAAGTAATTAAGGATTTTATATACTTAATAGAATAAAAAGAGTGATTTACTTATACGTAGAACTCGAGCGTTATATGTTACTCTTGGCTAGAATTATAATTATGGGTCGTCGGTGCACCTAATTTAGAAAATGTGAATATTTATATATATGATTGTATGACTGTGCTTATCTTATGTATCTGTGTAAAAATCATACCAGGGATACTTGCTATCACGAAGGTTTCCGCCCCGGAACAGTCTTATCTCGATTGGACCTTTATGGGGGATATTGACTTGTACCCTAGAAGATAGTATCCTCGATACAGGCTATCTGAGAATGATAATCAGATGTTCTAAGAGACGTGAGGGTATGTGTTGACCTCTTAAGACCTGGAACTATGCTTCGCATCTATTTTTTTGTGTATTGTGTTCATACAGTTCAAGAGTGATTCTGAACTAGTATTTCCTTTAGTTTATGTGATACGGGGACTTGATAGCAGAGTATGCCAGAACCATAGATTTTATGTGGGGTTCCGTTAGTATATATATTATATGTGTGACTAATATATATACGTATATCTATATGGGAACTTTCTACTGTGCGTATAAGTAGATAAGTGATGATTGAATGCTTCAATTTTATTATAAGTGTTCGGAAACTTTATAACGGTAATGAGTTGTTCTAAATAACGTAAGAAATCTTGAAGAGAATGATTTCCTAAAGTAAATATCATAACCTCGCTTTTTATATGATAAAACTTTATGGAGAATAAGTTAGAGAAACTTATGAGATTTATTAGTATGGTAGGCGTGCACACTAGATGAGAGGTGAGAATTCTCAAGAGAGTGTCGCATACTAACATGGTTGTTGCTTTAGCCGGTAAGCATTTTAAATACTTGTTAAACTATTTTTAAAACTATTTTACACTCGGGCTCTGACCCGTTTCCTATCCTTTTCTCTCTCTTGTATATATATATGTAGATATTATAGGTGCCCAGCCACAGGGGCGTCTTGCTTAGATTCATTGGAACGAACGCGCTGTAGCTTATTTGGGAGTTGCAGACCATTGCTTAGACGACCTGGTTATTTACTCTACTCTTATTTTAGTTTTGTTTAGTTAGGGCAGGTGTCGCCCGTTTCCTTATTCAGTTGGAATTGTCAAAGATTTGTGTTTATTATTTAAATTTCATTATTCTGTACTCTTTGGGTTTTGATTACTGTCAGGATGATTTCATTTGTAGTTTTAAAACTTGGTATTAGTTTATCTGAATGGTTGAACTCTTGGGTGTTTATTACCATTCTTCATAGTTATGTGATTCTAAAATTGTTAATTATCAAAAAGGTTTTTCATAGCTGGATTTAAATAGAATGGAAATAAGGTTTTAAATTGTTTTGACACTTAGCTTAAATATTTAGGGTGCTTAAATTGGAAATTTATTTTGTGACAGTGATGCTAAGAATGAACCAACCGTTCACCTTGATTTTAATTTAATAAAGGACTGATCACCCAGTATCTAATTAGGTGGGGTGTCACACGTGATATAAGAGCATCATGTTCTAGTGTCCTTTAGGATCTGTGCGGCTTATTATACTTCCAGCGTTGCTTTGTTTGATATAGAGCCCTAAGTTTAGGATTGTTGATTTCTATGGTGAGATTCTATTCTCCTGCTATAAGGTATGTATATTAGTGAATTCCATTTGCGTTCAGATGTGTGCGTGTGTCGAGCGATGATGGATGTCAGACGAGGGATGTTCGGTGGACATCAGGAGGAAAGGCTTAGTTGAGGCTGTAAAGTATATTCGAGGAGGATGACCATAGTTAAGGTCACCCCTATTATGGAACGAGAAGACAGGACTGTGAAGACGGCTAGGGCGCAACCTAAGATTTCCAAATGCTGCAATAGTCAAAAGAAGTGCAAGATTAGACTCACCCAGCGTAGAATGCTAGGGAGAGGGTCAAATGGCAAATTGAGGAGGGTTATCAGCGAAAATTATAGAAATGCGGGAATTATGTGTTTCACCCAACGAAGGTAATACATTCAAAGGCTTGGGTATATGGTGGAGTGTGGTTAACTAGAAGTGAAAATTTGGGGTAAATTTTTTCTTGACTCATCAGAGCGAAGTTATAATGGTAGAAGTTAACCACCACATTTAATAGTGAAATGTTGCGTCAATAGAAAAACCTTAGGTACAATTTAACCGCACGTTCCTTCATTAGGTGTTCAGAATAAGATGTGCACGTTGTTCTGAACTCATCACAGGAGGACCTGACAGAGGTCCATTTGTGAATATGAATCTAAACCGCTACCAAATCCTATATCAGAGGATGTAGATACAAATAGAGGAGAGGACTCCAAGTGGGATATCGACCCGTAAATATAGTTAATAACACTTAAAAGGGAATTTTGCTGGACGGTCGATTCAGAGATTGACAATGTCGTGCTTTGTCAATGGATATAATAATGCTTCTTTGTGTGGGAAGCAAAAAGAATCGAAGAATTTAGTCAAGAATAAGATTGTATGCAATGGTGGTAGTGTAGCACCATAAGGGGGTGTGGATACACATCAGGGGAACCATTTAAATAATCGGATAGCCAAATTCTTACCGAGCGATGGTGAATTCAGTAAGGACTACTATAGCCAGTAGCATGTTCCTTACGGCCAATAAAACTAAGGGAACAACGGTGGTAGCCATCAGCAATTGAGCCTACCAAAGTCCGAGAGAAGGACAATCATAATATGGTTAGTATGACAGGTGATAAGTGAATTATGTGTAAAGGCATTGTGTGAAGAATGATTCACATGCGTTAATTTTTTCCCGAAGTGAGTAAAGGGACAAGAGTAGGATGCCTGGTAAAGGACAACGATTAAAGTAGTTTTTGGTTTGGTTTGGATAGGCGTATTACGCCTGGGGACCATTTGTGCAGTCAAGACGATTGGCAAGGTAGAAGTATGAGTTTTATCCTCGGAAGATAAGGCGTATTTTATCTAACATGAGAGAATCATTGTATTTTATTCATTTCTAGATTGGCATGTGAGATGAGTTTAATGTGTACCACTATAAACATAATTATTATGTGAACAGTTTACCTAGTGTAGCGGGATTATCTTTAGTGCTATCCACGGAGGATGAATGGGTGTATTAATAGTGTTATATACTTTATTGAGGTTACTCGTTTTAGTGGTGTGATATACGAGTACGATATTATCTTGGTTACAAATTTATAGTAATGGTTAGTATGATAGTAGGCAGTTATTGCAAGGCTATCAAAGTGGCTACCTTTGTGCAACATGTTTTGTCTTGGCGAGGCCTCACATGTGAGAGGGTTGGGCTCGCGTTTATATCATATATTGTAGAGACTTCAAAGGGTATATTGGTATCGAAATGTTTAATCCTTGGGTGTTTAGGGACCTTGTTGCCATGGTTCAGTGTGTACTTGGTTTACCATTGAGCGAAAAGATTTAACTCAATATTATGTTTAGCACTCAGGACTTGGTGATAGGAAGAGCGTGTTGATATATCTATCCTTTAGAAATGTGGGAGTTGAGAGTTACACCCATATGATTGGGAACGGGATTTCGAGAATCCCGATTGTATGTATTCAAGGTTTGTGGAATGCGATTTCCACCAATACTAAATGATTGTACAATTGGCGAAATGTTCTTTGTTAAGCATAATTATGAGAGGAAATGTAACTTTTTTTGTTAAGAGACAGAATAACGGGGTACATGTTATGGACGGAGGGCCTAACGGATTTTGATATCTGACAATGCGAGGTAGTAGTGTATCGGGGGTGGGGGTTCTTGTTTGGATTTCACTTTGTGAGACATCCCACGTATGAAACTTAATGTAAGGTTGGAAGTAGGAAGATTTTTGGTCATTAGTCTATGAGTTTGGTACCTCGATCGTAGTAGGAGCAGGGAATTAGATCTGTAAATTGGAAGTTGAATTATGAATTAAGGACAGTGGAGCCGGTTATTTGGAAAGAAAGCATTGAAAGTTTTGTCTTATCACCACGAGTTGAGGGGTGGAACGATGATAAGGAGGATTTAAAATTTCAATTTCAAGGGTGATTGAGAGTACCCAAGTGTTGTAATCACGTTGTGAGCATAAGGCAAAGAAAGAATTGGCTGTTATGTGTTATGAGTATGTGATGCTTACGCTAGTATTCACGATTTATAGGGTGTGTGGGCATCCTGGTTAGCTGTTGTTAGAATCGTCCGAGTTGTAGGGATATGGAAATAGACGTGAGGAATATATGTTTGGGGACTAACATAATGAGGTGGAAGTGGAAGAGTGAATTAAGCGTCACGTGAAGAACGATAATCCATATATATGTGTGCAATTAGAGTACCACACCCGAATTTGGTTGGAAGGTTGTGGGAAGCCATTTAAAAAGGGGTATTCCTTGAGAAGGGTAGAATGTAATTATTATGGATAACACTCAGAGCAGAGTTGTAATTAGTCAAATGTTGAGAGCGACTGACGCGTACAAAGAGTGAAGATGTTAGTATGGTATAAAAGGTCCTGAAGTGCACATCGTGGAGAAAAGTGCACGGATCGAAACTTTCAGTATACGCAAAGGAAATAAGGGTAGTATTAAGTGTCACTTAATATGAGACATTAAAGTAGAAGTTGATGTCGAGCGGGACATAGTGAGTAGTCTCCGTGGGAACTATTCATAAATAGAAATCAGTTGGAACAAGAGGAACAAACCAGAGAATTTTGTGGATATTGACAATTCCTATAATGGAAGAGGCCGATAACGTCGGTAAAGTTTCTTGGATGAGTTGATAACCTCAAGGTAAGATCAAGAGTTACTTTGAACATGTGGAACAAGACTCCCAAGAAGGAAGTGATTGACATTCCTTTAGGGTGATTTAAAATATTAGCTAGTGTGCCCCAGTCGTCCTTTGAAATGAAGGATCGCATCGGTACGTTGTCCTACATGGTATTTTTCTGAATTAGGTTGAGATTTTTGAATTCCACATTCAATATGGGATTTCACGAAACAGCAGGGACAACGTTTAGTTTTGAGCAAGGTTGTATCATCCATAACCCGGGGAGTAGGCGGGCGGTGATTAACCATTAGTGGAGCAGTGTGAAAGTAATTTTGGATTCATTATGACCGTTTCTTCTCCATAACGGTTATAGCTAGCAAGTGGAGTATAGTACGGTAATTGGAGGAGGATATTACCTAATGGTAGGGTTCCATGGGATCACTCATACCTGTTTATTGTGAACAAGATGCTAAAGGTTTTGGTGAGGAAAAACCTTAACTTTTCTCACTATGAATGTTAAGAGATGGGCAGATAAGCAAAATTTTGGATTGGTTGAGTTAGAGTCTGATGACTATGGTGGAATTCCAAGACTGTTTTAGGCAAATAAGAGTGGTCAGATGTTCGTATGGTTTCTCCCAGAATGGGAGTTTTGTGTTTAGATAAATCCGAGTAGTTGTCATATAGTGAGGTGCGGCCTCCCAATGATATTGAAATAATGGGAATTTATAATATATAGGCATGTCTTATGCGAATGTTGTCGGATTGGATCACAATGTGAAGTGTCTTTAATAAAAGTGTTAAACAAGTTTACTATGAAGCAGGGGCTACAACGATTGGGCACCTTACTATGTAGATAGTTTGCGTACTGATAAGGTATCCAAAATTATTTTACCAGATAGGCCTTATTTTCTTAATTTCGGGATGAAATTCCGTTATTAGGGGGAAGTATGCAATACCCCATATTTTTATGGCTTTTAAATTTAGGGATTTATTAAATTTAATTGAGATAGATTAATTTAATATTAATCCGGAAATTTATTTTAAATATTTACTAGCATGACGAGAGTTAGTAATTATTAAAAATTGTTGATTTGTTAAATATTACTTATTGAGTATAGTAATATGTATAATTGAATTTGTTAAAATTGTCACGAGGGAATAATATGAAAATTATGGAAATTAAGTCAGGACGTGCCTGTGTCGTGTAGGAAATAAATTATTATTAGTAAAAGTGAATAAATTATAAGTCGCCCGTATGGTTTTTTCGAGTGCACCAATGTGTCCAGAAGGGTCGAGATAGTCAAAATAATGTACCCAGGGGTTTAGTTCGGGTCTCGGGACGTTTTTAAGCCTAATTGGCATCCCGAGAGGGGATTATAGACATTTTACATTTTTGGGCAATTAAACCCACTAATTTCCTAAGGATATATCAGCCTTTAGGAGTTGTCTTCCAGGGTTAATAAACACAAAACCCAAGAACGACCATTAGAGAAGGAGTTGGAGAGCTTTCCAAGCAACTCAAGGCCAAAGACTCACCCGTTTGTAACGCCACCACCACCAAAGCGTAGATCGCGCGACGAGGAACACAACCATACCTCTTTCGTCCACAAATCAGAAACTCAAATTCTAGGAAAGTATCTATCTTGCTTTTTTTTTAGTTAATGTCTCACCCATGTTAGTTTAGGATTATCAAGAACACTATTTCTGAAAGAAATTGATAATTTAGGGACTTAAAATCGCATGTTTAGAGAAATTTAATATATTTTGGACATACCCATCACATGTAGAGGATTACCCAAGAATTAATATGAATTTAGATACAAGAAATCTGGGAAACAAGGAGAAGAATGTATGTTTCCTCCAAAATTAGGGTTCTTGAGGATTATGTCAATTTTACCTCATTAATTTGATATCGTTAATGAATTTGAACATGTTTCACATAGGAAATCATGTCGTTAGGTATATTGTACCAGTAGAAATGTTGTTTCGAAGTTTGGACAAAATTGATAGAGGTTTTGAGGACTTTTGGTGATGAAGCCCGTAGGATAGTATATGCAAAATCTGGGAAATATCTGGGCGATCAATCTATGGACCTTGAATGTTGATCGATCGACCCCCTACCTTCGATCGATCAACCTCTTCTGAAATTTGAAGCTTGTTCTTTATTCTTAATGATTAACCCTGTGCCACTTTGTGGGAACACTTATACATATTTTATTTACCATAATGGGACTTGGGAAAGACCATTAGGGTTGTAGGCAAGGTTCGGGTGATACGATTTATATGTGATTTAACCATGGGGTTTTAGGAATATAAATTTAGTGGAAAATTGTGCGTGCGTAATGGTATATCTTGTGAGAATTAAGGAAGACTTAGACCAGTAGAGTAGTGAGGGTGCAACTACTAATTTTATATTATTTTGAGAGGATACACTTCGAGAGTCGAGAAGTAATTAAGGATTTGTTATACTTAATAGAATAAAAAGAGTGATTTACTTATACGTAGAACTCGAGCGTTATATGCTATGCATGGCTAGAATTATAATTATGGGTCGTGGGCGCACCTAATTTAGAAAATGTGAATATTTATATATATGACTGTATGAATGTGCTTATCTTATGTATCTATGTAAAAATCATACCAGGGATACTTGCTATCACGAAGGTTTCCGCCCCGGGACAGTCTTATCTCGATTGGACCTTTATGGGGGATATTGACTCGTACCCTAGAAGATAGTATCCTCGATACAGGCTATCTGAGAATGATAATCAGATGTTCTAAGAGACGTGAGGGTATGTGTTGACCTCTTACTAACATGGATGTTGCATTAGCCGGTAAGCATTTTAAATACATGCTAAACTATTTTGAAAACTATTTTACACTCGGGCTCTGACCCGTTTCCTGTCTTTTTTTTCTCTTATATATATATATATATATATATATATATATATATTACAAGTGCTCAGCCACAGGGGCGTCATGCTTAGATTCCTTGGAACATACACGTTGTAACTTATGTGGGAGTTGCAAGCCATTGCTTAGACGACCTCGTTGTTAACTCTACTCTTATTTTAGTTTTGTTTAGTTAGGGAAGGTGCCGCCCATTTCCCTATTCAGTTGGAATTGTCATAAATTTATGTTTATTCTTTAAATTTCAGTATTCTGTACTCTTTGGGTTTTGATTACGGTCAGGATGATTTCATTTGTAGTTTTAAAACTTGGTATTGGTTTATCTGAATGGTTGAACTCTTGGGTGTTTATTACCATTCTTCATATTTATGTGATTCTAAAATTGTTAATTATTAAAAAGGTTTTTCATATCTGGATTTAAATAGAATGGAAATAAGGTTTTAAATTGTTTTGACACTTAGCTTAATTATTTAGGGTGCTTAAATTGGAATTTTTCTTTGCGACAGTGATGCTAAGAATGAACCAATCGTTCTCCTTGATTTTAATTTAATAAAGGACTGATCACCCGATATTTAATTAGGCGGGGTGTAACATTTAAATTCAAATTTAATTGGTTGTTGGAAATTTTATAATGTTTTAAATATGTAAAGTTGATAATTTTGAATTAAAGGGCAATATAGTAATATAGGTTAGCTTAGGCTCCAAGCTAGGCTTTGAGAGAGGTACTATATAAGGAATACTATGGGTGATTATAAGGGAAGGGAGATGAAAAATAGAGGTTAGAAAAGAAATCCAAAGAGATAAAAACGAGTGGAATGAGAAGAGCCAATTTGGAATGTTTAGAGCTTCTTTTTGAGTGCATTCGAATGAGATTTGAGAAAAATCCAAAACAAATACTTGTCTCAATTTTTTGTGTAGAATCCAAATCTAAAGTCGGATTGGTGATTCAAATAAGTTTTGGATCTTATTTTTTGGGGTTTTTAAAATAGGACTATTTGGGGTTATCTCGTGTTGGGCTAGAACATGATTTGATTATTTTCGCGAGAGGAACGTGATGGTGCGATCAGATTTTGAGGATGATTTTTACTTGATGACTCATGCAATAATTTTTAGGTATGAGGTTTTACACAATATTCTCCTTTAAATCTTGAGAGTTATTCTGTTGATTTCTTATTAATTGAACTCATGTTTGAATTGATAAATTCTTGGAAATCTGGAAAAATAATTATTGGAATTATTTTGATTCATGTGGTATTATTCATGTTGTTGTTGAGAACATTGTCATGAGATTTTAATATGGCACGGAGGTTGGGCACCTGCCAAAATTCCTGCTTCCCAGGGCTATGACTTGATAAAGCATATGCGGATGGGGTGAGGCCTGGTGACCCATTGATGTGTTGTTGAGAAATTTATTGATAAATGCTATTGAGATTCACATTTGATTTCAATATTTGTACTCGTGTTGTTACGCTTTATTCATCGCTAATATATATTTGTTGAGCATCTTTCCTGTCGTATTGTGTACTTCCCCATATTTTTTTTAGTTGGCAGGTTGGCGTGGATTTGATCGCTATGGACCAATTGGGATGATTTTAGCATGGTTTTTTTTTTGAAGAATATTTTTTAGAAAATTTGTATTATTTTATTGTGTTGTATAGATCATTGGTGATTTATATTATTTTGAGAGATTTTGTTATATTGAATTTTAAGAATAAAGATTGGTAGTTTTGTTTATATTTTGGGGTTTTTTAGATGCTATATACCTTGTTATTTGTGGATTTGGTTAGTTTTATCGATAATGGCGATCCGCTCCGCTCTCCCCGGGTGGGCGGGGTGTTACAATATTTAGTTGTAATGTAACGTTCTTCACTTAATAACTTATCTAATCACTAAAAATCTTCACCTTTAGTTTAAACATCATCATTAAAATCTTCGGACACCCCTTTTCCATCAATTACAACCACCTCAAGAGTCGTGATATTGACATCAACATTTTCAATGCACATTGAAGGTGCCCAACCAAATTGTAAGACAATGAAATTGAGTCATAGAATATATTAATCCACCTATTACAAATAGAGTCAACCAATTCTGTATCGTCGTTCGATCGCGTAACATCTTCATAAGCGTCCTATCCATATACTTTCAAAACAAAGTAACAAACGATTCCATGATTACTACAACACACAAGCATAAAATTAGTAATGAAATTAACAACTTCACCCCTTGGTGTATTTTTCTTAGTAGTTGAATATATATTAAAGATGCAAGCATTAAGCAATGTGATCGTTGAACTACACGCTAGCACAAGTTATAATTTTTTTTATTACATAAATCAAATTATTTGAAACTAAACAAGAATAAACTGTATACCATCTAGTCATATGCATTTTCAGTGCACACATTCAGTAAATGTCCTTGTAGATAACAACATAAGAAGAATACATTAATATTTCTTGTATAATAAAGTCAGAAATTACACCTGAATATCTTGTATAATAGGTTATTTTCAAATATGCAATTTAAATTGTTTGTTTCGCATACAGTAAATGTTACTATAAGTACAATATTTTTACACCGCACCGAATAAATGCATTTTATTTCAGATGAAAAAGAAATTCATGCGAGTCAAATGCAGACATTTTCGATATACACAACTATTGTTAAATACACACTAAATAATATGTTGATGCCATGCCAATTTTATTCAATTGAAATCCCAAAAATCCATGAACAAACCATATCCAAAAATAAAAAACAAATGTCAACAACTTAGTTGTTTTATTGGAAACACCTATTCAAAACAACAATTAAGCCACAAGCTACACTCAAATATCTTGTATAATGGGTTATTTTCAAATATGCAATTTAAACCGTGGGCATGCACAGCATAGCAACATCAGCAATGGGCGTGAACAACATAGCAACATCAGCATCACTGATTCTCTTGCGGACATTCTCAATAAGAATAGAACTCAGGTTCTCACAAAAACTGCTGCTACCAAGAAGATTGCTAAAAAACCCAATAGCAGTGTTGGCCACATTCTGAGTACCCTCAATGCGTAATCCATTCTCATCCTTAATGCGTTATCCATTTAACTTGAAAGGAAGAAGTTACGATTTTGTGGGGTATTCCGATCCTATGTAAAAATTGTAAATGAATGGTTATTGGGTTTAGGACTTAGAAAGTGGTGGAAAAGTCAATAGGATCTATTTTAACTTTGACTAATTAAATAGGACCTATATATAAAAATATCTTCTTTATATAAGAGATTCTTGTTTTTCTACTAGACTATTTCTTTGATTTGATGGGTAACCTATATAATATTTTGTTATCTATTAGAACTTTCTTAAAGTTTCTTATTTTAAATTCTAGGGTTTCAAGATTTTGCTTCATAATATTTCTTTCTTCTAAGATTTTTTCCAATATCTTTTAACCTAGATTATGAGTTTGACAGGTATATTTGATCTATCTTATTGATTAGAATGTATATTTATATACTTGGACTTAAAGGAATACAATGTAAGTATTTCTTTAGTATTATCAAGTAGAATCATGGTTTATATTTCTTGGAATGTTTATAATTTTTGGAAGGTGTGACTAAAAGTTTACAGGAAACTGGTCGTCATTCCTATTATATTTGGATTGAATTGAAACGGAGATTACAAATATTATTATGTTTTGTGTGAAGCGAATTTTGGATTTTTTGCGATTTTGGGTAGAATTTGTGCATTTTCCATTTTTTTAGGAAAATGAATTTTTTTTCTCGATGTTATGAAAAAAATCTAAATTATATGATTTTTTCCTGCAAAAATAAGTAAACAAAATTACAAAATTATAATTTTCATGAATTATGGATTTCAAATATGTTTAAAGTACATGGATTTCCTAAAAATCAACAAAAATTCTATACTGTTTATAAAAAAATTGGATTTATGCTTGAATTCTTTGTATAAAATTCCAAATTATTCCAAAAATATACTTTTTTTGAAGTCTACGTTTTCATTTTTCACGAGAGAGGGAGAGAGAGAGGGAGAGAGAGATTTGAGGTTGTTTGGAGTTTTAAGAAATTCTTTGACCTAACCGTGATTTTTTTCAATAGACGGTGGGGGGTCAATCTCCAATTATGAAAACTAGTTACTTGCACCTATTATGTGTGTGTAAATATAGGGGAAAGAAATTTAAAAAATAAACAACTAGTTAATGGCGTGGGATTGATAAAAAGATGAAACAAAAGAGAAGAGGGGTATAAAGTAGTTTGTTGATAAATCGAGGTTATAACTGGTATTTTGAGGGTTTACCAAAATCTTTTTCCTTGTGCTTAATAAGTAGTACTGGATAAGACGCCTTTAATGTCAAACTAGTGAAAACTTGGAGAGGACATTGAAAAAGCCTACAAATAAATTGCACGATCATTTATACTCGTAAAATGCTAAAGGCGTCTAGGATTTCACCAAGGGAACCTACACTTCATAAAAATACAACAAGGTTTAAAACCCTATTGACAATACAATATAATGGCACATACACTCAGCCAATGGAACTAATACAAGTTTCATCTTCATCTTCATCTTCATTATTCTTGAGTTGGGTTAGGTTTTATATTTTCCTTCAAAATAATATTAGATGAGAAATCATATAACAAATTAAACATCATGGGTAGGGAAAATCAAGTCTAATATCACACTAATCATTGAAAAAACCTAAAGTACAAGGAAATAATAGGTAGAGGGGTAAAAAAATCTTGGAAACGTGTAACTTCGGCAACTCATTACGGAGTTTTGGTAGAAAACGGTAATCAGTTGTTGAGCATGATTAAATTAATTCTAGATATTTTACTTACTTTGGGGAATTAGTCATATAGAGTGCCCAATAAATATGTAATTGTTCGAAGACACACCTATCACTGAGTATGTGCAATTGATCTTTGCTTATTTACAAATGCACAAATTTGGTAATCAATTACCAAATATGTGCAATTAATATATGTATATTTACAAGGGCACACCGAGTATGTGTAATTCATATTCCTATATTTACAAAGTAACACACTCAGTAATAAAGTCACCAAGTATGTGGAATTACTCTGTATATTTACAAACGTACACTATGTAATCTGTCACCCATTATGTCCAATGAGTCTCTTTATATTTACAAAGGCACACTCGATAATTAGTCGATGAGTAATGTCTTTATATTTTAACTATAATTACTTAGTGTGTAACGCCCCAACCCAAATTTATGGGTTACCCGTGGTCAACCCAGTCCGACCCGAGTGTTATGTGTGAACTTCAATGAAACAACCGACATAATATTTCTAGTCTAGTTTTTATTGAATTAACATTTCACTTGTTTAGCATGGGGTTTCCATATAAATTACGCTAAGTGAGGGACTATTGGAAACGTTCCCAGAATCCTAGCATATAGAGCTACTAACGTAAAATAAAATAAGACACTTACATATACATTGCTCTCAAAATACGGATCCACACCCAACCTGTCGTAACAAAGATGAGGGAACGAGCCAAATGGGCAATGGGAAATTACATCAATGCAACACAAAATCCAATGATAGAAAGGAGACTCTAACACGTTATTTCTATGTACACATGCAACTACCTTACATTTATATACATATATACACTTTAATGCATCGAATCATTTTATTCCAATAATAATACCTATACCGATTAATTCACCTAAAACTTATAAAAGAACTTCGTTTTTCAATTGACTTGACATTTGTAATACCCCACCAAATATTTTTTAATTTTTCCCGCATAATTTATAATATTATGGAAAACTTGGGATTCGAATCTCTATGATTGGGTTTACATATGTGTTTGACTAATCTTGGAGCCTTGGTGATAATAATAGAAGTTTTGCGTAAAAATTAAAAAATTTGGAGAAATTTAGGAAATAGTCATTTGAACAAATTGAGGTTCGTTCGAAGGACATTGAGGTTTCATTAAACACAGATAAGTCGTTTGAACGAGTAGGCTAGGTCATTCGAAAGTGGGTATTGAACGAGGTCCATTTATATAACAGGTTTGGGGCGTTCAAAGGGCGTTCGAATGAAAACCCAATATTGTTCGAACGAGTTTGCCCAGATTTTAATTATTTGGCTTACCCTTGTGTGTTATCGCATTTTGAACCGTTGGATTGATGAACTGTTAAGTTCTGGTGAACCTAGATTGGGAAAAAATGGTATTTTGGTGCAAGGAGAGTTTTTAAAAGGCTTATTTGGGGTTTATTTGGATTTATTGGACGATGGAGAAGATAAAGAGAAAGGGGCGAGTCTTCTATTTTCAGATTTCTCTCCTCTCTCTAGCTCTCTCTAGCTTCATCACCCTCTCCATCCATCATAGACTAGCCTACACCACCATGTACCCGCCTTATGCCACCACATTCTAGATATATTCCATAATAAATAAACCCAATACACCCACTTCCACCATTATTGAGTAGGGCTACAAATTTTGGAGTGTTGTTGGGGGTCTTTGGAGAAGATGAAGATGGACTATTTATGGAGATTGAAGAGGGTTTTGATGGAGCTTTAATGTAGGCAAGCTTAGTGGATCTAGACAACCTCTCTGAGTCCACCTTAAGAGGTGGGATGTTTCCATCTTCATAGACATTTCAACCAACTATTTTGGAGATCAATTTGAGGTGATAAATTCTACTCTTAGTGTTAATACTATATTCGCATAGTAATAGTCTTCTTGTTAGATTATAAAGGTAGGATGCATTTGAGTAAATAATGGTTTTCAAGTAAATGGATATTAAACATTTTTAGAAGAAAGTTATTTTTGTTGAAAGTAAAGTATGAATTAATACGTAAAGGTTTTCTTGAAATGAAGAGTTGGGATTTTATGAAAAATAGTGTATTTCTGGAAGTCAAATGTTAAACATTTTATAGAATATAATGTTTGGAAATGATATTTATCTTGATAAAACATTTGGTGGAATAATGTTCCAAAGTTTCTTGCAAAAATGTAGATTTTATAAAAGTTGGACATTTGTTGTGTTTTGAAGAAATAAAAATGTACCTTAGTCTTGTACAAGGTATATTTTGCAAGTAATATGAATTTATAGACTAAATTATATATTTGACCCATTTAATAGGATTTTTTTAGAGTTAAATCCATCTTCTCATGCATATAAACTTGTAGTATCTTAATGATGAACATGTAAACAAGTTTAAATAAGTTTTGTTGGGTTTAAAAATGCAAAAAGGAAAAATTGAAATTCTAGTCTTTAAACTGTGTGATAAGGTGTTAAAAATGTGATAACTTTAAGGTTGTAAGACTACATGTGTTAATAAAGGGAAATGGTATTTCTTATAAAAAGTCTTTAAATGTAATTGGGTTTCTTAGATAACAAAAGTGACGAAATATCTAGCAGAGAAAAAAGTTAGTAAAGGTGGAATAAGTGTTAATGGGTTAAAACATTGGAAAAGTTGGTATGTATAACTTAATAATATCTTTGGGAGATTATTGCTTATGAAATTGGAAGAAGTGGAAAAGTTTGGAAACAAAAGGGTAAAATGGTAATTTTACATTAAGTAGAAAATTTTTATGAAATAAAAATGTTGAAAAGGGAGTTACACCAAATGGTCCTAAATGAACATGATTTTGGAATAAAATCAAAGCTAAGGTGTAAAGAACATGAAATGTTGATTTTCAAAATGTAACACAAATCGAGGTGAAACCCAGAGTTTTGGCTTCGGTCGGGTAAAAAGGAAGGGTGAAGTAATGTGGACATCTGCAAAATGTTAAAATACATTAAAAAGGAACTCGTATGACATAGGGATAATTAAGAAAGGCTCGGAGCCCTGGGGTGAAAAATCCAAAATCACTGGCCAAATCATATGGTGGGGTCGTCGGTAGTGTGGAGCTCGTTAAAGTACGCGATTTATTGGAAGATTATGAGAAAAAGATAAATGAATATGCAACATGTTAAGAAATGGATTGTAGAGAAAATGTGAAAAGATAACTTAACTTGAACGAATTAGTAAATGTTCTGGTAAAGGTTAAAGTGAACAAGAAAGGTGTAAATTGATTAGCATCCATAAAGTAAAGTAAAGGTTAAGTGTAGTGATTAAATGGGTAAGTTAAACAACTTAAGAATGTTTAACCCATAATTAACACAAGAGTGCATTTTGGAAGTTTTTCTAATAGTTAAATAAGTATTTTCTAACACGGCGTTCACATGTGCTGAAAGGGTGGTTTCAATGAAAGTACTAATGTGGATTGATATATATGAAAGGGGTCATTTCTATAAGAAATGACTTTCATTAGATTTGTTTAAGTATTTAACCTCATGTGTTATATAAAGGAATAAATGTCAATAAAGAAGATGTTCTTTTATGAGATTGAGGTTAATTAAGAGGGATAAATCATGTTTTTGAATATAAAAATGCTTTCGTGCATTATATATATGTATAAGGTAGTTGCATGTGCACATAGGTATAATGTGTTAGAGTCTTCTTTATGCCGTTAAATTCTATACTACATTTGTATATTTCCCATTGAGCATTCGTCTCACTCCCTTGTCTTTCCTATGACAAGTTGGGTGCGGGTTCGTATTTTGAGAGCGTTACACAAGTAAGTTTTCTTTTTATTTTAAAATAGTAGCTCTGTATGCTTGGATTTCAAGGACGTTTCCCACTGGTTCCTCACGTAGTTTAATTTGAAATTGTAATCGCATGCTAAACAAAAGAAACATTAATTAATATAAAATTGGATTAGAAACATTATATAGGTTGTTTCATTGCACTTTACACTTAACGCTCCGGTCGGATGGGGTTTACTACGGGTAACCCATAAATTCGGGCTCTAACATCACAAATGGTATCGGAGCTCTAGGTTTAAGGTTCCTTTCGGGAGTGACATTGTGAGGTTGATAGTGGATCTTTTGACGTCGGTGTTGGTTTGGTCCGATAAGACTAGTATTGGCGACGGTTTAGTTCGTGTCCTCGACGATGAAGTCAAAGAGGTGAGTACGATGGGTTAATTATGGCCTAGTGGCATACGACTAAGTTATTTGTTATTGATCGCTTTCGCACTTCTTATTATATGTGTTAGTAATTTGTCGATGTCCATGTAAACTGATAGTGGTGACACCGTTGTTTTTAGTGTGAGGTGTTTTCTTTCCAACCTTTAATTACTTAGCGTCTTTGGAGACATTATAGAATGTGATGATGCCCATTGGGAAAGTGGCACAAATTGTGTAAAGTTCGCTATGGAAATTGGTAATAGGGTGCCATGACTAAGTAATGATGATTTGTAATTTAAAATTCATATAGTCCCTAGGTGTGGCACTTATGGGTGGTTAATGCCGATAATATAATTACGTAAATCCAATCCTTGGGGTAATATCATCATTTATGGATAGTTTATGAGCACGTGTGGGACAATACCTGAGGATAGGTACACTTAGTCTTAGTTGATCGTATGATATCCTTATGGATGAGTGACTTAGTAATTACTAGCCGTTGAAGGTATCTCATAAGACGTGATTAGAGTTACGAAACATTTATGGCAAATGTGTCACGTGATGACAATGATGAGTTGTAGTAACAAGGGAGTGAACCTTAGGTAGCCCTTTGGGGTAGTGTTGGAAAGGATGATGAAACATTTGATGAACATAACCTTAAGCAACATCAATAGTGTAGACCTAGATGTACTGGTTATACATGATATCTTGTATCCTACAAAATTTCTTAGCAGTGTTAACTTGTGGTTCAATGCATGGTGCGTAACAGTAGTTGTAAAAGGAATATCCTTGTAGTATCCTTGGGATGAAAGGTCACTTATTATTGATTCCATGAGGTGTTTGACGACTATGACCTACCATGTTAGAGAATTATAGAATGATACTTGGGCTGAGTGGCTAAGAGTCACTGAAACGAATATCGAGAAATCATGGGCATAACCACTTTGTGGAAATTATGGTTGATAAAGTCGTATCTAGTATTGGTGATGATTGATTGGGTATACTTAGTGTCCTTAGGGGACCGGCCACGCTTGATCTTATGGATTGTGTTGTGTCCAAGTGATAGTATGTGAAAAATATGGTGATGCCTTTAGGTTTTTGGCTAATTCCAAAGGAGTCGCTTCATATAGCCTTGAATGAGGCCTACAAAATATAATATACATATGTGGTGCAATTTTCTATGGTAAAATTAGAGATTCATGTCATGATTGGGAATAATACTCATTGTCCTAAGAAGATCGGTGTAGAGAGGACCGTTTTAGACTTTGACGAGTACCAAGAGATGCATTAGGGACTTGGGACAATGACGTTATGATTTAGACCATGCACATAGAAATTTGATGAGATGTTGAGGCATAATGAAGATATCAATATGAGTCGACAATATATGTTAGAATATTACTAGTGAGGTGACATTTAGACCTTAAGTCATCTTGTTAGACTTGTGTGGATTTAAGAGTGTACATTCGAGTAGTATTAGTTACCCTTATTGATATGCCCCAAGTGTCACCTCGGCTCAGGGACACCAACCTCGGCTGATATTATGGCTGACGCTGGAAAAGCCTTAGGTCAGTTACTAATACCCTCGGCCATATGAGGGTCGGTCCTAGCCGACATCACAACCAACCTCTTCAGGGGGAGACTCCATGAATCAGGGGGCCAACAGTTCAAATAATCACCCGAGTGATGACAACCTCGGCCGAGGTTACAAAAAACCACACTATTACCAAGGGCGACCTCACCAATAATTCAGTTGATGTACCAGGCACATGCCGGCTTAACCTCGGCCCAGGTCGACTTCGATTCCTTACCTCGGCTTCACTTAAGCTGAGACCTTCATGGCTCATCTCGGATTGAATGAGCAGTATGACCTTACTAACCTCGGACTCATCCAGACCGAGGTCATGATCAAGCGCAAGCCGAGCACTTATTGACATGTGGATAAGGGCAAGTAGACACAAATCTTCCCCTCACGTGGAGGGAATATTTCATCATCATTCTCTACATGTGACAGTGACAGATGTCTTCATCTAATTGGGTAGATCAACACACACATGCTCATTGCATGCATAGGGGGTACATTACACCCTCCAGGTACTATATATAGAGGTCATCCTTTACCTTGCAAAGGATCCGAAGTTAGCAACCCTAGCTGAAACTCTGTTCAAATACACAGTAGAGAGAGAAAGCTTGAGAGATTGTATCTATGGCTATTAGAGCCCTCATACATTGATACACATCATACACTTGCACAGTGGATGTAGGCCTGATTGGCTGAACCACTTATATTTTGGTGTAAATCTTCTTCTCCTCACCTCCTTCTACTATATATACATACACTCATATGCTGCCATTGTTAACATTGAATTGAGCTCACAAACACCTTGAAGGGTGGTGCTATTTCTAGCATCATCATTTTGGCGTCGTCTGTGGGAGTGAGAAGTTGTCTCTTCCTCTTCTTCAGCTTAACCCCACCGGAGACTCTGGTGGTGAAACAGACACCACCCCTTGCGTGGAGCTGCTTCACCATCGAAAGAGGTACTATAAGGTATTAAGCTCACCTCCTACTTAAGATCTTTATTGATTAACACATGGCACCAGAATTACCACCACCTCTTCCACCACCTGGTGGGGGAGGACCTAGCTCCAACCAGGCACCGCCTCAGTCCGAAATGGCAGAGGTAACTCCAGCCTTGAGGTCTTTGGCTGCAACGTAACAAGCTATGCAGGAGCAGTTTGCACAGCTCAGCTAAACTATGATGAGGCCACCTGGAGTTTCACCGGAGATGATCACTCCGGCGGCTTTCCAGCCTCATCCTGACGCTAGGGGACCACCCCAGGCACCAATGAAGGACCATCCTTCACCCTAGCGGAGGAGGAATGTTGCTGACCCTAGGCGCTTACGCCTGGGGAGGTAAGGAAACCCTTGCCCGGAGGACATGTATGACGATCTAGAGGTTGAAGAGGTTCCGGAAGATTGCTGGGAGCCGTATGAGGTATCAAATAATATGGTACATCCTCTTCAGCAGAGCTAAGGATGTATCAGCCGAAGAGGTGAAGAGGCCCAACAACGAGGATCAACTTTTGATCGATTGAGCAGAGGGTCAGCCTTTGAGAGGTTGGGCCCAGTGAATGACCTAAGACAGAGGTTATCCAGGTCCAGAAGTGCTGTCGGCTCATAAAGAGGAGACAGACCAGGTCGGCCTGACCAGGGCCGACCCATGAAAGAACGGACGGAGACTAGGAAGAGGTCAACAACCAACATTGTGCTGCGTCAGGCGAACCCTCAGTCCATACCTTGGAGGTGGTTGGGGACAACCTCAGCCAGGCTGATGGCAGGAGACCATGGAATGACTTTATCTAACGTCTTGAGGAGAAGATAGGAGACCTCATCAAAAGTAGGGACCCATTGCAAAGGGGTTACTCAGAAGGCTCTCCATTTGTGGCTAAGATAGTGAGCTTCCCGACTCCTGCTAAGTTCAAACCTCCCATGGTGTCTCCCAAGTATTATGGTAGCACCAACCCCGTACACCACATTGAGATGCATCAGTCAGCGATGGACATCTACTCGATACCTAACGAGATGAAGTGTAGGGACTTCTCTGGGACCTTGACAGAAGCAGCACACAGCTGGTTTACTTCTCTTCAGAAGAATTCGATTGAGAATTTCAAAGGCTTGGTTGAACGATTCATTCATAACTTCTACTTTAGGGTAAGACCTTAAAAGAAGACCACTCATCTACTGTATGTCAAGCAAGGCAAGGATGAGAGCCTAAGAGACTACATCACCAGGTTCAACAAAGAGAAACTGGAGGCTGAAGATTACGAATAAAATATAGCCATGACCGCCCTCATAGGAGGTCTTTAGAAAGGGAAGTTGTTGTGGAAACTTGTGAAAGAGCCTCCCAGATCTATGTCCGAGCTAATGGCAACTGCAGGGAAAGTCATGAATCCCGAAGAGGAAATGTCCGCCAAGTATGAGGATAAGAACCGCGGTAGTAGCGAGAAGTCCCAGAGAAAGAAAGATGGAAAGAAGAGGTCAATGAGATCAAGAATGACAGGACTCTGATATGTCCAGAGAAACTGAAGGCCCCACCACATAAGAGGAACAAAAACTTATCGTGTGAGTTCCACTAGGACCATGGTCATGTCACAGACAGATGCTTCGCCTAGAAGGATGAGATTGAAAAAATGTTAAAGTCTGAAAAGTTGAGGAAGTATGTTGATGGTAAGACACCTAAAGGGGGAAGAGATGACCCTAGGAAGAGATAGAATGACAGATGCCGTGATGATGTCCCAGCTAGAAGAGATAATGATTCAGAAGGTGATGATGAAGAGGATCCGGACCTCCCGCTGAAAGATGATAACACCTCGGTGAAGAGGGTTGGCATGATCTCCTTTGGTGTTGACACCATATGTGGAGGACTTGCAGGAGGTGGCTCTGAAGTGGCTGATAGGAAAGCTCATGTGGTAGAGGCCAAGTTAGTGGCCAAACATGAGGTTATCAATCTAACGTCTCCCGATGCATTGCAGAAGAGAAAGAAGGTGGACATGGACACCCTTATAGTTGGGTTCTCTCGACTCGACTTCAAAGGTATCTTAGCCCCCCATGATGACCCTTTGGTAATAACAACAAGGTTGCATGGGTGCGAGGTGCAGAGGATCCTCATGGACGGGAGGAGTTTAGCAGATGTGATGTTTTGGCCTTGCTTCAAGAGCCTAGGTCTTAGCAGAGCTAGGCTGGTACCCTATCATCATACTTTGATGGGCTTCAGCGGCGAAAAGGTCCACCAATTGGGCATGTATGAGATGGACATTCGAATGGGTGACGAGTGGCCTAAGAGGTTGACCCAAAAGATAAATTTTGAGGTGATGCACAAAAATGTCTTCTCGGCCTACAACCTCATCATAGGAAGGGTGGACCTTAAGGAATTTGAAGCTATGCCATCGACGGTCCACCAGATGCTAAAATTCTCGACCCCCTATGGGGTAGGGGAAGTGCAAGGCGACCAGACCATAGCACGAGAATGTTACTTCAACTCGGCCGAAGAGAGAGAGGCCTATAAGAGGGAAACCACCACCTATAGCATTAATACATTGGACCCAAGAGATGAAACAAAGTTGAATAAGGGAGAGGCCGCAGAAGAGGTAAAATCCATCGTCCTCAATGAGGACGAGCAGAAAAAAAACATGCAGGTCGAAAAATCACTAAAGACAGAAATCAAGGAAGAGCTGATAAACTTCCTCAGGAAGAGGCAGAGTGTCTTCGCTTGGAGTCTAGCAGACATGACCGACATCAACCCTGAGGTTATGAGTCACAAGCTCAACATGACTAAAGATGCCAAGCCTATCAAATAAAGACGAAGAGTTTACTCCAGGGAGAAGTACAAAGTCATCCGGGAAGAGGTCAAAAAATTGGAAGAGGTTGAGTTTATAAGAGAAGTTATATATCCAGAGTGGTTATCAAATGCAGTCATCGTGCCCAAAGACAATGGGAAGTGGAGAATGTGTGTTAATTTCTCTGACCTGAACAGGTCTTACCCAAAAGATAGCTATCCCTTACCTCGGATAGATCTGATGGTGGATGCTACTGCGGGACATGAGCTCATGAGCTTCATGACGTCTATTCAGGCTACAACCAGATCTTCATGGATGCATAAGACTTAGAGAAGACAGCCTTCACTGACAAAGGGATGTACTGTTACAAAGTGATGCCCTTCGGTCTAAAAAATACAGGGGCAACATACCAACGTCTTATGAATAAGATGTTCGAAGATCAAATAGGTAAGACTATGGAGGTGTATGTAGACGATATGCTGACGAAGAGCATAAAAGCTTGCACTCATGTGGCAGACCTCGAAAAGACCTTCAATACTATGGACTTATACACGATGAAGCTCAACCCAGCGAAGTGTGTCTTCGGGGTAGGAGCTGGGAAGTTTTTAGGATTCATTGTCAATCAAAGAGGAATTGAAGTAAACCTTGAGAAAATCAAGGCTTTGCTTGATATGAAGGCACCGAGGAGTATCAAAGACATCCAAAGACTCACGGGGAGAGTGGCTGTAGTTAATAGATTTATTTCCAGGGCAACGGACAAGTGTCTTTCGTTCTTTAAAGTTCTTAGAAAGGCCTTTCAGTGGGACGAAGAGTGTGAAGAAGCATTCAACCAACTCAAGTCTTACCTTGGGTCTCCCTTGCTATTATCTCAGACCATAGTAGGAGAGAAATTATATGTGTATCTAGCAGTCTATGAATCAGCTATCAATGCTGCTATAGTGCGGGAAGACGTTGGAATCCAAAACCCCGTGTATTTCAACAGTAAAGCCCTTCAAGGGTCTAAACAAAACTACCCTCGTATGGAAAAGCTGGCCTACGCCCTGATTCATGCTTCAAGGAAGATGAAGCCCTACTTCTAAGACCACTCCATGGTTGTCCTCACCGACTCCCCACTAAGACAGGTCCTGCATAAACCTGAGAAATATGGAAGGTTGATGACATGGGCCATTGAGTTGGGGGAGTATGACCTTACCTACCAACCTAGGACAATCATCAAGGGGCAGGCCCTCGCAGACTTTATTGCTGAGTTCCCTTGGGAAGAGGCCGAGGAAAAGAATGACCTAGAGGGCGCTGAAGGGACAAACAACAGTGTCTTTCGAGATCAGGAAGAGACGACACCAAACGTCTTCCGAGGGTAAGAAGAGGTGACACCGAACACATTTCAAATCCAGGAAGAGGTCATACCCAAAAAGATCAGGGGCAGAGTAGTGAAGAACGAGGAGGATCGATACCTTTTCAAGAAAGGAATCATGTCAGAGGGGGCCTTCTCATCAGATATAGACATTTGGAATCTCTTTGTTGATGGTTCCTCCTGTGATAGTGGAAGCAGTGCAGGGTTGATACTTTCAGCTCCAGATGGTGCCAACATTGAATACGCTTTGAGATTCAACTTTCAGGCATCTAACAACTAGTCAGAGTATGAGGCCATGATAGTAGGTCTCTTATTGGCAAAGACTCTGGGAGTAAGATGACTCCTAATTCATAGCGACTCAAGGTTAGTTGTCAATTAAGTGTTGGGAGTCTATGAAGCCAAAGACGAAAGGATGGCTAAGTACTTTAAGAAGGTGAGAACGATGTTAGAATATTTCAAAGAGACAAAACTTAAGAGAGTACCTGGACAAAGTAATAGCCACACAGACGCATTGGCAAGGTTGGCCTCGGCGACAATGACAGACGTCAGAAGGATAGTTCCGGTCGAGGTCTTAGGAAAAACGACCATTGAGGAAGAAGAGGTATGTAACCCTTGTCTCAATTATAACCTAGGAGACTCGTGGATGGACCCCCTCATCAGATATATCAAAGAGGGAGAGCTACCTACATCTAAGCTAAAGAGGAGGAAATTGATATATAGGGCTGCCAAGTTCTCGATAGTAGGAGACGTCCTGTACAAGAAGGGATTTCTGTTGCCTCTCCTCAGATGTGTGCATCCCACCGAAGTTCCTCGGGTCTTATAGGTAGTTCATGAGGGTTCTTGCTCTAGTCACATAATGGGAAGACCCTTGGCCAAGAGAATCATTACACGGGGATACTGGTGGCCAACTTTGGCCAAAGATGCTGCAGCTTACATGAAGAGGTGTGATAAATGTCAGATATTCGCCTATATTCCTCATCAACCTCATCAACCTATGACTTCAATCACCTTTCCATGGCCATTTTCAGTATGGTGAATTGACTTAGTAGGACCCCTACCAAGAGCTGCCAACAGTTATCGGTTCCTGATAGTCGCCATTGACTACTTCTCAAAGTGGGTGGAGGCAGAGCCGATGATAACGATCACAGAATAGAAGACCTTCCAATTTATTTGGAGGAACATCATATGCAAACATGTCCTCCCCAACACTCTCATCTCAAATAATGGAACCTAGTTTAAGAACTCCTCTTTTGAAAAATATTGCGTAAGAGTTGGGATAAAGCAGTTCTTTTCATCTCCTGACCGACCTCAGGCAAATGGTCAGACCGAAGTCACGAACAAAACAATCCTCGATGGAATCAAAAAGAGTTTAGAAGAAGTGAAGGGAAGATGGACTGAAGAGATTTACGCTGTGTTATGGGCCTACAGAACCACGGTAAAAACACCGATAGGAGGAACCCCATTCATGCTAGCCCATGGCTCAGAGGCCGTCATACCAACAGAAGTGGGGCTCCCAACCCATAGGGTTCAAGCCTATGACCCTGATGAAAATGAGGAAGAGAGAAGACTAGACCTCGATCTGATTGAAGAGAGAAGAGAAGACGCAGAGATCAGACAAGAAGCTTACCAATAAAGAGCAGCAAAATTCCACAATCAGAGGGTGAAGTCAATACCCATCATCGTGGGAGACCTAGTGCTGAAGCAGACCTTACAGAAAATAAACAAGCTCCACCCAAACTGTTATGGTCCCTACAAAGTGACAGAAGAGGTTGTGCCTAGCACCTACAAGCTAGAAAACCTGTAAGGGGAACCTTTCGCTAACCCATGGAATGCTGATCACCTAAAGAAGTATTACATATGATGTTGTAAAGAGTTAATGTAAATGTACCATCATATTAGGAAGAGGTTATTAATGAGAGATCAGTTTCTGTATCAATTCTTGCTTCATTGTGCTCTAATGGTAGAAATTATAAGGATACCATCTTAGGTGATGACCTCAAACCCTTATAACATCACTCAGTGGTGACAAGGTCTGAGGTCAGACACCATACTTGGATGACCTCAGACCCTTAACATCATTAATTTGGTGAGATTAATTATGAGGATAACATCTTAGGTGATGACCTCAGACCCCTATAACATTAATCAGTGGTGACAAGGTTTGAGGTCAGACACCATCCTTGGATGACCTCAGACCCTTAACATCATTAATTTGGTGAGATTAATTATGAG
Source organism: Sambucus nigra (assembly GCA_949130495.1). Classification (NCBI taxonomy): domain Eukaryota; kingdom Viridiplantae; phylum Streptophyta; class Magnoliopsida; order Dipsacales; family Adoxaceae; genus Sambucus; species Sambucus nigra. Next base: position 103,456,044 of record OX422217.1, on the reverse strand, counting down.
GATAAAATCTTAGGTGATGACCTCAGACCCTTACAACATCACTCAGTGGTGACAAGTTCTGAGGTCAGACACCATCCTTGGATGACCTCAGACCTTTAACATCATTAATTTAGTGAGATTAATTATGAGGATAACATCTTAGGTGATGACCTCAGACCCTTGTAACATCACTCATTGGTGACAAGGTCTGATGTCAGACACCATCCTTGGATGACCTCAGACCCTTAACATCATTAATTTGGGAAGATTAATTATGAGGATAACATCTTAGGTGATGACCTCAGACCCTTATAACATCACTCAGTGGTGACAAGGTCTGAGGTCTGACACTATACTTGGATGACCTTAGACCCTTAACATCATTAATTTGGTGAGATGAATTATGAGGATAACATCTTAGGTGATGACCTCAGACCCTTAACATCATTAATTTGGTGAGATCAATTATGAGGATAACATCTTAGGTGATGACCTAAGAGCCTTATAACATCACTCAGTGGTGACAAGGTCTGAGGTCAGACACCATACTTGGATGACCTCAGACCCTTAACATCATTAATTTGGTGAGATTAATTATGAGGATAACATCTTAGGTGATGACCTCGGACCCTTATAACATCACTCAGTGGTGACAAGGTCTGAGGTCAGACACCATCCTTGGATGACCTCAGATGCTTAACATCATTAATTTGGTGAGATTAATTATGAGGATAACATCTTAGGTGATGACCCCAGACCCTTATAACATCACTCAGTGGTGACAAGGTCTAAGGTCAGACACCATACTTGGATGACCTCCGACCCTTAACATCATTAATTTGGTGAGATTAATTATGAGGATAACATCTTAGGTGATGACCTCAGACCTTATAACACCACTATGGTGACAAGGTCTGAGGTAATACTATTGATTAAGTTTAATCAGACATTATTGCGATAAGACTTCAGAGTTAAAACATCATATGACAGAAACATTCAACAAAACAAACGAAGTGAAAAACCCACCTCAGAGGTTTCCATTCCAATTGTAAAAATATAAAGATACAAGTTTCATATGTTCTTCAGAGATTACAAACAGTCAGAGGTTACAAAATAAAGCTTCACAATTAAGCCTAAGGATTAGAGGGGAGAGTGCTGGCATCCTAAGCCTGATTTTCTTGGCCAATGTTTATCACCTCGGCCCCATCTTCTCTGTGGTCAGCTCCTAGCTCAGTGCAGTCCAGTGTGGCAGTCTCTGCAGGTGCAGCAACTTCCTTTTCAACCTCCTGAAGGGCTTGGGCAAGCTGAGGGTTAACAAAGCCGAGGCCTATGAAATCAGAGGCCTTCAAACTCCCATCCTCCTTCTCCTTGACAGCTGCCCATTTGATAGTAGCTTTAATACCTCTTTCAAGGTACTCAAACCAAAGCTCATGAACTCGTCTGAGGCTTTATAATCAGTAAGTATCCCCTCAGAGGCATCATCAAGGGTTGCCTTCACCGCAGAGTCAACCTTCTGCTGGAGGACATCATCCTTTGCCTGTAGAGCCATTGCATGATCGTTCTTAAGTTTTGAGACCTCTTTCTCTAGCCCCTTCACCTTCTTCTCAATCCCCTCTAATGCAGACTTCAGACGTTCTATCTCTGCATTCAGTGAATTTTGTACTTTCTCGGCCTCTTGACCCTTTTGGATGAGGGGCATCTTCCTCAGAGTCCAATTGGCTAGATGATGCATTGCAGCCAAACCCTTTAAAACATATAATCGTGTGAATAAGTTGAAAATCAAATCAGAGGTTACACTTGGAAACTACAACGAAATATGAAGTCGTACCTAAATGGACCTGTGGAGGCCGAACTCAACCAGCAGGGGTGTGTCCATGGAACGGCAAAAACGTTTGTCTGCCTCGGTCATGGCAGAGCCGATAGCATCCAAAGCCTACAGACTGTGGCCTATGATGCTATCATTGATCTTCAATTGCTCTATACGAGCCGCCAACTCTTCTGCAGAGGATATGGGGATGGAAAAATCCCTGCCTTTTTTAGTCTGCCTATGAACTTCAGGGGCATGTTCGGTAGCACCTCTCTTTTTTGTGGTTTAAGCCTTTGAGGTTGAGGGAGCTGGAGGAGGAGCATTCAGACCTGCCTTCTTAGCAAGCTTGGTCCGATTCGGTGCTGCCATTTCCCAGAGTTCGTCTGATACGCCTTTCAGACTCTCTGCAAAAAAGAAAAGTCTAAGTTAGAAGATCAGACATGAATAAACTCAGAGGTATAACTTGAATGAAAAACACTTACCAAGCTCTGTAAGAGGGCTTCCCCCTAAACTAGTCTCAAAGAGGTAGTGTGGGGTCATTAGATGCTTAAATTTCATGAGCAGACCATGCATGCCCTGGTCCTGAAGGTTCTTGACCTTCTGAAGGTTTTGCAGGCTCAGACCAGGGTCGGCCTTGGCAGACATTGTGACCTTACCCCATATTAGGGGCATCCTCAGCTCTAGCGGGGAAGAGGGAGAACATGGACCAAATTCCCATGGCCCAGAAGCAAAGAAGTATCGAGGCTTCCAGTTATAGTTGGAAGTCGGAGTTACCTGGAGAATCTTCTTCTCTGGATTTTAAGCTACAAAGTGATAGTAACTCGGATGGTTCTTGGCAGATAAAGGGACATAACATCCTACAAAGACCTGAACTGGAAGGTCTGAATGGTGAACATCCCTCCATAGGACTATGGCCCCAGTTATGACCCTCCAGGCATTAGGTGACAATTAGGAAGGGGCCAAATTGATGTAGGCTAAGATGGACCTAATAATGGGATGAATGGGAAAATGAAACCCTAACTTGAACATCTGCTCATACAAGCAGATCTCACCATCACGGCCGTGGTAAGACCTCTCTTCCCTCAGAGGTCTCCTGAGATTTATGGAGGGGCTGATGGAGTATAGATATCTGAAGCAAAGAAGGTCTACCTCAGTAACGGTACTCTTGATCTCGTCCGCCTCAGAGACGTTGACATTACTTTCAACGTCATCATCATCATTATCTAACTCAACGTCGGCCTGAGTAGACGTTGATGGATTACTTGGGAACCTCTGAGCGAACTCAGCCCCAATGATAGACAATAGGGGAATGGCGTCAAGTATTGGTGGAATGGCCACACTCGGTGCAATAATCTCAACCTCCGAGAAAGAGGACGATGTGCTTGAATTTTTATGGGACGAGGCCCGACTAGAGACCTCGGCTTGATCAGGGGTCTGATCTTGTTGAGTTGTGAAGTCCATGTCCTCTTGAAAAGAGTCCACAGACATAGGGTCTGAGGTGGAAGACTCAGACTCAGACATCGGTATGGGTTCAGCAGGGACCTCTGCTTGGCTAACTAGTTCCAACGGTTCAGGGTATATTACCTTCAGGTGTGGTGGAAAGATGGGTCTAAGAGGGAATTCCTGTGACCTACGAGCCTCCTCCTGAGCTATTTCTATTTGCCTATTTTCTCTAAAGTCTTCTCTCCGAGAGAAGGGAACTCCTCAAGAAGTTGGTAAAGGGGTCTGAGTATCAGAGGCAGACCCTACACTTACAACTCTCCTAAAACAATAAACAAAAGCTATTTTGTTTTTGATTCAACTAAAGATAAAACTATGAAACCAATGGGAAAAAAACTATTCGCCAGAAAAAATGGAGCCCTCACCGAAAACCTAAGAGAACTCGTCGAAAAATGCAAAAGTCAGAAGATTACAGGAAAAATGAAGAAGAAAGTATGGAAGAGGTTACTTGCGGATTAAATGGTAAGTAGAAGGAAGAAGACGCCAGGAATCACCACGAAAAGCTTCGAGAAAAAATCTTTCTAGAGAGAGAGATGCTGCAGAAACTAATCAAGCTAGAAATGAGAGAAATGAAGAAGAAAGGAGGGAAATAGGGTTTAAACCCTTAAATACGGAGGCACATTTCCCAAGGCCCATCATTGCCTTGGGAGCCCCGAAGGACAACTGACAACACATGCTTGCCTGGCAAGCCACACTTTAGCAATGGACAAGTGTCAAATGAACATTGGCACATAGGAAAAAGACCTCAAAGGGGAAGTGATCCCATAGTCACCTGCTCTCACATGTAACTAAAGGCTGGGGGGTGATTGATATGCCCTAAGTGTCACCTTGGCTCAGGGACACCAACCTCGACCGATATTATGGCCGATGCTGGAAAGGCCTTGGGTCAGTAACCAACACCCTCGGCCATATGAGGGTCGGTCCTAGCCGACATCACTACAAACCTCTTTAGGGGTACTGCATGAATCAGGTGGCCGACAGTTCAAATGATCACCCGGGTGATGACAACCTCGGTCGAGGCTAGGGCGAGGTTACAAGGAACCACACTGTAATACCCCGTATTTTTATGCTATATTAATTTGGGGGATTTATTAAATTTAATGAGAGTGTATTATTTAATAAAAATCCGAAAATTAATTATGTTATAATTATTGACGTGACGTGAGTTAGTAATTATATGAAATTTTTTAATATTACTTATGAGCATAGTAATATATGATATTGATTATAGTAAATGTCACGAGTGAATGAAATGGCAGTTTTGGGAATTTTAGTCGGGACGCGCCCGTGTCGCGTTGGGATTAATTATTAATATATAAAAGTGAATATTTTATAAGTTGCTCGTATGGTCGTTTTGAGTGCGCCAACGCGTCCGGAAGGGTCGAGATAGTCAAAAAAGTGTACCCGGGGGTTTAGTTTGAGTCTCGGGGTGTTTTTAGGCCTAATTAGTGACCCGGGAGGGCATTTTGGTCATTTTGGTCATTTTACAAAATAGGGTAAGTAAACCCACGAATTTTAGCAGCGTTTATCAGCTGGTTAAGTTAGCCTTTTAGGGTTAGAACCTACAAAATCCTAGAACGTCCATTAGAGAAGAGAGGAGAGACCTTTCAAGGAGATTCAAGGCCAAAACACCACCGTTTGCACCGCCGTCACCACCAACGCGTAGATCGCGAGGAGGAGAACGCAACCACACCAATACTAGCAGGAAACCAGACCTCTGAAATCCCAGGCAAGTGTTTAACTTGCATTTTTTCGTTGGTGCAATATTCATATTAGTTAGGAATGATTAGGAGTATAATCTATGGAAGAAAACCCCACTTTTTGATAGGAATTTGCATGTAGAAAAGATTAAAACCATATTCTGGAAGTCTTATATGATGTAGATGATTAACCCACGAATTTTGATGATTATGTAGAAGGAAATTCTGGAGAAAAACTGATTAGAACAGAAGTTAAGAAAACTTAGGGTTCTTGATGATTAGATGAGATTTTAGGTTGTTTAATCATGTTTAATGATGGTTATACGCATGCTTAACGTTAGAAACATCTGGTAATATGCTATTATGTTTGTGGTATAAGTTTTGGGACGATTAGGGTTGGAAAATATGAATTTGAATGAAGAATTTTAGTGAAACTCGCAACTGCAATTCTGCAGAATTTTCGCAGACCTGCTTGATCGATCGATCGACCCTAGAGCGTCGATCGATCGAAGGTTCGATCGATCGAGCCCCAACCGTCGATCGGTCGACCCTTCCTGGCAGCCTCTTATTTCCCCATGTTTAATTAGTTGAATTAATTTATCATGGAATAATCCTTGGGCATATTAAATAAAATGTTTTGGGATATAGGAGAGACCAGTAGGACATATGATTAAGTGTTGAGAACTTTATTATGAAATGATTATTGTGTTTTAGGGATAATTAATTAAGGAATGACGAACTACGTATTTCAAGTGAGGGATTATGAAGAATACCTACGATAGTGAATAGATGTCTACCTACTGAATTTGTTACTTGGATGGATAGAACCCATGAGTGTTCCATAACTAGTGAGAAAACCCTTCGAGTTAAGGTTAGAGACGAAACCTTATGCGTAATACTAATAATGTGAAATTAAGGATAAATGTTGTAATTATGGGTAACGAGAGTGACCTATATTAATATGATGAAAGTAGTATATTTATATGATTGTGTGTGCACATATTATATACATGTGAAAAACGTACCCGCGCTACTTGCTATCCCTGAGGTTACCGCGCTGGGACGGTCTTATCCTATGTTGCCTTACGGGGGATATTGATTCGTACCCTAGAAGATAGGAATCCTAGGTACAAGCTATCGAATCGGTAGTCACGGTCCTAAGAGACGCGAGGGTATGTGCTGACCTCTTGGACTTGGAAACTATACTTCGCCTCAATATTGTTTGTGTTTGTATTGATACAGTTCGAGAGTGATTCTGAACTTGTATTTCCCTTAGTACGATTGATACGGGGATTGGATAGCAGAGTATGCCCGCACCATAATTTTTATGTGGGGTGCCATTAGAATATATATATTACACGAGTATTTAATATATATGAAGTTCTGAAACTTGGAACTACCTACTGTGATTTGGTAAGTAAGTCATGTTTGATGAATCAGATTGGAAATACTTGTTTTATGAGAGTATAATATGACACTGGGAAACTTTATAAATTAATGAAGCTAAAACGAGAGTTGTGCTACACTTTGAAAGTACCCTTTTCACACGTTGACATTGTTCGATTTTTAAAACTTATGGGTAAGTTAAGATAAACTAAATTATTGGGAAGGTTAGTATGATAATATGTTAAGTTAAACCATTTGGGGAAGGTTAGTACGATAGGCGTGCACACTAGAAGAGAGGTGAGAATTTCTCAAGAGAGTGTCGAACTAATATGTTATTGCATTGGCCTGTATCAATTTAAATACTTGCTAAACTAATTTTAAATCATACACACTTTCGGGCTCTGACCCGTTTTATCTCTCCCTCTCCCCCTTGTATATATATATATATATATATATATATGTATGTATTTCAGGTGCCCAGCCACAGGGGCGTCTTGCTTAGGATCTTTTGGAAGGAACGCGCTGCAGCTTAGGTGGGAGTTGCAGGTCTTTTGATTAGATGACTTCGTTCATTCAGATCCACTCCTAGCATTTTCATTCAGATGGGCATGTGTAGCCCTTTCCATTATTTCTTTATGTTGGGACCTTGTTATTTCAGTTATTTCCTAGTTCGTTATTTTGGGATTTTGTTCAGGACGGATGTATTACTTTATTTTCTCGCATGTTGACATTCGTTGATGAATGTTTTATATATTGGATTCTTTCGTTCCAGTTTATTGTGGTGTGAATCTTATTCATTGAGCTTTGTTAATAATTTAAAAAAAAATCTTTTCTTTAAATAAAATTTGGAAGTTAATGTTAAAAATTGGTTTTGACACTTAGCTTAATTATTTAGGGTGTTTAATTGGAAAGTTTCTTTTTATGACAGTGATGCTAAGAATGAACCAAATTGTTCACCTTGATTTAATTTAATAAAGGAGTGATCGCCCGGTATTTAATTAGGAGGGGTGTCACACACACTACTACCAAGGGCGACCTCACCAATAATTCAGCTAATGTACCAGGCACATGGCGGCTTAACCTCGACCCAGGCCGACTTCAATTCCTTACCTCGGCTTCACTTAAGCCGAGACCTTCATGGATTATCTCGGATTGAATGAGCAGTATGACCTTACCAACCTCGGACTCATCCAGGCCGAGGTCATGATCAAGCGCAGGACGAGCACTTATTGACATGTGGATAAGGACACGTAGACATAAATTATTCCCCTCACGTGGAGGGAATATTTCATCATCATTCTCTACATGTGACAGTGACAGATGTCTTCATCTAATTGCCTAGATCAACACACACATGCTCATTTCATGCATAGGGGGTACATTACACCCTCCAGGTACTATATATAGAGGTCACCCTCTACCTTGCAAAGGATCCAAAATTAGCAACCCTAGTTGAAACTCTGTTCAAATACACAATATAGAGAGAAAGCTTGAGAGATTGTATCTATGGCTATTAGAGCCCTCATACATTGATACACATCATACACTTGCACAGTGGATGTAGGCCTGATTGGCTGAACCACTTATATTCCGGTGTAAATCCTCTTCTCCTCGCCTCCTTCTACTATATATACATACACTCATATGCTGCCATTGTTAACATTGAATTGAGCTCACAAACACCTTGAAGGATGGTGCTGTTTCTAGCATCATCACTTATAGTGTTAATGTCGAGCTATTATCCATCGCGTGGAGTCAATTTGAATCAAACTTGGGGATAGATGACAATAACCTTGTGACGACGAAAATTATGATAGGGTAAGTGTTTTGTCAGATATGGTATTGCCTAAGGAGACATTAGGTATGATAATGGTACGATAGGGTGGGACACTAAGCTAGGTGTGTTAGGTTGATGACATCATCATTAATGAGATTGAGAAGGTTGGTGTCGATAAGGTGGTTGACATTCGTCGACTGAGATGGCTCGTATTTGCCAAGGATGTAAAAAGGAAACCTTATTCTTAAGGAGGGAAGTCTAATGTTTGACTTCCCATGGAACATTAGGTTCGTATGTTACTTCCTTCTCGAGGAATTGAGTGGGTCGTGGTTAGGTTCGTCGTGATTGGTGTCTTCATCCAGGGCTCATGGCTAGGCTAGGATCTATTGTGTTTTCTTGGGATAGAACGTGGACCCCGAGTGTGTAGTGTAGGTTCGTTTTCATAAACCATCACTTCCATACGTGAGTGGGGTCCTATCGGATCTATTGCTTATGTCTTGTAATTCTCGTGTTTCCCTTCAGTTTTGGTGATAGAGAACTTTATTCCTCATGGTTGTGATAACCCGAATTTGTACCATGGCATGGGACAGCGCGATTTAGCTTAGTTGAGTGTGAGTGGACCTGGCATGGTCAAAGAATCTCGATAACTGGGTGCACCCTTGTCAAAGGTATGCTTGTTATGATATCAAGCTCCAAGTGCGAGTGGCTGTGCTTTCGACCTCACAATTTACTCATAGTATTCTCCTTTCTTAGGTGTAGAGACCTAGGATTGAACTGACACAGCAGTTAAAGGGATCTTATTGCAAAGGGATGGATAGTGACTTGAGGACATTGTAGAATGTTAGAACTCGAGGAAGACTTATCACTAAGTGTGGTTTGTCATGGTGAGTGGAGTGTGTAATACTCAGTTGAGTGTTACTTAGCTCGGCACCTACAGCGGTCCTAGATTCATGTGAGGATCTTGTAAAAGGGTATTAGTCAGGCTCATGGTTTCAGACTTGGTGGTGTATTACCCCTCAATGCGACCGAGTAGTGATACAAAGTTTGTGTCAGGAATAAACAAAGTCATGTGGTCAAAACGACTCAAAAGTTTGTGAAATCATGGTGTGTAATCCTAGGGGTAGAGAATATTCTTAATGACAAATCGAATGATGATTATGTTGTGATTTACACTTAGGTGAGTGTCGATCACTAATGAGGGTTGCCCGATAGGGGAATTGACATGCTTTGGGAATTAGCAAAGGTAGTATTAGGACTCGACTGAACATGATCACTAAGAAATGGAGACTCGAGGACTGCTAGGTGACATTGATGGTTTGCCCGAGGGTGGGCATTAGATTATGTTGCATGATGAACCTTTTGGTGATAAAACTCGTATATGAGCAGTTGATGTTTTCTTAGCATTCTAGGACTATGATGGTTTAGTCTTGGATGATTCCAATGACTTAGAGTAGAAATTGGTAAACCCCATAAGCTTGAGGATTGACGGGTCAATGATTTTGAGGACAAAATTTCCTAATGAGGGGACAATGTAATACCCCACCCAATATTTTACTATTTTTCCTGCATAAGTTATAATATTATGGAAACCTTGGGATTCAAATCACTATGATTGGAATTACATCAGTGTTTGACTGATTTTGGAGTCTTTGTGATAATATTGTAAGTTTTGGGTAAAAATTGGACAATTCGGAGAAATTCAGGAAATAGTCATTCAATCAAATTGTGGGTTGTTCGAACGAGATTAGGGTTTCTTTTGAATGAAGATAAGTCGTTTGAATGAGTAGGCTAGGTCATTTGATGTGGGGATTGAACGAGGTCCTTCTACATAACAGGCCTGGGTCGTTCGAAGGTCGTTCGAAGGAAAAGCCTCTAAAACCGAATAGGTTCGCTGTGTGATAATTGAATTAAATTAAATTCGCAAGATTCCAATAAACCCTTATTTAATTAGAGTCTATGTAAACCAAAGTAAATCGACCCCTAAACATGCATATATGTGTGTTCGCATGTCAAACCATAAATATATGAAGCATGTGACACAAAGTTAAGGAGAAAAAAAATCCTTTCGGGCAAAACCTTTTATTTCTAGAACTTTAAACAATTTATAAGACTATTGACTTACATACAACCTTGTAATCACCCATAAGTTTTATTCACGGTGTCTTCGTCAAACCTCCAAAGCAACGTCTAGAAATATAGTGTGACACAGAAATACCCGCAGGTGTCGGTTCCTATGTCGTCAGTTGGAACTTTCCCTTTCCAGGAGGGCAGCAATGAAGAAGAGAACGGCTTCTCCACAAGGGTTGAACAAACTCAAAGTTGTGTTCTTGGGTTACAAAAGGATTCACAAAAGATTTGGCAAGGATATGTGAAATAAAACATGAGTCTTGGGACTCAAAAATATGAAGACTTGAGGTGATAGAACTCTCAAAAACGTCTTTACAAGTCTTAAAAAATAACTCCCCCGAAGCTGGCATTTATAAGGAAACCAAAGAGAGTTTTAAAATTTTAGAACTCTGCCAGCATACAGGTGCCTCGAATCGGTTCTGGTGTACCCCAAACCGGTTCACCATGGGTTTGTGGTACATCGCTGGTTTGGGGTTGAGAAAAAAATCAGCAATCTTCTAAGGAATTTTCTTCATCTTCAAAAGGTCACAACTTCTTCACTGTAGCTCGGATTGGGGTGCTGTTTCTTCCAGTATCTTCATGGAATCGAGATCTAAAAATTTCCAGTTGACCAAACCTCCCTACTATGGCTGTAAAATTATGAAAATTCCCTTGAACTTTCATATCTTGCCTTATTTCACTGTTTTGACTTCTCTTGCGTACCACTTGCATAAAATCCCTAAAATCATGGAACGTGAAGTCGTTGAGGCAGATGTGGGACACATGATGGAGATGTTGAATGCTTGATTCTTGAAATTTGGATAGAGGCTATCATGTGAGATCGTGAGGTGACGTGCCAAATGTAGCGGGGTACGACATACGTAAATGTAACATGTTGGACATGAGAAAAATGTCTTTACAAATATCCCCCTATGTATATGCCGGTACATACATAAAAATATCTGAATTATCAGATAACAAATTGCCTATACAAATCTACCCTCCCATGAACCCAAAACTGGAAAGATACAAATGAATAACATATGATCATCAATGCAGTACCTACACACATGAGATAAAGAAAAATACCAAGTGACGTATCGAGTTTGAAATGAGATTAACATAAATACCAATTTATGAGAAAAACTCAAAACTTCAAAACTCCCCCATAATATGATAATTCTTTCTCCCTTTTTTTAGTATGACCCCAAATAGACAAATGAGAAGAATAAATCAAATAAGCAAATTCGGGGTGTCACGGTATTCAAAACAAAGCATCAATCAGATGGAAAATGCGCTCTTGCAAAGAGATACTCAAAAAATCTTCTCAAACTATTTTTCATTTTTCAAATTTTTTCATACAAAAATAAGATACCAATTTGAAAAATATGATACAAAAATCACACCATGAAATTAAAATCAAACAACCAAGTCATGGAAATGGAATGAATAGGTGTGAACACATTCGATAGGTAAATCAACTCAATCAATCATATGTGCATGATGCATATGTGTACCCCTAACGAATGAACATCAAAAGTATCCTTAGGTGGAAAAATGATTGAATTTAGATGACATCATCTTATGCAAATCAACAAATCAAAGTCAAAGTGATTTCCACACCAATAACATCCAAAACTATTTAGCACTTTTTCAAGATTTTCAAGGACGTGCAAATCCGTTATAAAATCTCCAACCAAACTCCCTCATATATATTTTCTTTCAGAGTTAATCTAAATTCTCAAACATTGAAGAATTGGTGCAAAAACCTAATTGGCCCATTTTTGGCATGAATTTCGTTTTATTGCCTTTAAATTTTTTCGGGCTCTTTTAAACCTCTTTGGACCCCGAATAATAAAATTCTTCCATTTTTTGATCCAATTTAAACGGTGTCTTAATCGCAAAGGATAAAAAATAATCTTTCGTAGCCCTTCACCGTTTTCAAACAAAGCACACAAACTCACAAAAGAACTCTTTTATGCACAATTTTTATCAAGTTTTATCACGCTTGGTTCATTTTAAAGACAGAATTGAAGTGAAAACACCCAACCAACATGTGATAAGACAAGCACAATAATCAAACAAATCCGTGCATGTGTGCAATAAAGGAAATCATGAGTCAAACATGTAGGAAGTAACACTTAATTACATCTCAATGAATCCAAACATTATAAGCACAAAGATGACATGATATATCGTCTCAAAACACTATCAAATAGTCACATGAAAAAAAATGGAATGAAGTTGTGACTCGATCATCCAAAGTGTCCATCCATAAACGGTGCAAACAAAATACAAAAATCTTTTTGGATTTTCTCAAATTTTTATGAAAATAAAATCTTTTTGTATTTTTCAAAAAATTTCAAAAGAAAAAATCTATACAAAAAGTACATGTCACAACGCTAGCAAAAATATATCAAAAAGAATAACTAGCGTATGACAAACATGCGAACACAATCATCTATATGATATGGCAAGAGAAGAATCATGTACAAGCAAATGACAATCAACTTTTCTAAAATCTAGCGTATCCAAAAGTGATTTTCTAACCCAAGTGGATGTAACACGTCGACACGGGGTTCTGGGAACCAACAAAATACTAGACTTCGAATTCCTAGGACCTCTTTCAAGATTAAAATGAAATCTCCTAAGGTGACCTTTCCGACCACAATATGAACATGCGTAAACGGGTGGAACGACACCTAAAGTGTGATATTTTCTAACATCCTTTGAATTAGTTGACCCTCTAAAACAAATAATGGTTATGGCTTTAGCATTAGAAGTATGAGAACACGATGAGCCATTACCATTACTATCAAACCTATTTGAGTCTGTCAAACCATTTTTTAACTTCAAAATTTTTTACTCAAGAAAATAATTAGACTCTTCCAAAGACAGGGATTTCTTTTTCAAATTTTCAATTAAACTTAATAGTTTATCACTCTCCCCCTCAATTAAAACAAACTTATCCCTAAGAGTCTTTTCACGTTCCGTAAAATCATCGATTAATTTTTTATCCTCGACAGCACAAACGGGAACCCTGGAATTCTTTAAGTCCTCCAATTCCTTCTATAAAACAAGGACTCTCTCATCACTCTTCTTTTTGGAAATTTTCAAAGAATCAAAATCAATACACAAATTGCCAAAGTGCTCACGACAAATATCACTTTGAGTTTGAAACGCTTGCAAATATTCAATCTTACTTTTAAAGAGATAATTTTCTTTTTCCAAAACTTTAATTCTTTTGCAAAGTTTCAAATTCAAACTTTTTAAATTTTCAGCATGTTCGTGAACTTTCTCAAAAATAGGCTCCTCATTAAATGGGCGTTCCATTGGAAAAATTCTGATTTTTCACAAAATTGATTTTTTTTAAAAATCAATATCACACAATTTTGTGAAAAATAAAGATCACGCGATAAAATAGCGTAACCCGCTCTAATACCAATTTGACGATGTGAGAAGTCAAATTGTATAAAAAAAATCCTTGAAAAATCAGGATCACACGATAAATTAGCATAACCCGCTCTGATACCAATTTGTAAAACCGAATAGGTTCGGTGTGTGATAATTGATTTAAATTAAATTCCCAAGATTCCAATAAACCCTTATTTAATTAGAGTCTATGTAAACCAAAGTAAATCAACCCCTAAACATGCATCTATGTGTGTGCGTGTGTCAAACCATAAATATATGAAGCATGTGACACAAAGTTAAGGAAAAAAAACCTTTCAGGTAAAACCTGTTATTTCTAGAACTGTAAAGAATTTACAAGACCATTGACTTGCATACAACCTGATAATCGCCCATAAGTGTAATGAACGGTGTCTTCGTCAAACCTCTAAAGCAATGGGTAGAATACAGTGTGACACATAAATACTCCCAGGTATCGGTTCCAATGTCATCGGCTGAAACTTTCCCTTTCCAGGAGGGCAGCAATGAAGAAGAGAACGGATTCTCCACAAGGGTTGAACAAACTCAAAGTTATGTTCTTGGGTTACAAGAGAATTCACAAAAGATTGGGCAAGGATATGTGAATCAAAACATGAGTCTTAGGACTCAAAAATATGAAGACTTGAGGTGATAGAACTCTCAAAAACGTCTTTGCAAGTCTTGAAAAATGACTCCCCCGAAGTTGGCTTTTATAAGGAAACCAAAGAGAGTTTTAAAATTTTAGAACTCTGCTAGCATACAGCTACCCCGAACCGATTCTGGTGTACCCCGAACCGGTTCCCCCCAAACTGATTCACCATGGGCTTGCGGTACTTCGCTGGTTTGGGGTTGAAAAAAAATCAACACTCTTCTAAGGAATTTTCTCCATCTTCAAAAGGTCATAACTTCTTCACCGTAGCTCGGATTGGGGTGTCGTTTCTTCTAGTATCTTTGTGGCATCAAGCTCTACAAATTTCCAGTTGACCAGACCTCCGTACTATTGCTATAAAATTATGAAAACTCCCTTGAACTTTCATATCTTGCCCTCATTCACTGTTTTGACTTCTCTTGCGTACCACTTGCATAAAATCCCTAAAATTATGGAACGTGAAGTAGTTGAGGCAGATGTGGGACACATGATGGAGATGTTGAATGCTTGATTTTTAGAATTCAGATAGAGGCCATCATATGAGATCGTGAGGTGACGTGCCAAATGTAGCGGTGTACGACATACATAAATGTAACATGTTGGACATGAGAAAAATGTCCTTACAAAGTCATTCTCATTCGAACGAGGGGCAATTCTCGTTTGAACAAGTTGGCCCAGATTTTAATTATTTGTCTTCCCCTTGTGTGTTGTCGCATTTTGAATCGTTGGATTAATGATGTTTTGAGTTTTGGTGAACCTAGATTGGGAAAAAAATGGGATTTTGGTGTTAAAAGGGTTTTTAGAAGGCTTGTTTGGGGGTTATTTGGATTCATTGCAGGATGAAGATGAGAGAGAGAGGGGTGCATCTTCCATTTTCAGATTTCTCTCCTCGATCTAGATATTGAGAGCTTCACCACCCTCTCCAACTATCATAAACCATCCTAGACCACCATGTACCCACCTTATATGCTAGAACATTCTAGATATATTCCATAACAAATAAACCAAATACACCCACTTCCACCATTATTGAGTAGAGCTATGAATTTTGGAATGTTGTTAGGGGTCTTTGTAAAAAATGAAGATGGATGAGTTATGGAACTTGAAGAGGTTTTTGATGGAGCTTTCTTGGAGGTAGTCTCAGTGGAGCTAGGCAACCTCTCTTAGGCCACCTTAGGAGGTGGGAGGTTGCCATTTTCTTGGACATTTTAACCAACCATTTTGGAGCTCCATTTGACGTGGGAAATTCTACTCTTAATATTAAGACTCTATTTTCATATTAATAGTCTTCTTGTTAGATTATAAGAGTACGGTGCATTTAAGTAAATGATGGGTTTCAAGTAAATGGCTATTAAACATTCCTAGAATAAAGTTATTTTTGTTGAGAGTAAAGTATAAATGAATACTTGCAGGTTTTCTTCAAATAAAGAGTTTCAATTTTATGAAAAAATGTGTATTTCTAGAAGTTTGATGTTAAACATTCTATAGAATAAAATGTTTAAAAATGATATGTATTTTGGTATAACATTTAGTGAAATAACGTTCCAACGTTTCTTGCAAAAATGTAGATTTTATAAAAGTTGGACATTTGTTTTGTTTGGAAGAAATAAAAATGTTCGTTAGTCTTGTAAAGGGTATATTTTGCAAGTAATATGAATTTCTAGACTAAATTGTATGTTTGACCCGCGTAATAGGATTTTTTTAGAGTTAAATCCATCTTCTCATGCATATAAACTTGTAGTATCTTAATGATGATATATAAACAAGTTTAAAGAATTTTTTTGGGTTTAAAAATGAAATAAGGAAAAATTGAAATTCTAGTCTTTAAAGTGTATGATAAGGCGTTGAAAATATGATAAGTGTATGGTTGTAAGACTAAATGTGTTAATAAAGGGAAATTGTATCTCTTATAAGAAGTATTTAAATGTAATTTGGTTTCTTGGATAAAGAAAGTGAAGAAATGTCTAGCGTAAAAATGGATAGTAAAGGTGCAATAAGTTTTAATGGGTTAAAACATTAGGAAAGTTGGTATGTTTAATTTAATAATGTTTTTGCCAGACTAAAACTTATGAAATTGGAAGAAAAGGACAAGTTTGGAAATAAAAGGGTAAAATGGTAATTTTACCTAAAGTGGAGCGGTTTTATTACACCAAATGGTCCTAAATGAACATGATTTTGTAATAAAATCAAAGCTAAGGTGTTAATGACATGAAATGTTGATTTTCAAAGTGTAACCTGACTTGGATGAAACCCCGGGTTTTGGCTTCGGTCGGGTAAAAAGGAAGGGTGAAGTAATGTGGACATTTGCAGAGTATTAAAATACATTAAAAACGAATTCGGATGACACTTGAATAATTAAGAAGGGCCAAAATCCTTGGAGTGAAAGATTCAAAATCACTGGCTAGAGCATGTGGTGTCATTGCCGGTAGTGTGGAGCTAGTTAAAGTACGCAATTTATTAGAAGATTCTGAGAAAAAGATAAATGAATATGGAACCTGACAAGAAATGGTTTGTGTGGTGAAATTGTTTTATAGACAACCAAACTTCAACGAATTAATAAATGTTACAGTAAGGTTAAAATGGACAAGAAAGGTGTAAATTGATTAACGTTCATAAAGTAAAGGAAAGGCTAAGGGTAGTGATTAAATGGGTAAGTTAAGCAGCCTAAGAATTTTTAACCCAAAATTAACACAAGCGTGCATTATTAAAGGTTTTTACAAGTTAGATAAGTATTTTTAAACACGGTGTTTCGCGTGTGTTGAAAGGGTGGTTTCAATGAAAATACTATTGTGGATTGATAGAAGTGAAAGGGGTAATTTCTTTAAGGTATGTCTTTCAGTTGAATAAAGCATATTTGTTTTAAGTATTTAACCGCTTGTGTTAAATAACGGAATAAATGTCAAGTTACGAAAGAAGAAGTTATTTTTTGTGATTAAGATTAATTAATCGAGATAAATCACATTTTTGAATATAAAAATGATTTCATGCATTAAGGACACACACACACACACACACTAGGGTATGCCCGTGCCTAAAAGCACACATATGACTATCCATCCTGTTAAAGAAAAAAATACTCCAACAACACTAATAGTCCATCCACGACATCGTATAAACAACATGTATTTAACTAAAGGAACAATATATCGACTACATTAGGCAACACACTTAAACTAATAAAGATATTTATAATCTAAAACAACCACCAAAGCACATTTGGTTGGCACTATGACAAATATCCAACATCCATGACAAAAATACTCGTTTATGTTAAAATCCCAACAAAATTATTGTCAAAATAAATATAAAATATTTATGTCAAAAAGTTTATTTTACAACACAAATATCTTAAACATTTTTTAAAAATTTGGAAAAATATCCTCTATTTATAGGACTATCTACCCTATTTAAAAATAAAAAAATACACCAAAGGAGAGTATATCCACAAACAAATGATATCCGCAAACAAATGTAATAATTCTGAATTGCTTAAATAAAGAACATATGTTTAGACATCTATATGTGATGTGAGTCTAGAATTTAACCCATTCACTTCGAATAACCCATTCTCTTAAATGCTCAATCCATTTTTCAAAATTAAAATTGAAAACAACTTCATCAAAAAAATATGTCTACTGCTACGGCGAGTTCATAACTATGCTTAAGACATGGTCTCACTATTTGTAAGTGTAGTTTCCCTGTGTACAGAGAGTCATAGTCATAGTCAACGAACCTTTAAAATCGATAAAATATAAGCACACACATCGAAATGTTAAAATAGAGAATTGTGTCCCTTATAATCACTTTGATCTAAAACAAATTCTACTTGACTTGAAGTTGAGGGAAGAGTCAATGTCTTGAATTCTTTAGTTGATGTTATTCATGATGAAATGAGTCCCCACTCTATAACCATCAAAAAATGATTTGCTCCTTCTTAACCATGTCTCCTAGAAAGAGTAGAATATGATAGTTTTGTGGAGCCATTTAAACACCTGATCAGACCCTGGATGCATCCACCAAGACATAATAAGGGAGTTAGGATAATGGATAGAATAAGAATTAGAAGGTATCCCAAAAATATTCCCATAGTAGAGAGCCAAATCTTTTGTGCAATAGGTCTAGAAATGAAAAGGTGATTCAAATATTCCTCTGAGTTGAAGCTGTAGGACATCTAGAGGCAAGTCTAACCCCTACTGACTTGATTTTCATATCTAAAGGAATAACATTATTTTGCAATGTTCAAGAAAAAGAAGATATATTAGTAGGTATATGGGGGTCTAAAATGAAGTTTTAAGATATAGACAACAACCTTACTAACTAAATCAATAGCAGAGGAGAAAGAGAATGTTACATCAATAGCAGGGGAGAAAGACGACAACCTTACTTGTCTAACTAAATCAATAGCAGTCGGGCACTTATTTTATATAAAAAAATTAGGGATTCATATATGCATTACAGCTATCTTGGAGAACTACCAACTTTGATGAAACTCCATTACAGCTAAGGACATCATCCAGTGAAATCAAACAATAATAAAAGAATTAGAAGTTTAGTAGATAAAAAAAAGAAAATGTACACAAATGTACACGACATAACCTCTTTACCTATGACCCATTAACATGATTTTTAAATATCACCAGTTTCTAATGGACTTAATTGAACCCAATCTAGGCCAGAGCCATCATATTGGTTGTAAATTAATAAACATAGAAGATGTTGAATTGTCTGAGTGGTTTGGTCACATCTTTGCAATTATTGTTACAATCTCAACTATGTGGACATACTGGTCATTCCATTTAGAGATCTTTACATAAGTTCCTCTAGAAGAGAAAGCATAGGATTCAAGAAAAAATATATGAAAATGCACATTTGTCATCATTAAAAAAACTCTACATAGTTTCGAATGCCTCACCCCAAAGCGCTCGCTCTGCTGAGTCTCTTCCATAGCACCTGCTAAGTCTCCTCTATAACACCTAAGCCTTACCTGCTGAAAAGGAATAGAAAAGTAATAAAAACTTCAATACAAAATAAATAACCTGATGTGAAGGTATTATGTTCAAAGCCTGGGTGTATGAAATATTTAATTAAAGAACAATGCCTCAAGGCTCATCTTCAATGTTTCCATCGACACATCACTTGTACTAATCAGAATAATGAAAGACTTTTCTGAATGGTATTTTACAGCACTGTAAAATATACACATTCTTTCATTCTGATTAGTAAAGTAAAACACCATTCAAAATAAAAAATACCGAGTAAAATATACAATAGATTAGTACCCCTGCTTGGCCAAGTCTGCTGAATGGATTACTACCCCAGTGAAAGAATATACCACTATAAAATATGCCACTCCTTCATTTAAGATCTGCTGAATGGATTAGTATATTTTACAGCAGACTATGACACCCCTCTCAATGAAATACCGGGTGAACAGTCCTATATCAAATTAAAACAGGAATCTCATCTGGTTCATTCTTAGTATCACTGTTGAAAACTTTTTAAAACTTACAAACCTCCTAGTATTCAAAAGTTGATGTCAAAATTTTAATCTTTTTATTTAATAACAACTACCATATAAATATCAATACGAACCATTCACACAAACCATGAATCTAAAGCAATACTGAATAAATCAATAAAGGACCAGCCGAATAAACCATCGACAGAAAACCAACATCCACTAATATAATCCAACAGAATAGTAACCAGTGCAAAGTCTGACTGAAATGAAAATAACTGGGGCAACATGCCCGAAAGAAATATGAAGACGCATCCTACTCTAGGAATGAAATGACTGAAACGTCTATGTCCAAATCCTGCAACATCCATAACTATTGCAACTACGCATCCCTGGAATAGATCTTCAAGCTTGGCATCCCTATGGATGGATACCTAAAAGGTTTATAAAATATTTTGCAAGTATGGGTTAGGGCCCAAAGTCCTTTTGAAAATACTTTGCAAGTAAATTATTATGCAACAATTAAAATGTATGAATGCTCTTCATATTTAAGTTAGTGTTGCACTCCCTTGAGATACATCTCACCCCTCTTCTAAAGTGCACACCTAACACTTTCTTCCTGACCCTTCTAGTTACAATACGCCGTCTAACTAGCGTTCTCTTGAAACTCCTTGAACTATATTCTAACCCGAGTAATTTGTATCTTTACTTCGTATGTTATTTATTGCATTAACATAATTAATCATTTATTAAAAGTCATAAAACATTCACTAGTTATATAAGTACTACAAATTCTCTTCATGTATTTAATTTCCCGTATACAATTATATACTCCATTATATATGTAGAATTATATTCCACAATTATTCATATGTTGAATATAAATAAAATCGCTCTTAAAAGCCATATAACATTCACTAGTTATATAAGTAATACAAATTCTCTTCATGTATTTAATTACCCTTATATAATTATCTACTCCATTATATATGTAGAACTATATTTCACAACCACATAAATGTTGAATATAATTAAAACCATCCTTTTGAGTAATACCTCATCGGATGCATTCTCTAAAGTTCTATCTTCCCAGGTCTACTCAGTCCCACCTGGATTTCTGAGATAGCTAGCCATCGCCGAATCAGAACATAGAAATATAAATGTATTGGAGGCAGTCATATTCCACCAAGTATGAAGACAATCATCTCAATGCCCACCTCTATTTGGATGCTATGACCTGAGGATATACTCGCCAGACTCCTCAAGCTAGGGGATTCACCCACATTGCGCAACCTCCCCCGATAGCACTAGAGCATAAAATTCTAAATAAAAACCTTGCCACCGGTATTTATGAGCACATAAATATATATATATATATATATATATATATATATATATATATATATATATATATATATATATATATATATATATATATATATATATAAAATTTAATCCCGGCTTTACCGTGTACAAAGTCCGTAAGACTAGTCAACATATTCCCGAGTCTATGGTCCGACTCTAATTTAATTAATTTACCCATTAATTAAGTTAATATCTCCCCGAGTCTATGGTCCGACTCTAATTTAATTATTATGGTCCGACTCTAATTTAATTATTATGCCAATTAATTAACTTAATATCTCCCCGAGTCTATGGTCCGACTCTAATTTAATTAATGTGCCCTTTAATTAACTTATTATCTCCCCGAGTCTATGGTCCGACTCTAATTTAATTAAAATACTCATGAATTAATTTAATATCTCCCTGGTGTCACACAACCAATGTACCAGAACTTGCTCACCTGACCCGAATTTCCATCTCTTAGAACATACCCCTCAAAATTCCATTATAAAGAGAACGGTCCTCATTAAATAATATTTAAGAATTTATTATATCATCCTATAATAAATCATTCCAGCTATAAGATTTAATTAATTAATCCCCCATTAATTAATCAATTATCATGGCATCACTCAACCAAAATTTCAAGACAGCCCTTTGGTCCATAATACAATATCTCCAAACATGAGGTTTTCAATTTACTCAATCTGCCCAGATTTTAAAATACCGTTTTGGGGCATTTTAGGGCCATTTTGGAAAAAGCGTATTAGATAAGGAAAGTTAGAAAATGCCATTTTCTAGAGGAAATTGTGGACATAATCACCATTAACAGCTTGTACGAAGCTTTTTACCCAAAATTATCCAATAAGTCCTTACGAATCAAAATCAGTCCTAATAACTTGATTCGTAACTTCCCCACATCAAAACCCAATTTGTATTAACCCAATCAAAAAATCACTTGTATAACACCTACTATGATATGAATTGAATATCACAAATTTACATTGAAGCAATTTAACCACTTGCTTTATAAATTCGTAGTGTCTGATTATCCTTTGGTGTAAAGATCGTTGTGTGATGAAGAACACCTTCCTTGTTCTTCCTCTTTGGCTCTCAAGAGTCCTCCCTCTTTGTCCCTTATGTTCTCAAATTTCTCCCAAATGAGTTATGGCCGCCAACAACTCCAAAACTCAAGTTTTTATCTCCAAAACCCGTTTTTAATCATATGGGCCTAATTAAAATGGCCCAAATACCCCAGAGTGGGCTCGGTTATGCCCAAAAATACCCGTGACCCATTTACCACCCCCGGGTACACTTTTTCGACTATCTCGGCCCATCCGGACTCAACCATGCACTCAGAATTGATATCTGAATTAATTTATAAAAAGTTCCTATCTCACACCCAACTTAGTCTATATCCGACTTCCGACTGAGATAAATAAATATCACGTCCATTATACACGTTATGATGTAAATAAATTATTACTATTCACTTAGTAATTTAATTTCCTTAAATATTAACCATTTTCTCTTCGATTAATATTTAAATAAATACTAACATAACTAATTCAATTACATTATGACACACAAGTAATTTAAAATTTTCCCGAATTAATTAAATATTAAATGCATAGAAATATAGGGTGTTACATACTCCCCCTTACAACGGAATTTCATCCCCGAAATTTGGTCATAACTGCGGCGAATAACTCTGGATACAAATCTCACATATCCCACTCTCGCTCCCATGTATACTCATCAATACTGTGATGACCCCACTCCACTACACTCTAATTAGTATTACTACCTTGGACTACAGCTTGCGCTCACATAGCTACTAGTCTCTCCTCATATGAGGTGTCCTATTGCAAGTCATTCTCCTCGAGTGGAACGTGCCAAAAAATACCTATCGTTCCTCCTCTATCTCTCCAGATATGCCACGTGGGACACATCACGTATCCACTGAAGATGTTCTGGAAAACCCAGTCGATAAGCCACCGGTCCCACCCTCTCAAAGATAGGGAAATGACCCATATACCTCGACTTTAGCTTCCCTTTCTTATCTAACTTCACCACTTCTTTCATATGAGACACCCAAACCAATACCTGGTCACAAATCTTTAACTCGATGGCCCCTGACAACATAGTGCCCTAAAAGATGAGCCTATACTCCACTATCTATATGTTAGGAAATTCCCCTCACGTTCCTGAACTATACAAAAGGATACAACTTACTCAATTCCCGCTGCTTGACCATAACCCATTTCGGGTCCTAGCAGCTTGTTATTTATCAACCAAAGGTGGATAATGAAACATTTCCCATAAAGTCTCCCAAGGTGTTATGCGGATAATAAACTACTACGAGGCATCACATGTAACTCTACCTGTGGTCATTACTACTCCCGAATTATCCAAAAATCTGGAATGCACAATCCTTACTTCTCGTCTACCCATCAACTTATGGGCGACACGTTCAACCCAATATGTAACTCTGTCCTTATCACCTCCTAGCACTTTTTACCAGAGGTGGGACTGAAAGGTCTCACCCAAATTCCCAACAATATTGAATGACACCTTGTTCTGTTTCACTCCTTCCCATTAATAGTAAAGTTGGGCATACTACTCGATAGTATAACCCATTCCGAGAAAATAATTTCTGTTCAGGTTAATCCATTCAATAACCCGATGGAAACCTTGACCCCTCCACGATTTTTACCAACCTGAGCATTGATTCCATTTCTGGAAACATAAAATTTCAAAAACTTCTTGGTTGATACCCTCAAATTAACCTTTCTCCCATTCATAAATGGTCTATCTGGAGACAAATTCCCTATGGCTCACTCAAGACCAATTCCCATGCTCAAGAACTATATTCCTTGTGCAGTTTTTACCAGATAGGAATCTACACCTTGTCTATGCGTAAGACCACTCTAAGCATATAACTAAGTCATACTCTTTTCTATTTTCCCAGAAATACGACTTCTTTCTTGCCTTAAGATATTTTGTTACATGCGCCTCCACCGTCTTTACACTCCTTACGGTGGAGATAGTTCACCTTAATACGCATATAGTCAGATGGTTTCCTCTTTCAAACGGATTTCAATTCACTGCACTTTCCCACTTATTTTCTGACTGCCCTGCACGCATACATTCAATATGTTCATTCACACATCCCTTTATTTAAGACGACTCTGAAATCATACTAACCAGGGTGCCCATACACCTAAATCCCATGCATATTTGCACAATATCACAGACGCCACATACATAATATTTTTCTTTCAAGGTTATCCCACAAATCACATTATATCATATGATTACATTCAATATTTCCCCAAATTGCAATTTAATCTTCTCGATGTTGCCCCGCCCATTAACTTGCGGTGCAAAAGTTTTCTCAGTGCTTCTTTCACAACACTACCCGACTATACTGGCCTTATAGCGTAATAGATTTCACCTTAAAGTGTAACTCCACACGTTCAAAAATCACCATTTAAACTGGTGTCCTAACATCATATAACGTCTTTCCACTACTGACATTTATTAGGGTTTCTGTGCATAACATTTCACAATAGAGCCCCAAAAAAACTTTCCCCAATGCATTAAACACTAGCATTGTACCTAAAGGTCTAATTGCCGACTCCTGCATCTCTAAACGAGTTATATAATGCTGCACTCACACTATCACAAAGTCCTCAGCGCTAAGCCACTAACGAGCTAAATCTCTTTGCTCCATAGTCAATCCGCCATGCCCGAATCATAACAATAAAAATCCCTATGCACCGGGATATAATATACTAGACAAACCTACCCTCTGAAGTCTATTTTATAAAATATTTCCATGAGCCCAACCTTCTTTTGGGTGGAACCTCACAAAGAATAGAGGAAAACGATAATCTTGCTTTAACCGCCCACTATCGCTTAGCCGTCGCTAACCAATCTGTACCCAGGATAAAATCACGCTCGCATAGCACCTCTCAAAATGAGTTAACCTTATAAAATGTACCCTCTCAGTGTTCAACCCTGCTCCCCTGTAGGTAAAATAAAAGAGAGCCGCATTACCCCGAGGTAAACATATACTTAATAGTAACACTACGATACACCCACTAAATTCGTCCCCCTTGCGAATATAGTGTTAAGAAGAATACTGTGACCAATCGTGTCACAAAGTTCGCCCCATCTATCCGAGGATAAAACTCATACTTCCACTCGCCTATACACTAGTGGCCCAAATGGTTCCTGGACATAATATTCTCATCCAATCGAACCAAAACTTCATAATTGTTGTTCCTACTGGGCATCCCACTCCTACCCCTTGATTCACTGTGGACATAATCAATTGTTGTGGTCCCACCTTCCACACATAAGACACTTCTCTGTGTCAATCCCCTGCCTCTGGCCTGTGACACCCCTCCCAACTAAATATCGGGTGATCAACATTTATAAAATTTATAACAGAATGTTCGATTATTTCATTTTTAGCATCACTGTCAAAAACTTAAATCCAATTAATTACCGAACATTTAATTAAGCTAGTGTCAAAACATTTTCCAATTTATTTTGAAACCAATTGATTTAATAAATTTATGAACATGTAATAATAAACCATACACAATAATTTAATGCTGACTGAATTAATTACTGACTAATTAAGGCTGGATAAAACCTCCAGTTCAAAGTCACAAACCAAACCATAATAAATACTCAATCCAACTGAAAAGAACTATAAAAGAAACTGAGTACAACTCCACTAATGAGAAAGTGCGACACATGCCCGAACTAAGATATCTGAACTAAGAACTGAATGAACTGAGAGAAGCATCTAATCTCAATGAGCCACAACTTCCAGAACAGCTGCAGCTCGACAAACCATCCAAGTATCTAGAACCGGTGTCCCTGTGGCTGGGCACCTGTACGAATACATATATATATATATATAGCAAAAGAGAGAAGAAATGCAAGAGACGGGTCAGAGCCCATGTTTTAAAAGGATTTATTAGCAAGTATTTAAAACTGCATTAAAGTAAGTATTATATGCATGTTAGTTTGAACTCTCACATGAGATTCTCACCTCTCGACTAGTGTGCACGCCTAACGTACATCTAATCCAACCTAGCCATCTAAAACACTCTTAACTAGGAAAAGGCTTATCCTACTAGTTACCCCTCGTAGTAGTATCCTGTATTTTATCTCGACATTTATCATTTTAAATAAGTGTTATCACACTAAAGTCAAGTATTTACTATTTACGTTACTGAACATTTCACTATCTTAATAATCTTTCACTATTATATATGAATTAACCCAATCTTAATAGCCTACAAATATCACATTGTAAGTGTAACACAAGTTTATATAAATATCCACCACTATTATATATATACGAACACAATACCCCAAGGATACACCTGTAGTGCATTGCATACTCTGCTATCATGTCCCGGTACATCTCGTACTCAAACAAGGACTATCGATTTGGAACTCTCCCACGAAGCATATAAACAAATCACACCTATTGGCGGCGAACATAGTTCACATACCTATGGGTCACGCACATACCTAAGCTCCCATAGTCAACGACTTATCAACTCACAAATAAGTATTCACAGTCCTATGTTCGGAGATAAAAGTCAAATATCCCCCCGAAGGTCACTCGGGATAAGACTGTTTCTACATACCCCCCCGCGATAGGAAGCATCTAGGTATGTAATACACATAATATCAAATATATGTATACACACAACCAAATGTCATATTCCATATGTAGTATTACCATCACTAAATACTATCAACGTATTTTTAAATCACTATATTCCCTCTCTCGTAATATATATAAGGATAATACGTCGCCCGAAGATCCTAAATACATAATCATAAGAAGTCCCAAAAGTAACCACTAATTTTTATTCTTATAAGTTCCATATCGTTAGAACTAATATCGTAAGGATTTATCACTTAATACTCTCGACGCGATTACAATTACGATTATCTCTCTCTCGCAATCTTCAAGGTAAATTCACCGTTCTAAATATTTGAATCATTACACCTAAACAACTCCCAATAATTCTGCACTATTTTGGGTTCATTGAACACTAATTTTTCTCACTCAAATTGACTGTTTACACCAATAGGGGCAAAATAGGAAATTCTCTGAAAATTAGAAATCTCGCTCGAACGACTTCCACGTGTCATTCGAACAACTTCGCGTGATAACCAATCTCGCTCGAACGACTTCGAGCGATATCTCGCTCGAACGACTTCGAGCGATATCTCGCTCGAACGACTTCGAGCGATATCTCGCTCGAACGACTTCGAGCGATATCTCGCTCGAACGACTTCGAGCGATATCTCGCGAGCTGGGTTGTTTCGTCTTCAACCTTAGACAACCTCCTTTTTCACCCTTTTTCAACCCTAAAACCTCTAAAGATTAAGCCCAAACTTCCAACAATCAATACCAAATATTATTTTAACATGTATATGAGATTTCCCATAATCTAACATCATTAAATCGTCACCAATCCTCAATAAAATTCGAAATCCCCAATTTTACTGTCAAGAACCCTAGTTCTTAAATTAACATGCATAACTTCTAAATTAAGCCCAGACTGGTTCATAGAAATCACTCTAATTTTGTAGGCATCATCTTATATACATATGGTATTCAAATTCTTATCAAATCAGCCCTAGTTTATGATATAGTTCTCCAATTTCAACCAAATTAACTTTCATAACAAAGGTTTATTAACCTAGACTAACATGAACATAATTATCGCTAAAGAAAGAAAGAAATAAACACTTGCCTCAATTTCGAAGGTCTGATCCATTGGTGTTGTTAGTATGGATGCATTCCTCGTGTTCCGATCTACACGATGGTGGTGGTGGTGGTGCAAGGTGGTGAACATAGCTTCTCCTCCTTTGGAATTTGCTCTCCCTCACCCACTGTGGCTCTCTCTTGATTTTGGTGTAACCTAACCCTAATTGTCCCCAATTAGCTAATATATTATTTCTCCAATTTTCTTCCATTTAATTCCTCCAAAAATCCAAATTACAAAACTATCCCTACCAGGTGCCGACTTGGCCAAAAAATATCCCGGAGGCCAAATATAATACCTGGGTAGAGTTTTCTGACTATCTCGACCCTTACGGACTCAACGACGCACTCGAAATGATCATACGAGTTACTTAAAATAATTTACCTTTTTATTCCACTTAATTAGTCCTGACACGACTCACACGCGTGTCCCCGACTTAATATACCAAACTGTTGTATTTCTCTCTCACGACGAGTTACATAAAATCATCATTCCATATTACTTATTCTCACAGTAATATTAGTAATTACTAACTTCTCATCATGCTAGTAAATATTCAAATTTAATCCGGATTAATATTTAATTCTCACATTTTAATTCAATTAATCCCACAATAAGAATAAATCACATAATTATTTAAATCTTATAAAATACGAGGTATTACATGGCCCCAATGGCCATGTCAAGGTTGTACTTATCGCGTACTTGGTAGTCTTGACCCAAATTGTTACCCTCGTTGTCCCTTTGGCTTTGCTAGCCCTATGAGACTCGTTTCTGGCCTCGACGGCCTGAATTAAATCCATCGCCAATCGGTAGGAAGTTAACTAATATAAATCATATATATGGGTTCCTTTACTGGGTATCCCCTTGTGGTGCCTCACTAATACTGCTAAATACGACCTTGTCTTTTGGTCAGATACTCCACCTCCCTTGGCTTCCTTCTTACAGAAGTATTGATATCAATTTGAAAACAGACTACCTTGATGACTATAGCCCCAGTCATCCTAGCTGGAGTTTTCCATCCACGCTTGTGTATTACCCACGAGTCCATTATTAACTCATGGATCCCTTATTGACCTCCTCATCCACCTCGTTGGGTACGAAGTTTGTTGCATAATTCAACTTTCCCTTATGTCCGACCACTGTCCGGCCCTTCTAAAGTAAATACTGAAATCTCCTTTGCCTAATGGTTCAAACGGATGATGCAAACATTTATGGTCAAACCACACCCTAAATTTCTTATTATTTATGGTATTTCTCCATGGTTGTGGTGACTGACTCCTACCACTAAATTTCGTTCAAAATTTAGTCCTGGGTGCCGCCGCACACCGCCCTACATAATTGCCTTTGGGTTATCTCCTCCCATTGGCTTATCACACTACTCTACTACTCGAATCCTTATAGATGGCCCTTCCACATTTTCCCCGCCCCTTACTGACTACATTGGGTGAGGCTGAAATTGTACCATCGTTATCTATAATAGTGCGTTGGGAGACTATCGCTCCCAATTGATTATTCTATCACCACTGGCCTAAACAACAATCAAGGTGATTCCAATCATGATCACCATTTCCAGAACACTCCATGTCTTCTGTTGAGCCTCTCATCCTCCAATCCTCCTATGGCCCTCATTGGTCTTCCCAAATATACACATTCTTTCATTCTGATTAGTACAGTAACACACCATTCAGAGTATAAAATATCGAGTAAAATTTACAATGGATTAGTACCCCTGCTTGGCCAAGTCTGTTGAATGGATTAATACCCCCAATGAAATAATATACTACTGTAAGATATGTTATTCTTTCATTTAAGATCTGCTGAATGGATTAGTATATTTTACAACAGACTGTGACACCCCGCTCAATGAAATACCGGGTGATCAGTCTTATATCAGATTATAACAGGAATCTCATCTGGTTCATTCTTAGCATCACTGTTGAAAACTTTTTAAAACTTACTAACCTCCTAGTATTCAAAAGCTGATGTCAAAATTTTAATCTTTTTATTTAATAACAACTACCATATAAATATCAATACGAACCATTCACACAAACCATAAATCTAAAGCAATACTGAATAAATCAATAAAGGACCAATCGAATAAACCATCGATAGAAAACCAACATCCACTAATATAATCCAACAAAGAATAGTAACCAGTGCAAAGTCCGACTGAAATGAAAATAACTGGGGCAACATGCCCGAAAGAAATACGAAGACGCATCCTACTCTAGGAATGAAATGACTGAAGCGTCTATGTCCAAATCCTGCAACATCCATAACTATTGCAACTACGCATCCCTGGAATAGATCTTCAAGTTTGGCATCCCTATGGATGGATACCTAAAAGGTTTTTAAAATATTTTGCAAGTATGGGTCAGGGCCCAAAGTCCTTTTGAAAATACTTTGCAAGTGAATTAAAATGCAACAATTAAAATGTATGAATGCTCTTCATATTTAAGTTAGTGTTGCACTCCCTTGAGATACATCTCACCCCTCTTCTAAAGTGCACACCTAACACTTTCTTCCCGACCCTTGTAGTTACACCACCCTGTCTAACTAACCTTGTCATGAAACTCCTTGAACTCTACTCAAACCCGAGTAATTTGTATCTTTACTTCGTAAGTTATTTATCGCATTAACTTAATTAATTATTTACTAAAAGTCATATAGCATTCACTAGTTATATAAGTAATACAAATTCTCTTCATGTATTTAATTACCCATATATAATTATACACTCCATTATATATGTAGAACGATATTCCACAATTATTCAAATGTTGAATATAAATAAAATCTCTCTTAAAATCCATATAACATTTACTAGTTATATAAGTAATACAAATTCTAATCATGTATTTAATTTCCCGTATATAATTATCTACTCCATTATATACGTAGAACTATATTCCACAATCACACATATGTTGAATATAATTAAAACCATCCTTCCGAGTAATACCTCATCAGATGTGTTCTCTAACGTGCTATCTTCCCAAGTCTACTTAGTCCCACCTGGATTTCTGAGACAGCTAGCCACCGCCGAATCAGAACATAGAAATATAAACATATTGGAGGCGGCCATATTCTCCCGAGTGTGAAGACAATCATCTCAATGCCCACCTCTATTTGGATGCTATAGCCTGGGGATATACTCTCCCTACTCCTCAAGCTAGGGGATTCACCCACATCGCGCAACCTCCCCCGATAGCACTAGAGCATATAATTCTAAATAAATACCTAGCCACCAGTATTTATGAGCACACAATATATATATATATTTAATCTCGGCTTTACCGTGTACAAAGTCCGTAACACTAGCCAATATATTTTACGAGTCTATGGTCCGACTCTAATTTAATTAGTTTACCCATTGATTAAGTTAATGTCTCCCCGATTCTATGGTCTGACTCTAATTTAATTAATATGCCCATTAATTAACTTAATATCTCCTCGAGTCTATGGTCCGACTCTAATTTAATTAATATGCCCATTAATTAACTTATTATCTCCCCGAGTCTATGGTCCGACTCTAATTTAATTAATATACTCCTGAATTAATTTAATATCTCACTGTGTCACACAACCAATGTACCCGGACTTGCTCACCTATCCCGAATATCCATCTCTTAGAACGTACTCCTTAAAATTCCATTATAAAGAGAACACTCCTAATTAAATAATATTTAACAATTTATTATATCATCCTATAATAAATTATTCCAGCTATAAGCTTTAATTAATTAATCCCCCATTAATTAATCTATTATCATGGCATCACTCAATCAAAAAATCCGGACACCCCCTTGGTCCATAATACAATATCCCCAAATCTGATGTTTTCAATTTACTCAATCTACCCAGATTTTTAAAATGCCGTTTTGGGGCATTTTGGGGCCGTTTTGGAAAACGCGTATTAGATAATAAAAGTTAGAAAATGCCATTTTCTACAGGGCAATGCGAACATAATCGCCATTAATAGCTTCTGTGAAGCTTTTTACCCAGAATTATCCACTAAAATCCTTACGAATCAAAATCAGTCCCAATAACTTGATTCGTAACTTCCCCAAATCAAAACCCAATTTGTATTAACCCAATCTAAAAATCATTTGTATAACACCTACTATGATATGAATTGAATATCACCAATTTACATTAAATCAATTTAACCACTTGCCTTATAATTTGTAGGGTCTGATTAGCCTTTGGTGTAGAGATCATTGTGTGGTGAAGAACACCTTCCGTGTTCTTCCTCTTTGGCTCTCAAGAGTCCTCCCTCTTTGTCCCTTATGTTCTCAAATTTCTCCCAAATGAGTTATGACTGCCCACAACTCCAAAACTTAGGTTTTAATCTTCAAATCCCATCTTTAATCTTATGAGCCTAATTAAAATGGCCCAAATACCCCTGAGTGGGCTCGGTTATGCCCAAAAATATCCCGTTACCCATTTACCACCCCCGGGTACACTTTTTCGACTATCTCGGCCCATTCGGACTCAACCGTGCACTCCGAATTGACATCTGAATTAATTTATAAAATTTCCCTATCTCACATCCAACTTAGTCTATATCCGGCTTTTGGCTGAGATAAATAAATGTCACGTCACTTATACATGTTATGACGTAAATAAATTATTACTCTCACTTAGTAATTTAATTTCCTTAAATATTAACCATTTTCTCTCCGATTAATATTTAAATAAATATTAACATAACTAATTGAATTACATTACGACACACAAGTAATTTAAAATTTTCTCGAATTAATTAAATATTAAATGCACGGAAATACTGGGTGTTACGTAGACTATTGGGGAAAAGTGTGTTTGAAATATATTTTACAATGACACTAATTTGAATGAAAGAACGTGTATATGTTCAGAGCCTAGGTGTATGAAATATTTAAGGAAAGAACAATTCCTCAAGGCTCATCTAAAAAGTTGCCATCGATACATTACTTATACTGATCTGAACAATGGAAGACTATTCTAAATACTATTCTTAAATCCTTGAGGCATTGCTCTTTTCTTGAATACTAATCTGAATGAAAGAATGGTATATTTTCTACACTATAAAATACTATTCTTTCATTGACACATTACTGTACTAATTTGAACAATGCCTCAGTATTTTACTATATTAATCCCTTCAGCAGATCTTTAATGAAAGAATATACCAATGTAAAATATACCATTCAACAGAAAATCGCTAATCATCGAGTAAAATAGCATTTAGTAAAAAAAAACAAAATGAGAGAAAAAGAAAATTAGGCTAAAAACGTTCGTTCATTTAATGGCATTGAGGTACTATTCCATTCAATGAAACACTTTAAAAGTGGTACTAATCCATTATTAATTAGTTTGATGCAAGTCAATTAGGCTGACAACTTTTAACATAATCTCGTTAACAATATACACTGCTGAATCAAGATCAGTACACATAATATGCATATTTTCATTTAGGCTTTCCACATTTAAATTTTACGTAAGCACTTCATCTGCAAGTTTAGGAAAGAAACTAACATATAACTGAAAGGAAATGGATACTACTGTAAAGATCAAATAATATTGGTAACAAATATGAAGTAAAAACTGAACCAATTGTTCAGAACATTAATCATTAAAATAGTAATGATATGAAGGATAAACATTTACACTCGAAGAAACTAACATATAAAAACTTCGTTTAACAACTACATTTATGATTTATAAAACCATTAATAGTCCTATCAAACTATATCAAAATCATTTCTCCTCTAGTCCATGTGGTATGGTTTATGCTTGAAAACGAACTAAAACATTAGTCAGGCATTTTATCAAACAATTCTCATGCAACATTGATAATGTAAACCATAAAATAATAAATCTTTCTTAACATTTGAGATTTTTCATTGTTGATACAAAAATTTACCCACTTACGTGGACCAA
This sequence comes from Sambucus nigra, assembly GCA_949130495.1. Lineage (NCBI taxonomy): Eukaryota > Viridiplantae > Streptophyta > Magnoliopsida > Dipsacales > Adoxaceae > Sambucus > Sambucus nigra. The sequence goes on along the minus strand of OX422217.1, from coordinate 103,422,166 downwards.
TCGGAAATAGACATGTGTCATCTATTGTGGCAATAATCCTGGTCAGTAAGGTGTAACTATTGACCATAAGATTAGAAGCCCAACCATCATACTGGGACACCGACCAACACCAGAAGGCTGGACCAACACTGTCAACAAAGCACCAACAGTCATATGCATTATGAACAATATGTACTGATGTAAATGCCTAATTAATAAAGGCATTCCATCATTTAACATGTTGATTCTTAAACCCCCTGGTAGGATATAAATACATTGTAATCCCTACAACAAAGGGGACTGAAATACAATCCAACACGCAATACAAGACAGTGGACGTAGGCTTTTCCTTTCAGCCGAACCACCTTAAAAATCTTACTTGTCTATTTTATTTACTTATTTATCTGTGATCAAATAATTAGACATGTTCTAGTTTTTTCCATCAACAGATTAGCGCCGTCTGTGGGAATGTGTTTCTAAACATTTTCACTCATTCATTTATCAAGCAAGACTGATATTACTGAGTCAAGTACTAGGAATGATGGCATTCCACCTGTTCCTTCTGCTCCACCAACTCATAATGATTTGACTAGAATCTTGGCTAGTCTCGCCAGAGGATAAGAATCTATGCAAGATACCATGAGGCAATTAATGCAAACCCTACAAGCTAGGCCACCTTCCTTATCTTCTTGTGGAAATATGCCACTACCGCCTCTAATAAGCAGTAGGCATATCCAATCCAGGATAACTAGAGATAATTCCTATCGCCCAGGAGTAAGCTCTTCGTTCAGAACATTGGAGTCCTGTGACGAACAATATTTTACTCTTGAAAGATTGAGTGCCTTAAAAAGGCTATGTTAAGCATCTCCCTTTGATAGTTTGGGACCCAAGGGGAATAGAAATGTTCCCAGGGCATTGTCGAGAAATACTTGACGATTAACCAATCAGCATGAAAGCTCAGCCCAATCTAGATTAGAGGCCTAACGAACTGCTCGTACTGAGCAGCATTCATAGGAGGAGGGTTCAACACAAACAATTGGTCAGAATAAAAAATTTGCAACACATAGATCTGACGCTGGTAACAGTGCATGGAAGGGTTCCATCCAATGATTAGAAGATAGACTGGGTGAAATTGTTAAGGTTTACAAAGAAGCTTTATGAAGCAATCTCTTTTCGTACAAGCTATTGTGGATTTTCTCACACCTTCAAAGTTTAAAGCTCCAAGAGTTACTCCCAAATATGATGGGAAAATTGATACCGTCCTTCATATAGAGCAGTATCAGGAAGCAGTTGACATCTATACCATCCCCGATAAAATGAGATGAAGGGAATTTTAAAGGACAATTATAGGACCTGTTCAGATCTCGTATAACTGTCTTCCTCGAGGGAAAATTTCTAGTTTTCATTTGCTTGACAAGCTATTCATTGGTAACTTCTGCTTTGGATCTAAATAAGTGAAACGAGTAGCTCATTTGCTCAGTGTAAGGTAAAAGGTGGGAGAAAGTACCCAAGATTACATCACTCGTTGATTACTACCCTCATGAGAAGTTGAAAGTCATTGATTACGAGGAAAAATAACCATTACTAACCTCATGAGTGGGTTGCTCCCCAATAAGCTCTACTACACACTTGGTAAAGATCTTCCGAAGACGAAGACGATGACGGAGTTGATGGCAAAGGCAGCCAAAATTATGAATGTCGAGGAGGCAATGGGAGCTAAGCAATACTCAGAAGTAAAGGATGAAGGTAAAACTAATAAAAAGTAGCACAAAGATCCTATAGACCATAGTGAATCAAAGAAAAAATGAAATAAGGATTGACTCAAAAGGTACAATAATTATAATCCCTTAACGGTGGGCATTCACCATATTTAAGAGGAGATAAATCATAATAAGGATGTACATTGGCTTGAAAAGCTAAGAACCTTCTGCCAACAGGGACAGGTCTAACTACTGTGAATTTCACAGGGATCGCGGACATACAATAAATCATTGTGTTGCTCTTCAGAATGAAATTGAAGCACTCGTTCGAAGAGGAAAGCTAGATAGGTTTACTGATTGGCGGAACAATGGCGGAGCTCGGCAAAGGTCAAAGTCTCCATGTAAGCTCAGGGATGAGAAAAAGAGAGTTAATTAAGATGATCAAGAGGATGATCCCGACCTTCCCAAGAAGCCTAAACAACCAGAACGCGAGGTATTCATGCTCAGTTTTGGATTATTTGGTTATCAAATGATTACAAGTGGAGATATAGCAGGAGGTTATCATACTACTAAAAGGAAAGATTACCTCAATGAAGCTCAAGCTTGTTCCTATAACCGAAGGATTAACCTAGCAAAAGAAGATCGACCAAGGAAGGTTAACAAAGACAGGCTGGTGATTGGTTTTTCTAAAAATGACCTTTCAGGAGTGCTATACCCCCATTATGATCCTTTAGTAATCAAAGTCAGAAGGGAAGACATAATTATTTCCAGTGTGTTGGTTGATAATGACAGCTTGGCGAATATCATGTTCTACCCTGCTTTGACAATTTGAACTTGAGGCCCAAGAAATTGAAACCTTATCAAAACCTCTAATACGTTTTTCTGGAAAAAAGGTATTTCCTCTGGGGACAATCAAATTGGAGGTGTTGATCGGTACATGGCCAGCAAGTCGGACAAAGAAGATACGTTTCTTTGTAATGTGACACCTCGCCAAATTAAATCCTGGGTAATCAGTCATAAATAAAATTAAAATAGGTTTCTCAGTTGGTTCATTCTTAGCGTCAATGTCGAGAACTTTTTAATTACTAATCACCTAAGTGGAATTAGACCAGTGCCAAATTTTATCTTTCATTAACCCAAACTAATTTCTCACGCAAAAAATAATAACTAAACATTCACAATATGCTATAATTCAAACCACCCACAATATATATAAAGAATAAAGTCTTTCCGAGTCAACCTTAGGCTAAAAACCAAAACTGCTAAATAAAACCAATATAATCCAAAATAGAATATTTGAAATAGTGACGATGGATAACATGTACGAATAGAGAGTACTATAATAAGATCCTACACTAGATCTGAATGAATGAATCATCTATGCAAAGTCCTGCCAGCTTCCACAATGCTGTAGCTACGAGTCCCTGGACTGAATCCTCAAGTCTGGCATTCCTGTGGTTGGACACCTAAAAGGATTTTGAAAATATTTTGATAGCAAGAGTTAGTACTCAAAACATTTTGAAAATATTTAGCAAGTGATTATCACAATAAAATGAGTTATTGATTACACATGTTAAGATTTCGCGTACACTCTCTTGAGTTACCTCACCTCTCATCTATAGTGAACGCCAAGCATCCCGTACTTAGCCCCCCAAGCTATACTACTCAAGATAACTGAACTATAGTATTCAACTGAACTCATCTACACGACTAAATTCCCATACCGCCCACTTAGTATGTAATAGCAACCATATCTCATGATTTATATGCTGAGACACATGTTCACGCTTCATTATCTTTTATCGATTTATATTAAGTTTCCCTACTTAATTTTCTTTTAGATGTAATCACGGCATCTAATTATCTACTAACTCATATAGGTAGATTATTAATACAGTATACATTTCACACACAATATATACATATGAAATCATTACTAATATGTCCCTTTAACACACATCAAGGACTCTAGGTTCGGAACGGTCCATTGACACCAAGTAAGAGTTTTATTCGAAATGTCACCTAGACCCCAAGTTCATTTCATGTAGTGGTTCAAAAAATAAACTCGACCCCACTAATGAAATTTATACATAGATTGGTTCGTAACTCTTTCGTCACGACCCCAAATTACTATTTCCATATATTAGTTCAGAATCCTACCTCGACCCTAATATAAACAATTATACTTTAAATATTCTCTCCACCTAAGTATCTATATAATTTAGTAGGTATTCACGCAACCTAATAATAGTTCTCGTACGTAATATTTTATGTTTAATATTCACCGTACTTATTAATTTACGATTTATCTCACTATCGTATTTCAATGGAGTATTCACATAACTCTAAAGGCCCTAGTTATCCCTTTATTCATTTCAGTAGTTAAACTATCTCTAACCTACTGATATACTCCTTGGAAATGAAGTTTTCTCTCTCCATAAATAAAATCCCGAATTCCCGATGCACTACTCGATCGGTTTACCCTCGTCAGTCCATCACTTTAAATCTTGCACCCAATGATTATAACAGACCCCCACTATACACCTACTGGTACACTCTATGTCTCTACAATGGTAAAATATCATCCTTAAGGTTCCCTTAAAGCGTCGGAAATCGAATAGAACTCAACCAATAAAAGAACCCAAAATCATCTAGGGTCGATCGATCGACCATGAGCATCGATCGATTGACTCCATCGATCGATCGACATTCAAGGGTCGATCGATCGATCGAGTAGTGACAGACGCAGTTCTTCGTCTTTATGTGTTTTTCACCATATTGAATTATCTAACTCCCATGATAATCCACCGAACTTGTAAATAACGATACCTAACCATTACTGCATGCTCTAGGATGATTTCCAATGAATTAAACATTATCAATCCTTCCAATTTAGCCCAGAATAATTCAAATCTTTTAATTATTCAAGAACCATAGTATGACATGTTATTCCCATGTTTTCAATCATCAACCCATATTTTAATTCGTGTTAACAATCATGATTCCTCTGATTTTCAATCCTCTATAGATATAAATCTAACTACATGGGATTTCTACCCAAACATGCAATTAATCAATTCTTTTCCTCCAAGAATATTCATCAAAATCAATTATTCATAAATCCTACGCATGGATAATATAACTCAAAATAATTTGCAAATAACCACTTTACTTATTCAGAGATGATCTGATTTCATGATTGTTGTTGGTGATTGATTGACTTTCTCCTCTAATCTTCTTTCCCAACTAGTTTGTGGTGTAAGAACCCTTTGAATCCTTGACCAATTCTTCCTTAGGCTTTGAGAATTGTTTCTCTCTTCTCTTTAATGGCTTTTGTATATTTTTCTCTCCTCTAGCCCTAGCCTCCAACTCTTATAATCTGGTTTAGATTTTTTAAATTCGTAGGTCTCCTCACCCCCATATGCCAAAAGACTAAAATGCCCCCATGCAGTCCCAATTTAGCCCAAAAATGCCCCTGTACCTGACTAGTACCCCTAGGTATACTATTTTGACTAATTCGACCCTTTCGAAATCATCTGTGACCTATAAATTATCATTTAAGTCTATCAAAATATATTTAGTATCTCATCCTCAATTTAGTTTACATGCGACACCCGAGTGAGATAAAAATCAAGTACGTCCATATCACTCGCTATATCGTACAAATTAACTATCAATATTTACTATTCACTCTTAGTAAATTCGAGTCATAATATTAATCAGTGTCTATCACTCCATTAATATTTAATAATCATAATTATTAATAAATTGCATTAAATTACTTCCCTCGCATAATTTAACTATAAAATCACATTAAATTACTCCACTCGCGTAATTTAAATTAAAACGTATTTTCTATTTAATTACTCAATCAATTAAATTCTAAGTACACAAAAATACGGGGTATTACATACTTCTCCCCTTACAAAGAAGTTTTATCCTCAAAATTAGGATATACCTGTGGCGAATAACTCTGGATACTGCTCTCTCATATCCTCCTCCCGCTCCCATGTCGACTCATCAACATTGTGGTGTCCCCATTGCACTCGCACTAATGGTACCATCTTGGATCAAAGCTTATGCTCTCTATGATCTAGAATAGCCATGGATCTCTCATCATAAGAGACATTTGGATGCAAATCAATCTCCTTAAGTGGAATGTGCCAAAAGGCTCTCTCACTCCTCCTATATTTCTCTAGTGACGCCACATGGAACACATCGTGTATCCCCTAAAGATGCTCTAGGAGTATCAATTTGTATGCTACTGGTCCCATCCTCTCAATAATAGGGGATGGTCCCACATATCTTAGCGCTAACTTCCCCATTTTGCCAAACCTCATAATCCCCATCATAGGAGATACCCGAATCAACACCTAGTCGCCCACCTCTAGCTCCACATGTCTCCTACCGGTGCCAGTATAACTCTTTTGCCTACCCTGAGCTATTCGAATACATACTTGAATCAACTCTATCTTGGCAGAAGTATCCTGTAACATCTCTGACCCCAATCGCTTATTGTCCCCCACCTATAACCCGCAAGCGGGCGAACGACAAGGTCTCCCATAAAGTGCCTCGAATGGATCCATGCCGATAGTGATATGGTAAGAGTTATTATACGTAAACTTTACCAATGGAAGATGTCACTCCCAACTTCACCCAAAATATTGGGTGCACATCCTCAACATATCCTCAAGTAACTAACTTACCCTTTCAGTCTTCCAATCTGTCTATGGGTGATACGCCATACTCAACCACAAGTCTGTGCTCATGGCCTCCTGAAAACTCTGCCAGAAATGCGACACAAATATTTTGTCTCTATCAGACATAATATTAATAGGAACCCCGTGCATATTAACAATCTCTGAAATGAATAGTTTTGTGTACTACATCGTATCAAAATTAGTACGAAGTAGTAAGAAATGAGCTACCTTGGTCAGCCGATCCACTATCACCCATATGGAATCATGACCCATGTGCGATGTCGGTAGTCTAGTAATAAAGTCCATCGAATGTCTCTCCCATTTACACATGGGAACATCCACTGGCTATAGCATCCCTGAAGGTCTCTGATGGTCAACTTTCACAAGTTGACACATAACACACTTCAAGACAAACTTTGTTATGTATCGCTTCATACCCGACCACCAATACTGTCGTTGCATATCCTGGTACATCTTATCCCCGTTGGGATGTACCGCAAATATCGAATCGTGCGAATCTATCATGACTTCATGCCTCAAATTTTCATCCTCAGGTACTACTAGTCTTCATTGAACCGTAGTCCAACCTTGGAGCTGATGGAGTAGGAATCTGCCCCCTCGACTAGTAACTATCATACTTTGTCCTGACAGGATGGGTCCTCTGCCTCTACCTTCACCACTCGCATAACATTCTCGGGAGTGATAGCTAAAACATCCATGTATGCTCTGACTACCTCATCCTCATGTCGAAGTTCGCTCCACTTCGCTTTCCAAACCTCTGCCAACTCTTCAGTAGGTCTTCGACTCAATTCATCTGCTACCACGTTAGCCTTGCCAGGATGATACAGTATATCAAACTCGTAATCCTTCACAAATTCAAGCCACCGCCTCTACCTCATGTTCATATCCTTCTGTGTGAAGAGATACTGACTTATGATCCGTGAATAGAGTGAACTGCTCCCCCAGAAGATAATGTCTCCATATCCTCAAAGCAAATATGACCGCTACCAACTCAAGTTCATGGGTGGGGTAATTCTTCTCATGTAGCTTTAGCTTTCTAGAAGCATAAGCTATTGCTTTTTCCTCCTGCTGTAACATACCCACAAGTCCCTGAAAGGATGCGTCAGTATAGAATCGGTACTCCAATCCACTCCTAGGAAATGCAAGTACAGTTGCTAATGTCAAATTGTCCTTTAGCTCATCAAACGCTAACTGACAGTAATCGCTCCACACGAATGGTACTCCCTTCCAATTCAAGATTGTCCCCACTCCCTCACCGCTGATACCTTACTCGGATCAACAACAATACCTTTATCAAACATAATGTGTCCAAGAAACTAAACTTCCAGAAGCTGAAATCCACACTTCCTAAATTTGGCGTACAACTGATGGTCCCGTAACGTCTGAAGAATCATGCGTAAGTGCTCGGTGTGCTCCTCCTCTATGCAAAAGTAAACCAGAATATCGTCGATGTATATGATCATAAGATGGTCAAAAAACTCCCTGAATACCTTGTTCATGAGGTCCATAAACACTGTAGGTGCATTAGTGATCCCAAACGACATCACTATGAACTCATATGACATATACCATGACGAGAAAGTGGTCTTAGGTACATCATCCTCTCTTATGCGCAACTGATGGTAACCTGACCTCAAATCGATTCTTGAGAAGTATGCAACCCCTATCAACTAATCAAATAAGTCGTCAATCCTAGGTAATAGATACTTATTACGTATCATCACCTTTTTCAGCTCCCTGTAGTTTATGCAAAAACGAAGCGAACCATCCCTTTTCTTCATAAATAGCACTGCACACCCCACGATGATGTACTCTATCGAATGAAACCATGACCCAAGAGATGTTAAATCTTCTCTCTTAACTCTCGCATCTTCTAAGGAGCCATTCGATATGGTTCTCTGGCAATTGGTCTTGTCCCCGGTGCTAGGTAAATAACGAATTCAATTTCCCTATTGGGTGGTAACCCAGGTATCTCCTGGAAGACGTCCTCTAAATCCCTCACCACTGGGATAGAGTCCAGAGAAACTACAACTTCCTGTGAGGTCTATTCCTCAATGTAATATAAGTGAGTGCGCGATCCTCCCTCAAGAAAAGGCATCGCCACTAGGGACATCTCCTATCCCGAAATGGTAAAAACGATTGTCCTCTCATAACAATCTACCATCGCCCTATAACCCGCCAACTAATCCATGCCTGGGATGACATTATAACCCTCCATATCTAACACTAAAAGGTCTAACACTAGACTCAATCTCCCCATCATAATGTCCACACCCGTACAGATCAAGTGTATAAGGGCCCCACTACCCATCGGTGACTCTACGCACATAAGATGAGTGTCGGCTGTCTCTAAAAGACCGGTTGCTCATGTAAATCTAATGGTAATAAAAGAGTGTGTCGCACCTGTGTCAAACTGAATAATACCCTAATGACCATGGATAGGAAATGTACCCGTGACTGTCGACGGTGCTGGAGGTGCTGGCTGAAAAGGCACATCTCGAACGTTGTACACACAACCGTAGTGCATCTGGCTCGGGTGCTGTTGTGGGGCCTGTAATAGTGCTAGGGCTAACAGAGCCTACTGCCCCTGTTGGGCACCATGATGCTGTGCCCTATCTCCCTTTGGACAAGTCCTACTCTTATGACCCTGCTTGCCACACGTGAAACACTGCCGCTGGAACTGTCTTTATCCTTGGCCCTGACATTGGCCCTGACGCCCTTGGTCTTGCTGGCCTCCACCTTGGTTCCCTTGGACCTGACTGCCCTGAGGAACCTATTGCTGGGAACCTTGTTGTCCCTGCCTATCAGATCGATGTCTCCCATACCTAAATCTCTTGGCCGAGTTCTCCTATCGAGAATCCATCCCCTGTTGACCCGTTATTTTCTACTGCGGTGTGCTGCTATCACTACCCCCCATTTTCCTTCCCCCACTGGCTTGGCTCATCGCTCTTGCTTCCCTTCGCATGGAATCTATGATCCTGATAGTGTACTAGTGCGGCATTGATGACATATGTATATGTCATCAGTTCTGGGTTACCGATCAATTATTGCTTGATCCTCCAGGTCAACCATTCATGACCTTTGACTTCTTCCACTCCTTATTTCTCACCTCGTCTGTCACAAAGTTAGCCAGATGGGTGACCTCCTCCTCATAGCTAGCTACTGAGCGATCACCCTGAACCACCTCACTAAATTTCTTCCTTATGTCTGACTCTATTGCAGGCGGGAAGTACTTGCGGTCAAACAACACCTACAAGTCAGAAATCATCATCAAGTCCCTATCCTCTGCGGTGGTAACTGACTCCCACCATTGTAAAATTTCTCCCGACAGACGAAAAGTAGTAAGCATCTGCTTCTGTGCCTCATTACATTTAAGTATGTGCAGATGGCGCTGAATGTTTTTCTTCCAGTCGCAAGCCTCCACCACATTAGTACTGCCCTAAAACTCAGGCGGATGGCCCATCTGAAAGGTCTCACTGACTCACTGCCAAGAAGGTGGCCATGCCGGGTCCTAAACTGCTGATGCCATTGGAGGTTGTGCCTGGGACTGAGGAAAATGGGTTTCCATTGTCCTCATAGTTGTCTCAACTGCCTCAGTCACTATCACTGCCACCTGAGTAGTAGAAATCATCTCGGGTGGGGGTGGTGGCGGTGCCTGTGGCTCCTGATGAGCCTCCCTCACCTCATATCTGGCCTCGGCCCTCTCTGCTCGCTGTCTCCTCGGTGGCATCTGAAAATAGATTGAATTATATACGTACACAGTTTATACATAATCTAATAGCAGAAGTATGATATCTTAAGTACGTAAAGACAAAAGCAACAGTCCTAAAATAGGGCTCTACATTAAAAGAATGAAACGTTGAAATCACAGTAAGCCGCTCACATCCTAAGGACACTAGAACTTGATGCCCTAATACCATCTGTGACACCCCGCCTAATTAAATCCTGGGTGACCAGTCCTAAATCAAATTAAAATGGGTTTCTCAATTGGATCATTCTTAGCATCACTGTAGAAAACTTTTTAATTACTAATCACATAAGTGAAATTAGACCAGTGCCAAATTTTATCTTTCATTAAACCAAACTAATTTCTCATGCAGAAAATAATAATTAAACAATCACAATATGCTATAATTCAAACCACCACACAATATATAAAGAATAAAGTCTTGTCGAGTCAAACTTCGGCTAAAAACCAAAACTTCTAAATAAAACCAATATAATCAAAAACTGAATATCTGAAATAGTGACAATGGAAAACATGTCCCAATACAGAGAACTAAAATAACACCCTACACTAGATCTGAATGAATGAATCATCTATGAAAAGTCCTTCCAGCCTCCACAATGCTGCAGCTACGAGTCCCTGGACTGAATCCTCAAGTCTGGCATCCCTGTGGATGGACACCTAAAAGGGTTTTGAAAATATTTTTGATAGTAAGAGTTAGTACTCAAAACATTTTGAAAATATTTAGCAAGTGATTATCACAGTAAAATGAGTTATTGATTACACATGTTAAGATTTCGCATACACTCTCTTGAGTTACCTCACCCCTCATCTATAGTGCATGCCTAACGTCCCGTACTTATCCCACCTAGCTATACTACTCAAACTAACTGAACTATAGTATTCAATTGAACTCATATACACGACTAAGTTCCCATACCGCCCAATTAGTATGTAATAGTAACCATATCTCAAGATTTATATATTGAGACAACTATTCACGCTTTGTTATCTTTTACCGATTTATAATTAATTTTCCCTACTTAATTTTCTTTTACATGTAATCACGACATTCATTATCTACTAACTCACATAAGTAGATTATTAATACTGTATACATTTCACACACAATATATAATTATGATATCATTACTAATATGTCCCTTTAACACACATCAATGACTCTTGGTTCAGAATGGTACATCGACACCAAGTAAGATTTTGGTTCGGAATGTCACCTCGACCCCAAGTTCATTTCATGTAGTTATTCGAAAAATCACCTCGACCCCACTAATGAAATTTATACATAGATTGGTTCGAAACTCTTTCGTCACGACCCCCACTTACTATTTCCATATATTAGTTTGGAATCCTACCTCGACCCTAATATAGGCAATTATACTTTAGGTATTCTCTCCACCTAAGTATCTATATAATTCAATAGGTATACACGCAACCTAATAATAGTGCTCGTACGTAATATTTCCTCTTTAATATTCACCCTACTTATTAATTTACAATTTATCTCACTTACGTATTGTAATTGAGTATTCACACAACTCTAAGGGCCCTAGTTACCCCTCTATTCATTTCAGTAGTTAAGTTATCTCTAACCAACTGATATACTCCTTGTAAATGATGTTCTCTCTCTTCTTAGCTCAAATCCCAAATTGATAATGCACTACTCGATCGGTTTACCCTCGTCGGTCCATCACTTCAAATCTTGCACCCAATGATTATAGCGAACCCCCACTATACACCTACTGGCACTCTCTAAGTCCTTACATAGGTAAATTATCATAACTAAGGTTCCATATAATCGTTGGTAATCGAATAGAACTCAACCAACAAAAGAACCCAAAATCAACCAGGGTCGATCGATCGACCATGAGCATCGACCTAACCATTTCTACATGTGCTAGGATGATTTCCAATGAATTAAACATTATAAATCTTTCCAATTTAGCCGAGAATATTTCAAATCTTCTAATTATTCAAGTCCCCTAGTATGACATGTTCTTCCCATGTTTTCAATCATCAACCCCGATTTTAATTCATGTTAACAATCATGATTCCTCTGATTTTCAATGCTCTATAGATATAAATCTAACTACATGTGATTTATACCCAAACATGCAATTAATCAATTCTTTACCTCAAATAATATTTATCAAAATCAATTATTCATAAATCCTACGCATGGATATTATAACTCAAAATAATTTCCAAATAACCAATTGCCTTCTTCAAAGATGATCTGATTTCATGATTGTTGTTGATGATTGATTGAATTTCTCCTCCAATCTTCCTTTCCAACTAGTTTGTGGTTCTAGAACCCTTTGAGTCCTTCACCAATTCTTCCTTAGGCTTTGAGAATTGTCTCTCTTCTCTCTAATGACTTTTGTGTATTTTTCTCTCCTCTATCCCTAGCCTCCAACTCTTATAATCTGATTTAGAGTTTGTAAATTTGTAGTTCTTCTCACCCACATATGCCAAAAGACTAAAACGACCCCGCACGGTCCTGGTATAGCCCAAAAATGCCCCGGTACCCGACTAGTACCCCTGGGTATACTATATTGACTAATTTGACCCTTTCAGAACCATATCTGACCTTTAAATTATCATTTGAGTCTTTAAAAATATATTTCCTATCTTATCCTCAATTTAGTCTACACGCAACACCCGGGTGAGATAAAAATCAAGTACGTCCATATCACTCGCTATGTCGTACAAATTAACTATCAATATTTACTATTCACACTTAGTAAATTTGAGTCATAATATTAATCAGTGTCTATCTCTCGATTAATATCTATTAATCACAGTTATTATTTAATCCCTTTATAATAATAATTAATAATAAATCGCATTAAATTACTTCACTCGCGTAATTTAAATATAAAATCACATTAAATTACTCCACTCATGTAATTTAAATTAAAACATATTTTCTATTTAATCACTGAATCAATTAAATTCTAAATACGCAGAAATAGAAGGTATTACATGTAATGGACAAAAATGTTCATTTTTCCTATAACATGATTATGGGAAGAGTAGGATTGAAGAAATTTGAAGTTGGGCCGTCTACAGTACATTAGTGTTTGAAGTTCCCGACTAACTTGGGTAGGCAAGGTAAAAGGTGACCAGAAAGTATCTCGAGAATGATACTACTCATCTGTCGAGCTAGAAAATTTGGAGGAAATAAAGAGAAAGACCATCACTTATCAAGTGGACGCCTCTGAACCTAATAGCGAATCTGAGGTTGAAACCTTAGATCCAAGAGAAGAAACATAATTGGTGAAAGGCTAAATAGTGAAAGCAACGATGAGCAATGTGTTAGATGATGATAAGCCAGAGCGGACTACTCAAATAGGAACAACATTGGATCCTATTCTTAAACAGAAGCTGGTGACTTTCCTAAGGCAAAGACAGTAGGTGTTTTCATGGAGTCACGAAGATATGCCTAGGATTGATCCTAAATTTCTCTGCCATGAGCTCAATGTTAGAAAAGACGCCAAGCTTATGAAGTAAAGGTGTAGGGTGTTCATCTCCTAGAAGAACCAAGCTATTTAGGAGGAGGTTAAGAAGCTTTAGAATGCTTCATTCATTAATGATGTGAAATATACAAACTAGTTGGCCAACGTCGTTATAGTTAAGAAGAAAAATAACAAGTGGAGAATATGTGAGGATTTCACGGACTTAAACAAGGTGTGACCAAAGGACCATTTTCTTTTTCCATGAATTGATCAACTCGTTGATGCTACATCGGGACACGAGCTGCTAAGTTTCATGAATGCTTACTCTGGTTATAACTAGATTAGAACGAAGCCTGAAGACAGGGAAATCACTTCTTTTAGTACACCCCGAGGAACTTATCGCTATAATGGTATGCCATTTGGTTTGAAAAATGTAGGTGCTACCTTCTAGGGATTGGTGAATAAAGTCTTTTAGGAGAAAATATGCAAGAATATGGAAGTATACATAGAGGACATGCTGGCAAAGATCCAAAAAGAGTCTGTTCACATTATCGACCTCAGCCAGACTTTGACCAACTGGAGAAACACTAGATGAAGTTGAATCTAACCATGTGCATATTTGGTGTGTAGGAAGGAATGGTCCTCGGGTACATAGAGTAAACCATAAGGGAATTGAATCAAATCCAGATAAAATCAAGGCATTGATTGAAATGTGGTCCCCTACTTGCAAAAAGCACAAAGGACTGGGCGAGTAGCAACCTTGAACATATTTGTGTCCCGAGCTATTGACAGGTGCCTGCAACTATTTAATGTTCTTAGAAAGAGATTTGATTGGAATGAAAAATGTGAAAAGGATTTTCTAGAATTGAAAAGTATTTGGGATCACCCCCACTGCTCTCTCGGCCAATTTTGGGAGAAAATTTATATTTGTACTTAGTTGTCTCTGAATCAGCTATAAGTTCCACTTGATCCAAGAAAAAAATAGAGTTCAAAAGCCAGTTTATTACATGAGCAAAGCTTTTTGAGGAGCAAAAATTAGATATCCATGCCTGGAAAAGTTGGTGTTGGCATTGATTGAGGCATCCATATGGATGAAGCCCCATTTTGTAGCCCATACAATGGTGGTGTACACTGATATGACTCTTAGGAAAGCCTTACATAAACCATGGAAGTATAGGAGATAGATGTATTGGGTAATAAAATTAGGGGAGTATGATATTGTGTATGAACCAAGGTCTTCCTTAAAAGGTCAGGCTGCGGCAGATTTCATTGCCGAATTCACTTATCCAGAGGTTATCGAGCAATAGGGAATTCAGGTAGAGCATGATCTAAGACGGGATAGTCCAACTAGGGCTATCACCGACCAACATCCTGAGCAGCCCACAACATAGGGAGGATCAGGAGAAATTAGTATCGACCTACCAGAATCTTCCACTAGAGCACATGAGATGTCCAAGAAGTATGAGAAAGCAAGGAGCCAAATATTACATCATGGGATTTTAATAAACCAAGCGTTTGATAATAATCTCCTCGTATGAACTTTTATGTTGATGGATCCTCTTGCGCAACCGAAAGTGGAGCAAGTATAATACTCAACACTCCTGATGGGATAGATACTGAATGTGCTCTATGATTCCAATTTCAGGCCTCAAATAATGAAGCAGAGTATGAAGCTCTCACCATGGGCCTAAGTATGGCGCAATCGTTGAATGCCAAGCAAGTTGTGGCACATAGTCATTCTCACTTGGTGGTGAATCAAATACTGAGTTTGTATGGAGCCAAGGGAGAACTAATGACAAGATACCTGTCCAAAGCATTGGAAGCTATAACACAATTCCCAGTTATTCGGGTGAGCAGAATTTCAAGAATGGAGAACGCTCGAGCGACGCACTTGCTCAGTTGGCATCAACAACTAGAATTGAACTCTAAAGAACTATTCCCATTAAAATTCTAGTTAACAAGAGTATTACTGAAGACTGGATGATTAATTTTATCCCAGTAGATATGGTCCATCTTGGATGGATCCCATCAGAGCTTATATTGAAGAAGGAGTCTTGCCAGTAGACCAACTGAAGCCAAAAAGTTGAAATATAAAGCACCAAGAAATGTGTTGGACAAAGGGGTACTATACAGGAGAGGATTAACAACTATCCTACATCGATGTGTTTACCCAACAGAGATGAAAGACTTGATAGAGGAAGTCAATGAAAGACCTTGGCCATTTACTATATAAGGGATAGACTTGGTCGGGCCACTGCCAACCACCCGAGGAATATCTAAATACTTGGTCATAGCTGTGGACTACTTCACCAAATGGGTCAAAGCATAACCATTAATAAACATGCCCTATGAGAAAGTTTACCAGTTCATCAAGAAAAATATTATTTGTAGATATGGTCTACCTTATGCTTTCATTACAGACCATGGCACACAGTTTGATAATGAGGAGTTTGCTTCCTATTATGCCTAGTCAAATATTCAAAAGCTTCATTCTACTCCATTCCATCCTAAGAGCAATGGGAAAACCAAAGTAACAAATCGGACTCTACTCAATGGACTGAAGAAAAGACTTGGCGATGCTAAGGGAAACTGGATTAATGAACTACCCTTCAATCTGTGGGCATACCGAACAACTTTGAGGACTACTACAGGGAAATACCCATACATGCTAGCATTTGGAACTGAAGCAGCGATGCCAATTGAATTGCTCATAGAGTGTTAAACTTTAATTCTCCTATTAGTGATTTGATGCGAAGATTAGAATTGGATATGCTGGAGGAAGTACGCGAAGACGGAGCCTTGAGAAATGCTACTTATCAACTGAGAACAACACGTTTTTACAACAAATGGATGAAGCCGACTAACTTGAAGGAAGGAGATTATGTGCTCAGGAAGGTAATCCATAAGAACAATAAACTTGAGGCCAATTGGCATGGGCCATACCGTATTTCAGTAGTTGTCTGACCAGGTACCTACAGAATTGAGACTTTGGAAGGGGAAGAGTTCAAAAATCCTTAGCATGATAACATCTTAGAAAGTACTACCAATAATGTAATGAAACAAATTGTAATCATGACATCCATATCAATAAAATGATGATTTCCTCCATTTTTTTTATTATTTGTTTGGAGTATGAGTGTTATGCACTACATACTTGATGCACTTTCTTCAAAAGTTATTTTTCAAAAGTTGTTCAGAAATACTAGTCCTTCGAAACAACAACCACATAGTTGATCAGAGTTCAGAACAACACCTACATAGTTGATTGATTGGTATTGTTCAACAGTTGGTTAGCACAAGTAAGTGTTGATTGGCATTAAATAAAAATCCAAGTAAGATAGGATCTAAAGTCCTCAAGAAACTTGGTCAATACAGTTAAGGATAAAATAATAGATTTTATCCAACTAGGCAACATTAAGGAAGAACGTTGTGAAGATTCCTAAAAAGGAATATAGACACATATTTTACATACACGTGGCCACCACTGGTAACTAATGCAAAACCTAAAAATTTAAGTTCTTTAGTAGAACCTATGGAAATACATGGGTAACTAGTATCAAACCTTGATTTTATTCTAAGTATACTGGCAGACCCTATGATGATTATCTTATTGGTAATTGGTACTAAACTTGGGAAAAAGCCTAAGTGTATCAATAGAACTAATGAATCAAAGAAGCCATTCAAATCCAAAGATTGACAAGATAATTTAATCAAATATTTCATTCATTTAATTGATCATTACTTGATGTCACTTATAACTGAATTAAGGGAATAAAACTACTCTATGGGAATCTTCCCCTCTGCTTTAGAGGAGCTCGACACTAATTCCATGCATGTTGGAAGGTCATCTAATATGTAAGGGGAGTTAATAAAATTAAAATCTTGAAGCGTTCTTCAATTACTACTACTCGGGGTCTCTTGTAGATGAGAAGGACGAATTATCTCTAACTCATTATGAAGGCCATAATCCTCTAACTATTTTGAAATCAAGTATCGGGGAATAGTGTTGACAAGTATCCAACTAACGTCCAATTTAAAAGGAGGATCTGGATAATCCAGCAAACCGGGATCATACCAGTTCCAAAGTTTACTATTCTGCTCCACCTTCATAACTGTCAGGCTGTTGGTCCATCCCCACTTGTAACCTTCACGTTGGACTTGCTTAAATCGTTCATCAAAATGATCAAGGGCCTCGTTATATCCCTCCATGTAGAATTCCCTAGGCTGTTTGTGAAATTGGAAAGTCAATCTCTGAACATGATGATGAAATTTCTTCAATACTCCATCTTTAGCTTGTAATTGGAAACACTAAGTAGAAGGTTGCTCGGCTTGAGTCTAGAGTTTCTTGGACATATCAGCAATGGACAAATTCTTTGCTTTCAATTGTGCAGCCTGGTTGGCAAGTGTTTGTTGGGTCCTAGCCTCATTAGTAGTAGCAGGTCCATGTTTAACTTTTTCTCGAGAGGAAAAAGAATGCTTAGTTTTCTTCAATGCTTCTAATTCTTCCCTTAATCTAGAATTTCCAGTCTCTAGGAAAGAAACCCCATCATCAGTAGCAACAATAATAGTAGAAGAAACCTTTAATGACTTCAATTCATCTCGTAAATTATTATTCTCTTCTTCAAACAGCTTGACGATGGCCCTAGCCTCCTGTATTTCATGATTAAGCATAAATTCCTGCCTCCTGAAGAAAGATGCATGCTTTTCCAACTTCTACTCAAAACCCCAGCCTTCACTCGGAGCTTTGTACTTTTGTTCGTAATCGGTGTGCAAAAGAGCTTTAGTCTCCTTGTGATCTTCTTGAAGCTCTTCTATCATTTCAAAGTATGCAACATTATTGGCCACTGTCCGATTAATAATACACTTCAAGTATAGGTAAGTTTCTTTAGCCTGATCTAAAACATCAGCCCCGAGAAAGTTAGATAGGTCTTCCTCGGATAAAGTCATATGACCAGCCTTGAACATATCATTACATCTTCTGAGTAGCTCAGAGTCACTGGAGGAGAATTGATCCATTTTAGCCATGAACTATAAAGAGTAAGAAAATTTTCTAATCTTCAATAGAATAAATCATTTGAAATAGAGAAAGACAAGTGTAAAAAAAATATAACAATTGAAACAACGGAAGATAAGTGCAAAGAAATATTTATTTTCATTGATGAAAATTAAGTTACAAGTACATTGATATGAAGCAAAAAGAAAAAATAAAGTTAAAAACAAAAGTTAGTCACCTAACAAGTCTACACCTTCTTTATGTCAGAAGTTGCCCCGGTTTGGGAAGGGTCAGAGATAGGTGGAGTGACTTGTGGAGTAACTTGCTCAGAAGAAGGGGGACTGAAGACCCAACTACTCCTGCTTGTTGTTGATCAACAGAATCCGAGACAAGAGTACAATCCTCTGATCCTCCATCATCCCCAATCTCCTCATCCAAGTTGGGAGGAGAACCAGGATCATGCCTGAGAAACAACTTAGAGTCTAGGGATGTGCCAACTTTTGTGAGTGTGCTGCCGGCCAACCATCCTTAAAGCATTTCTTCTTCACAAATTCAATCTGGGCAGATGAAGCGTTGATAGTGTTATACTAGCCTCTGTTGAATGTAGACTCCTTGTCCTTCAATCTCCTGGACTTCTTAGCAGCCAGACTTTTCTGTAGCTCGGGAACCTGCTCCTGAGCAACTGCAACCTCATTCTCAACAGTCTTTATTGTAATGTCCCATTTCTTCTGCTCATTTATAGTGCTTACTGGGACTCCAATAAATATTTCTTTAGGCATTCAAATGCCTCTTCCACTTTATTTGAAGAAAAATAGAGGATGTCGTCCTTCTTCAACATCTAGTTGAAATCAACTAGGAGCTGCAAAAAGAAATCAGAGCAAGTCAGTACAAGAGAGCTGTCAAACAAGCTAATATGAAAAAATGACAACTCTTACCAAAGAAAAGGTTTAAGCAACCCTTTCATAGATTTTAGAGGGGGCATTGAAAAAGTAACACCCTTGTGGTCTAGAAGAGTACCAAACTTTATTAATTACCTGGCCAAACCAAGGCCAATAGCCACTAGAGAGCTAGCATCAGACAAATCGACCAAGTTTAATTGGTCGGCACCAGAAGTAGTTCCTTCAGCCAACCTAAAAGGAATACCCTTCTTTGAACTCTTAGGTTGGGATTCATTATTCTTCTTGTCTAGGGGCTTCTTCCCAGTCTCATTCTTATTACTGACCCCACTAGTAGAAAATTTTATGGAGCCAGTAGTAGTAATATCTCCCATAATGTTAGGGAATTTTCTCTTCACTGTGGCAGTGACAAGAGGTAAATCTGAGTTAAGTGAAGATGAGGGTCCTGTAGTAGCTTTACCACTTCCAGATATAGTGGAAAAAGAAGTTGATACTGGTCCTTAATCAAGCTTAATCACCAAGGAGGGAGCAACAGATGTTGGGCAAGCAATAAAGGAAGTAATGGAGTTTTTATACTCCAAAAGATATAATGCTTACTTAATGTGTTCCTCTCTAATTTTCTGATGAATACCCCAAAGAAATTTCAGCTCAATAAGTCTAATGTCACTCTCCTTAGGACACTTTCTCTTCTGATCAACTGCAATAAAGAGAAAACAAATACAGTTAGTGTTTTAACGAATGAAATTATCAAGAAAAGCTATACAATAGTGTTGCAACCTACCCTATGGCCATGTTGAGGGCATATAGGCCCCTGGTATATTGCATTCACTGTCATGGGTGCATATTGCCAATTCTTGGCAATCACTACATGATCAAAATAGTCTATATTCGGGTTTGGGAGATTAACTACTAAAGCCCTATTTATAGCCCTAGTTTTTAAATAGTAGGTGCTATCACTGGTGACCCATTTATAGCCAAACATAATATCTGGGATGCCTATATGGGTCCCATGGAGCTGATTCAATATATAAACCCCATTCACAACTCTCTAAGTGTTGGTGGGCTATTCTAGCAGGTACAACGTCAAAATATTGACAAAACTCAAGATAAAAGGGGCTTGGGGGAAAAGTAAACCCACATTCAACAATGAAAAGAGAAGGGAACCAATGGTCCTCAAATTAAGAAAAAAAGATCTACAGGAAGATTTGGAAACTCCAAATCCACCCAAGAAGGAATATTCGATTCATTCCTAAATACATCTAAAGAAAGGATTTTTACAAAGACTTAAGGATTCGGCAAGAACTGAAGGACAGAAAGAACAATCGCATGAAAAGCCTAGAGATAACAGTAAAAACCAAAAAGTTTGAGGTAAAAGACAACCAGGATTTTACTGCCATTATAGATTTCCTCGAAAACTAGCGAACATATTGAGTAAAGGGAAACAACGATTGAAAATTTTGCGGCTAAGTTAAAAAAGATGTAGTTACCCCCAAAACGATTAGTTATAGTTACGGGTAATTATAAAAGTGCCATCTATGTTATACATTATTAGCCAAGTCGATAATTTTCCAAGTTTGGGAAGTCAGCAGTCGACCAAGCATCAGAAAAGTTTCCCAAGCTATTATGAGAACTAAATGATGCATACTTCCAAGCAAGTATCAAGCATGGAAAATTAGGGGCTTCTGTTAAAACCAAAATTTCCCACTTATGTGGACAAATCAGAAAAAGACATGTGTCATCCACTATGGCAACAATCCTAGTCAGTAAGGAGTACCTGTAGACCAAGGCCTAGAAGCCCGACCATTATACTGGGATACCAACCAACACCATGAGGCCTGACCAACACTGTCAACGAAGCGCCAACAGTCATATGCATGATAAACAATATGTACTGATGTAAATGCCTAATTTATAAAGGCATTCCATCCTTTAACATTCTGACTCTTGAACCCCCTAGTGGGCTATAAATACATTGTAATCCCTACAGCAAAGGGGACGGGAATACAATCCAATAGGCAATACAAGACAGTCGAGGTAGGCTTTTCCTTTCATCCGAACCACTATAAAAATCTTACTTCTCTCTTTTATTTACTTATTTATCTGTGATCAAATAATTAGATCTATTCTAGTTTTTTGCATCAACATTCATGGTAAAGTGACATTAAGAATAAAACCTCCAAATTTAACTAAAATTTTTAATCAAGAACATGAGCACCTGTGCAACTACAACGTTTGCAAAATTGTAAGGGTAGTATAATAGAGGCAATTATCTCTACGAAAAAAAAGATATGATCTGTAAAAAGAGATAACGTGATAGAAAAAACTCAAGTAAAGGAAGAAAGGCAGAGAATAAGATAAAGAGCAAAGGGTATAATGTAAAACCAAAGATCAGTTTGCGAAATAGGAAATGGTTAATGGATAAATGAGACAGATAGAGCTCCTAAAAAAGGTAATCATATTGAAATCAAACCATCATGGAACAGGAATAACATGATTGAAATAAGTCCATGTGTTCCTAAACACATATGTCAATCCCACACCCTCCATATATTAGTTGATTTGAAGACCTAATATTCGAACTTAACATGCTTCTAGGTGAGGTCATTATATCTACTTGTTACGAGGCTTACTACATATATCAAGACCTAAAACCACTTATTGAATACACAGAATAACCCTCAGAATACCATGACACCCCTAAAACAAAACAAATATGAAGACAACCAACTTTAAACATATGCCTAAATTTAAATCAATAGCACGAATTAATTCACACCTGCTCATTTAAAATGCGCAACATATACAAAAGAAACTTTTGAAATGGAGATCTTATCAATATCGAAGTACCCTATGTAACTAATAACAATCCCTAAAAATGAAATTTGAATCGGGGAACTCTAACCCCAAAAGAACTTTGGATCCAACAACAGCACACCATTCTTAAAACATCCAACATCCAAGGAAATGCTCAAGATAAAAAACCACTTAGGCATTTTTTTTAACACATGGTGTATGCATAAATTAAACCCAAACAAATGACATAATCTAGCTTACCAAAGACATTTTTGGTTAGTAATTGAGATTTCATAGCTAGAAACTTCTTGTACCTGAAACAAAATAGGTGAGCTAGATTGATTTATAAATTCATGCTATAACATTAGGAACCAAATGGAAGAAATTTAAAAGATCAAAATTTTCCAAATAAACTAATTTCTACTGACATATTCTCTTATGCTCTTAGAAAGAAAATAACACCTTCAGAAAGAACCCATATTCTCCTAGATCTTTAGATGTAAACCATTGTTGGATATAAAAAAGGCAAAGAAAATTAGTAAACAAGAACAAATATAAACTAAAATATCATTGAATAGAGTGATGGCCATTGAAGTGGTGAAAAGAAAAAGTGGAAGCCAGGAGGAGGTGTAGAAGGATTAGTGAGTGAGAGAGAGTTGGAGAATGAGGATTTGGGTTGTAGGGGTAGGGTTGTCGAGGGAGAGAAGGAGGGTTCCAGGTGAGATTGAGAATGAGGGGTAGGCTTTGAAGTGGTCTTGGTGTGTGTTTTACTATAATATTTTTGTGTTTGAATTAAAGTGAAAAAGGGGGAATTAATAAGTGAGAGAAGAAAAGGAGAGGGAACTCAAAATTTTAAGGGGTAAAATAGGGAACACATGAATAATTCATCTTATGACATCATAATATGTCTCTTATGACATACACAAGTTTTACTCTTTATTATGTATGTATACACACACACACACACACACACACACACACACACACACACAAAGTAGTTACATGTACACATAGGTATAATGTGTAAGAGTCATCTTTCTGCCGTTCGATTATATACTACATTTATATATTTCCCACTGAGCATTAAGCTCACTCCCTCATCTTTATTATGGTATCTTGGGAGAGGGTTCGTATTTTAAGAGCATTACATAGGTAAGTTCTCTCTTTTATTTTATATTAGTAGCTCTATATGCTTGGATTCTGAGGACGCTTCCGACGGGTCCCTCGTGTAGATTAATTTTAATTTGGAATCGCATCCTAAACAAGTGAAACGTTAATTAAAATAAAACTGATTAGCAACAATATATAGGTTATTTCGTTGCACTTCACACCTAACGCTCGGGTCGGAACGGGTTGATTATTACAACATTTATTTCTTGATTTAGCATGTCCAGTTAAATATTTTAAACAATACCCTTTGTTTAAGAAAAAGCATTCGTGTCACTGAAATTACCTCTTTATTCATAACAATTCCCATTAGTACATTCATTAAAAATTACCTTTCAACACACGCAAATACCGTGTTAGACAATAGTTATTTTCTTTGAAAACCTTTCATAAATATACTCTTGTGTTAAGTATGGGTTAAACCTCTTAGGTTGCTTAACTGCCCATTCTGTCACTACACTTTACCGTTCCTTTACTTTATGGATATTAATCAGTTTTCACATTTACTTGTCCATGTTATCCTTTACCATAACGTTTATTAATTCATTCAAGTTAGGTTATCTTTTTTCATATTAATCCCATAACCCATCTCTTGACATTCTCCACTGTTCATTATCTATTTCTCGAAATCTTCCAAAATTTGGAGACATTAACGGGCTCCACACCGTCGGGTATGCTACCATATGCTCTGACCAGTGATTTTGGGTCTTTCACCCCAGCACTCTGGGCCCTCCTTAATTAGTCCAGTGTCATTCGAGCCCAAATTAATGTGTTTTAACATTTTTTCAAATGTTCATATTATTCCACATTCTTTTACCGGCCAAAGCCCAAACCCGAGGTTTCACCCCAATTCGTGTTACACTTTAAAATCACCGTTTCTTGTCCATTGTATACTTTTATTGTTTTAATCCCCAAAATAGCTTCATTTAGGACCATTTTTTGTAAAACCTTCATAAATATGTTTCACTTTACATAAAATTATCATTTTAACCATTTGTTTCCAAACTTGTCATTTTTTCATTTCTCACAAGTGTTATTTCCCAAAAACAATATTAAGTTACACACTAACTTCTTAAATGTTTTTAACTCCTTAACACTTATTTAACACATTGGAGTAACATACATCCCAAGTTGAAAATATATTTATTTCTTTGCATTCTTTACTAAGAAAACTCCATTCCTTTACCCTTTGGAGACTACCTCACAAGACAAATGCCATTTTCCTTTTATTTCCCCAAGTAGTCTTAAATATCGATTTATCTCATTTTCCACCCTTTTTTCATACATTAATGATTGAAATTTCTATTTTCTTCGTTTCATGTTTAAACTCAGTAGAATCCTCATTAAACTTGTTTATTTGTTCATCATAAAATACTACATGTTTATGTACACGAGAATATGGATTTTAAAGTCCAAAATCCAATTAAATGGGTCTAACATATGGTATATTCTAGAAATTTTAACTATTGGAAAAACATCATTTTCAAGCTAAAAGACATTTTTATTTCCCCAAAACTTGAGTAAATGTCTGTTTATACAAAAATCACAATTTATATAAGAAAATTTGAATATATTTTTTCACAAAACATTCCCAACATTTTTATTCCATAAAAATGTTTAAACACCAAGTTTTGTTAAAATATAGCATTTTTCTCAAAATCATTGAAACCTTTTGTAAACTCATTTCATAAATCTTAAGAGATGTCATTCTTAAATCACATTCTACTCTTACAATCTAGAACCAATACCATATACTAGGAAAATAGAGTCTTAAACTTAAAGAGTAGAGTTTTCCCACCTCAAATGAAGCTTCAACAATGGTAGGATGAAAATAGACGAAGATGGCAACCTCCCACCTCCCAAGGGGGCCTTAAAGAGGTTCTCTAGCTCCACAAATCTTGCATCCATGAAATCTCTTTGACACCCCTCTTAAATTAATAACGGGTGGTCAACCCTATACTAAGATAAAATAGGAATCTCAAGTGAATCATTCTTAGCATCACTGTCGCTCAGACTAACAATCTAACTAACCACCCAAAAAAATAAGCGGATGCCAAAAGAATTTTAAACATACAAGAAGCTACTAACCAACATGAAATATGACTACAAAAACATTAATATAAAAAATTTATTGCAACAAAAAATATACTCGAATATGTTGTCGAGTCACAAATAATACAACATCCAAAATAAGAAAAAAAAAAGAGCTACAATATTACATCCCCTGAGTACACATAACCAATTTACAAAATGGATCATAATATAGATTTAGAAGAATAGATAATGGATAAAACAAAATCCTATAACGCTCTGCATGCTACAACTCCAAGGACTCTGGATAGAATAGGCATCATCGGCGCCCTTGCAGAGGGACACCTAAAATATATATAAATATAGCAACAGAGAGATATAAACGGGTCAGAGCCCGAGGCTTGAAAAATAGTTTTAGAAAGTGAGTTAAAGTGCATAATAATTATGAATGCAAAATGCCATAATTATAGTGGTGCCACACTCTCTTGGGACTCAACCTCACCCCTCATCTATAGTGCGCACCTAACGTATGCAAATGAACCTTAACTAGGCTACCCGACACATTGTATGGATAAATCCTTTTTAAACCTACGCATAAACCTCATTCTCGTAACTCACTATCTCTAACATAATCATCCATCTGCTTATTCTAACATCTCCTAAATTAACGCCCAAAGTTGTACGATGATATAACTCAATTATAATCTATTGATTTCCTAATTCTTAACCTTCATACGTTATTAGCATAAGATACCCCACGTCGTCTTAAATTCTAGTAAAATACACCCACTATAACATATATACACAAGAACTAAGGACTAAACATCTCTCCACACCCAATACTGCGCTAAGTTTCATGCCGAGACGTCTCGCAAAGTGAAATCCCAACAAGGTTCCCCCCAATAAACTACTATCTAACACTGTCGATCGGGGAAGTCCGTCAGGCCCTCAGTCCATAGTACTCACCCTCAACTTCCCATCTATGAGCATAAGAGTACACTCATCCACTCTCATGTCAGAAAGAACAAAATATAATAAGTATCTTCATAACTACTCTAGCTATAATATTAAGATGTCACACACAAATTCACCAATACCAAAGAACTAAGGACCAAACATCTCCCAAGACCAACATTACGCTAAGTTTTGTGCGTTGGACGTCTCACAATGCAAAATCCAAAAAAGAAACCCCCTTGATGCACTACTACCTAACATTGTCGATCGTCGAAATTTTTTAGGCCCTCGGTCCAAAGTACACCCCCAAATTCTTCCCGACTATAAAGCTGTATAATATTACCCGCACATATAATACAAGATTCATCAATTTATAGAAATTAAACATACATTCACACATAATATGTATACTAAAAATTTCTATAATGCTATCATCTTCCAATCGATCGCTCACATGTCCCTAGGTTACCAACAGTCGGAATAGCTCACACCGACTTGGCAAGAACCTAATCGTAACGAATGGGATGCGATCATAGTTCCTCTTCGAAAATGAGACAAAACATACCCACCACGTCTCACCCCTAACAAAAATCACACAATAAACAATGGACGCTATGATCTGGGGACTATATTCTCCCTGCTCCTCAAGTCAGGGAGATTCACCCACATTGCGCAACTTCCCATGATAGCATTAGAAGGTATGATTCACATAATATATCATACACACAAGATATGCATTCAATCACATCATGTATACAAACCGTCACACGAGGTATATACATTCTCCCCATATATATATATATATATATATATATATATACATACGATCTCACGTCTGTATGCAAAATCAAAGAATCCAGCTATATATATGTAATTCTCATTATACTAACCGAACCACTCTTGCATACCTCCCAACTTCAATTTATTTATCAATCCCTCACTTGAAACTTACCAATCCATCATATCTCAGATATGACTAATCTCCTAATTAATCGTCATTAATAGGGGTGGCAATTCGGGTTAGTCGTGTCATTTTCGGGTTGCGTTGATTTTTATTTGAGTATAAGTTTTGGGTACTCTTAAATCTATACAAGCTAATGGTGTCAAGTTCGGGTCATTTCGGGTTATTATCATAAATGGGTTATCGTGCCAAAAATTGCCAGCCCTAGTCACTAAGGACACACACAATATCTCCCATCTAGTCCATATTTGGCGTTAAGTGAATTTCCTACTACTCAAAAAATTTAAGAAAGGATTCAGTATTTTAAACTCCCAAATATACCTCCATAATAACCCATAACCATCCTCAAAAGAATCCCCTTCCTTAGAGGATTATAAAAGAAAACAATACAATTTGCTCTTATAAATACTTCCATTATTACCCCCAAAGTAGCCTCTCCTTTATATCCAATTATGAACCCTCAAATATCTCTCAAACATTTTTACTACACTCTATTAGAGGGTCCCTAAGCAATAAAACCCATTAAAAAGGGGTAAAACAGGTGCTGGCCCAAAGAAGTGACCAGACCGGACCGGGGGTCCTAAAAAATGAAGCGGTTCGGTTCCTAAAATTTGACAATACCCTTTTAACGGTCAGACCGATCCGGTGCCTCATAAAAATGAACCGGTCCGATTCTGTACAAATTTTATTCCCATGAGATTTGTACCCTAAAACCATCCTTCTATACCTTGCAAAAATCTTCTCTACTACCCTAAAACCTAATCCCACTTCATTCCAACACCATCCTAACACCAAAACCCAACACATAAATTATCCTCCACCATTTCCATAATCTAAACCACAAATGTCATGCCAAATACAAGATTTACTCATCAAATTTTAGGGTTTAAACATAAAAGCTCAAATCAATTAAATCACCAACAAAAATTATGAGATAACTCATACACACAATTATTTAACAAGTTTAATCACTTGCCTCAAAGTTGTAGAGTCTGAATCTTCCTTGAATCTGTGAATTTGAGCCGAAAATCCAAAGCTTCCAAGCTTTTCTCTTTTATTTTCTTCTCTTCCTTTTCTTCCTCTTTCTCTTTCTAGGGTTTTCTCTTTCTCACAGATGAGATTGGATTATCTCATAAGCCTAATAAGATCACTTATAATAATAACCAACTTCAAATGATAATACACACTCAAAATGACTCGTTTTCTCCAATTCGAGTCAAACTAGGTCCAAAATATTTCGGAATCCAAATATAACTTCTATACAGTCATTTTGACTATCTCAAAAATTATCGAATCAACCATGCACTCCGATTCACCATTCGAGACTCCAAAAAATAAAAAATCTAATTTCTCCCAACTAAATAATTCTATTTCGCCCAAAATAATTAAATTCTCAGCCTTCAAATTTTACTGGGTATGACATTCTCCCCTCCTTATAAAAATTTCATCCTAGAAATTTGGATAAATACATACATACAAAGCACACATCTCACACCCAATATAGCTATTCATATCTCTTCACTTCCCAAAAGTGAATTCATAATAACAATATACAACCAGGGTTCCCATACACCCTATAACTGTGCTTAATTGCACAATCATTACCCGGATCCACTAGCCTTAAACTGTAACATAACTTCCACCCAATGTACAACTATTATGCCTGAAATAACCAGGGCACCAACCCAAGAACAAATCTCAATCCCTCACGCTATAGGGATACGCTAATTCTCAATAAATAATCCAATAAATTATACATACAAAAAAATAATTTTATTATGAAAAATGTCCAAAGATGTAACCTTTCTCAATTCCCAACATTCGCTACTTTCATACGGGGGAGGTCTCACAAGCGAAATCTAAACAAGGAACCCTACCAGTACACTACTATGCAGCTCTATCAGGGATTGAGATCGGTCGGACCAGGACTAAAAAATTTTTTAAAAGATTTTTAAATCAATTTATATGGCCCCATAGGCCTAAAACATAATATAAAAAATAATTTTATGAATTCTGATATAAACACAATTAAATAATATGCCCAATGCACAAGTCATCAATTAAAGCACTGTTCCCACCAATATTAAGCCCTCAATACGCACACAACTATGAGCTAAAACTCTTCACTCAACAATGAACCCGCTAAACCCTGAATCTCATCAGCAAAAACCCATTACACCATCTCAAAATATCATCTCAAGGTAGATCCGTTCACAACTGGGACCTAACAATTTCATGCCTCTTGCCAAACAATAAGACGATACTCTTACCGTTACCAAACAACATGGCTTAACAGTTACCCTCCGAAAAAACCATAACTCTACTAGCACATGTCAAAACAATCTATTCTCCCAAAATATAACATCTAAGTGCCACACCTACCCTCCTCAAGGTAATCCTAAATTCACAACCAGGTTATAACAACCAAGCATGCACTAAATTCAACCCACTCATGAATTTTAGAGATAACCATCTTACTCGTGACACTCAAAAAATCAATCAAAGAAAACCTTATGCATATATGAAAAATAATTCAAATTTTACCTCCATAATCTAACTGCCTTGAATGATCAATGGGTCCCTAATCAAAGGTCTCTTATCTGAACCCACCCATGAATTACTATAGGGGTTGTACATCCAGAACCTCTTCACAAAGTTTCCCTCTGCCTCTCCTAGGACAATCCCTCTTCCTATGGCCTATCTGCCCAAAGTAGAAACATCTCCTAGTAAATCCTTCTTGGCCACCCTGAGGATCAAAATGCTACTGCGACCCTTGATTATACTGTCTAGAGCCACTACCATTAAAACCTCTTGAACGCTACCTCTTTCTTGAAGCCCCTTCTTGCAAATATTGATCCTTCTGCCAATCTCTTAATTGTTGTGATGATTATGCCCCACTGGTACTACCTTCTTTAGACTTACTTAATAAGTCCGAGTTCTCATAATTCTTCTTCCCTTTTAAATGAAGACAATGATCATGACAGTGTAATAATGTTGCATTCATCACATCGCTAAAAGTCAGTAATGCTGGGTTCCCCAACAAATGCTAACAAATTTTCCAATCTAAACCTACTAAGAAGTTTGATATACGTTTCTCCTCCTTATTTTCCTCGTTGGGCACAAAGTTTGCCAACTGAGTAAATTCCTCTTCATACTCTACCACTGCATTATCCTCTGCTTCACCACTAACAATCTTCTCCTCATCACAGTCTGAATTGCAGAAGGGATAACTTATGATTAAATTGAACTCAAAAATCTAATATAGACATCGTATCCCTCTGCTCTGATGTCCTAACCGACTCCCACCACTAGGGAGCCGCACCCACTAACTTAATGGTGGAAAGTATTTGTTTCTGAACATCACTACATTCTACCATACGAAGGTGATATTGAATATCCTTCTTCCACTGACTTTCTATGACCATATCTAATCCCCCATGAAACTCTGAAGGATGAACTTTTTGAAAATCTTCTCTAGCTCTCTCCCAAGAAGACAACCCTATGTAAGCTTGAGCTACGGCGCTGCAGGCTGTTGCTGAGCCTAAGGAAATTATTGAGACATGGCGTTCATGGCCGCATTGACTGCTTGAGCCATAATATTGGCAACCTCTGCTGCAGTCATAGTCCCTTTAGGAATTTGGGGCTCTACATTCTTGGCCCTTATATTTACTCTATCCAGGCGACCTCTTTTCGGAAGCATTTGAAATAAGAGAAAACTATATCAGCACAAAGTTCAAACAATTTCCCATCGCAAAATATCATAAACACAATATGAACACAACAGTCTTAATACTAGGGCTCCATGTAACGAAAGCTTAAGGAAGAACGTCGAAAAACCGCAAAGATCCTAAGACACTAGAACCTGATACTTTGATACCACTTGTGATACCCCGCTTAAATTAATAATGGGTGGCCGAACCTATACTAAGATAAAACAAGAATCTCAAGTGAATCATTCTTAGCATCACTGTCGCACATACTAAAAATCTAACTAACCACCCAAAAAATAAGCGGATGCCAATTTTTTTTAAACATACACGAAGCTACTAACCAACATGCAATATGACTGTAAAAACATTAATATAAAAATGTGACTACAACAAAAGATATACCTGAATATGATGTCGGGTTAGAGACAATACAAGATCCAAAATAAGAACATAAAAGATCTATAATATTACAACCCCTGAGTACACAATATTATAACTAATTTATGACTGCAAAAACATTAATATAAAAATGTGACTACAACAAAATATATACCCGAATATGTTGTCGGGTCAGAGACAATACAAGATCCAAAATAAGAACATAAAAGAACTATAATATTACAACCCTTGAGTACATAAAAGAGCTATATATTATAACCAATTTACAAAATGGATCATAATCTAGATTTACAAGAATAGATACGGCTAAAATGCAATCATGTAACGTTCCGCATGCTATAGCTCCAAGGACTCTGGATAGAATAGGCATCATTAGCGCCCTTATGGAGGGACACCTAAAATATATATAAATATAGAAAGAGAGAGATATAAACGGGTCAGAGCCCAAGGTTTGAAAATATTTTTAGCAAGTGAGTTAAAATGCATAATAATTATGAAGGCAAAATGCCATAATTATAGTGGTGCCGCACTTTCTTAGGACTCAACCTCACCCTTCATCTATAGCGCGCACCTAACGTATGCAAATGAACCTCAACTAAGCTACTCAACACATTTTATGGATAAATCCTTTTTAAACCTATGCATAAACCTCATTCTCATAGCTCACTATCTCTAACATAACCATTCATTTTCTTCTTCTAACATCTCCTAAGTTTATGCCCAAACTTGTACGACAATATAAGTCAATTATAATCTATTTATTTCTTAATTCTTAACCTTCACAAGTTATTAGCATAAGATATCCCACGTCGTCTTAAATGCTAGTAAAATACACCCACTATAACACATAAACACAAGAACTAAGGACCAAACATCTCTCCACGCCCAATATTGCGCTAAGTTTCATACCTGGGACATCTCGCAAAGCGAAATTGAAACAAGGAACCCCCCCATACACTACTATCTAACACTGTCGATCGTGGAAATACGTTAGGCCCTCAGTCCATAGTACTCACCCTCTACTTCCTGTCTATGAGCATAAGTGTATACTCATCGACTCTCATGTCAGAAAAAATAAAACATAATACGTATCTTCATAACTACTCTAGTTATAATATTAATATGTACACACTAATTCACCAATACCAAAGAACTAAGGACCAAGCATCTCCCCATGCCTAACATTATGCTAATTTTTGTGCGTGGGACATCTCGCAAAGAGAAATCCAAATAAGAAACCCCCGATAGACTACTACCTAACATTGCCAATCATGGGAATCCGTTAGGCCCTTGGTCCAAAGTATAACACTAAATTCTTCTCAACTATAAAGCTATATAACATTACTCGTACATATTATACAAGCTTCATCAATCTCTAGCAAGTACACATACATTCACACATAATATGTATACTAACAATTTCTATAATGCTATCATATTCCAAGGGATTGCTGACATGTCCTTGGGTTACCAACAGTCCGAATAGCTCACACCGATTTGGTAAGAACCTAATCGCAACGAATGGGAAGAAACCATAGTTCCTCCCCAAAAATGAGATGAAACATACGTACCACGTATCACCCCTAATAAAAATCACACAATAAATAATGGACGCTATGACCTAGGGACTATACTCTCCCTGATCCTCAAGCCAGGGAGATTCACCCACATCGCACAACTTCCCATTATAGAAATAGAAGGTATGATTCACATAATATATCATACACACAAGATATAAATTCAATCACATCATGTATACAAACCGTCACGCGATCGTTGCGAGACGAGATCGTGTGTATCTAAAGAATGATTAATCTACTAAGGTTCGAATAGTAGAAGGATAGAAAATGAATATATCTAAAATAAAGTTTAAGTAGTAAAACTTGAACAATAAGACTTGGGCAAGAACCTGCGTGACAGGGTGACCTGGAGTTTAGAACAAACATAAGTGGAGTGCTCATTATTAAGGGTATTCAACAACGTACTATATGGGTGGTACGGAGTACTTTACTTGGGAGCGCAATGATGCGATGCACAACATATATTCAGCGTTGTTTGTACCTGGTATACTTTTTCGAATTTTGGGAAGAGATTCCGTTGTTAGGGGGGAAGTATATAACCCCCCGAATTTTTATGATATTAAATAATTATGGGATTAATTATTATTGTTGGATTAATTAAATTAAAAAGGTTGACAAATTAATGGTTAATTAATCCGAATTTAAAATAATTATTAACTAGCGTGCCAAGGGTTAATACTTATTGATGTAAATCATTGACTATTACTGTGGGTATACGTAATATGGAATTATATAATTTTTATAAATTGTTGGTGTGCGAAATATGACAGTTTGGTATTTTAAGTCAGGACGCACGTGTGTGTCGTGTCGGGACTAATTATATGAAATAAAAATATAAATTATTTTTGTATAACTCGTATGGTAATTTTGAGTGCACCATTGAGTCCGGAAGGGTTGAGGTAGTCAGAAAACTCTACCCGAGCATTTTATTTGGACTCCAGGGTAATTTGAGGCCTAACCGGCACCCCGTAGGGGTATTTTTGTCCTTTAGATTTTTGGAGTAATAATATGGACGAAAATTGGGAAATAAAATCTGGATGTACGTGGGTTAGTGGGGAGTGATCAGCTCTAAACCTACGTCAGAGAAAAGAGAAAGCCACAGAGGAAGGAAGATGAAGCTATTGGTGTTCTTGGTGCCTAACTCAAGAACACACACCAAAAACTATACCAAACTGTAGATCGCGAGACGAGGAACACACTCATACCCATATCAACGGCAAATAAAACCGTCAAAATTAAGGCAAGTGTTTATTACTTGCGATTCATAGCAATAAATATGCTCATATTGGTGTAGGTAGATTATATTCACTTTTGATTTATGAGTTTTGATGAAATTGAAGATTTAAGAATATGAATTGAAATATGAAAAATGAATTAGGATAAATACCTCATGTAGATAGTTTAGAAATCCCAAATTGATGAGTATTGATGATGGATGAAATTAAAATTGATGTTCTTGTATGGAAATTTGATGAACTAGGGTTTTGAATTGTTAAATTGGGGATTTTGGATTTTGTCACTGTTTTATGAGAAATTAATGATTCAAAGTTAAGGGAAATCATTTATACATGTAAGAACATTAATTAGAATTGATGTTTTGGTGTTGGGGCTAAAAAATTTAGAGGTTTTAGGACTTAAATTTTGAGGAAGACGAAGTATGAACTGTAAAACGCTGTTAGTCTAGCCAAAGCAGGAAAAGAAACCATCTCATTCGAACGAGATGGAATCTCGTTCGAACGAGAAGTCAGAGTCGCTCAAACGACCTGCTGACTCGTTCGAACGACAGGTCCCAGAAAGCCCAGAAATTCCATTTTTCCCCAGATCATGCTACCCAGTTAATTATGTTAGGGATACTGCCATTTACTCATATTAACTTAGTGCATAATTATTTGGGAATTAAGGCTAGAATGAATCCTTAAGTATTGAATAGGTGAATTAACCTTGGGAAATTTGCGAGAGTGAATAATCGAGTAAATTATACAAGTAGTAAAGGGAAATATACTACGAGAGGAAATATAAATATGGGTTGGGTGAATACCTAAATTGTTGTAAGGCTTCAGGAATGCCTAGTTATGTTTATCATTATTGTGTGTATAGCATACCTACGATGCTTGCTATTGAGTGGAGGTTTCGTGTAGTGGATAGTCTTATCCTAGGTGACTCGATGGGGGGATATTGGACTTGTACCCAGAACATATGAACTTGGATACATGATATCTGTTATGTAGGATAGTTTCGACGATTGAATGGGAGCATAAGAATGTGCGTGACCCATTTAGCTGGTGAGTATGCTCGCCTCCAATATTTGTGTTATAAGATTTACGATTCGTGAGAGACGCCGAACCAATTGTCCTTTATGCAGCGAGTGATGCACAACAGATATGCATTGCGCCAAGTGGTCCTAACCAAGGGGCGCAGGTTATACATACATATATATATATATATATATATATATATATATATATACATACATATACATATACATACATACATACATACATACATACATACATACTTGAGAATGAATGATTCTAATGTGTGAAATTAGAAAATGTATAACTATGGATAAGTAAAGTAATTCCAGTGGATAAGGGACTTCCTTTCAAAATGGTGAATATAAAATGATTAACTGGCATAAAAGAATATTATTAACGTATTGTATGGGCGATACGGGTTACTTCCTTGAGATATATTTAGGAGTTCATGTTAATAACCTAGTTGGGAATATTATAGACAACTAGGTTGGGATAGACATACACTAGGTGTGCACATTAGTAGAGGGGTGAGGATCTCAGGCGAGAGTTCCGAACTAATATGCACATAATAATTGCATTAATCCAGTTTTAAATACTTGCTAAAATAATTATTTTTACAAATCGGGCTCTGACCCATTTAGTGCTATTTCTCTGCTCTTTTGCTATATATATATATATATATATATATTATACCAGGTGTCCAGTCACAGGGTCACCAGACGCATGGATCATTCGACGAGCTACAACTGTTGTGCAAACTGTAGGTTATTAACATTAAATGCTTGTCTCTTTTCATTTAGTTATTAGTGTAGACATTTCAGTTAGGGCATGTGTCTCCCGTTTCCAGGTTAGTTATTTCATAGATTGTATTTTCTTTTATCTTTTCTTTTCCTATTGGATTGAGTGTTATGATTCTATTGGTTTTAGACTTTGAACTGGAATGTTTTATGCAGTCTCATTTATTTCAATATTTAATTCATGTTCAGTATTTATTCTTGTGGAATGGGAATGGCTTATATCTTAAAGCATGGAATTTATTAAGGGATTAATTGGGCATAATTAAATGGGGAAATGTTTTGGCACTTAGCTTAATTATTTATTAGGTAGTTAAATAAAAAAATAAAAAATTTCGACAGTGATGCTAAGAATGAACCAACCAGACACTGTGATTTAATATAATAAAGGACTGATCACCCGGTATTTAATTAGGCGGGGTGTCACAGGTGGTATCATAGCATCAGTTTCTAGTGTCCTTAGGATTTGTACTACTTTTCTGCGTTTTAGCTTAGCGTTCTTTCATATAGATTCCTATTATAGGATTGTTGTATTCCTTTACGTATGTGACTTGTGCTCTCTTGCTATGAATTATAATTGACGTGACACATTATACGAAATCATTATACTTAGAACACCGACCAATGAGGGTCGTAAGAAGGGATGCTAAAGAAACCCGGTAGAATACATAGAGTAATCTGGGAATAATGGTCGTGACAAAAGTCACCATGAGTATTATTTAAGAAAGTGATAATAGAATCATCACTCGGGGCTCCCCAGGCATAGTCATAGGTAATGGTGGAATGATTTCAGGATCATCTTGTGTAGTCGACAAGGGGGAAATCAGAGGGTACCTTTTTAAAAGTCATTGGTGAAGATACGAAGAAGGAAGATGGAAAGTGTAACCGGCCAATGGAAGTAGAAATTCCAAAGTCAATTGAGTAGAGTGGAGTGCAGCGACACTCAAAATTAAATTTGTAGCTCTTAGGAGCGACATAAAGTGATTAGAGTCAATCACCCCATATAAAGGAGTGTGATTGAAATTTAAAGAGAAATTTGGGTATGATTTGACTGTGAGGTCTTCCATTCGATGTTATAATAGAGATGTAAGTGATATTTTGGAACTTAGCACAGTGGGTAAGCTAGAGACCGATCCTGAGAGAAAGGTTGAATTGCATAATGAACTTCGTACCTGGAAAGGGGGCTTAGAATATAAAAAAGGGTTTATAGTTGATAAAGGACCGTGTATAGAATACGAGGATGGATGAGAAGTATAGCTAGGATAACTAATGTTGAAGTTATCAAGGCTATACGTTTGCAAGCTATTTCAGCACTTTCAAAAGAAGTGAGGCAGGAGGGTTAGAGAATTTGACCGAAAAACAAAACTGAACTTAACGGTGTCAGTGAAACACCTCATGAGAGTATGCCAAATAGGGAAATCATTTAGACAATATTTATTGATTAACTTATAGCAAGTGACGATGAAATCAATAAAGGCTGTAGAAGCCAACAATTATTCCGAAAGGCCTGCATAGACAAAGGGACAATGGGAGAACAATTGGGAGCTAAGACTACCAGTTCGAGGGAAGGACATTCCAAAAATGGTCACTGGGACCAGTGACGAGAAATGGCTCGAGAAGTTTCCCTATGTGTAGATAGTGGGACTATCAATATTGAATGTGTCCACGTTGAGAAGTGCAACTGATAAGATTTAAGGATGGTAACCATGTCAATTTGGCATAACAATTGGAGGAGTAAGGTTTTTAGAGGAGAAATTAGGTCAATAGAATTGAGCTCAAGGAGTTACACCCCGAGAGTGGTAGGTTCAGGCAGGACCAACAAAGTCCTTGGTAATAGTAGTATACCGTATTTCAGGGTCGATGGGGTCCAGGATGAAATAAGGTGGTGAGTAAGGCCATAATTGAGGTCTTGAGATTTAGGCCAAGGTTACAATGGTGGGCGTGTAAGCCACAGAATATAATAAATTTTTCCCACAGTGAGGAGGGGGAAACTATGGGGTTAAATACTAGAGGTATTAAGATTGCATATACTCATGGGTCATGTTGGCAACTATGCGTTGGGATCCTACGATCAGGTGAGCCTGATAAAATTTTATTTCATCCTTGTGAGAAGAGGATTAGGCCAAGTGACATGGGTGTATCACAATACATATATGAATTGCTAACACTAAAGTTTGGGTGTGAGGCGAGTTTAGTGGGAATGTTAGTTTTAACAGTCTGGTTACAAACATAGTTATCATGGGTAATGGGGATTTTTAATATCGCCCATGAGTGAGCCGGGTGGGCCGTAAAAGAATTTTTTTATTGTTATAATTTATTATTGCATTGAGTTAGCAAAGTAGAGCTTATTATGGTAATGTGTAGTGATAATTAGTGAATGTTTGAATGGTAGTAGATTGAGTGATAAGACTATTGTGATGGATACTCCGGGTGAGTAAAATTACTTTTGTGAACTTCCACCTGAAATAGGGTTGGGCCTATATATATATATATGAAAACTTCATGATATCATAGACTTTAGTGAGTTTGATGTCTCGTTAGATGAGATACCGACGCGTAGGTATTTAAATACTGATGTGACTCAGGATGCATTGTGTCCTTTATCAAGCAGCGAAATATAACTTGTTATAGATAGTGCCAAAACTCGGGATAGTCGTAGTGCCATGTTTCATGATAATTTATTTTACAAACATAAGTAGACTTTTATGTCAACATACAAAGATTGTGGAAAGGTACATGTTATGGACTAGGGGCCTTACAGATCTCGATGATCGATAGTGTTAGGTAGTAGTGTATCGGGGGGTTCCTTATTTGGATTTCGTTTTGCGAGACATCCCACACATGAAACTAATGAACGTCGGGAGTCGAAGAGAAGTTTGGATGATTGTACATGTGATTCGTACCTTAGTAATTGTATATATATGACAGTAATCGGGAGTGAATAATTCTACTGTAATGTGAGATATATTTTATTTGTGCAAAAATGCACAAGGCATGGGGTGTATGGGCGCCCTAGGTAATTGAACCTTGATTTTGTTTTTGTTTGGAATGTATAAAATAAGGTGAATGAAGATAGAAGTGGAGATATCAGGACTTGATTGTGTGCTCATGAGAATGGTATCGTATTAGGCAGTATATTGTGATTGTCATGTGAATTCGATAATATTTAGCCCTGGAGTTGAAGTTTATTCCGCAAGATTTATTAGAGGCTTACGCTTCATGAAAACTGATTATAGAGCGGGGGAAGGACCTGTGACACACGGTGAGGCAAAGTCACATGGATCACGGTTAGAGGTACCTTTGAGAGAATATAATATGTATCATGTTATAAATAACGGTGGTGGTGGGATTTAATGAAGAGAAATATGTCTAAATTCATTTTGCAATGGGTCACCTACCCGTTGGAAAAGGGTGGACCAACCGAGACCAGTAGGAGTTTCTTCAACCGTTAGGGATTCCGAAGTTGGAATGGAAGAGTACTCCCAAGGGTTTTATCGTGAAGGGGGTTACGATCCTATATCAGTGACAATGGATCGGTTGACCAAAATAGCTCACGTTATGCCAGCTAACACTGGTTATAACTATGGGACAGTATGTGTAGATCTTTATAATCGAGATAGTGAGGTTATGTGGGGTACCGTTTGAAATAGAGTCCGATTGGGACAAGATATTTATCTTTTGATTAAGATAAAATATTCATGAGGCTTTGGATATCGAGTTGTGGTTGAGTACGACCTATCATCCCATACAAATGGGCAGAACAAGCGGACTAATCATATGATTGGGAAAATAAATTATCTGTGTACCCTTGGATCTTAGGGGAGGACAAGAGTAGTCCCTCACACAAGTTGAGTTTGTGTACAATAACTCATATAAGTTAACTTTTGAACATGGTGCCAGTCGAGGTATGGCACGGTAAACCTTGTTGTTCTCATGATCGTTGGTTAAAGGTGGGGGAAAATAAATCCTATTGCGAAGATTCGAGATGAGTTGATATCTATAGTATATGACGTGTGTAAAGTATATACAACGCCAATAACCGATGTGTGTGCGATCATTGCGAGATGCGATCATGTGTATCTAAAGAACGAATCTACTAAGGTG
The DNA here is from genome assembly GCA_949130495.1 of Sambucus nigra. Taxonomy (NCBI): domain Eukaryota; kingdom Viridiplantae; phylum Streptophyta; class Magnoliopsida; order Dipsacales; family Adoxaceae; genus Sambucus; species Sambucus nigra. The sequence goes on along the minus strand of OX422217.1, from coordinate 103,381,923 downwards.
CGAATAGTAGAAGGATAGAAAATGAATATATCAAAAATAAAGATTAAATATTGAAACTTGAACGGTAAGACTTGGGCAAGAACCTACGTGACAGGGTGACCTGGAGTTTAGAATAAACATAAGTGGAGTGTTCATTATTAAGGGTATTAGATAGCGTACTATATGGGTGGTACGAAGTACGTTACTTGAGAGAGCAATGATGCAATGCGTAACATATATTCAGTGTTGTTTGTACATGGTATACTTTTTCGAATTTCGGGACGAAATTCCGTTGTAAGGGGGGAAGTATGTAACACCCCATATTTTTACAATATTAAATAATTACAGGATTAATTATTATTGTTGGATTAATTAAATTAAAAAGGTCGAGAAATTAATTGTTAATTAATTCGAAATTAAAATAACTATTAACTAGCGTGCCAAGGGTTAATACTTATTGATGCAAATCATTGATTATTACTGTGGGTATACGTAATATGGAATTATATAATTTTTATAAATTGTCAGAGTGCGAAATACGACAGTTTGGTATTTTAAGTCGGACGCGCGTGTGCATCGTGTCAAGACTAATTGTATGGAATAACAAGATAAATTACTTTTGTATAACTCGTATGGTAATTTAGAGTGCTCCATTGAGTCCGAAAGGGTTGAGGTAGTCAGAAAACTCTACCCGGGCATTTTATTTGTACTTAGGAGTAATTTTAGGCCTAACCGGCACCCCGTAAGGGTAATTTTGTCATTTGGAATTTTGGAGTAATAATATGGACGAAAATTGGGAAATAAAAGATAGATGTACTTGGGTTAGTGGGGAGTTATCATCTCTAAACCTAAGTGAGAGAAAATAGAAAGGCACAGAGGAAGGAAGAAGAAGCTATTGGTTTTCTTGGTGCCTAACTCAACAACACACACCAAAAGCTATACCAAACTGTAGATCGCGAGACGAGGAACGCACTCATACACATATCAACAGCAAATCAGACTGTCGAAATTAAGGCAAGTGTTTATTACTTGCGATTCATAGCAATAAATATGTTCATATTGGTGTAGGTAGACTATATTCACTTTTGATTTATGAGTTTCGATGAAATTGGAGATTTAACAATATGAATTGAAATCTGAAAAATGAAATAGGATAAGTCCCTCATGTAGATATTTTAAAAATCCCAAATTGATGAGTATTGATGATGGACGAAATTGAAATTGATGTCTTTGTATGAAAATTTGATGAACTAGGGTTTTGAATTGTTGAATTGGGGATTTTTTTTTTTTATTTTACAACTGTTTTATAATAAATTAATGCTTCCAAGTTAAGGGAAATCATTTATACATGTTAGAACATTAATTAGAATTGATGTTTTGGTGTTGGGGTTGAGAAATTTAGAGGTTTTAGGTCTTAAATTTTGAGGAAGACGAAGTATGAACAGTAAAATGTAATTGGTCTAGCCAAAGAAGGAAAAGACACCATCTCGTTCGAACGTGATGGAGTCTCATTAAAATGGGAAGTCAGATTCATTCAAACAAACTTCTATCTGGTTCGAACGACAGGTCCTAGAAATCCCAAAAATTCCATTTTCCCCCATATCATGCTACCCAGTTAATTATGTTAGGGATGCTACCACTTACTCATATTAAGTTAGTGCAGAATTATTTGGGAATTAATCCTAGAATGAAACCTTAAGTATTTAATAGGTGAATTAACCTTGGGAAATTCGAGAGAGTGAATAATCGAGTTAATTGCGTAAGTAGTAAAGATAAATATACTACGAGAAGAAATATAAATATGGGTTGGGTGAATACCTAAATTGTTGTAAGGCTTCGGGAATGCCTAGTATTATATGTTTATCATTATTGTGTGTATAGCATACCTGCGCTGCTTGATATTGAGCAGATGTCTCGCGCAGTGGACAGTCTTATCATGGGTGACCTGATGGGGGGATATTTGTCTTATACCCAGAGCATATGAACTTGGATATATGCTATCTGTTACGTAGGATAGTTTCGACGGTTGAATGGGAGCGTAGGTATGTGCGTGACCCATTTAGCTAGTGAGTATGCTCTCCTCCAATATTTGTGTTATGAGATTAATGGTTCGTGAGATATGCCGAACCAATTGTCCTTTATGCAGCGAGTGATGCACCGGGACACGATAGCAAAGTATGCATTACGCCAAGTGGTCCTAACCAAGGGGGCATGTTTTATATATATATATACTTGAGGGTGAATGATTCTAATGTGTGAAATTAGAAAATGTATAAGTATGGATAAGAAAGTAATTCCAGTGGATAAGGGACTTCCTATCAAAATGGTGAATATAAAATGGGTAACTGGCATAAAAGAATATTATTAACATATTGTATGGGAGATACGGGTTACTTCCTTGAGATATATTTAGGAGTTCATGTCAATAACCTAGTTGGGAATATTATAGATGACTAGGTTGGGATAGACATACGCTAGGTGAGCACATTAGTAGAGGGATGAGGATCTCGGGTGAGAGTTCGAAACTAATATATGCACATAATAATTGCATTAATGCAGTTTTAAATACTTGATAAAACAATTATTTCTACAAATCGGGCTCTGGCCCATTTCTTGCTATTTCTCTTCTCTTTTGCTATATATATATTATACCATGTGTTCAGCCACTGGGTCACCACCAGAATAGACGCATGGAACATTCGATGAGCTGCAGCTGCTGTGGAAGCTGTAGGTTAATGACATTAGACGCTTCTTTCTTTTCATTCAGTTCTTAGTTTAGACATTTCAGTTAGGGCATGCGTCGCCCATTTCCATCTTAGTTATTTCAGAGATTGTATTTTCTTTTAGCTTTTCTTTTCCTGCTGGATTGAGTATTATGATTCTATTGGTTTTAGACTTTGAACTGGAATGTTTTATCTAGTCTCATTTACTTCAATATTTAATTCATGTTCAGTATTTATTCTTGTGGAAAGGGAATGACTTATATCTTAAAGCATGGAATATATTAATGGATTAATTGGGCATAATTAAATGGGAAAATATTTTGGTACTTAGCTTAATTATTTATTAGGTGGTTAAATAAAAAATGTTTTTTAAAAGAATGAACCAACCGGATACTATGATTTAATTTAATATAGGACTGATCACCCGGTATTTAATTAGGCAGGGAATCACAAAATCCGTGTATTTAAGCCTAAAATCCAAAGCTTCCAAGCTTTTTTCTTCTCTTCCTTTTATTCCTCTATCTGTTTCTAGGGTTTTCTCTTTCTCACAAATGAGATTGACTTATCTCGTAAGCCTAATAATCCCATTTCTAATAATACCCAACTTGAAATGATAATAGACACTCAAAATGACTTTTTTTCTCCAATTCGAGTCAAACTAGGTCCAAAATATTTCAGGACCCAAATATAACTTTCAAACAGTCATTTTAACTATCTCGGCCCTTCCCGGATCAACCGCGCACTCTGATTCATCATTCGAGACTCCAAAAATTAAAAAATCTAATTTCCCCAACTAAATAATTCTATTTCTCCGGAAATAATTAAATTCTCAGCCTTCAAATTTTACGAGGTATGGCAAGATCCAAACAAAAACCCTTCAAACTCCATTAATCTTCTTCTCTTCTTCCTTAACCCCTCCTACCCCAATAACATCTCCAAATTTTGTAGCTTTTCTCACCCATGGTGAAAATCGGTGTATAACGCTTATATATGGTGTAACATATTGGAAATATGGTGGCACAAGGTGGTGAGGTGGTAGTACTAGGGTGGTATGGTGTTTTGGGGGTGGAGAGCTCTCAAGGCTAGAGAGAGGAGAAATCTAGTGCAAAAATTCCCTAGAATTGGAAACTCGCAGTCAAATACCGCTAAACCCTTAAGGTCCAATTTCCTCAAATGCTCCTACACCCAAACCTTTAAGCCTAGGTTAATCAAGTCCTTTATCCCACATTTGATTTGGGACGCTGAGAAGTCAACACGTCACCAAATTCGATGACCACAACATAACAGCACATTAAAATGGATAAGATTTTCAAACTCAGCTCCGGTAATTCGAATGACCCCAAGCCTTGTTCGAATGAGATTTATCACTCATTTGAACGACCCTTCCAACGAGGTGTTCTAGCGAGATGTCATCATGTGCGATGAAGGGATTAGACCCAAATCGTTAGAAGTTTCATTCGAAACAACCTCTAATTTCCTCGATCCAAACTTCATGCTTCTAAAATTCTGGTTTGATGAGCACGGAGACCACGCAGTTATCTAAATTTAACTTATGGTCCACCGCAATAAGTCCTAAGCCCAATTGGTCATACTAAGTCATCAAATTTTACAAGCACGTTAAAATTGCGGGTGCAGGTGTGGGTGTGGGTGTGGGTGTTATAGAGTGTGACTTTCTTTATTTTTTAGTTATTATATTGTACACTCAACTCACCATAACCAAGTCTGAAGAAGAACACTCAACCCTAGGTTGCCGAGTGTAAGTATCCAAGTTTCTAATTGAGTTTTATCTTTCAATAAACCCTATTTTCTCAACATCAAAATGTGACACCCCGCCGAATTAAATACCGGGTGATCATCCCTTTATTAAATTAAAATCAAGGTGAACGGTTGGTTCATTCTTAGCATCACTGTTGTAAAATAAAATTTCCAATTTAAACACCCTAAATAATTAATCTAAGTGTCAAAACAATTTTTGAAACCCTTATTTCCATTTTATTAAATCCGAATATGAAAACCTTTTTAAATAACCAGCAATTTAAGAACTCCGATATACTAAAGATGGATAATAACACACAAAAATTAAATTCATCCAGATAAATCAAACCAGTTTAAACTATCAATAAAACCATCCTGACAGTAATTAAATCCCCAAGAGTACCAACAAATGGAAATATAAAGGAACATAAATCTCTAACAAAAATCCAAACTGAATAGAGAAACGGGCGACACATGGCCTAACTAATAAGAGCTAAAAGTAGGAGTAGAATCAACAATGAGGTCGTCTAAGCAATGGCCTGCAACTCCCACATAAGTTGTAGCACGTCCGGTCCAAAGAACCTAAGCATGACGCCCCGTGGCTGGGCACCTGTATTATTTACATATATATACAAGAGAGAATAAATAACAGGAAACGGGTCAGAGCCCGAGTGTAAAATAATTTAAAATTAGTTTAGCAAGTATTTAAAATGCTTACCGACTAACGTGGCAACCATGTTAGTATTCGATACTCTCTTGAGAATTCTCACCTCTCATTCTAGTGTGAACGCCTACCGTACTAATAAATCTCATAAGTTTCTCTAACTTATTCTCCATAAGGTTTTATCAGGTGAAAAGTGAGGTTATGATATTTACTTTAGGAAATCATTCGCTTCAAGATTTCTACGTCATTTAGTACAACTCATTTCCCGTATAAAGTTCCCGAAAACTTATAATAAAATTGAAGATTTATTCATTATTTATCTACTTATATGTACATAAAGAAGTTCCCATATAGATTTACGTATATATATTAATCACACATATAATATATATATATATATATTATCAGCACCCCACATGAAACCTATGGTGTTGACATACTCTGCTATCAAGCCCCCGTATCACACAAAATAAGGAAAATACTAGTCCGGAATCACTCTTGAACTATATTAACACAATACATAAACAAATGGAGGCGAAGCATAGCTCCAGGACCTAAGAGGTCATCACATACCCTCACGTCTCTTTGAACATCTAACTATCATTTTCGAAAATCCTGTATCGAGGATACTATCTTCTAGGGTACGAGTCAATATCCCCCATAAAGGACCAACCGAGATAAGACCGTCCAGGCGCGAAAACCCCCGTGATAGCAAGTAGCTCGGGTATGATTTTATAGATATATATAATTTTCACAATCACACAGTCATATATATAAGTATTCACATTTCTAAATTAGGTGCGCCCACGACCCATAATTATAATTATCCTATTTTAACACATTTTACTCAATTATTTTGCATAACGGGCTCATTATTTTTATTTTCATTTATAATTCACGGCATACTCACTTCTCCTCCCTCGAAGTATTCTAAGAATATTTCCCCTTCTAGTCTAACTTCCTGACGAGTCTAAATCTTTTATTTAAACGTTCGTATAGTTACATACGTGTAAATCAGTCCATGTTAACCCTTAATTTCATCTTACATTAAATTTTCACTTATTGGGGTCTACTAAAACTCTACTGGTCCTAGTTATATCCCAAAATATTCTAATAATAATACTCAAGGGTTACTACACATTTTAGTCAGAATAAACCATAATAAGAGGAATATGCAATTTTCCAGAAGGGGTCAATCGATTGATGGAAGGGGTTCGATCGATCGATGTTCTTGGGTCGATCGATCGATCAAGCCGTTATGGCGAAACCTGCATTAACCCAGTTATAGAAATCCATCTCCAACCTCAACCAAATCTCCATATCTGATTCTCAAACTCCCAACAAATGATACTACAAGCACTATATACCCAAATATATGATATTCTATGTAAAATATGTGAGTTGTCATCCAGTATAACAATTTAAAGGGGTAAAATCTACATAGACTTCAAGAACCTTAATCTTTTCTTTAAATTTCAATTCTTCCAATTATTTTCCAGATTTTCTACTTCTAAATCCATGAAATTTCATGGTGTATCCTCTATATACAAATTAGATGTCCAGAATATGATTACTTCTTCGACGACATATAAATTCTAGTCTCCAAACTACACTTTCTTTCATGAAAAAGGTTATAAACAACCCTAGACTAACATAATTGAGACATTAACTAAAACTAAAGCAAGATAGATACTTACCTGGAAATTTGGGTTTCTGAATTGTGGACGAAAGTGGTATGGTTGCATTCCTTGTCGCGCGATCTACGATTCGGCAGTGGTGGCGGTGTAAACGGTTGGGTTCTTGGCCTTGAGTTGCTTGGGAAGCTCTCCACCCCTTCTCTAATGGCCGTTCTTTTCTTTTGTTCTTGTTAACCCTAGTAGGAAACTCCTAAAGGCTGATTTATCCTTAGGAAATTCGTGGTTTTAATAACCCAAAAATGTAAAATGTCTAAAATACCCTCCCGGGATGCCAGTTAGGCCTAAAAACGCCCTGAGACCCAAACTAAACCCCCAGGTACACTATTTTGACTATCTCAACCCTTCCGGACACATTGGCTCACTTGAAACAACCGTACATGCAACTTATAACTTATTCACTTTTAATAATAATGATTTAGTCCCGACACGACACAGGTGCGTCTTGACTTAGATTTTCATAATTGCCATTTAATTCACTCGTGATAATTTTAATAAAATAAATTTCATATATTACTTTACTCATTCAGTAATATTCAATAAATATACAATAATTAATAACTCACATCACGTTAGTAAATATATAAAAAATTATTTTCGAATAAATATCAAATTAGTAACTCAATTAAATTTAATAAATCCCCAATTTTAAAAGCCACAAAATACAGGGTATTACATACTTCCCCCCTAATAACGGAATTTTGTCCCGAAATTCAGAAAATGAGGCATACCTAGTTAAAACAATTCTGGATACCTTATTTGTATGTAAACTAACTTCAAAGTAAGGTGCTCAATAATATAGCCCCCGTTTCACATCAAGCTTGTTTAATACTCTCATTAACGACACTTCACAATATGCTCCTATCCGGAAATATTCGCATAAGACGAGCCTATAGATCATTGGCTCCCATTATTTTAATATTATTGGGAGGACGCGCCTCACTACATGACAACTACTTGTATTTATCTAAACACACAACTCCCATTATGAGAGAAACCACACGAACATCTGACCACAACTTGCCAAAAACAGTCGTGGTAATTTCACCATAAATATCAGACTCTAACTTGACCAACTCCAAAATATTTTATTATTTGTCCATCTCTTAACATTCAGAGTGAGAAAAGTTAAGGTTTTTCCACAGCCGAAACCTCAATAAGTACCTTGTTCACAATAAGTAGATACGAGTGTTCCCACGGAACCCTACCATTAGGTAATATCTTCCCTCAATTATCGTATTATACTCCGCTTGCTACCTATAACCGTTGTGGGGATTAAATGATCACAAAAAAATCTAAAAATTTCTTTCACACTGCTCCATTAATCGTTAATCACTGTTCGCCTACTCCCCGGCTATGGGTGATACATCCTAGTCAAAACGTAATATAATCCCCGCTGCTTCCTGAAATCCTATTTTGAAGGTGGGGTTCAAAAAACTCATCCTAATTTAAAAAATATATCGTGTAGAACCACGTACCGACGCGATCCTTCCTTTCAAAGGAAGACTGTAATACCCCGTATTTTTGTGATATTTATTTATGGGATTAATTAAATTAAATGTGAATTAATTGGGAATTACTCCGGATAAAATACTAGCGAGATGTGAGTTGGTATTTGATTATATTGGGTATATATGACGATATTTGAATATTGAAAATTATTGAATTTGTCGTGAGATTGAAATACGGCAATTTGGAAATTTTGTTGAGACGCGTGCGACAGTCGCGTCAGGAATATAATTATGTTAATTAAAAAGTGACTTGTATTTCTATAAACAGTATGGTCATTTTGAGTGCTCCAACACATCCGGAAGGGTCGAAATAGTCCGAAAATACTAGCCGGGGGTTTAGTTTTGGTCCCGGGGCATTTTTAGGCCATACCGACAACGAAAAAGGGTAGTTTGGTAATTTTGGATTTTTGGGAATTAAAACCCACGAAAATTAGGAAATAAAATATGATTTGGTAATTAACCACTAAACCCACTAACAAACCTAAATGACCTAATGGGCTACGGGGGTTATTGGAATTAGTTTCAAGAGAGGGCAAACCCTAACCTCCATTACCACCATTAGAGAAGAGCTTGTAGAGAGAGAGAGAGGAGAATTCTGTAGAGAGAGAAAGAACAATTCAACATTCAACATCAAAATTAGAGAAATACATAAGGCAAGTGGTTTAATTTCATTATTTGCAAAGAATGTTTCTTCCATGCGTAGGAAATTGATAAAATTTGTATTGTTCTTGGGAGTTTGATAAAAACGCATTTAAATTGGAATTAGAACTTACATTTCGATGAGGAATCGCATGTAGATTTCTATTTAGGTGATTATTCTGATGATAATATACCTTGTATGAAACAAAAATGGATTTAATTATGCCCATTGACGACTTTAAAATTTTAGGGTTCATGTTCATGGGGTTTGGGGATAAATGTGGGAAATTGATGATTTGATGATGTTTAGGAAGATTTGGCCCTATATAAATGTTTAATGATGACCTACGAATGTTTAGTATAGATTAGAAACCTTAAAATCATGTTGGGACGATTTTTATGTGGGATTAGAAGTGAAGAGAATTGGAAAAACGAAAAGGGGAAAATCTGGGCTCGAAACTGGCCACTCGTTAGAAAACCTGCCCAGGTCGTTCGAACGAGCTTCTAACGAGTTGACCTTTGACTTATAATGAGGGTAATGTTTATTTGATGCCTTTCATTCGAACGAGATCTCGTTAGAAAGCCCACTTCGTTCGAACGAACTCTCGTTCGAACAGCCTCGTTCAAACGAGACTTCTAACGAGCTGACAGTTTAGGCTTTTTGGCCTGTTTTGATTTCGCGTGTCTTGTAACCTTGTTCAAATGTAGAGAAAACATTTCCTTGATGATAAATTGATATATTTGGGACATTTGGGATATAATGAGGAGTAAAACATAGAAGTGTAGTTTGAACCAAATGGAAATTATGGATTAGGACGTGAGTGTCTATTACGATGCGAGAATTATTGACGGCCTAAATAATTGAATTAACCGGGAACATATGAATTGTGTAACATTATAAGTTGGTATGAGAATGAGAAGTGTACCACAAATAAATTATGGTGATTACTAAGATGTGTGCATACTTAATATATGTATATGATTTTATGTGTATGACATACCTACCATACTTGCTATCACGGGAGGTCTGCGTTCGCTTAGGACCATCTAATCCTTGTGTGCCTACGGGGGGATTTAGGTTGGTACCTCAAGAACATAGGTCAGAGAAGGACTTATTGGGATGTCAATAAGTCTGCTGATCGTGGGAGCATAGGTATGTGCGTGACCCATGTGATGTGACTGTGTTCGCCTTCATTATTTATGATTGTTGTTATCTGAGAACAATTCCTGAGAGATTCGGAATGCGTGATCCTTATGTACGTGATGTAACGGGATTGATAGCAGAGTATGTGTGCACCGCAGCTTAGTCTCGGGTGCTTGTATTGTATATTTATGACATGAATAATATACACTTAATTAATGAGAACTTTCATGTGGTATTGTGTGTATATATACGGAAACGCTTTGAGAAAATATAAAGTGATAACCTGTATTTTATTGTATGGCTAATATTTGAGAACCCGAATTTAAGTAAAGCCTCTATTAAATTGATAACGTTAGAATGCGTAATGGGAATCGAGTAGAAGGTAGAACTTATGACGGTTTAGTTAAACATGAATATCACTTAGATGGGTGTTATACGGTAGGAGTGCACATTTAGTTGAGAGGTGAGTATTTCATGTGAGTGCACATCCTAACATGTATTTTGCATTCATTGTTTTAATGTCATTAAATCACTTGCTATTTTAAAATACTCTCCACTTTCGGGCTCTAACCCGTTTGCTTTCAAATCTATTTTTTTTTTGTAAAAACCATTTTAGGTGCCCAGCCACAAGGACACCATGCTTAGGATTCTTATTCAGGTGACGAGCTGTAGCTGTTTGTGGAAGTTACAGGGCCTTGCTAGTAGATGCTTCTTTCATCTTGACTCCATATTCAGTGTTCTTCAGTTGTAGGGCATGTTGCCCATTTCTATTAGAGACATTTTCTATTTCAGTCTTTTAGATTTTTGGCATGTAATTAATTCAGGATACTTTATTTTATTCATTTCAGTTGTGGGATTGTTGTGAGGAGTTTTCCTCCGGACTTATTATTATTGGTTGTTTATTCTATTGCTTCATTATGGTGAATGGTTATGTTATTCTTTCATGATTCTTTTACTGTATGTTAATCAGACTTAAATTAAAATTTGGCATCTTACTTTTTAAATACTAGGTGGTTAGTAATCATTTAAAATGTCTTCGACAGTGATGCTATTAACTGAACCAACTTGGCATTTTGTATTAATTGAATAAAGGAGTAGCTACCCGGTATTTAATTACTCAGGGTGTCACAGGTGGTATCAGAGCATCAGGTTCTAGTGTCCATAGGATCTGTACGGCTTATTTCGCTTTCAGCTTAACGTTTTTGCTATAGAGCCCTATTTTTAGGATTGTTGTATTCCTACTTTTATGTTTAAGTCTTCAGCTATTTGAGATTTGGTGATAACTATAGACTAATAAACTTTTCACGTTTCAGATGCCTCCGAGACGTGCTCTAAAGGATAGGCGTGCCCAGGCCGAGCAGCCAGCAGCTCAGGCACAGGGTACTATGAATGCCAATGAACTAGCCGCCATTGTTGCTCAGGCGGTGAATACCGCGATAGCGATGATTCAGCAGGCTCCACCCCAGGTTCAGGCAGTGGCGCCAGTACCATCACAGCTTCCCTCTGCATGGGAGAGGGTGAGGGATGCTTTTCAGAAGGTGCATCCCCCTGAGTTCTCTGGTAGCTCCGAGATTGTCACAGTTAGCCAATGGACGAAAGACATCCAGCGGCATCTCCGTATGTATGAGTGTACCGATGTGCAAAAGCAGTTATTGGCTTCCTTTAAGCTGGTGGGAGCCGCGTTGCAGTGGTGGGAGTCCACTACCACTTTGGAGGAGAGGGACACAATCCCTATTCAGACGTTCTGGGAGCGATTTGACCGCAAGTACTTTCCACCAGCAGTACAGACTGAGATGAGGCAGAAATTACTGAACCTGAAGCAGGAGAATCTTACTGTAGCAGAGTATGAGGAGGATTTTACGAGACTTCTCACTATTGTGCCAGATTAGGCACCTACTGAGAGCAAGAAGATCATGCTGTTTGTCGACGGGTTAGCTTGGAGGATCCGTCAGCACCTTATTGGTAACTTATCCCTGAGTACTTTCACTGATGTACTCAATGCCACATTGCTACATTTCCAGGATCTCTGCTTCCATCTTCAGGGAAGCAAGAGAGCAGGAGAGTCCAGACAGCAGGACAGGACCGGGGGTAATGGCGCTAGTGGAGCACCATCTCATGGACAGACTCGTCAGCACGAGCAGAGTTCCCATCAGGGGGACCCTGCTAAGCGATTCCGTTCAGGTGATTCCAGGCAGGGATATGGGGGTTATAGGCAGGGCCAGCCTAATCAGCAGGGCCAGTAGTGCCAGCAAGGCCAACATCGATAGCAAGGTCAGCATCAGGGCCAGCAGGGCCAACAACGTACATATTAGGGCCAGTGGCGTGGAGGTAACGGCCATCAGGGCCGTGGTCAGCATGGACAGAGGGGACGTAATTTCAAAGGACGGTGTTTTGTGTGCGGTAAGCATGGCCATTAGCGTCAGGATTTCCCAGAGGGAAGGAGGGCCCCACAGCATCAGGGAGTCCGTAATGAGCCACAGAGGCCACTTTTTCCACCTGCCCTCCCCGCTCCAGCCCAGGTGCCATCCATTCCAGCAGCTCTAGTGCAGCAGGGGCAGTTACAGTATGGACGTGTCTATAACGTCCACCAGGAGCATCTCCACACAGGCACCACCCGCGATTGAGGGTATGTTTCCTATCCATGGTACTATGGGTCGAGTTTTGTTTGATACGGGGGTAACGCATTATTTTATAGCTACACATTTTGCGAAGGCCTTAGGGTTGTTATCCACAGCAGAGAGCACAATGACGTGTGTAGACTCACCATTGGGGAGTGGGTCACTTATTTTTCTTTATATGCCGGGGAGTGGGGGTAGAGATTAGTAGTTTGGTATTACCTGCAGACATGTTGGTATTAGATATGCATGTGCACGATGTGATTATCGGTATGGATTGGCTCGCATCTTATAGAGCCATGATTGATTGCTTCGGTGGGAGCATTATTTTTTCCGTTCCGGGGCAAGAGATGTTTGTGGTGGCGATGCCTCGCCCCGAGGGAGGCTCGACTGCTCATTTGTACTACATAGAGGAGGATACCTCTAAGGAGGTTCTGATTCCTTTAGATTCGATCCCAGTTGTTAGGTAGTATTCCAATGTGTTTCAGGAGATACCAAGCCTACCTCCCAGTCGAGAGATAGACTTTGTCATAGACTTATTGCCAGATACGAGACCTATAGCACGCGCACCGTAATGTATGGCTCCGGCAGAGATGCGAGAGCTACGAGATCAGATAGAGAAGCTATTAGGTTAGGGCTTTATTCACAGGAGTACCTCGCCTTGGGGCGCCCCAGTTTTGTTTGTGAAGAAGAGAGATGGTTCACTGAAATTGTGTGTGGACTACCGGTAGTTGAACAAGGTCACGATAAGGAATAAGTATCCGTTGCATCGAATCGATGACCTATTCGACCAGTTGAGAGGAGCTTATTTCTTCTCGAAGATTGATTTGCGATCGGGATACCATCAGTTGCGTATCAGGGAAGAGTATGTCTCGAAGACTGCGTTCTTAACGAGATATGGTTCCTACGAGTTTCGAGTTATGCCTTTTGGCTTGACCAACGCTCCACCCATGTTTATGGACTTGATGAATAGGGTGTTCAGAGAGTTCCTTGATCAGTTCATCATTGTCTTCATTGATGATATTCTGGTTTACTCCCAGATAGAGGAGGAGCACGCCGAGCATTTGAGGCAGGTTTTGCAGACGCTGCGTCAGAACGAGCTATATGCAAAGTATGAGAAGTACGGGTTTTGGCTGAAGGAGGCTCAATTTTTGTGACATATTATTTCCGACCGGGGGATATCTGTTGATCCGAGGAAGGTATCCGCGGTGAGGGAGTGGGGACAGCCCACGACACCGACTGAGATCCGTAGTTTCTTGGGCCTAGTAGGATACTACATGAGGTTTATTCGGGGTTTCTCCAATATAGCAGGTCCTTTGACACATCTGACTCGTAAAGGTGTGCCATTCATCTGGAGTGATGCCTGTCAGTTGGCATTTGATGAGTTGAAGGATAAGTTGACCTCAGCACCTGTGTTAGCATTGTCGAGACTGGGAGTTGAGTATATGGTTTACACCGATGCGTCCTTACAAGGACTTGGAGGTGTATTGCAGCAGGAGAGTCAGGCCATAGCTTATGCTTCCCGTAAGCTTAAGCCTCACGAGAAGAATTACCCCACTCATGACTTGGAGTTAGCGACAGCGGTATTTACCCTACGGATTTGGAGACATTATCTTTTGGGGGAGAAGTTTCGATTGTTCATGGACCATAAGTCCCTACAGTACCTATTCACGCAGAAGGAGTTGAATATGCGGCAAGGGAGGTGGCTTGAGTTTGTGAAGGGCTATCAGTTTGATATCTAATATCACCCGGGGAAGGCTAACATGGTAACAGACGCGTTGAGCCGTAGGGCAGTAGATGAGGTAGCAGGGGTGTGGAAAGCCAAATGGAAGGAGTTGGGACACCAGGATGCAGTGGCTCGATCATTTATGTCTGTGATGACCGTTACACCACAGATTGTCACGAAGGTAGTAAGGGCACAGGAAAATGACTCGTTCTGTCAGGAGCAGATAGTTCGATTACTAGCAGAGGGAGACGAGTCCTATACCGTTAGCTCAGACGGGGGATTACGCTTCAATAGGATATTGGTTATTCTGGAAGGGGAGGAATTGTGACACGAGGTGATGGCAGAGTCGCATGGCTCACGATTCACGGTACATCCCGAAGGGGACAAAATGTACCAAGACATGAGACGACAGTATTGGTGGACCGGAATGAAGAGAGATATCGCCGTGTTTGTTTCTAAATGCGCCACTTGTCAGCTGGTAAAAGTGGATCATCATAGATCGACAGGACTTCTACAGCCATTGGAGGTCCCGATGTGGATGTGGGAGAGCATATCCATGGATTTTATCACCGGGTTGCCTACGTCGCAGAGGGGTCACGACTCCGTTTGGGTAATTGTGGACAGATTGTCCAAAGTCGCTCATTTTCTACCCGTAAGGACTGACTACACTACGGGACAGTATGCCTAGCTCTTTATTACAGAGATAGTGAGAATTCACGGTGTGCCCCTGAATATCGTGTCTGATAGAGACAAGATATTTGTTTCACAGTTTTGGGAGAGTTTTTAGGAGGCCATGGGCACGGAATTGCGGTTGAGTACGACATATCACCCGCAGGCCGATGGACAAACCGAGCATACAAATCAGATGTTGGAGGACATGCTGCGTATGTGCATCATTGATTTAGGGGGTGGATGGGAGCAGTATCTTCCACTGGTGGAGTTTGCTTACAACAACTCCTACCAGTTCACCATTGGCATGGCTCCATTTGAGGCACTGTACGGTAGACCTTGTCGTTCCCCAGCATGTTGGTTGGAGGTGGGGGACAACAAACTACTTGGGCCGAAAGTGATTCAGGACACTTCGGCAAGGATATAATTGATTCGGAGTCGCATTCGGGTAGCTCAAGATCGGCAGAAGAGTTACGCTGATGCGAAGAGGTCCTTCAGGGAATTTGAAGTGAGGGACCAGGTTTTACTTAGAGTATCTCCTATGAAGGGGATTATGCGATTCGGGAAGAAGGGGAAGTTGGCACCAAGATATGTGGGGCCATTTCCTATTATTGAGCGGATTGGACCGGTTGCATATAGACTTGGGTTATCGGAGCATTTGCATCGGATTCACGACGTGTTTCATATTTCCTCACTAAGGAAATATCTTAGAGACGATTTGGCTCATTCTCACATTGCTTTGGAGGACAT
Organism: Sambucus nigra; assembly: GCA_949130495.1. Classification (NCBI taxonomy): domain Eukaryota; kingdom Viridiplantae; phylum Streptophyta; class Magnoliopsida; order Dipsacales; family Adoxaceae; genus Sambucus; species Sambucus nigra. The sequence goes on along the minus strand of OX422217.1, from coordinate 103,366,054 downwards.
CGATCTCCAGCCTGATAGCTCCTACGAGGAGGGGCCGATTGCTATTTTGGACCGAAGTGAGCGGAAATTGCGGTCAAAGATAGTTCCGTTAGTGCGTGTTCAGTGGCGACATCATAATGTCGAGGAGTCCACATGGGAGCGCGAGGATGAGATGCGCGAACATTATCCAGAGTTGTTCTTACCAGGTACTTTATAGTTCTGAATTTCGGGACGAAATTCTGTTATTAGGGGGAAAGTATGTAATACCCCGTATTTTTGTGATATTTATTTACGGGATTAATTAAATTAAATGTGAATTAATTGGGAATTAATCCGGATAAAATACTAGCGAGATGTGAGTTGGTATTTGATTATATTGGGTATATATGATGATATTTGAATATTGAAAATTATTGAATTTGTCGTGAGATTGAAATACGCCAATTTGGAAATTTTGTTGATACGCGTGCGACAGTCGCGTCAGGAATATAATTATGTTAATTAAAAAGTGAATTTTATTTCTATAAACTGTATGGTCATTTTGAGTGCGCCAACGCATCCGGAAGGGTTGAAATAGTCAGAAAACACTAGCCGGGGGTTTAGTTTGGGTCCCGGGGGATTTTTAGGCCATACCGGCAACGAAAAAGGGTAGTTTGGAAATTTTGGATTTTTGGGAATTAAAACCCACGAAAATTAGGAAATAAAATCTGATTTGGTAATTACCCACTAAACCCACTAACAACCCTAAATGACCTAATGGGCTACGGGGGTTATTGGAATTAGTTTCAAGAGAGGGCAAACCCTAACCTCCATTACCACCATTAGAGAAGAGCTTGTAGAGAGAGAGAGAGGAGAATTCTATAGAGAGAGAAAGAACAATTCAACATTCAACATCAAAATTAGAGAAATACATAAGGCAAGTGGTTTAATTTCATTATTTGCAAATAATGTTTCTTCCATGCGTAGGAAATTGATAAAATTTGTTTTGTTCTTTGGAGTTTGATAAAAACCCATTTAAATTGGAATTAGAACTTACATTTTGACGAGGAATCGCATGTAGATTTGTATGTAGGTGATTATTCTGATGATAATATACCTTGTATGAAACAAAAACGGATTTAATTATGCCCATTGATGACTTTAAAATTTTAGGGTTCATATTCATGGGGTTTGGGGATAAATGTGGGAAATTGATGATTTGATGATGTTTAGGAAGATTTGGACCTATATAAATGTTTAATGATGACCTACTAATGTTTAGTATGGATTAGAAACCTTAAAATCATGTTGGGATGATTTTTATGTGGGATTAGAAGTGAAGAGAATTGGAAAAACGAAAAGGGGAAAATCTGGGCTCGAAACTGGCCTCTCGTTAGAAGACCTGCACAGGTCGTTCAAACGAGCTCGTTCGAACGAGCTTCTAACGAGTTGACCTTTGACTTCTAACGAGGGTGATGTTCATTTGATGCCTTTTGTTCGAACGAGATCTCGTTAGAAAGCCCACTTCGTTCGAACGAACTCTCGTTCGAACTGCCTCGTTCGAACGAGACTTCTAACGAGCTGACAGTTTAGGCTTTTTGGCCTGTTTTGATTTCGCGTGTCCCGTAACCTTGTTCAAATGTAGATAAAACATATCCTTGATGATAAATTGATATATTTGGGACATTTGGGATATAATGAGGAGTAAAACATAGAAGTGTAGTTTGAACCAAATGGAAATTATGGATTAGGACGCCAGTGTCTACTACGATGCGAGAATTATTGATGGCCTAAATAATTGAATTAACCGGGAACATGTGAATTGTGTAACGTTATAAGTTGGTATGAGAATGAGAAGTGTACCACAAATAAATTATGGTGATTACTAAGATGTGTTCATACTTAGTATATGTATATGATTTTATGTGTATGACATACCTACCATACTTGCTATCACGGGAGGTCTGCATTCGCTTAGGGCCATCTAATCCTTGTGTGCCTATGGGGGGGATTTAGGTTGGTACCTCGAGAACATAGGTCATAGAAGGACTTATTGGGATGTTAATAAGTCTGCTGATCGTGGGAGCGTAGGTATGTGCGTGACCCATGTGATGTGACTGTGTTCCCCTCCATTGTTTGTGATTGTTGTTATCTGAGAATGATTCCTGAGAGATTCAGAATGCGTGATACTTATGTACGTGATGTACCGGTATTGATAGCAGAGTATGTGTGCACCGCAGCTTAGTCTCGGGGTGCTTGTATTGTATATTTATGACGTGAATAATATACACTTAATTAATGAGAACTTTCATGTGGTATTGTGTGTATATATACGGAAATGCTTTGAGAAAATATAAAGTGATAACCTGTATTGTATTGTATGGCTAATATTTGAGAACCCGAATTTAAGTAAAGCCTCTATTAAATTGATAACGTTAGAATGCATAATGGGAATCGAGTAGAAGGTAGAACCTATGACGGTTTAGTTAAACATGAATATCACTTAGATGGGTGTTATACGGTAGGAGTGCACATTTAGTTGAGAGGTGAGTATTTCATGTGAGTGCACGTCCTAACATGTATTTTGCATTCATTATTTTAATGTCATTAAAGCACTTGCTATTTTAAAATACTCTCCACTTTCGGGCTGTGACCCGTTTGCTTTCAAATCTATTTTTTTTGTAAAAACCATTTTAGGTGCCCAGCCACAAGAGCACCATGCTTAGAATTCTTATTCAGGTGACGAGTTGTAGCTGTTTGTGGAAGTTACAAGGCCTTGCTAATAGACGTTTCTTTCATCTTGACTCCATATTCAGTATTCATCAGTTGTAGGGAATGTTGTCCATTTCTGTTAGAGACATTTTCTATTTCAGTCTTTCAGATTTTTGGCATGTAATTAATTCAGGATACTTTTTTTTATTCATTTCAGTTGTGGGATTGTTGTGAGGAGTTTTCCTACGGACTTATTATTATTGGTTGTTTATTCAATTGCTTCATTATGGTGAATGGTTATGTTATTCTTTCATGATTCTTTTACTGTATGTTAATCAGACTTAAATTAAAATTTGGCATCATACTTTTTAAATACTAGGTGGTTAGTAATCATTTAAAATGTTTTCGACAGTGATGCTATTAACTGAACCAACTTGGCATTTTGTATTAATTTAACAAAGGAGTAGCTACCCGGTATTTAATTAGTAGGGGTGTCACAAAGACTAGGGCACACTAGTTAATGTTATCAACCACTCCAAAGGAATATCAATTACTTCCTTCTTGGGCATCTTATTCCACACGTTCGAAGGAACTTTTGATCTTACCGTGGGGTTGGCAACTCATCCAAGAAACTTTACCGACTTTACCGGCCTCTTCCACTATAGGAATTGTCGATAGTCACAAAATTCTCTAGTTGGTCCTCTTGTTCCAACGATTTCTATCTATGAGTGGTGCATGCGGAGACCACTCACTATGTCCCTCTGAACATTGACTTCTAGTTGAAATGTCTCACATTAAGTGACACTTAATACTTCCCTTCTTTCCTTACCGTATAATGAAAGTTCCGAACCGTGAACTTTTTTCCACGATGTGCACTTCTGGACCTTTTATACCATACTGACATCATCGTTCTTTGTACGCGCAACTCGCTCTCAACACTTGACTAATTATAACTCCTATCCAGGTGTTCTCCATATAGTTAAATTCTCCCTTCTCAAGAAATACCCCTTTGTAAATGGCTTCCCACAGCCTTCCAACCAAATTCGGGTGTGCTACTCAAATTGCACACGTATATATGGATTATTATCTTCACGCGACGCTTAATCCACTATGTCACTTCCACCTCGTCATGTTAGTCCCACAAACATATATTCCACACGTCTATTCCCATATCCCTACAACTCGGACGATTCTAACATCAGCTAACCAGGATGCCCACACACCCTATACACCGTGCATGCTAGCGTAGGCACCACATAAGCTTCACACATAACACCCAATTATTTTTTTTGTGTGCTCACAACGCGATTGCAATATTTGGATACTCTTAATTACCCTAGAAATTGAAATTTTAAATCGTCCTTATCATCGTTCCACCCCTTAACTCAGGGTGATGAGACAAAACTTTAAATGCTTTCTTTCCACATAATCGGCTCTACTGACCTTAATTCATAATTCAAATTTCGATTTACAAATATAATTACATGCCTCTACTACAACCGAGGTACCAAACTCATAGACTAATGACCAAACATCTTCCTACTTCCAACCTTACGCTAAGTTTCATGCGTGGGATGTCTCGCAAAGAGAAATCCAAACAAGGAACCCCCTGATACACTACTACCTAGCATTGTCTGTTATCGAAATCCGTTAGGTCCTCCGTCCATAACATATACCCCGTTATTTCGTCTCTTGATAGAAAAAGTTACATCTCCTCCCGTAATTACACTTAACAAAGAACATTTCACCAATTGTACAATCGTTCAGTATTGGTGGAAATCACATTCTATAAACCTTGAATACATACAATCGGGATTCTCGAAATCACATTCCCAATCATATGGGTTCAACTCTCCACTCCCACATCTCTAAAAGATAGGTATATCAATTCTCTCTTCCTATCACCAAGTCCTAAGCACTAAACATAATATTGAGTTAAATCTTTTCGCTCAATGGTAAACACAGTACACACTGAACCATGGCAACAAGGTCCCTAAACATTTCGGGATTTACACATTTTGATACTACTATACCCTTCGAAGTCCTTACAATAGATAATATAAGTACTAGTCTGGCCCTCTTGGAGGTGAGGCCTCTCCAGAACAAAACATGTTGTCCTAAGGCAACCACTCCGATAGCCTTGAAATCACTGCCCGCTATTGTTTTAACCATTTTTTTAAACCATAATTATTATAATGTCGTACTCGCATATCACATCACTAATACGAGAATTCTCAGTAAAGAATATGAATCACTAATAGTGCACCCATTTGTCCTCCACGTAGAACACTAAAGACAATCCCACTTTACCAAGGGAACATATACATAATAATAACGTTATTAATATACGAACTAAATTCTTCTCACATGCGAATCTAGCAATGAACAAAAATATAATGGCTTGCTCATATCACATAAAACATGCTTCATCCTCCGAGGATAAAACTCATACTTCTACTTTGCCAATCGCCTTGGCTACTTAATCATCTTTCTGATATAACGCATTTTTCTGAACCAAATCAAAAATTATATTAACCATTTACCTTCTAAGCGTCATTCCCCTGCCCCTTATTCTCACTTCGGAAAATTTTAACTCCCATGGTTTTTACTCTCCACAAAATACCTCAACACATAACCCAATTATCTCCTGAAATACATTTGAAAACTGACGAACGACTGGAATCGAATCTAGGAGAATCATAATCTCCTTAGAGGTATCCTCCTTTATGTAATACAAGTAGGTGGAAGATCCCCCTTCTGGGTGAGGCATCATCACCAAAACATCTCCTGCACTGCAATGGCAAAGATAATACTCCTACCGAATCAATTTATTATGGCTTTGTACATAGGGAGCTAATCCATGCGAATAATGACATCATGCTCACGTATGACTAAATTAGTATGACTATAGGTAAAACCAAACTACCAAACTATATACCTACACCCTAGCATATAAAGAAAATTAATGACCCTTTCCCAATGATGAGTCTACGCATGACACCGTACTCTCAGTAGTGTTTAAAAATCTTAAGGTTCGTGAAAAGTGAGAATCTATGAAACATTATGATGCCCCAGTATTGAATAAAGTGTGTCCCATAGTACTAGAAGGAAGGATCATACCATCAATAGCCGAGGATGGCTGCTGGATTTCAGTATGCTAGACGTCGTACACACATTCGTGTTGTTTCTGCCCCTACTGCTGGGGTATCTTACTCTTATCTGGGCAATCTTGCCTTCGGTGACCCATCCTGCCACAATTGAAGCATACTCTAAACTGTTTCAATTTACGACAATGTTGGTTTTGGCCCGATTGTACAGTTCCACTCTTTTGTTGGCCTTATTGAGCATCTTGATGAAAAATGACATCTGGTTGAGGACAATCCCTCCACTTGTGACCCATTTGACACATTTATAGAAGACTTTTGAAAGTTCTCACTAGTTAGGTTGGAGTTTCTCTCCAGTCTGATCCGGACAAGTTCGACGTTCATGACCGTCCATTCCATATTTGAAACACCTCTTTGTGACTTCACTCTGATCCCGAATTCGTTGGCCCTGACTCTTTTGGGTTTCCTTGCATAATTTTTTACCTTCGTGGCTTTTATGGTCTTAAGGAGCTTGTTGTTGTGATTCTACACCAAAACACTCTATTAGTAACATACCAATTTTTTTATTACTAACACTATTAAACCATTACTTTTCCTTACCCTAGATTACCGTTACTAAATTCATATAAGTGTTAGTAATTTTAGTTTACAATTAAAATATAAAGTACATAAATTTTTTAACATTTCCAGAAGCGTGTTTTCCCTCCCAGTCAAAAATCCCCAATTTCATTTCTCGTCCGTCATTCTTCCCTCCCAAACGAAATGCCCCAAATTGTAAGGTCAGGTTCGTCTCTCTCTACATTTTCATCAAACACAAAGTCGATCGTATGTGTATAATACACACAACACCTGGTGAATCCCTCTTCCCTCTTGATTTTAGTAACAAACTCCTAAGAAATTTACATAACAACGGTCTGCGAAAAGTGTAAGGTCCTCTACCACTATAACCATTGTTTTACATATGTATATATATGTGCATCTGTATCTATCTCTGTGTGTATATATATGTATAGATATAGATGTGTAAGTATGTATGTATTGAATTTGCTAGGGTTTGAACAGGTGAAAAGAAGCTAACGAAGGTGATAATACTAGACAAGTGGAAAGAAGAAGCCAGCAACACTACTGAAGGCGGTGGCCGCAAAATCAACGAGAATTCTCTCCAAAAAAATTGGTATTTTTCTCTCTATATATATCTTTCTATATTTAAGTACGTAACAGATGTATCTCATCCTATATAATACTTTTGCAATTTATGTATTTTATCTTTTATTCATCTTTTAATAATTTCTGTTATTGAATGACGCATTACTTCAGGAGATTGTAAGTAGCGGAGAAATAGGGAAAGACCATTTCTGTTATTGAATAACTCATTGTTGTTATTGAATGTTATTATCATATTAACTGTTACGTTAATAATGGAGATTGTGGTGGAGAATACAAATTTGATACTTTACTGAAACTAAAACTCCTTTAAAATTTCTGTTTAATGACTCGGTGTATCCGTGGTACTCATTTCTGTTTAATGACTTGGTGTATCCGTGGTACCAAAATCAATTTGTTAGTTTGATGAAAATCATGGTAGGTACACAAATATTTTATGTTTTGAACTATTTGCCTCCTTTGACTTTGGTAAAGTACTACACAGTTTATGTTTTTCGTAATGCTATTGTTATTAGCATTCCAATGTCCCCTCAGAAGTTTAATCATAGTTTCATCATTTATGGTCATTGAAATTAAACATTTCCTTTATATTTAGCCATAGGAAGACTGGCGAGTTTACTTAAGTAACCTGGTACATTTTGATGAATGGTTAAGAAGTCTAACCTATGTGGGAAACTTTCAGCAGTGTGTATAAATTCATAGTGTGATTTGGCTTTTGAGTACAAATGTGAGGGTAAATGGAGCTGAATCATTTATCTTTGTTATGTTGTTTCTTTTAATTTTTAGGTTTAATTTCTATATTCTTTATATTTTGTTTTGGGATATTTTGTTTTTTTCCCTAATCTTTTCCCTATTTTTTGCACTGTTCTTTAATTTTTAGATTAATTCTGAAGATTAATGCATATTATCCTACTTTAATCTTCTCAATCACTCTAGTATGAGATCATGATTAAATCAGATTAGTAATCGAATACCTTAGTTTTGGGTCTCTGTTGTTGTTTGGGTTATTGAGAGATACGATTCACCAAAAAATAATTTACAAGATATGCATTGCATAGATAGAAGGATAATGATAGGGGAACCACCTCTCTGAGCTCAGCGAAGCTGACAACGTAGAAGGTAACAGCAGCACCAACTATAATTCCTAATACGGGAAGGGCAACTTGCTAATCCATTCGTTTATATTTCAATTAATTCAATCGTTAACGAACAACATGGCTCATTTCTTCATGTTAAGATAAGGTGGGTTTTAGTAGGTGTGGTGAGAGGCTTTACTAACGGTGAACAATTTATGCTATTGAACCGAGCCTTTGCTATAGATCTTTTATCCAAGTCACGATAAATACGTCAAAAAAATATTTTTAAAATACCATGAAAATGTAGACGACATGAAGAAATGAGTTGTTGTATGCCACGTAATGAGTTTTTGGTGCAGAACTTGCAACAATGAATTCATTAACATAAATGAGTCATTCAATAACATATTATAATGTTATTATTATCATACAATACAATGTTATTATTAGCATACAATAACATTGTTGAAGTGCACCTCATATTATGATGTTATTATAAGGTCTGCAAGATGAAGTTCATTATAACATTATAATGTTATTATAATAATAACATTATAACATTATAATTTTCTTCCTTATTTCTCCATTATAATAACATTTTTGTTGCAGCTGTTATTATAATGTTCTGCACCAAAGGAAATTTTAATGACTTGGTGTATCCGTGGTACTCAATATCATCTACAGAATGCGATCGGTTCACTATTGGCAAAGGAATTTTTGTTCTCCTCTTTCCTAGCTATCGGAAACCATTGGAATATATGGAAATTGTAATCAACGTGTTCAAGGTGACAAACTATTGTTTTAAGCCGTTGGACTGGACTTTAGTTGCTAGATAATGACATGTTCAATTAACCTTTTTAATTAGCACAACTGCACACATTCATCCATAATTTATTTCTCATGTTCTCCCTACATTGTGGTGGACAATATTTATTTTCAAATAATTTACTTGAGTATCTTTTCTTGCTCAAGGTATTGGTATTGCTCTGGGATGGAATTAATCATCCTTTCCTATTTTTCTAGTAGATTATTCCCATTGCCAAGGCATACATTTTGCATTTGTATTTTATGATAAGATTATGAGTAGCATTTTAAGAAGACGGAGGGGGTCAGAGAATGTGTATCAAACATAGTGGGATATTAAGCGTACAGATCAAAGACTGAATGAGTTATGGTGAACCAAAACAGTGATGAGGCGGTGAATGGTGCAGCCTTCTGGTGGAATAAGTATCTAAACTGGACACTTTTGGCAATGCAGAAATTCAGAAACTTGACAATTAAAGTGATAAATCCATTGCAAAAACTCCATGTCGAAGTGTTAATTAATTCAACTGCACATTTAAACCTCAACATCAAGACAATATAATCGAAAATATATATTGTTAATGCAAAGAAATCCTCATGAACCATGCATTTTTTTCGCAACCCTTATAATTTACAAAATAAAACTTCACCAAAATGAGGTATTTGCAACAAAATACGTAGATTATAGGGCTATATGTGATAAGGATACCCACTAAACTCCATCCAGCCATGAAATGAGTATGAATAATAATACTTCTTGTAATTAGCTAGATAATTGGAATTTAATTATTGAAGTTTGTACTTTTACTGTTGCGGGACTTCTGTAATTCCCTACCTGTTTAACTGTGATATGTATATTGTGGGCATTACTTTAAAGAAATACGAAGTTGATTGTATGCAGTGCTTCAAGTAGTTGCATATCACAAGTTGATTGTATACGGAGTAGTACTTCAACCCATAATTTTCTCAAATGCTACTTTACTCTGTATATAATTATATATCTACTGTCAAGCTATTTTCTTCATAATTAGGCCTTTCTATTGATATACGTGTCTTCTTTATGATTATTATTGGTGACATTTTTAATTATGAATATCTTTAACACTCATTTTAGATTTCCAAGTCACTTCTCGAGGCGGGAATCAATGCTGGAATCTACCATGGTCAAATGGCTAGCAAAGCTAGTGAGGAGTCACACATGTTCTACACCTTCTTGTATTTGACCTAGTAGTTATCAAGTCTATTAATTAAACATTCCTATATTTGATGTCTCTCTAGAGTTGGCAGTTATCTCTGGAAGGCAATTTGATTATGATTCTCGAGTACTTTTAGTACTTCCTGAGTACGTAGTATTGCATTGCCATTGGCCAGCATAATCTCCTTGATTTGTAGGCTTTCTTTCCCATCTATATAATGTTGAAATGGCCAAATTGGCCCTCTTACTTTTGCAGATCATTTATAACAGACGAAGTTGAAGTCATGGTTGCAACTATTGCTTTAGGCATGGGTATTGATAAGCCGAATATGAGGCACATGATCCACTATGGTTGCCCAAAGAATTTAGAGTCTTATTACCAGGAGAGTGGACGCTGTGGTCGAGATGATATTCCTTCTGTTTGCTGGCTATATTATACAAGAGGAGATTTCGAAAAAGCTGATTTCTACTTTTCAAAAGCACGCTCAGTATGTTAGCTTACTTTTTTTGTTGAAGATTTTATATAGCTATTGTATTGGAGTATATATTTGATAATTTGTGAGCATCCATTTTTATATCACATATGAGTTGGGATCGCTTCTATTGAATATTGGCTCATTTCTGAGTTTACATTGTATTGATATATGCTACTATGGTCTTCATTCACCATGCAAACCAGAGAAAAGATATAATGGAGTCACTAATGGTTGCACAACGTTATTGCGAGCTAACACCTTTTTGACTAAATACGGATCAGAGGTTTGTATCATTCACAGAAGAAATGAATTAAGGTCTTCTAAGATTATGCACAATCGCACATTGACCAACCCTAAGATTAAGGTTATGTGGAATTCGAGTGTAGTGGAGGCGTATGGCGACAAGGGTTTGGCTGGCTTGAAGGTGAGGGATGTGGTGACTAGGGAGGTTTTGGATTTGAAGGTATCGGGGTTATTTTTGTGATAGGGCATGAGCCGGTTACCAAGTTTTTAGAGGGGAGTTTGGAGCTGCATTCGGATCGGTATGTGGCGACGAAGCCCAGGACTATGCACACGAGTGTGAAGGGGTTTTTTTCTGCTGGGGATGTTCAGGATAAGAAGTATAGACAGGTTGTTACAGCTGTTGGTATTGGTATGTTTCGTATATCTCCCTCATTTTCTTTACAGAGTATATATATGTTACTATTATCATTGTTATCATTGAATCAAGATTATTTATGGATTAATATGCTTTATTGTTTATATAAATAGCAATGGGAATGCGTGACATGCCTTCAAGGGATTTATCAGTCCAATCTAACAAAGAACACTATTCATAACTGAAATGTTTAGTTGAAAAATGTACTAATTAAAAAAATGTTGGATCTTGATAATGTCTAAATTTAGTTATGAAGAAGTTGTAAAAGAAGACTTATTAGTACTTAGTTGAGCAGAATTTGAATTCAATCTCGGAAGTATGAACTCGAATCACTTAATGGTAGATATGGTTGATGAACTTGTAATATTTCAAATTTGTGGCTTTAAGTGTGCGAATATATGTCACGACTTATTAAGATTTAGCTAATTAGGGCCAATATGTTTATGTTTTCATATTGACTTAGTGTATTTGTTACAAGTCCTTCTTGGATTTATACTCGTTTATTGACCAATCATATTCATCTAGATTTTTAAGATCTCTCAACAACAACCGCAAATGTGGCCATAACAACAACCTCCACCTTAGCCTCAACAGTATGCGGCACCACCTCAAATGAGTGGCTCCGACGAGATTCATTTTTTTTGGATTGGAGACTTGCAATATTGGATGGACGAGGCCTACATTACCAACTCTTTATATTCCACTTGAGAGGTACATAACCATCTTCAATATTTTTTATAATTTAATCACTACACATCTTGCACCTTTATCTTAAAAAAGGTTTGATTGGTCCATCATCTAATTTGACGGAGAAATTATGATTTTTATATCTCAGTTCATATCTTGTATGTTTCTTGTAATTTACATGTATTTGAGAAATCTTTTTGGAGTTATTGGATCTGGTGGTTTTGAATATTTAGGACTAACAATTAAACAGTCTATATCTGACCGATCAAATTGGGTTCCTTTTTGTTTTTGATTCAATGATCTCTTCTTCAGGGTATGCTCATGGTTTAGTGACAATTTCAAAATCAATGGCAATTAGGTTGGTTCCTCAATTGTTTATTTATTGTTTCAATTCAAATTATAATTCATTGGGGTGTTATATATGTGCCATAGTTTGGAAACTCCATGACTCTAGTGTGGATGTAGCATTTGGGTTTTGCATCTTGTTTACTTACTAATTATGATAACCGGCTTTGTTATTATTATATATTATTGCTTTATCATATACTACTTATTCCTACTGAGTTTATTCCTCCTTAATCAGCTAAAGTAGATTGTGCTTATTTGTAGGTTTATTAAAAAAAATCCCATTTTTTGTTTAGGGATATTAAAGGAGCAAATATCTTGGTTAATCCTAATGGGTGTGTGAAATTGGCGGATTTCGGAGAGGCAAAGCATGTAAGTTTTTTTAAAATTATATTACTTTGTTTTATCTTATGAATAAATACCAAATAATAATATATTTGACTTGAATATTTGCTGAAAAACTATTGTTGATGTGCCATAACTTACAAAATGGTCTACGGTGATTAGTTTGTCATTTAGATGATAAAAAAAGAAAAAGAAAAAGTTGGAATGGAAATAGGCTTGGCAAGAACATAACTAATTAATTTTTTTTACTGAATTAATTTTATATGACTAAATGTTGATATTATAACTAATATGATAATTTTATGTTGTTTGACAGGATGTCATTTTGTATCCTCATCAAGTTTTTAGCGTTGCAGGTTAAGGCATTGATGGCGATGATAATAGAGCGAAGGTTGATAGTCAACAATGACAAACTTCTTTTTTATATTTAATTTGATTGGTTATAATATAAAAATATCTCATTTGGGGATGAGATATTTTCGACAGTGATGCTAAGAATGAACCAAATGAGAAACCTGTTTTAATTGGATATAGGACTGATCACCCGGTATTAAATTAGGCAGGGTGTCACATGATGGAATGACTGATCATATTTAATAATAAGAAGAAGTGACTAAGGCAAGCTATAGCACTATGGTCTTTTCTTGAGTGCAACGAAGGTCTTAAGGGGCCATATGACAATCTGTATGAGGTCAGAGGTCAGTCATGAGACTCTGCTTTTACCCGAGGGTATTCGAGGGTCTTTAGAGCCTTTCAAACACTAAGTGTACAATAGAGTATCATTAAATTAAAAATACGAGAGAACATTATTTGGTATTTAAAAGGAATGTTGAGTAAATCATGTAAGGTTGAGTTACACTTACTCTTGAAATCTAAATGTGGTATTTGATTAGTGTTATAGTTTGTAGTGTAATATATGTTTGATTTTAGTTAATATTCATTTTTTTATATTTTAGAATATTATTTTTAGAAAGTGTATTGTAATTGTTTGTGTGTTTATTTTTGTAACTAAAGTTACATTTTTGTAATTATATATACTTGTAATGGGATTTGAAATAGTTTGTGTTTATTTTTATAATATGTATCTTAATATATTATATGTACAATAGTTCAACTAAACCCGATAGTTTTAATATATGTAATGATTTTCTTTTAACTCTAATGTTTATATTTATTTGTAGAAAAGACGCATATGCAGATACAGCTACACTTTTTAATATAGAAACATTACAGTACTATTATTGCATTAACATTTATATTTATTAATGAACATACAATTAAACTAATGAATACAAATATGGTTACATTTACTTTTGTATATATAGTTATCGTTTTAAATGCATATACAATTACATTAAGTAATGTAGATACAAATACACTTACTAATGCATATATATTACAATTATCACAATTACAGTTAGAGATTTTGTAATTTCGATGCAATCACACTAAATTTACATTCACGCCTATAATTAGACATACAATAACTCTGATGAATGCATATACAATTATCATTAATAATTTTAGTATAGTTATACTTATAAATAAATATGCAACTACAATAACTTATGTAGATACAATCACACTTAGTAATTAAGATATAATTTAACAATGATTATAGATACATTTACATTTTTAATTAAGATATTGATGCACTAATGTTAATACATTTACATTAACACTTACATTAATTAATATGGTTATTATTACCATTAGTAATGGAAATATATGTACAAGAATTACAGATACAATTACATTTTATAATTGAGATATAGCTACATTTGTAACTTCATGTATAATTACATTAACTAATATGCATACAGTTACATTGGTGAATACAGATACAGTTGCATCTACTAATTTAGATATACTTACACTTTTAATTACATATATATATATATATATATATATATATATATATATATATATATATATATATATATATATATCATTAATTAATATATATATAACTACAGTTAGTAATGGAGATAAATTACAATAATTACTGAAATACATTATCACATCTCTGTTAGTGATGAAGTTGAATGGGTTTATCTATTACTTATATGTTTTTAATGTACAAATAAGAAGGCGCTTGTAGATGAAAGTCAAAGTTTGAAAGAAAATATATCAAATGATGAACATAAATATAATTTTTTGGGGGGAAAATTATGTATATATCAACAAAAGGAACGATAACAGGTGCACAACAAAAGGGAGACAATCCCTAAGAACATCCTATGGGGCATACCCCAAAGGGACAACAGACAAAACAATGGGCAACATACCCAAAAAACCCCAGAACCCAAAACCTAATCGAGCATACTATCAAGGATTCCCCAATTCATGCATGCCATCCAATTTTCGAATCTTCTTCTTCCTTTCTCCCATGTTATGGCCCTTACTCTAATCATAACCTCAATCTCTTTGACAATGGCTTCAGTGTTCCTGCTCACTTTCTTGAAAAGTCTGGCGTTTCTTTCCATCCACAGGCAGTAAATGGTAGTAGAAAACGAGATGTTCCTAATACGGTTAAAGAGGCTAGGGACACTATAATTTGAGATAGCAAGAAGCATCTCACTGTCCCAATCCATAGCGTCCCTATACTCCTGATTTTAGAATCTAACCTCCTTCCACACCTCCTTAGCAACATGGCCAACTACTCATTGAAGACATGGCCAACGGACTCAACCCCGTTCAAACAGTGACAACACAAGTTGTCCTCATAAATTCCCCAGCTAAAGAGATTATCCTTAGTGTGAATCGCATACCTACAAATCATCCATAAAATAAAGGCACATTTGGGAATATTAGTCTTATTTCACACGATTTTATGCCAACTCACGGGGGGGGGGGGGGGGGGGGGGGACTAGAATTAATCTCGCTATAGGCCGAACTGATAGAGAATCCACCAAGGTTGGGGATCCAAACCACCTCATCATCCGTATCCTGCCTAATCTGGGCCAAATCCACATTCCTGATATCCATAAGTTCCCAAGTAACTACAGCAGGCCATCTCCACCTATTCTCCACAATGTGATCAACCACCATGGCCTTGTGATTTCTAGCTGCAATGTAGATAACCCCATCACCAAAAAGAGGTTATAACGGACCCAATGGATGCCAATTGTCATACCATAAGAGAGTGTCCTCCCCATTTCCAATGTTCCATTTGATGAGCTATTTGATCAATTGTCTTAGTTGCATCATCTTCCTCCAACTCCAAGCCTAATCACTTGCAATATAATTTATTGTCCAAAGGTAATATTTATTATGCTTAATCTATTTGTTGTATTTTTTTCATTATAGTTTTAAGTTATAGTTACACATATGATTATATTAATTAATATTAGTAATTGTTATAATCAGTTATATGGATATAGTTATAATGATTACATATGCATTTACATTTTTCAATTGATCTACAATTATTGTATTCTTACTACATTTACAGTTACATTCATATATGTACAAACAGTTACATTGATGAATATAAATACAATTGCATTTATACAATTACATTATTGTTACTACATTTACATTAACATTCATAAATGTTCAAACAATTATATTGATAAATATAGATACAATTGCATTTACTAAAATGCATATAGTTACACTTGTAATTACATATTTATTTTCATCAAATTGTGAGGATGCAGTCAAATTAGTTACGTAGATGTAGTTACAATGATTGATCAAATTACAATATCACATCTAATTTAGTGATGAAGTTGCATATTTTTATCTCATACTATACATACAATAATTGCTAGAGGATGAGATTTTAAATTTGAAAGAAAAAAATTCTATGGATGAATAGAGATATAATCAGATGGTTTAAGGTAATATTTAATATAGGTTTATCTAATTATTTTATTTTTTATTATATTTTTAATTTTTTAAGCTTAATGAGTGTTTTATTATAAATTTTCAAGGAAGAAAAAACAAAACGGATAAATGTTGTTTTTTTCAAATGATGTGGCTAAATGTATCATTTTAAGTTAATAGAAGTTACAAATTTTGTTTGTTTTATCATAATTTTAATAATACCTAATAATTTTTTTCATATGTAGACAAAGAAATGTCGGAGAAGGATGTTGAAAGTGGCAAAACAAATTTGAAGCTGTATTGAGTAAGAAAGAATTTTTAGTAAAAGTTTTTGGCAATATCAAACTTTAATCAATTCAAAAGGAAGAACATCTTATCCAACAAACTCAAACTTACAATAATAGTATGTTATTTTTGTATCTCTTTGTATATAATAATGTTTGTTATTATGTTTATGACTAGTTCATTAGTCATTTTATTAGTTTATATGTGTCACGAAAACATATTTCATTATAAATGAGATGTCTATATAACATTAACTTATATTTTGGTGTAAATAGTAATGTAGCATAAATCCAATATGTTTTTGGTAACTGGTTATTTCTGTTTGCTTTGTTTATTTGTATCTGTTCAATTTATAATAGTATTTTTTGGAATAATTTAAATGTAACTATTTATGAAAAATGTCGTATTGGTTGTAAAATTTTAGATAATGTTGAGTATTATTATCCAATTTAAGTATTTGTTACTATTTTGTAACTAGTTATAGATATCATTATTTTTTAGTAATTTTTTTTATATCCTAAGAAGTCTATTATTATGTAATGATTCAAAGCCATTATTGTACAAAAAACAATAATTTACAATTCCAATTAAGAGATTTCAAGCTTCAGTTGGAGACTATTTTGTTGAAACAAAATAACACTTTTGAGAATAAGAGAAAGAAGACCATTGTACTCAAAATGGCATGAACTTGACAAAAAAATTCAGTTAAATTATTCTTTATAATTATTTTTTGATTCATTTTTTTAAACCCGCGGAGGACGTGAAAATAAAGAAGGAAATTCCATAAATAAAGGAGTGCATCGAGAATATGAGTATTGAGATGGAAGATTTGAAATAGTCTTTTAAAAATAAAGATACGATTATTTAAGCATTGAATTCCAAGATAGAGTTTGCGAAAAAACAACTTGAACACAAGGAACGTGCCATATTGGAGACTAAAGTAGTAAGATTTCAAGAATAAGCTAATTTTTTTCATGGTGCAACAACTACTAAATCTCTGTCCTAGAATCAGAAAAATGAGGAGGTTGTGTCATGTATAAAGAAGAATAACGAAAGAGATAAGATAATTCAAAACGAGAAATTGAATAAGGTTCAAGATATTGTTGTTAATAAAGCTAGTTCTACACCAGTTACAAGATGGAAGTTGGACGTGAAGAAAGCCAATGTCAATAGGCTAACTGATGATGATAGGGATTTCATCAATATAATTCATGAGAAGTGTAACACCCTATAATTTTATTGATTTTATTGGGAATTAATTAAATTATATTTGAAAAATTAATCCGGTAAAATAAATATTAATTAGTGAGATAAAGGTTAATATTTATTTATATTGAATATTACTTAGTGAATGAGTAATAATAATGATAAGAAAATATTATGATTTTCGTGAGTGAGAAATACGACAGTTACGGTAAATTTAGTTAGGACGCGCGTGTCAGTCCTGTCGGGACTTTATTTGGGTAATAAAATATAATTTCACTTTTGATATTTCAAATTGACATTTCGAGTGCGCCAGTGTGTCCAAAAGGGTCGAAATAGTCATAAAATTCTATCTGGGAGTTTAGTTTGGGTCCCGGGGCACTTTTAGTCCAAACAAGCAGCCCGAAGGGGTATTTCGATCTTCTAAAATTTTGGGAAATAGAGACCTACAAAAATTGGAAAGTTATATTATCAGATACGTAAAGGAGTTTAGGGTTATCAGTTACCAAAACAAAGAGAGGCTACAAGAGGAAGAAGGAGAGGTGCTCCAAGACCAAGAACTGCCATTTTTGCACCACCACCACCACCGTCGCGTAGATTAGGAGGAGAGGAACCCAGACCTATCATTTTTCTATAGAAATTCAGACCTACACATAGAGGCAAGTATTCATCTTACTGAATTTTTATTCGATGTATTATCCATGTTGGAGTAGGATTAAATTCTAATTAATGAAATATGAATTTGGCTTTGAATTTGAGAGTTTGATGATGAATTTGGGTAGGAATCGCATGTAGACAGCTTCCTTATATAGTTAGAACATGAAATCAGATTATATATGTGTTTGATAATTGAAGAAATTTGGGCTTTGATGATGTTCTTGAATAAGGATAGTAATTTAGGGTATTATGAAAATTTAGTGTTGAATAAATTCTATTTCATGGATTTTCTTGATGATTTGGAGACTTATTTACATTAGAAATCTTGTATATGTGTTAGTCTAATGTTGTGTATCAATTTTTGGGAATTTGGGATTAAACCATAGATGTTTTGAGGGTTAAAAATGGTGGAAACTCATGGCAGCGAAAAAGAAAAAATGCCAGGTACAGCAAACCAATGTCTGTTCCCCGAAACTAGTTCGCCTGTACCCTCGAACCGATTCGCATGTTCCCCAAACCGGTTCGGGGGACCTGGTACTTCTGGGTCTTGCCTTAATTAAATTTTTTGAGTTGGGATTTCTTTCCTATTGAAGAGAATTATGGTTAGTAAAGTATGTGCTATATTTTACAGTTAATTTCACAAAAATTATGGTGAATACGGGTGAACCACGGGGCCTTGTTTGATATTAAATGATCTCACGTAAATTAGAATGGGTCACGGAGAGAGTGAGCGAACCTAAAACTGGACCAGTAGGAGGAGGATATTATAACTACTAAAATAATCTAATGGGGTGGCTAGGACCCTTCGAGGATGAACTACTTACTGAAATACATTAGAATAAATAGCACCCCTCGGGTAGTGGGGGATACTTGGTAACATACGATGAGAAGTAAAATCGTAACTTAATAATATGTAGAATATTCATGAGTTATATATACTACATATGAGACATATTTTTAGGTTGAAGTGTATACATATAATGATGTCATATATATACATAGGTTGTGTGATTACCTATTTGTTGATTTATTATGTGTAAAAATACCTAGGCTACTTGCTATCACGTGAGGTTCTGCATTGTGGGAAGTCTTATCTTGATGAGCCCATTGGGGGGATATTAACTTATACCTCATAACATTTTAAGTGCCCACCCACAAGGATGCTAGGCACAGGAGTTCCTACATTTGACGTGCTGCAGCTATTATGGGAGTTGCAAAACCTTGCTATTAGACGCCTCCACATTTATTCACTTCTTATTTGTCCTTATCTATATCAGTCGGGCGACCTTTTGTTAGTTATTATTTACAAAGACATTATATTTCCAGTATTTGATTAAAACTTTACTTATGGATGACTTTATTGGGATTTATCTGGAGTGTTATTGCAGACTCATTTAATTATTTATTATGTTATCTTATCATCCATTAATTTGTGCTTAGAAGGGTGAATGTGATTTATTCAATCTATATTAAATTTCATGTTAATAATAAAAATTAAAATTTGACACCAGGCCATTAGGGTATTAGTAAAATAAATAGAATTTCACCAGTGATGCTAAGTATGACACCATTATTGATTCCTGCTTAATTTAATAATGAACTGATCACCCAGTATTAGAATAGGTGGGTTGTCACAAATGGTATCAGAGCATCAGGTTCTAGTGTCCTTAGGATCTTTATAGCTTATTGCATTTCAGCGTAGTGTTCTTTGATGTAGAGGCCTGTTATAGAATTATTGAAGTCCTCTTGGTATATACATTCACCTCCTCCTGATACTAAGTATAGTTGATGCGATTCATATACGAGTTCGGTTGGGCTTCATACACTGAACAATATAGGACGACCAATGAGGGTCGTTAGAAGGACTGTAGGAAGAGAGGCTCAGAAGAAGCCATAGAGTGTGATCGCGATAGAAGTCACCATGATTATGGTTTAGACAGATGACAATAGGATAATTACTCGAGAGTAGTAGTTTCCCAAGCCCTGTCATAGGTAACGGGGGTACAAATTCAGACTCACCTAGCGTAGTCGGTAAAGGGGGAAGTCAAAGGGACCCTTTTGAAAAGCCATATATAAGGGTTGAGGGAAAAGAGGAAGTGTGATGGGCCAATGAAAGGAGATAATCCAAAGGCAGTTGCATATGGTGACATGTAGTAGCAATTAGGAATTAAATTTTGGTTTAAATTTTGACTCATAGGAGCAGTGATGCCATGGTGGGAAATAGTCATCACATATAAGGAAGTAGATAAGGAAATAATCGAGAAATTTTAGGTGCGATGTAACCACAAGTTCTTTCATTTGCTGTTCAGACGGAGATGCGAAGGAAGTTTCTGGACTTTTCATATGAGGGATGAACAGAGGCTGATTGTGATGAAGAACTTACTTGTTTAAGTGAACTTTGTACTCAGGGAGGTAGGTAGTGGAGAGGAAGGTTCTTAATGTGATGATGGACTCACGAGTAGGAGTCACCAGTATTTATAGGAAATTAGTCTTGGAAGACTTAAGCACACGATGTCAACGATGTACTTTTACAATGTTTATATCAATGTTTCCATGAGAAGGGAGACAAGAGAGTTGGAGAGCATAATCAGAAGGGAAAAACTAAAGGTAATTGGTGATAGTGATGCACCGCAGTGGGATACTTGGTAGGGTATCCTTTAAATTATGTAGATCAATGAAATTCCTACCGAGTGACGATGGATTCAATTAGGGACACCAAGGATAACAGTGTGCTCCACAGGTCCAACAAGCCAAAGGACTAACGGGAGTAGCAATCGAGGCCAAGACTACCAGGTCCGAGACAAAGGAAAATCCCAATATAGCCAGTGGGACCAGAGATAGGAGGATAACACATAATGATGTCCTAGGTAGGGAGTAGGACAACATGCATCAACCCTGTCCGCAACGAGTTAGGAGACATGAGCGGGATGCCAGCAGAGGCAATTGTTGTAAAAGTTTTTGGATCGGTTTGGACGAAAGTGTCATGACCAAGAAGAAATTGGACTGCCAATGTTATTGAAAATTGAAAATGTGAGTCTTATCCTAGGGTGAATGGGGTATATTTTGCATAAAACGAGCAACGTATAGTATTTCATTAGCAATAGGTTCACGGGTGAGATAGGTTTAGTGCGTGTATCGATAGTGTTACTATTGTATGTGTGACACCCCGCCTAATAAAATACCAAGTGATCAGTCCTATACCAAATTAAAACAGGAATCCCAGTTGGTTCATTCTTAGCATCACTGTCAAAAAACCTTTTTAAAACTTACTAACCTCCTAGTATTCCAAAAAGCCAATGCCAAATTTTAACTTTTTAATTAAACAAACAATAACATGCGGAAAGATAATATGAGCCATACACAACGACATAATTAAATCAACTGAATAATTAATTAAACTATTTATCGAATAAACCATCGGCCACCAAAGTAAATAGTCTAATAACAAACATCCAAAACCTGAATAAATAAATCTGAAAATTGTACTGAAAAGTTTGGGCGACAAGCCCTAAGTAAAACAAAAATTGATAAATGATTCCTACTCTAGGAAAGAATGAATGATGTGTCTAATCCAAGCTCCTGCTAGCATCAGCATATGCCACAGCTCCGTGTCCCTGGAATAGAATATCAAGTCTGGCATCTCTGTGGCTTGACACCTAAAAGGTTTGGAAAATAGTTTTATAGCAAGGGTTAGAACCCAAAACATTTTGAAAATATTTAGCAAGTGAATTAACTGCAGTAATTAAAAATGTATGAACGGGCTTCATATTTAAGTTAGTATCGTACTTTCTTGAGGACATACTCACCCCTCCACTAATGTGCACACCTAATGATTACCTTAACCCCACCTAGTTGTACTATCACGTCCAACCAGTCCTTGTAATACTCCCTTGCCTTTCTACTCTAAATCGAGTGTTATTAGTCATGGGCTATAAATTATCTCACCAATTAACCTAATTGATTTCTTTTAAATAATATCATATAGCTGTGACACAAGTTATATAAAACCAATAAATCACGTATTATAACCCGCATATAATATTTAATACCATTACATACGTACTTTTACTAAAAACATCCACACATATTTCATATGTATATCCATCCCTCCGAGTATACCCTCACCGGATGATTTCCTCAAAGTGATATCTCACTAGGTGTGCTCACATAACCTAGTTACCCAAGTTGGAATCACTCACCAACCTGGCGCAAAATATAAACGTAGTGGAGGCGGTCATATTCCTTCCCTGAAAGTGAGATAAGCCCCTCACCCATATACCGAATGCTATGACTTGGGGATATACTCGCCCTACTCCTCAAGCTAGGGGATTCACCCACATCGCGCAACCTCCCTTAATAGCACTTGAGTCTATAAATTAAATAAATATCTAGTCACTAATATTTAATAGCACACACAAAGTACATACATATATATACTATCACCACACCGTATATATATAATATAAATCCTGGCTTTATCGTGTACTAAAACTCGTAACACTAGACTGTATATTCCCAAGTCTGTGGTTCAACTCTAATTTAATTAATTTACTCCTTAACTAATTTTATTACCTCCCCGAGTCTACGATCCTACTCTAATTTAATTAATTAACACATCAATTAATTTAATACTTGGTGTCGCTCAACCAATATACCCGGACTCGCTCACTTGGACCGTACCATCGTTAATACCCAATTCAATATTTTTCCCCATAATTAATTGATTATGCCTCAATTCCTTTAATAATGTAGAGCCACTCAACTACAATACCCAAACATTTTCCCTCGGTCCAAAAATCAATACCTACGAATTATGTCTCGAAATTTATTTATCTCATGACATACAAATATCACCCTTCTAAATGCAATTATATCCCCTTATAATTGCTAAGGAATATGTGCTACATATGCATTTATCACTAAATAAAAGTAGGGGGATAAATCTTAAATTAATTTCCCTTTATTTATTAAACTGGTCGATCTGCCAAAAATCTGGGACCATCAATCGATAGATCCCTTCCATCGATCGATCGATCGAACAGGTCTGCTCCTTCTCCGACCCTTTGTTTCGCCATTAATGAACCCTCAAACTTTTAGTTTCATTCCAAACCTTTACCCAATCACAACCAACATTTCAGTTACATGGAAATATGTTCTAATCTCCTTAAAAGACCTAAATCATTCATCGTTTCATCAAAATCCCAAACTTTTCCCTAATTGGGTTTCCCCCGAGTTTATTCTACTGAGATATTAAATCATCATACAGATTCAAAACTTGTCACCACTACTCAGTAATTAAATTCCTACAATTAATTCCAGCAGTACCATATCCAAATTCACCGTTAATATAGTCTTAAATCTACACATACTACTCAAATTCGGAAAAACCCTTTTTAACTATTTAACCCATAACCAAAAATAGATTTTTGATACACACACTATGATATGAATTGATTATCAAATTTTGAGGAATCACAACAGTTAACCACTTTCCTGGAATTGTTCGTAGGGTCTGATCTGTTGGTGTAGTTAATAGTTGATGACGAACACTCACTTTAGCCTTTAATTTGACTCCAAAAGATCCCCAATGTGCTCTTGATTTCTTTTCTCTATTTCTATCTCAAATCCTTATGTTTATAATTTGTTAACTGTCATTCAACACTCCCTCAATTAGGTTTAAAACCCCTTATCCCATTTTTAGCCCCGTGAGCCTAATTAAAATGGCCCAAATCCCCCCCGTGTGGGCCTGACTATGTCCAAAAATGCCCCGAGACCCAATTACTACCTCGGGTACTATTTTTTTACTATCTCGACCCATCCGGACTCAACTGCGTGCTCAAAATTGTGATCCGAAATACTTTACAACATTCTCCAATTTTGACCTCAAAATGCGACACACAAAATTTCAAACAATTAAACTTAAAGTTGCCAATTATAAATAATTTTTCCCACTCAAATAAATTCTCCAAATCATAAATTTAAGTTTCTCCAATTCAAATATTTTTATATTTCCCAAAAATAATTAAATACTAAATCCTCAAAATTACGGGGTGTTACAATATGTATATACTTACCATTGTGTTGTTGGGATCTTTTTGGTTCCATCTGTAGGGGAGAGAGTGGGGACACTAAGAGAATATATTTTAGTGGGTTAACTTATTTAGAGAGATGATATTAAAGTATAACTTTATCCCAGGTATAATTTGGTTAGCAACGGGTTGAGCGATGGTGGGCTATTATAGAAGGCTATCGTGTTCGTTATTCCAGGGCAAGATATGTTGTTTAACGATGTGTCACCTGGAAGAAGGTTGAGCTCGCGTTTATATTATATCATGGAGGAGACTTCAGAGCTTATAGTTGTCTCGCTATATTTGATCCCAGTGTGTAGGGACTGTACTGATATGATTCGGGTTATATTAAATTAACTATTGAGTGGAGAGATTTAGCTCGTTATCGACCTAGCACGGGAAAACTAGTGATAGTGAGAGCATCATGTTGTATGACTCCTGTAGTGATGTGGGAGTGGACGGTTAGACTTGTATATATGGAGATAGGATTTTAGATGTTTTGATCATGTGTGTAGGACCTACACACATCTTGATGACCAACAATGCTGGGTAGTACTGTATGAGGGGGGTTCCTTATTTAGATTTTGCTTGCGAGACGTCCCACACATGAATCCTATCTAATGTCGGGAGTTGATAGATGTGTTGGTCACTAGGGCATGAGTTACCACTTTAGTTATTACATGTGTATATGGATGAAAGCATGAGATGTGGGCTATTCTATGATATAAAACCTATAGAGTCGAGTAGTGCTGTGTGAAGAGCACTGGGGAAAACTTTTTGCCTCACTAGTGGATGGGTGGTGCAGTCTCGAGGGGAATTAAATCATTTTAGTAGGTTAACTGAGGTTATCCATACAATATAGGAACACTGAGAATGCGTGGTCGGACTGGAGATAAGTATGTTACGTGTGGAAAGCTAGAGATGATTGTGCAGTTTTGCACGGTTTATGGGGTGTATGGGCGCCCTCGTTTATTTGACTTTCAGTAATGCCCATGATAAGGATACTTATGAAGATGTCATAAATATGTATATGGGATAGTCAAAGAAACAAGTGGAAAAGTGTGAGGGAATGAACCTCGTTCGAGGAAATGAGATAGTTTGACTGTGTGTATGTCATGAGGAAACTCCCACAACCAAGGTAAGTTAAAAGGTGAGTTGAAATACGTTGTGAACAAATGAAGTCTCACCTAGATGCATGTGTAGAGTGGTTCGCAGATAGATAGGTTATTAAATTTATAATAGATGGAAAGGAGCCTAAGAAGTGCACAGTTTGAAGCAAATGCACATACCATGATTTTTATATATCTCTGAATAAGGGGATTGGGATGTTCCAAGTGACATGAGATGTTGAGTGTGTGTATTTTGGGTTAAGTGAGACATAATGAAGTTACCTCCAAGTGAGCCACTTGTCAGGGAAAAGGTTAGTCTGATATACCGACCCGAATGTGGTGATAGATTGATGATTTGAGGGATGGAATGGATACACAGATTGATAAAGTTCTTTACTGGATTTTCAAAATCGCGGAGTGGTCAGGAGTTTCTTTGAGTTGTGAAGTGAATTGTCTAGAAACAAAATAATCATTATTAATTGAGGTGTGTTATACTAACGGGAAGAATGCCCAACGTTTTCTTAAATAAAATAAATGAACCCGCACAAGGTGCCGCCCAATAGTATTGTAAATAAGGATAAAACCCTTGAGCCCCACCTTGGATAGGGAGTGTCAGGAGGTGATGAGTACATAGTTGCATCCTTATCTAAACGTGTAAACCGTAGGACAATGGATAGACGGAAGGGATGACATAGAATGTGGCAGAATGTGAGAATGCATGTTTTGGACTTTTGGCGTGATTAGGAATATTAACTCGAACTGGTACAATTGCATGTGATGACTCATAGCATAATATTAATTATGAAATGATTTTTGAGGCTTCAAACGAAGAAATTTTTGCACACCCTTGGGATATTAGAGAATGGGGAAGTAACAAGTTTCTTGGACCTGGAGTGATTCATGGTCCATGGACAAGGATTGAGTTAACTGTAATACCCCATAATTTTAATGACTTTTAAAATGGGTTATATTTTAAATTAATGGATTAATTGGATTTTATTATAAATTAATTCAATTGGGTTTTGTCCGAATTGTGGATATTAAAATATATGATTATGAATATTACTTAAAGATATTTAGGTAATATATGAATGAGATGTTATTGATATAACGATGTGATACTAATTTAATAATTTGAATTTTTAGTCAGACGCGGTATGGGACGTGTCGGGACTAATTTGTTAAATTAAAAAGAAAATTTATTTTCTATCAACCTTATAGTCATTTTGACTGCGTCGTTGCATCCGAAAGGGTTGAAATAGTTATAAAAGTCTATTTAAATGTTGGATTTTCGTCTCGGGTCATTTGGAAATGAAAAGACAACCCAAAAGGGCAATTTGGTCATTTTTACAAGGGGGGTGAATAGTGATTTCGGATTTTGTCCTATTATAAGTATTTGGAGATTAAGTGTACGTGGGTTATTCATCTCTTCTACACAAAATAGAGAAGTCATCCTCCTAGAGAACCAAGGGTCACCACCACCAACCACCACCGGAGGTTGACCGGAGAACGAAGAACCACCTGTGATATACTACACCAAATGATCAAACCTTCATTAGAGGCAAGTGTTTGATAATGGCAATTTAAGTTTGTATATTGTCCATGTTAGAATAGCTATAAAAAGAGATGATTTTTCATGTTTGGAAGATAAAAATGGAGTAGTAATGGATTTCTGGAAATATGAACATATGTAGGAATCGAATACATGTTGTAGGTAGTTAGTAATTCATGAAATAATCATAAATCTGTTGAAGAAATTCTGAAAACCATTGATGTGTTCTTGAAGATGATATGTTGATAATTTTCCGGAAAAAGAGGATATAAACATGCTTTTAATTCAATCTCTTGATGATTATAGGATGTTTAGAGCATTAGAAATTATTCATATATGTTGATATATCATGTTTTAAGGATTATAAGTCATTTTGGATGTTAATATGAAGGTTTGTATGATCAAAAATGGCTAAACCCGTAGTTGCAAAAATGCAGAAAAATTGGGTTGTTACCTGGGCGATCGATCGATCGCCCCCTGCCTTCGATCGATCGACCTCCCCAGAATTCCTAAAGTTGTTTTTTTTTAATGTTGGTTCTTATCCCAAAACTTTGGTAGATCTTTGGTGAATGTTAATTGGATATTATGGGACTTAGAGAAGATCTGTAATCCCTAGTTAAGATTTTGAATTAATGTGATTGGGATTTAATTGATTAAGAATGATGTTAATTAAATTGAAAGATATTTCAGTTGATCGATTCATTTGTTGAATTCTAATTTTTATGCTTGAGGATTAAGGATAGGTCCAGTAGGGGAGATTTAATATAATACCTGGGTAGCCTTAGGATTATAATTTGAACATCAAGGACTGAGTTTAAGCTCATTATTGAGGACTGAGTGTAGTACCAACGCTTAGTGGGATGACTCCCGGATAGAGATGGGAGTTCGGACCACATTTGGTTGAAAGAGGGGATGAGTTTATTCCGATTGCATATTTGAAGTTGACGGACATCCACGATCAACAAAGTTAAGTAGTAGTGTATTGGAGGGGTTCCTTGTTTGGATTTCGCTTTACGAGACGTTCCGCGCATGAACCTTAACGACGTCGGGAGTGGAGAGATGTTATAGGATACGAGGATGTTGATTTTTGTTGATAAGTCTTATAGTGTGAACGAAACACTATAGACTATGAGTCATGTGATGATACTATTCAATCCTAGTTGATAGAAGATGTGTTTATAAGAGATTAGAAACAATCGGTTATAATCCTAATTAAAGGAGAGTTTAATTCATGGTAATTTGGGAGACATGATGATATGGACCAGTTGGATTCTAGTGATTTCTTACTGAATTTATGTTGAGGAAAAACCTATTTGAACCTTGGGAAATGAGTGAGACTCGGGGCTGATTTAATTAAAGATGTAAAGTCATTTCATACGTAAGATTTAAAGAGATATAATGCTACGTCTGGGAATTATCTTAGGGTAATGTGAGTACCTTGTTGATACTATATTATAGGTATGATAATGCCTATTTGATTTATTGATGATTTATGTGTATGACATACGTAGCTTACTTGCTAACGACGGGAGGTTTACGCGTGAGGGCAGTCATATCCTGATGAATCCATGGGATCTTTGATTTGTCGCTCGAGAACATAGGTCTATGAAAGACTTATCGGGGAGTGATAAGTCCGTTGACTGTGGGTACGTAGGTATGTGAGTGACCCATGGATACGAGAACTATGTTCGCCTCCAATTTGTTTGTTGATGTTTGTGGTTCGAGGATTCCTTACCGAACCTTTAGTCCCCTATTCGGCGATCAGCGATGATGGGACATGATGGTAGAGTAATGCATTGCCCCGCAGCTGTGACTCAAGGTGCCGTATTATATATGTATATATATAATGAATTAAATGAGTAAATGGATATATTGTGGTCAAATCATCTACTGTGTGATAATTTTTGATATCGGTGAATTGAGAAAAGAATTGAAGTAAGATAATGAATATTTATTGAAAAGCTTAATTCATATTAAAGAGAAATGATTCATGTTAATGAGAAACGATTTATATAAATGAGAAATGTATAAGAATGATTATATAATGTATGGTATGGGACATACGGGGTTATGATATGGGAATGGAATCATATTATGGAATTGGTGAAAATGAACCATTAACTAGGAGGGTAATAGGAACCGTTAAGTGTGCACTCTAGTTGAGAGGTGAGAATAGCAAGTGAGAGTTGGATACTAACATGTACATAATAAATGTTTTATTTCACTTGTTATATACTTGCTGTTTTCAAAATCATTTTCACTTCGGGCTCTGATCCGTTTCCTTGCATATTTTCTTTTCTATTGTACCTTCTATATCAGGTGTCCAGCAGCAGGGACGCCAACCTTAGTTGATTTTGACGAACTATGGAGCTATGGAGTTTTACTTAGACGCTTCTCTTCATTTGATTCACAGTGTTATTTTATGTAGGGCATGTCGCCCAAAGGATTTCAGGTATCACTTTCTATCGGAGTTATATACTCTTGTAGTCGCGTCATTTTAATACATTTAATATTGTTGGAATTATTTTATTGGACTATTATATGGGAATGTTTATTCCAAACTCATTTAAATTCTTTTGTGTTACCTATTTGGTTATTAGTGTTGTAGAATAAAATGTGTTGTGTTATTCTTAAATTAAAAAATGGTTTTGTTGTAATTAAAATAAGGAGAGTTTTTAACACTAGCTTAATTGGATATTAGGTGATTAGTTAATGTTTTCGACAGTGATGCTAAGAATGAGCCAACTGTGTATTCTGTTTTAATTTGGTATGGGACTGACCACCCGGTATTTAATTGGGCGGGGTGTTACAGGTGATATCAGAGCATCAGGTTCTAGTGTACTTTAGGATCTGCACGGCTTATTTTGTTTTCAGCTTAGCATTCTTTGATGTAGAGCCCTGTGTTTGGGATTATTGATTTCCTTGGTGAGATTTCATTCTCCTACTATCACGTATATATTAGTGAAGCTTATTAGCATTCGAAAGGGTTCATATAAGAAGTATGGCAGATGAGGGCCATTGGACGGATCGCAGAGATCGTACTTAGGAGGTTATGATGTATGTTCGAGTATGATGACCATAGTCGAGGTCACCCCTATTATGGAAAATTGAGAGTCATCAGTATAAGTTCTTAAAATGTGGGAATCGTGTGTGTTACCTAACGAAGGCAATATATTCAAAGGCCTGGGAATATAGTGGAGTGTGGTTAACTAGAACTGAAAATTTTGGGTAAAATTTTTCTTGACTCATCGGAGCAAAGTTATAATAGTGGGATTCAACAACCATCACCCGCGAATGAGGGTATGTGAAAATCTAAGGAATTATGAGGCGTATATTTTTTTAGCGATTAATATTGTGTGGGCAAAAAGGGTTGCTAAACTTAGCCTATAACCTTGTTATTTACATAGACTCACCGAGGGGTGTGGCACACCTATGTTTTACATGACGTCACGTGGGTTTGATTTTTATCACGGGATTACTTACTTTAGGCATGTCCGATCATGATGTGACTGTCGGCGTGGATTGACTTGTGGTATTTGAGAGCGTATGTACTACTACTATGGCTAGCATCTTGTCTTTAATAAGAGAGTAGATGAGTAGACTCTATTTGAAATCTATAAACCTGATTTTTTTTAAATCGATAAACCTGATTTGTTTTAAAATCAATAAATGTGATTTCTTTTTAAAATCGATAAACCTGATTTTTATATACTATTGACTAAGGACCTGAGGAGTTTCGATGACCGACTACTTTATGTAGTAGTGTATCGGGGGGGGGTCCTTGTTTGGATTTCTCTTGCGAGACACCCCACGCATGAAACTAATAACCGTTGGGAGTCGAAATAAGTTAGGTCCTTAGGATATGAGTTTATAACCTTTGCAATAAATATTATTATGGAAGTTTTACGATAGGGTGTATGGGCGCCCTGGATGGTTGGATTGTAGTAGTGTTCATAATTGTGAAACGGTAAGTAGTTGTGACTTCAGGATTTATTTGTTTAATACGTGAGGATCGTTTTCCCAAACTTTGTCACGAGGATGGTATAGGGAAGATTGCGTAAAGTTTAAATTTAATTCAATTGAAACTATATGGTGAGACTTAGTGTAACATCAATGGGGATTTTTGTTAATGTACTGTATGGGCGGTACTACTTAGATTTCTTGCGATGTGAAATTTTTACTCAGAGTTGATCTTACCAGTATGATTTATCTTTTCGAATTTTGGGATGAAATTCTGTTATAAGGGGGAAGTATGTAATACCCCGTAATTTTAATGACTTTTAAAATGGGTTATATTTTAAATTAATGGATTAATTGGATTTTATTATAAATTAATTCATTTGGGTTTTATCCGAATTGTGGATATTAAAATGTATGAATCTGAATATTACTTAAAGATATATAGGTAATATATGAATGTGATGTTATTGATATGACGATGTGATACTAATTCAGTAATTTGAATTTTTAGTCAGACGCAGTATGGGACGTATCGGGACTAATTTGTTGAATTAAAAAGGAAATTTATTTTCTATCAACCTTATAGTCATTTCGACTGCGTCGTTGCATCCGAAAGGGTTGAAATAGTCAGAAAATTCTATTTGGATGTTGGATTTTTGTCGTGGGTCATTTGGAAATGAAAAGACAACCCAAAAGGGCACTTTGGTCATGTTTACAAGGGGGATTAATAGTGATTTTGGATTTTGTCCTATTATAAGTATTTGTAGATTAAGTGTACGTGGGTTATTCATCTCTTCTACACAAAATAAAGAAGTCAACTTCCTAGAGAAAGTGAAAGGTTGCTTGGGAAGAGAAGAGTTTACTTGGGAAGGAGAAGAACTAAAAACCAAGGGTCACCACCACCAACCACCACCAGAGGTTGACTGGAAAGGGATAACCACCTGTGATATACTACACCAAAGGATCAGACCTTTATTAGAGGCAAGTGTTTGATAATGGAAATTTAAGTTTGTATATTGTCCATGTTAGAATAGTTATAAAAAGATGATTTTTCATGTTTGGAAGATAAAAATGGAGTAGTAATGGATTTCTGGAAATATGAACATATGTAGGAATCGAACTCATGTTTTAGGTAGTTAATAATCCATGAAATAATCATGAATCTGTTGAAGAAATTCTGAAAACCATTGATGTGTTCTTGAAGATGATATGTTGATAATTTTGCGGAAAAAGAGGATATAAACATGCTTTTAATTCAATCTCTTGATGATTATAGGATGTTTAGAGCATTAGAAATTATTCATATATGTTGATATATCATGTTTTAAGGATTATAAGTCTTTTGGAATGTTAATATGAAGGTTTGTATGATCAAAATTGGCTAAACCCCTAGTTGCAGAAATGCAGAAAAACTGGGTTGTAACCTGGGCGATCGATCAATCGCCCCCTGCCTTCGATCGATCGACCTCCCCAGAATTCCTAAAGTTGTTTCTTTTTAATGTTAGTTTTTATCCCAAAACTTTTTTTTAGATCTTTGGTGAATGTTAATTGGATATTATGGGACTTAGAGAAGATTTGTAATCCCTAGTTAAGATTTTGAATTAATGTGATTGGGATTTAATTGATTAAGAATGATGTTAATTAAATTGAAAGATATTTTGGTTGATCGATTCATTTGTTGAATTCTAATTTATATGCTTGAGGATTAAGGATAGGTCCAGTAGGGGAGATTTAATATAATACCTGGGTAGCCTTAGGATTATAATTTGAACATCGAGGACTGAGTTTAAGCTCATTATTGAGGACTGAGTGTAGTACCAGCGCTTAGTTGGATGACTCCTAGATAGAGATGGGAGTTCATACCACATTTGGTTGAAAGAGGGGGTGAGTTTATTCCGATCGCATATTTGAAGTTGACGGACATCCACGTTCGACAAAGTTAAGTAGTAGTGTATTGGAGGGGTTCCTTGTTTGGATTTCGCTTTGCGAGACGTTCCGCGCATGAACCTTAACGACGTCGGGAGTGGAGAGATGTTATAGGATACGAGGATGTTAATTTTTGTTGATAAGTCTTATAGTGTGAACGAAACACTATAGACTATGAGTCATGTGATGATACTATTCAATCCTAGTTGATTGAAGATGTGTTTATAAGAGATTAGAAACAATCGGTTATAATCCTAATTAAAGGAGAGTTTAATTCGTGGTAATTCGGGAGACATGATGATATGGACCAGTTGGATTCTAGTGATTTCTTACTGAATTTATGTTGAGGAAAAACCTATTTGAACCTTGGGAAATGAGTGAGACTCGGGGCTGATTTAATTAAAGATGTAAAGTCATTTCATATGTAAGATTTAAAGAGATATAATGCTACGTCTGGGAATTATCTTAGGGTAATGTGAGTACCTTGTTGATACTATATTATAGGTATGATAATGCCTATTTGATTTATTGTTGATTTATGTGTACGACATACGTAGCTTACTTGCTATCGATGGGAGGTTTGCGTGTGAGGGCAGTCATATCCTGATGAATCCATGGGATCTTTGATTTGTCGCTCGAGAACATAGGTCTATGAAAGACTTATCGGGGAGTGATAAGTCTGTTGACTGTGGGTACATAGGTATGTGAGTGACCCATGGATACGAGAACTATGTTCGCCTCCAATTTGTTTGTTGATGTTTGTGGTTCGAGGATTCCTTACCGAACCTTTAGTCCCCTATTCGGCGATCAGCGATGATGGGACATGATGGTAGAGTAATGCATTGCACCGCAGCTGTGACTCGGGGTGCCGTATTATATATGTATATATATAATGAATTAAATGATTAAATGGATATATTGTGGTCAAATCAACTACTGTGTGATAATTTTTGATATCGGTGAATTGAGAAAATAATTGAAGTAAGATAATGAATATTTATTGAAAAGATTAATTCATATTAAAGAGAAATGATTAATGTTAATGAGAAACGATTTATATAAATGAGAAATGTATAAGAATGATTATATAACGTATGGTATGGGACATACGGGGTTATGATATGGGAATGGAATCATATTATGGAATTGGTGAAAAGGAACCATTAACTAGGAGGGTAATAGGAAACGTTAAGTGTGCACTCTAGTTGAGAGGTGAGAATAGAAAGTGAGAGTTGGATACTAACATGTACATAATAAATGCTTTATTGCACTTGTTAAATACTTGTTGTTTTCAAAATTATTTTCACTTCGGGCTCTGATCCGTTTCCTTGCATATTTTCTTTTCTATTGTACCTTCTATATCAGGTGTCCAGCAGCAGGGACGCCAACCTTAGTTGATTTTGACGAACTATGGAGCTATGGAGTTTTGCTTAGACGCTTCTCTTCATTTGATTCACATTGTTCTTTTATGTAGGGCATGTCGCCCAAAGGATTTCAGGTATCACTTTCTATCGGAGTTATATACTCTTGTAGTCGCGTCATTTTAATACATTTAATATTGTTGGGATTATTTTATTGGACTATTATATGGGAATGTTTATTTCAAACTCATTTAAATTCTTTTGTGTTACCTATTTGGTTATTAGTGTTGTAGAATAAAATGTGTTGTGTTATTCTTAAATTAAAAAATGGTTTTGTTGTAATTAAAATAAGGAGGGTTTTTAACACCAGCTTAATTGGGTATTAGGCGATTAGTTAATGTTTTCGACAGTGATGCTAAGAATGAGCCAACTGTGTATTCTGTTTTAATTTGGTATGGGACTGACCACCCGGTATTTATTTAGGCGGGGTGTTACATTAACCCTCACCATTTTCATATAGTTAAGAAACATAGCAAGAGTGCGTTGATGTGAATCAAAGTTTTGAGGCCTGACATGAGTAGTCATGGATTGCTGAGGATCTATCCCATGAGGAGAGATGGATTGGTACGGCAATAAGGGAAATTGGTACCTATAGAAGCGAGGCATTTTCTAAAATAGGGATTGTAGAGCCAGTAGAGTATAGGCTCGTATTTTGAGACATTGTTATCCGATTAATGATAGTTTTATATGTTATTATATAAGTGAGACCGTAAGTATATGGGAATAAATGGGCATGTTAAGGTTTGAATGGATTTGCTGCTAATCATGGGTTGTAGTGAGTGGTACTCCAATCAAAAAGAATAACATTAGTGTGTGTATTATGGAAATACCAACAGTTTTTGCGAGTAACGAATTTTAAGATGCATTCATATGCAGTTATGTGTAAGAAAATGAGCTGGTAATATGGGGCACCATAGTTCCGCCGAGTCTACTTGGGATAGCGAGGATGAGATGCGTGACAAATACCGTTCATACCAGGTATTTCTTTTTCCGAATTTCGGGATGAAATTCCATTATTAGGGGGAAGTGTGTAACACCCCGTAAATTTATTGATTTTTATATTGGGAATTAATTGCGATTAATAAAATTATATTTGGAAAATTAATCCAGTAAAATAAATATTAATTAATTAGATAAGGGTAATATTTATTTATATTGAATATTACTTAGTGAATGAGTAATAATAATGATAAGAAAATATTATGATTATCATGAGTTGGGGACGCGTGTGTTAGTTGTGTCGGGACTTAATTTGGGAAATAAAATGTAATTTCACTTTTGATATTTCAAATGGGCATTTCTAGTGCACCAGTATGTCCGGAAGGTTTAAAATAGTCAGAAAAGTCTACCCGGGGGTTTAGTTTGGGTCCCGGGGCACTTTTAGGCCAAATCGGCACCCCAAAAGGGTATTTCGGCCTTTTGAAATTTTGGGGAATAGCGACCTAGGAAATTTGGAGAGGTATATTATCAGTCACGTAAGGGAGTTTAGGGTTATCAGTTACCAAAACAAAGAGAGGCTACAGGAGGAAGAAGGAGAGATGCTCCAAGACCAAGAACTGCCATTTTTTCACCACCACAACCATCATCACGGAGATCGGGAGGAGAGGAACCCAACCCTATAATTTTTCTTCAGATATTCAGACCTACACATAAAGGCAATTATTTATCTTGCTGAATTTTGATTAGATGTATTATCCATGTTAGAGTAGGATTAAATTCTAATCATGGAAATATGAATTTGTCTTTGCATTTTAGAATTTGATGATGAATTTAGGTAGGAATCGCATGTAGACAGAATCCTTATATATTTTAACCATGAAATCAGATTATATATATGTTTGATAATTGAAAAAATTGGGTTTTGATGATGTTATTGAATAAGGATAATAATTTAGGGTTTTATGAAAACTTAGTGTTGAATAAATTCTATTTCATGGATTTTCTTGATGATTTGGAGACTTATTTACATCAGAAATCATGTAGAATAATGTTGGGTATCAATTGCTTAGAGTTTGGGATTAAATCATATAGGTTTTGAGGGTTACAAATGGTGAAATTTTGTATTAGTGAAGAAGAAGAAATGCCAGGTATAGCGAACCGGTTAACCAATCTCCCCAAACCAGTTCGGCTATACCATCGAACCGGTTCGCATGTTCCCCCAAACCGGTTCGGGGGACCTGGTACTTCTCCGTCTTGCCTTAATTAAATTTTTGTAGGTTTGAGTTTGTATTTATTTGTGACTGAAGAGAACTATGGTTAGAAAAGTATGTGGTATATTTTACAGTTGATTTCACAAAAATTATGATGAATACGGGTGAACCATGGGGCCTAGTTTGATATTAAATGATCTCACGTAAATTAGAATGGGTCACGGAGAGTGCAAGTGGACCTAAAACTGGAGCAGTAGGAGAAGGATATTATAACTACTTAAATAATCTAATGGGGTGGCTAGAACCCTTCAAGGAAGAACTACTTACTGAAATACGTTAGAGACTAAATAGCACCCCTCGGGTAGTGGGGGATACTCGGTAACATACGATGATAAGTAAAATCGTAACTTAATAATACGTAGAATATTTGTGAGCTATATATACTACGTATGAGACATATATTATATGTTGAATGTATAGATATATTTATTTATTTGGTATGTGCATAGCCTAGAGGCTTAGAACTATGTTCGCCTCCAATTTGTGCGATTTGATTTTATAGTTCGAGTGTAATATCCGAACCGATGTCCTTATTTAGTACGTGATGTACCAGGACTTGATAGCAGAGTATGTCCGCACTACAGGTCTCCACTTAGGGGTGCTGCTGTATACGTGTATATGATAAGAGTGATGTATATATATATATATATATATACACGTGAGATTGATTCTACTACGAGTGCATTAGTAGATAATATGGATAGTGATATCTAAATTACTCAATGTATATGAGAACTTAATCATTAACTGGTGACTTTTAATGAAAATAAAGAATTTGAAAATGTATTATCCTATTGTATGGTCATTACGAGTGGGCACAATAACTTATTAAGTAGGAGAAGAGATGTGAGTCAGACTAGTTAGATGGGTAGCATAGCTAGGTGGGTTAGAGTAGTATATTAGGCGTGCACAATAGTTGAGAGGTGAAGATCTCAAGTAAGAGCACGAGGTACTAACATGTATACAATATCTTATCTTAATGCATTTTAAATACTTGCTAAACTTTTTCAAACTGTTTTACTTGGGCTCTGACCCGTTTCAAATCCTTTTCGTAAAAATAATTTTAGGTGCCCAGCCATAGGGATGCCAAGCACAGGAATTTCTACATTTGACATGATGCAGCTGTTGTGGAAGTTGCAGGACCTTGCTATTAGACGCCTCCACATTTATTCAGTTCTTATTTATCCTTATCTGTCTCATCCCAGCATGTCGCCCATCTCTTGTTCTTTATTATTTACAAAGACATTGTATTTCTAGTATTTGATTTAGTCTTTACTTATGGATGATTGTATTGGGATTTTATATGGAGTGTTTGTGACACCCCGACTAATTAAATACCGGGTAGCTACTCCTTTATTAAATTAATACAAAATGCCAAGTTGGTTCAATTAACAGCATCACTGTCGAAAACATTTTAATAATTACTAACCACCTAGTATTTAAAAAATAAGATGTCAAATTTTAAATTAAGTCTGATTAACATGCAATAAAAGAATTATGAAAGAATAACATAACCATTCACCATGAAGAAGTAACAGAATGATCAACAAATAATAATAAGTCTGGAGGAAATACTCCTCACCACAATCCCTCAACTGAAATAAATAAAACAGTGTATCCTGAATTAATTACATGACAAGATCTGAATAACTGAAATATGAAATGTCTCTAATAGAAATGGGCGACATGCCCTACAAATGATGAAAACTGAATATAGAGTCAAGACAAAAGAAGCGTCTACTAGCAAGGCCCTGTAACTTCCACAACAGCTACAGCTCGTCACCTGAATGGAAATCCTATGCATGGTGTCCTTGTGGCTGGGCACCTAAAAGGTTTTTACAAAAAAATAGATTTGAAAGCAAACGGGTCAGAGCTCGAAAGTGGAGAGTATTTTAAAAACATCAAGTTCCTTAATAACATTAAAACAATGAATGCAAAATACATGTTAGGACGTGCTCTCACATGAAATACTCACCTCTCGACTAATTGTGCACTCCTAACGTACAGTACCCATCTAAGTGGTATTCATATCTAACTAAACCGACATAAGTTCTAACCCATCTACTCGATTCGCACTATAAGTCCCAACGTTATCAATTTAAATAGACAACTTTACTTTAATTCTCAAACTCTCAATTATTAGCAACACAATTTACTGGAGGTTATGCCCTTATTTATCTTCTCAAGGAGTTACTATAAATTATTCTCACAATTAAACATGACAAGTCTGTTCATTTAACCGTATATCATTCACATCATTAATATACAATACAAGAACCCCGAGACTAAGCTGCGGTGCACACATACTCTGCTATCTATCCCGGTACATCACGTACATAAGGATCACGCATTCCGAATCTCTCAGGAATCGTTCTCAGATAATAGCAAATCACAAACAATGGAGGCGAACACAGTCACATCACATGGGTCACGCACATACCTACGCTCCCATGATCAGCAGACTTATTAACTTCCCAATAAGTCCTTCTCTGACTTATGTCCATGAGGTACCAATCTATATCCCCCCCGTAGGCACACAAAGAATAGATGGCCCTAAGCGAACGTAAACCTCCCGTGATAGCAAGTATGGTAGGTATGTCATACACATAAAATCATATACATATACTAAGCATACACACATCTTAGTAATTACCATAATTTATTAGTGGTATACTTCTCATTCTCATACCAACTTATAATGTTACACAATTCACATATCCCCGGTTAATACAAATATTTAAGTCGTCAATAATCCTCACATCGTATATAGTCACTAGCATCCTAATCCACAAATATCATTTGGTTCACTCCTCAATATATCCCAAATCTCCCAATCATACCAAATGGTTAACAAGGGAAGGTTATCTCTAAAATTAAATATGGTTACGGGACACTAGAAATCAAATCAGGCCAAAAAGGCCATTCTGTCAACTCGTTAGAAGTCTCGTTCGAACGAGGTCATTCGAACGAGAGTTCGTTCGAACAAAATGGGCATCTAACGAGATCTCATTCGAACGAAAGGCATCGAACGAACATCCAACTCGTTAGAAGTCAAACTATCAACTCATTAGAAGCTCGTTCGAACGAGCTCGTTCGAACGACCTGGGCAGGCCTTCTAACGAGGTGACAGTTTCGAGCCCAGAATTCTCCTATCTCGTTTTTCCCAATTTTCTTCACCTCTAATCCCATCTAAACATCATTCCAAT